>JBBIGA010000040.1:20056339-20067336 GCA_037576975.1 Alestes dentex | reverse complement strand
TATAAATGCTGTCTGTCCTTGTGAACAGTTTCATTTTCTTCATGGTCCACCTCCTCTTCTTCATCACCATCGTCATCCCCCTCCTCTTCTTCTTGCATCAAGCTGCTGAGTGAGTCCAGCCTAGCGGGTGTGGGGGGCCTGGGGTTAGTCTCTGATTAGCGGGGCGTCCTGCATCTCAGAGTCAGTTAGGTTAGGCTCGGAGGCAAGAGCAGGGCCAAACCTTCTGGAAGCGTCATCCTCCGCCCACAGATGAACTACGGTTGAAAGAACAAACGCAGATTAACACCAACGGCCGATCTCTCGCACTCGCACACTGATACACTTACACAAGCTGACTGGGAACGCTCACACATTTAACACAGCCACTGAAACAAAGCACAGCAACATGCACATCTACTGTAGTTGCTTCGCTTTATTAGAAATTTGGTATTGAGGATTTTGGTAACACTAAATGCTCTGGTACGCGAGGACATTAGCCCTGGCCATCGAGTTAAATGTTGCTACCCATTTACTTATTTACACCAAATACCAGCTGCTGCAAATTAGTCAAAATAGTCCAGATTTACTTTCAGTGAAATATGTTTACATTACCATAGGTTAGATTTAGGAATGTTTCACATTTTCAGGCAAATATACTGTTTCATAAACACAAGGTGTTTTATGATAACAGTTCCATCTTTATTAGGGGTGCATCATGATATCACAACTGAGTCGTACTGAGCTTGTAAGGTCTGTTTGAAAAATGATGTCTATTATGTTGATTCGACCACTTTTCATATTGATATTTGATGTAATTATTGCATTTCAGAACTGCAGAATATAGGCAATCCTGGGCTACTGTCCTAAAACGAGTGCATTTTACTTATTTTGCTGCATTTACAACACTCCAGAAATAGACGTCATATTACTCCAAAGTGCTTTTCAGTGTAGATTTAGAATCAGTAGGCATGTACATAAAATACACTGGATATCAGCCCATCCATTATATTTATGTTTCAGTCCACTCAGAGATGACGGTTCAATTAATAACCGCAAAAACAATCCCATGACTGCCTCAGACCCAGCTGCGCATAACACTGTGTCACGTATACAAAGTTTCGCTTTGTGTCTTTGGAAACCTCCGCTGCTGCACAATCACATCTACAGTGGTTTCGGCCTGCAGTTGTAAAGACTGCGAAAGGTGTTTATCACTAATTGTCATAAAGATTCATGTGCCCTGGAACAGACGCATTACTCAAGTGTTACCAAAATGTACATACACTGATGACGATGGAGAAACACTGGTTGTGAGTGTAACAGCACAAGACAAGTACAAATCCATCATCATGACACTGCACAGTCACAATGAATTATTAAGTGTCTTCCTAGGGCTCATGTTACTACTAATGTGCAATAGAATGCATTAGCTACTTCGGAATAAGACCAATATTAACAATCATTGAAAAAAAAAAAAAGCTAAGCTTTACAGAAATCACCACAGTTGCAGTGTCATTCTGATGTCTGTGCAAGAAGGCTTTAAACCAATGGTAATGGACTCTCCCCTAATATTTACATTAGGCCAGATAGTGGTGCAAGACTTTGCAATTTACATAAATATTATGTATATACATAATATGGAGGGTTATTAGAATGCTTTCAGACCATTTTGGGGTTTTTTTTTTTTCCCCCAAGCAAGTTCATGTGTTGGCTAAACAGAAGAAGTTGCGGAAGACTGCGGGCATGCAGTTATTTGCTGAAGTTGGACTTGCGGTGAAATGCTTACCGTTTCTCTAATTATTCTCTACTGCAGTGAGAAGTGAGTAATACGAGCAGCTTCATTCTCCGTACAAGCCCGGAGAAGGGGGGAAAAAATGATTTGGCAATAAACCCTACGCAGTGCATTTCCACGTCATGTTCTTTTAAAACGCCTCCATGAAAATGACAAAATAAAATTAAAACACGCGTTTTGTTTGAAAGGGGTGTGTGTGTGTGTGTAGTGGTGGTGTTGGGGGGCGCACAAGAAGCGTTATGGAAATGAAACGAGGAGTCGCTCCTCAGCTTAATAACGGAGTAACACATCGGCATTTAGATGGGGCCTAAAAGCAATAACGCTGACACCTCCTCACTTCGCATTATGTACACAGTCGTGCCGTCATTGGCAAAGATCAAGATGTATATTTCTTAAATAGGCACAGTTTTGAGGCTTTAGAAAGCGCTGATGGAGATTAAGCAATGAATTAAAGCCGCTACCACCCCCCCCCCACCCCATCCTCACTTGCTAATATCAAGAAATGTGGCGATGTGAAAGGCTCACTAACAACCGGAACACCAGTGATTAATGGCACTATTTCACACTTGAAACACCCTTTACGCAGACTCACAACACAACATTTAAACGATCGTTTTTAGGAAAGCTGCTTTTTGAGGACGCTAATGCCAGATCCTGTAATCTTTCGAAAAAAAAATAGCCCACAACTTTGGCTTGTCACTGAACTAAAGAGAGTCTCTTGCCTCTCTCTGCCAGTCCACCAGCTGTAAAACTAGGAAGTGGCCACTAGATGGCGATACAAGACCCTGTATGAGTGGAGAGCCCGAGTTCAAGTCTACGTATGGCCGTCTGGTGCTCAGTGCCATCTCCCTCTAACCTGCAGATATCTCACATTAATGTGGAGACGGAGTTCTGGTTACATTACTGGAGAATGTGAAGCGATTGGCAGGGCTTTAAAGGATAGGCTGCGGTCATGCTTTTACAGCTGTCCCGACGCATTTGCTGTAGTCCGAGAGGAAAGGAAGATAATCATAACCATAATGATAAGAAATCGGGTTTGCCAGCTTTTTTTTTTTTTTACTTTTTTTTTTTTTTTTAAATTGCCTGTTCTCCCAAGGGCGCCTGCTCTTTGTGACTTCCCTTTAAAGAAAGTTCCAGTAATGAGTTACAGATTACGCCCCATATTTGATTTTCACTCTTCATTAACTAAGCCACCTGGAATGTTATTATTTAAGGACGCCATTCCTTCTCCCCAAACAACTGCCACTGCGAGCTAGAGACTTAACACATCAACTTTATGGTTCCTCGCAAGTTCTTTTTCGGTGCACATTTAGAACGTCGCTTGATTTCCCTTTGGAAGGCACAATGATAAGTTGTTTTTAAGAAAAATATACACGGCACCACACATTCTGTGACTTGCACCACTGCCCTTTCTTCTTTGCCTGAGGAGATCATTTAGCACGCCGTGTTTACTCTTCGGATTCTGTATCTTCGTCATCATGTTGTAAATGAAAGGATGGCCTCTAAATCCATCCCAGATCGGACCAAAAGGATGTATAAAGTAAGATAAAGGAGAAAGCAAACTTCAGGCTTTCGTAGGGTCTCTCAGAGTTCAAGCAGACTAGCGCCCTCTACTGTCTCATAGTAAAAATACACTTTGGGTGCACTCGAGGCAGAGTGGGGGCCCTGGAAAGTAATACAAGACATATGGTAAGAGGACTCATAGCTCCAGGATCCATCTTATGTTAATACATGTGTCATGCTTAACAGAATGGCTAAATGAAGAGGCGGACAGAACAATAGCCCAGCACAAGGCTGAGAGCAAGCTCTGTTAACAAGGGCCAGGCCACTCAGGGAACCGTCCCTGCTGTCTAGGCTCGAAGACCTGACATTTCACAACTGCCTCTTCTTATCGCTGCACCACACAACTATGGCAAAAGCAAAAAGAAAGAAAGAAAAAAAAAAAGGTAAAAAGTGCTTTAGGGCCGCACGTGACCCCGCTTTATGTGCCGGGTGTTAAATAATTCTGCCATTTTACTATGTAATCACTTTTAGTGTATATCCAGCTATGTCACATTAATTTTAGAGTTTAACAGCTCATTTTCAGATATAAGTGTAACCTAAGAGGAAAAACTGGGAAGTAATTCTGTAACACTGAGAATTCACACTCTTTCTTATAAAGCGGTATATCGCCTCGTTACAAAACCCCATATTTCCGAAATGGTGACTTTGCAAGAGAAGGGACATTTTTTAATGTGAGATTTTATTTGAGACATTTCTGGAGTGTTTCTATTGCTGCACTGGTCATGAACTGTTCTATACGATGTAAAGGGAAGCTGGGACTTTCAAATAAAGTGGGAAGAGAGAGGGTTTGATATGACGGCGATGACATGCAGAATGAATAGATGCGGACAGCGAGCACTTTTCTTGAGTAGTTAAGTTGGATTCGTTATATTGTGGATTCTTCGATGTCCGTAGTTATTTGTTGGGTTGAAACACTTCAGTTGTTTCCATTCACTGCTTTCTGCCCCCTTTGAATGAGGAGTAGATGTGATTCACAGTATCCTGCACAACATTGAACACACACTGCCCATATTGAACACACACCACACATACTGCCATGGAGGGTGGCTTTGTTCTCTCCCAGGCATCCGGCACTGTTGGAAAAGTGTTGTTTTTGGCAAAGGTAGGCCTCATTGTACAGACCAGCATTTATAAATATGTAAATACGAGTGCACACACACACACATAACACACACAGACACTTGTGCACACATACACACACAGGCTGAGCACTAGGAAGTGCACCCAAATCATATTTTTAGAAGGTTTTAATGAACACAGGATGTTTATGAATACCATTTGCAGTGATTCACAAAGACTAGAAGGATCAGCGTGCACCACCCCCACCCCTCCCTCAAAGTGTAAAAGAAATCCAGTGTTTCTGGGGGGAAACAGCACAATTGTGCTTCGGCGGTTGTGTGGGTTCAGATTGCCCTCAGATAAGCACACGGCAGTGCCGAAAGAACACAAAAGGAGCAGACAAAACTCGTACATGTGCCACTTAAAAAGGTCTTCTGCCGCCTGCTCTAACGCAGGGATTTGTGTATCCCTCTTTGTAAAGGGGAACTTGCGCTAGGTAAAACAAATAGCATATTTGTTATTCTCCTGATACGCGCCAGGCATAAGCCACACCGGATGACGGCGGGTTAGAGGACAGAATGATGAGAAGCGGTGAAAGGAACAGAACTGGTGTGTGTATTGGATTCAATACAAATAATAAGAAATAATAAAAAATAAAAACAAGTTACGAGGACAGGAACATTCGTCAGCGTCAGTGGACAGATGTTACAGATAAGGGTATATCCACTGGCATTAGCGGTTAGATATCATGATAACAATAACAGAGGACATAAACTGTGTAAGAAAACAATGTTCAAGAAGTATACACGTTTTGCCATATAATGAAACATATATCTGACCAACCGCATGTATGTAAATATAAAACTTGCAAAGTTACAAAAGTACGAAAAGTACAACTGTGCACGAAGCAGAACACAAATCATGAAAATATCATTTTGATTTGAAACTGAATGTTGCCTGAGAATTTTCTGTTCAAATTCAACCCACCACACGGCAGTGCTATTTGAATCTGACTCGAGCTTCACATAATTCTGTCCAAACCCGACCAGATCTGAACTATATCATCGTGTCTTGAGTCTACAGTTTCCCAGAGTCTGACTTAAATCTGACAGGTTTGCACTGGTCTCCACGTAGAGACCATAATACCCGTCATTAGAACACAGATCAATAAACTTTAGAACCTTGATATCAGGTGTCTGAACTTCAATTTCAATTCTGTTTTAAATAATCTATTCACCAAACGTCTGGATACATTTTCCATACTGTGCTGTTCTCCCGCTGGGTGGGACTAAATGGATGTGCTAGTGTTACCTGTTCAACTCTAAAGCTCTTTATTGACATAGATCATGTTACATATCTTTGAGATATTTCAAAAATGTTTTTGTCCAGTCAAGTGAAATATAAATGTACGTCTGTTTGCACTAGTCTGTGCTTTCGTGAAAGAATTCGCTGTTTATTTCCACTGCTCTTATGAATGTGGCCCTTGTGGACTTCAGTGCTAAATTCTGTCATTAATGACTCCAGCATGCCAGATTAAAAACTTAAGGTAATTAAAGCAGGGAGAAAGAATAGGTAAAGAGAAAAGCTAACGCTGGTGGGAGTTCAAAAACAAATCTAAAATCTTTAACTAAAAAGTGGCAAGTGGTCTGTGAGAACAACAACATGACCCCAAATGATCGTCTGAACCCATCCTAACTCAGTGTCAGCAGTCTGGTCCTGTCACATCTGGACAAATATTTCAAGCTAAAATACTAACAACTACTTTCTCTTTCTACAAAGGCCTATAGAGAGTAGAAGATATTTAATGAATGTCTGTTAAAAAGCTACTAATGGTAGTGCATGTTTGTTTTTGACATTCAATAGTAGTTTCTGCATTTTTTTTCTCCAGGAAGATTTTTTTTAATAATGTGTCACAGACATTCAAATGGCAGTAAAAAAAAAAAAAAACATCAAATATGATTAATTATGCAGCAACAATAGGCATCATCAAAAAAGAAAAAAACACAACAAAATGAAATGAGAATGTGAAATGGTTTATTTCATTCTCTACTCTGGCATTAAAACTACACCTGAGGGTCTTGTTAGCAACCATAAAGATCACATGTACACCTCAGACACCTACACTTCGTTTCGCCAAAGCAGACTGAGATGGGTCCATCTTGGACGAGGCCATGCGTGATGGCTGGCAGGCTGGAGTGGTCTACGGAGAAAATGGAGGAAAAAGGCGAGCGGATGTGTCTGACTTCTTCTCTGACTCCATTTCTGGGGCAGAGATCCTCATACTGATAATACCTCCACAGAGCAATTTAAGCCCAAACACTGATGCTGCAATCTGTCTTCTGTGCCTGATAGCGCTTTCTCCTCTCTCTCGCCCAAATTACTTTCTTTCATATCTAATTATATTTGCTAATGATCTTATAAGGGAATAATGGAATGTGCTTGATCTATTACCTTTTTTTTGCAATACATAAATACAATACAAATGGCAATGCGGCATTTGGAGGTTTTGCTCTTTCCCTACAGTTCAGTGGAAGTGGAAGAGGCAGTCTCATCTCAGAGAGCTACATTTACAAAATATGTAGCCTCACGCTGATGTAAACACATATACATATATTTTGCTTTTTTTTTATTTCTCTAAGTCAATTTATCACGAAATGTTTGCATAAGGAAAAGAAAAGGGCAGCTGCTGCTTTCAAATGGTATTTCTATATAAAAAGAAAATGTCAAAAAAAGTTGTAATTTTGCATAATTTATACAGGCCGATTTATCAAAAAAATGTAAAAAAAAAAATCATTCAATAAAAATAAATGTAGGTTATGTGATTTTTCTACTTCTAGAGTTCAAGGTCTGGCAGAAAAATGTCAGTAGCTCGCTTTGAGATCTATGAGGGGTGTCCATTATGTAGTAGGCCGTGGGCTGCTGGAGTGGTGCAGCGCTACATGGGAGTGACCTCGGGGTCGTGACCTCAACCCCGACACGTGAGGCCAAAAAAGAGGACGATGTTTCACGAAAATGCTTCAGAAGAAAAGAGCACATGGTCAAATTTGACCATGTTTTCATGTCCCTTTAACTCAAACAGGCATATGCTACACATCTCAATGAACATAAATACTGATAAACGTACACTGATTTGATATGTATTTAGATGACCCTGTAATGTCTTGCAGAAAAAGATTCTAGGGAGAGTGAATGTTCAAAGGTTATCCCCTTCTCTCTTTCTCTCTCTCCCTCTCTCTCTGTACTGCTGTGCTGTATATGTCCCATTGCCCCCCATGCCAAGTCCCACCCTGTTCTGTTCTCTCTGCGGTTCCCACAGGCCTGGCGATGGCCAGCGCATGACAGACGCTCTAAACCCCCCGCATTAATGGAAGGAAATGGCATTCGATCTCCATTTGATCTCCTAATCATTTCTGCTGAAATGATAATTACCGTCCTCAGAATCCTCCCACTGAGAGAGAACCGCATAAAATAAAACTGGGCTCTTTTGCTCCGTACAGTAGAAATTACACTTCCATCAACACACCATAGTCCTGGGCAACAAATACATATTTCTTTCCATGATCGCACCCATAACTGTGCAGCCTCTCTCTTTCTCTCTCTCTCTCTCTCTCTCTCTCCCTCCCTCTCTCTCTCTCTCTCTCTCTCTTTCTCTCTCTGGCCCTCTCTCTCTCTTTTTCTTTCTCTCTCTTTCTCTCTTTCGCACACACACTCATGTACAGCCCCCTTGGTCTGCTGGCGACTGCTGTCTGTGATTCTTTTCAACTGACATAATCCTGATTGATTCGTTCAGCAGATAAAAACTCAGTCCACTTGTGCCCTTTACCGCGGGAACATAATACCAGGCTTTATTCTGCAACAATGTAACATAATGGCGTCGGAATGCGCGGAAGGGGGGGGGAGAAAAAGGGCCACGTCTTAAATGACTGTGACACTCTGTGGTCTAATGTAAAAGAAAAGAGAGAGAGAGGGAAAGAGAGAGAGAGAGATGGAGAGCGAGTGAGAGAGAGAGAGAGAGAGAGAGAGAGAGAGAGAAAGAGAGAGGGAGGAGAAAAATCATTAAGCGCAGATTACCAGAGTGCCCCACTGCTAACAAGGTCAAAGCAGGGTTGCTGGTAAAAGTTGCTATTGTCTGTTTCTCTTAAATGCCGGCGCTTCACATTTCTGCTCTGATGAGATTTGGTTCGTGCAGTGCTCCAGATTCTCCTTCTCATGTCCGCCTGTCGTGCCCCTCTTTCCCTCCCTTCGCTTTTTAAAAAAAGAACCTTTTGTTTGACAACAGGAAGAGATGAGGTCACTTTTTGTTCATCAGGGCTCATTTGAGTATGAATCACGGCTTTCTATTTTGCAGGGCTTGGCGTGGGGTGAGATGGGCTCCACGTAAATAGGTCAAACACACGCACTTCCCCTACAAACACACACACACACACACACACACACACACACACACACACACACATACACAGATGGCTGTGAGGTTAGCCATGTGCCGTGTTTCAGTGAGAAGTGTTTTCATATAAAAATGAAAATATTGAAAAAAAGGTAGAAGTCATTAATGCACAAAAGTATAGCTGTGTAACAGAGCATGTACGATGGACCTCGGACAGTCAAGCCTTTTAAAATGGAAATGATGAAGTAACTACAATAAAACCTCTATGTATGTTGTGTAGTTATAAGTGTGATGTGTGGCCCTGCATACAGGCCATCGCAGTTTAAGGAGCTGTGAACTATGCCACGGACAACTGGTGTCAGACATGTTCCCATAGTAACATAGGGCATGTTCAGTAGACCTCCCTCTCTCTTCTCATGTATCTCTCTGTTTCTCTCGCTCTCTGCAGTATGTGTTGTATTAATTGGGAGCTCTAATCTAGGAGACCCGGGATCCCAGGAGTTGCTGTTGGTATTATTCGCAGGAGTGCCACTCTCGCGTACTAATTTTGCGTGGCATCATGCTGCAGAGGGAACGCACCCCCAAACGCCATGTCTGAGTCAGTCAGCCAGCACCAGACGAGCTCCCCTTAGAGTGACACTGTCAGTCACTCACTGCTCTCATAAAGAGACAGTGTGATGCAGAGAGAGAGAGACAGACAGAGACAGAGAGAGAGAGAGAGAGAGAGAGAGAGAGAGAAGGGGAAACAGAGGAGGGCCTTTTATCCCTCTCGGTGGGACCTGTCAGTGGCACCTTCTCTCAGGTCCCCCACCAGCACTAACACAGCAGCTATCAGAGGGAACCTGACATCCATGCTCTTCGTTTCCGGGGGGAGGAATCATAAGAGCGGTCCCACACAGGAGAGCAGCTTCTAGCTGCATACTCCCCTCAGATCATGCTCTAGAGACTTCCATAAGAGTAGTGACAGCGAGCGAGAGTGCACGCAAAAAAGCGAGCGAGAGAGAGATGTTAGAACGTTTTAAGTTAGGAGAATGTAGGTTGACATACTTTTGCTTTCACAGTCTGTGACAAGTAAAAGAAAAAAAAAAGAACACTTTCCTCTCTATGTTCGTTTTAAAGTTTGGGCAGATATGAGTGACAACGCTTGTGTAGTGAGAGTGTAGGCTTTCCCGCAGATCTAAAAGCACTTACGGCTTCTATAGAGACGTAAATATGCCTTTTGGCACCTGCGGCGCCCCATAGCCAAATGATATAATTGGTTAACTGTCTCCCTGTTTCCCTTTTCTAATATTTTTTCCCCCCCTTTTTTTGGACCCTTAACCAGTTCTGCAGCAAATTACACACTGATTGACACACACCGTCACTCACGCATACACACATGCTAACTTCTCGACGTCAGTGCAGGCTGCTGTGATGGAAAATCACGAGCACCTGGCTTTTTGGTTTTTTTTGTATTTTTTTTTTTTTGTTTTAAGTGATTTTGCCTGCTTCCCCACTGGTCTCCGATGATTCAACAGTTCCCGCTCCAACATCTGCTACTTACTCTTACTGGGTCTCAATTAAGACGGCACTATTTATGATCCCCCCCCCCCCTTATTTACGTTTCGATTTTTCCGCATATGCGCCACGAGTGGCGGCCAAAAACAGGCCCCTCTCCGAGCTCAGCTCACAGATGTTTCCAGAGAGGGGCCAAAGGGTGTGCATCCCTCGCGCCCAGTCGCAATGCTAAAGGAGATGCTAAATAGAGAAAGAGTGATTTAGGACGAAAAGATTTGCAGATCTCCTGAGCTGAGGAAGGAGGGAGAAAGGAAGGGTTTGATTGTGTGAAAGCTGAAAGCAGAGCAGTTTCCCAAACTTTGGACAGGGCCGCTCTGACTGATTTAAGAGGCCTGATTTAATTGACTGGAAATTCTTTCACTAACTCGACATCTGTACATTGCTTTCCAGGCACTGTGCGTAAGCCACACACTCTATCTCTTTTTTCTCTCTCTCTCTCTCTCTCTCTCTCTCTCTCTTTCCCTCTCTCTCTCTCTCACACACACACACACACACACAACAGATAGGTTTACCATACATCTGCTCGCTGAGTGGAAATGATACTGTTCTTAAAGTCAGGCATGGACATGTTATCTGTAATATATGGATCGTATATGGTGGGTCAAATTTAAATGTCCAAAGGCCTGCCAAAGAGCACGACAGGGTAGGAAAGCATCGATTTTC
>JBBIGA010000040.1:20037999-20048715 GCA_037576975.1 Alestes dentex | reverse complement strand
TATTATACCCTTTGTAGGATGAGTTTGCAGGACTAAAGAGAGAACAATTAGCTTTATAGGTGAAAGCTAGGCCTTAATGTTGTCCTCAGTCCTGGTCCTGGAGCACCACTGCCCTGCATATTTCGACACTTTGCCTACTCTGACATATTTGGTTCAGCTAATAATCTAATGAAAGTTGAGGAAGTGGTGTTACAACAGATGAGCAATGTACGGGTATACCAGAACCACTGGTCAGACATTGCTCTGGTGCAGTAAGCAGACTTTAGGAGTAAACCTAAAAAGGTTTACTAATGCTAATCATACGAAGTACCAATGTTTCTCCTTTTTTCCCCACTAGGCCCTGTCGGTTATGGTCAGTGACCTCTAGGGGGAGCTGCTCTTTTACATGTTGTGGGGGTGGGGGGGGTTGTATTTGTGTGAGACAATAAAAACATTAATTTGCCCTGAAATCATTCCTGACGTAAATGTAAAATGGTGCCCATTGGAACCCAGTAATGAAGCATGCTGCATCTCTGCAGCTCCTAATTTGACTAGTTAAATGACTCCATTACGTGTCTAACAGACAGAGGCAAATCATTTCTGGTCAGTTGAGGCTCACTTACCCGCGTCGCGTCGCCGGGCTGGGGGAGAAATGGAGAAGACGACGGGGCCTACTTCTCCTCCTTCCTCCTGCTGGCTTTTACACTCAGCGTGTTATTCCAGCCAAATATGAAGTGGCAAAGAACGACTCGGAAATAAAGGTGTGCACGAACGATGTGTTTATGTTCCCTCTCTTTCTCACTCTCTCTTTCTCTCTCTCTCTATCTCTCTCTCTCTCTCTCTCTCTCCCTCTCCCTCTCACTCTCTCTCTCTCTTTCTCTCTCTCTCTCTCTCTCCCTGTCTGCCTATCTTTTCCTCTCTCTTCACATTTTCCTCTCCGTCTCCCTCCCTTTGAGCCTATGTGTTTGCCTGTGTCTCTGTCTTTGTGTTAATTACATGTCCAGTCTGAATGATCAAAGCATACATACTGTAGCGAAGTAAATAAAGTAGTTAATGGATAAATAAATAAGCAGAATGCACATCAGGGTATGTTTTTCATTCCCCCCCCCTCCTCCTTTTTTCTTCCTTTTTCCCTAGTGGATTGAACATTTAATGGGGATTTGTGCAATCATAACCCTGTCAGCGAATCGCATCCTCGCTCTCGATGCAAAAGGGATGGAAAAAATGATTAGGAAATAGTGAATTATTAAAGAGGCTGCCTGCTGTCCGTCACTGTCACTTAGCATGGCGAGATGGAGAGAAACACTACTGGAGGAGTGCGCGTGGACATCTGTTTCCAGCGCAAATCCCCTCAGCCCCCCAACTCTCCCCCTCAAAAAATGAACTTAATTAATTTGTTTGTTTGTGTCAATAGTTGCTAGGAGCACACACACCCACATACAGAGTTGAATGCACACACATAGCCTTAATTTGAATGATTATTCGGAGACAGTACTGATGTACTGATGGGCAGACAAGTCTCTACATGAGAAAGAATATCACTCGCGGTGGCTTTTACTCATCCATTTAAGCAGAAATTTCCAGAGACATGTGGTGTACGGTTCGACTGATCCAGCAGGGTATAGGCCATGGGCCTTTAAATAGACCACGGGCCTTTTATTCTGAAGACAAGGACAATGTGTTGTTTAGGAAAAGGGCATGCAATAATCATATAACGCTAAAAGGAAGGATAATGAAGAGGACTCCGGCTGTCTGCTGATATAACTAATAAGGGATCATCCCCCTTTCACTTTCTAAACACAGTTTCAAGTACACACACACATAAACCCAACTAGATGTAAGCAGAAAGTCTTAAGTGAGGCAGCAGGGTGATTAGGGCATCTATGTGCGCGAGTGTGTGTGTATGTGTGTGTGTGTGTGTGTTTATGTGTGTGGCTGAGCCTTCACATCACTGGCTTTAAATGTGAGTCATAAGGAGTGGAAAAAGTTAGTATGGACTCACTGCTTCCTGATGCCTTCATTGGCCTACACTAGAAGACGCTGAAGGGCAAGGAGTGGACGCCCGCACGTGGCATGCCAGAACAATTGGCATGGCTTCAGGTCCAAGCACCGCCTCGCTTTTGCCCTTCACATACAGAAAAGTTGGGAACAGTGGCGGCTTTGCTCGACATAAGTCCAATACTAGACCTGCTAGCACTTGTGACCTTTTGACCTACGCCCCACACTGACTATTTTTCTTTTCAAGTAAGTGACGAAATAGAAAAATAAAATCGTTTACTGTGTAAAAATAAGGAGGTTTGATAGCTGTAGTGGGTTAAATTTGCCTGGCAGTTCACTTGACCGGGACACAATGCGGGAATGCGGTAACATCTACTTGCATCTGAATAATTAGATGTGAATAATTGCCGTATATTAACTTGTGTTGTGTTGTGCATCTCAGTAATTTAATGTCACACAAAGTACACCCCGTAGTGTTAGTCATTCACCAAACTCTCTGCTCCCTCCAGAGCCCTTTCAAGTTACGACCACCCATATTCGGCTGATTTTTGTTCAACCTCAAGGAAAAAAAATGATGCAACAGTCAGGTATGACCACAGCTTTATGCTAGTGGTTCCATATAAAAGCCGTGTTAGATAACGAAGAGGTGTTTGCAGACAGCTAGCAAATCGGCCATGCGTTTGAAGTGTTAATTCAAGTGAATTTAATTCAAACTGTTGTCAGTCTTTCAATACTGTATGAAGATTAGAGTCTCTCTATGAAGAACTGTTAAATTGGTGACTATCTTTCTGAATCGCGACCACACACACACACACACATACACACACACACACACACATGCTCTCACACATTCAAACAGGGTCTGGGACTTGTTGCCCCTGGGCACTTTTTGTGTGGCACTAATGCCCACAGCTGCTACATGCTGGCTTGTCAGCATGTGTAAGAGTTTGTATGTGTGTATGTCTGTGTGTGTGTGTGTGTGTGTGTGTGTGCGCGTGTGTGTGTGAGTGTGTGCTTAATGCGATAGGTAATTATGTAGTCTGATCTCACAGACAAGGGATTTAAGAGCTAAGTATACTGTACTAGCCCTCACGATATGACACATGTCTGGGTCCAATAATAGCTGAGAGTGATGAGCAAACAGATGGACAGATAAGTATGAAAGCACTAAGGTGAGGCTGTTATCAAAAGACTGGCTAGAGATAGTCACAGAATACAGCAAGGCTTGTTTTCTTGACACACATTAAGCCAACATTTCAAACGAGATCTGACACTAATTCAGACGTGTTAAAGAATCGGGTGGTTTTCTCCACTCAGCCTGGCCAAGAAATGTCTGCTTTAACAGGTAGGGGCCATGTGACTGACACGAAACACAACCGGTCATGGACGGGTAATTTAGCATGACATAAAACAAACAGACATTGACTAAAACAAAAACACACCCACCTGAAATGAAGTAGTATACAACACGACTTGGCAGACAGCAAGAAATGTCTTGTTATTTATACCAATTTCAAATAACTTTTAAAGATGGGATGGCATTGGGTTCTTCAACCGTTTTCAATCAAGCAACTGTGTCTTTGAAAAATAAAAGTTGGCTTTCTGCCAGACCAATCAAAATAAGACGCACGGAGGTATGCACAAATCCACACAGAAATACACATGACATTTCTGCCTATTTCAGCCATTGAGATGAAATGAAATACAAAGTATTTCAGGGTGATTTAATCCAAAATGATGGAGTACAGAGAAAGCTTTTCTTTCAAAGTTTTCTTTACAATGGGAACCAGGGGGGAAATGGTAAAACAGTGATAAATCCAATTTTCTGCCTTAAAACACATGCATGTAACTCCCTGCCCTGAACAGCTTTAATTAAATACATTTTAGGCCAAACCTTTATCTCAGAATGATTGTAAAACAATGTCTCGAGCATCTGGCAATGAATCTGAGACCGCTTCTATGAGGTAACTTTTAAATGCTTCGGATGTCTGGTTCTAATTACCACCACTGTGAACAGTTCTGACTCTGCAAGTTTCTCCAGAAGGATGTATTTCAGTCTTCTCTGAATGACTTTACATGCTAACCATTTAATTTAATTATTAATCAATAATGCTGAAAATTGCAAGGCTTGAATTCCTCAGTCAGTCTCAGACTTGGCATCCTTCAGGGTTGGCAAATAGCTAGGCCATTTTAGTACACAAAATACATCAGACGGACTGAAGGTGGAGCTATCGAGACTGTGGCTATGTTCAGCTTAACAGGCCGCGCTCATAAAACGGCCACTTAGAGCTTCATAGACTTATTCCCGAGGACTAGAGGGAGACTGCTGTGTTTGCCTCTAGGCAATATTGCCTCTGTATCTGGTTTCATAGCCAGTAGAGCATAAGTCAGACGCTGATGAACCCCATGCTGGGTAAGTTCCTGAAGAGCAGAGCTCCCTTTACCCGGTTACTGTCTCCACAGCCCAGCCCTTTGTGGAATGACTGAAGTGGATTGGAGTGTTTTTTTGTGCTTGCTTGCACCCCTAAGTGCTGCCCTTCCTTCGTCTCTGTGTCCCCCGGCCGATTTCTGTCTGTTGATCCTCCTGAAGAGGACAGATCAAATATTCCACTCCAGTCGGAGGAGCACGCCTTTTCCATTTTCAGGGGTGCCGATATGATTAGGGTTGACGGACGGGGCCGGGGGTTTGAAGTCCTAACAGACAGAGCGACTTTGATATCTGCTTGCTGTGTGTATCACCAAAGACACAGAGAGGGAGAGAGAGAGAGAGAAAGAGAGAGAGAGAGAGAGAGAGAGAGACAGAGACAGAGACAGGGAGAGAGAGATGAGTGACTAAGTAAGAGAGGGTGAGTGACTTACAGGCAAGTGTGAGTGAGACAGAGAGAGATAGAGCGAGCGAGAAAGAGAATAAGAGAGAGAGAGAGAGAGAGAGATGAACAAAAGCATCTGTAGAATGGTCAGGGCCAGCGGCAGCTTGTGTCGGAGGCTTTTTGAAGTTTAACCACCCCCCCTTCCTCTCTCCTCCTCCCCTCCTGTATTCTTACCCCCAAGGCCTTCTCTCCCTCGCGCTTGCTCTTCCTGCTCTTTGGGAGAACCCACTGGCGACACACACTCACACACTAGATGGTGCTGGTCCAAGGAAGCAGTGTGCAATCCAGCAGGCTAGGCGAAGCTTTGACTTGAATTCTTTCACAACAAACGAACGTGAAGATCAAGAAGAAACAAAGCTAAGGCTGTCTGCAACTACAAAAAAGCCCCTGTAACGTCTGTTATCAACCTAAAGTCAAGCAAGAGCAGTGGTAACATAATAAACATCTAGGCTCGTTATTCAGGCCTTAGTTAGTATCAGAGCATTATTAAATACTAAGATCATAGGTGTTTTCGAGTGTTGCATCCACTGAAACGTCAGTCCTTTCACCAGGAGATCAGTCCTAAAACCTGGCAATGCCACGGTCATCAGTTCCTGGGGGTCTAAAGCAGGTGCCTGATCTGTGACACAACGGAATTGGTGTCTAGTGCTCTCCTGTGCGTTGAGCTGTTTCAAGGAATTACGGTAGCAACAGCTTGGAAAAGTTGGAGACCTAACTAGTGGGTGTGAATTGGACATGACTAAATTACCTTGAATTATTTAACATTAGTGTGAGTTATGGTACTGTGAGTTATGGTACCACAACTATGAAACTAATATGAATTGTATCTAATTAGGAGAGCAAGGAAGGGCAATCCGGACCTGCCCATGGGTCTGTAATCTCAAACCTTATCAAACCAAGCATCCATCTTCAGAACAGAGCTCCATTCTAAAAAAAAAAAACTGCCCTTTTAACTTAGTCCTTAACAAAGGACTTGCCGTATGTACACGATCCATGATGCATCAGCATGTGGAATTAGAGTTTTCTGTGTGTTTTCTATCACTATATACTATAGATGCACAAGGTTCCTTTATAGTTGGTGGCGCTCATTTTCTCAGAGTGCATTCATTCGGAGCTCAGTTTGGATCAGTAAGTGTTTATAATACTTTCATTTAATCAGGGGACTAATCAAACACATCTGACATGTGATGTGTGAAATTCCTATTCGTGTTTTCCTAATCAAAAAGCTTGTTTTAAATCATGAAGAGCTTTGTTAGACAGCACTTTCCTGTTAATCACCTGACTGAATTAGATTAAATGTAATAGATTAAATAGCAGCAGTATCTACATTTTAAAGGGCCAAAGGAAGAGTTTGACTAAAACTCGAACAAGCCAGGACATGTTTGATGTGTGAGGTTTTTATTACTTGTTGGCTGCATTTCAGTTACTTATTAGCTTTCATTTTTGGTTAGCCCCGTAGCTGCAGTACCCAAACAAACACAAGACGCCTTTGTTGATGGACTGCATTTGGGGTAAAGTCGAAGTTAACGTAAATGTGATTTCCCATCAAACTGCCCCTTTAAGTTGAACTCTTGCACCCTGAGCATGGAGTGCGAAAGCGGCAAAAGCGTTTCTTTTAAAACGTCGCATCACGCAGGCCGAGCTTTGGAGCGGTAGGATGAGAGAAAGACTAAACAGATGTCGCAGCTTGGCGGGAGTGAGGGAGTTAACAGGCTTTATTTTTCCCCCTTTTTAAATGTCTCCCGTATAAACAGATTTTGTTGCCGCTTAAAGTGGGCTCAAAATTAAAGCATATCGTTTTACACACATATTGCATGCATATTAGCGAGCCCCAGCTGCCAGTGTCCTGTTCTTAAGAGCCATATGATTGAGTTAGGGGGCCCCGCTATCAGATAAGATTTAAGCCTGCTTTCCCCCCCTGTGCACCCCCCACCTCCCCCTGCATTTTACTGCTAACTTATTAAATGGAGAGAAATGACATTATTTTTGTCTGAGTGTATGTGTAATTATTGTCACACACCTGTGACTCCCACCATCTTCAGCAGGGGGAAGAGGGAGGGGAACAAATGAGGGAGGGAAGTGGAGAAGGGACAGGAGGAAGGGAGAGAGAGAGAGAGAGAGAGAGAGAGAGAGAGAGAGAGAGAGAGAGAGAGGAGATCTCGTCTACAGCAGCGAGAACTCTCGTTTAAAAAAAAAGAAAAAGAAAACAGAGAGAGAGAAAAAAAGAAAAGCTTGTTAATCAGATCGTCTCTGTCACTGGCACTACACTGATATCCTAATGATTCACACAGCAGCTCCAACATCACAGTCCTACTGATGAGAAAAGACCCCTCCACTCCTCCACTCCATCAATTAAAGCCCCCCCCCCCCAAACCAAACAACCTTTTTTTTACTTTATTACACTAGACAACAGCTCTTCAGACTGAGGGTCCTGAAAAGTTGCGCTTTGTTGTGTGTTGTCTTTCAACAATCTGCCAAACAGACTTCTTCCCTTCCACAGACCGGGGCCGTGCTGGCAGCCCTCTCCGACTCGTCAAAAAACGCACGGCCAAGCATGCTCTCTTTTCTTTCCTTTTTTTTTCCTTTTTCTTTTTTCTATTGCCGAAGACCACCCTGAGGAGGCAGAACATGTGAAATTGCGCTCAGAAAGACAAAGGAAATTACCTATTAGAGCGGGAGAAATGATCTTCCTTTGCCCCCGCTCCAAAAAGTGACTCACGATGTTGTAATTGTTTACCTTTGACACCGGCCATAATTCTTCGCCAATCCACTGTAACAGAATATTTCAGCATCTCTTTTTCAGGCTCTCTCTTCTACTCTCTCTGTCTCTCTCTCTTTCTCTTTTTTCTCTCTCTCTCTTTCTCTCTCTCTCTCTCTCTCTCCTTTCTCTCTCTCTTGCTCTTTCTTTCTCTCTCTCTCTCCTTTCTCTCTCTCTTGCTCTTTCTTTCTCTCTCTCTCTCTCTCCCTCTTTCTCTCTCTCGCTCATTCTTTCTCTCTCTCTCCCTCTTTCTCTCTCTCGCTCATTCTTTCTCTCTCTCTCTCTCTTTCTTTCTTTCTCACTCTCTCTCCCTCTCTCTCAAAAATCTCTCCTTGATTTCTCTCTGTTCTCCTTCCATATTTTGCTTCCTATCTCTCTCTCTCTTTCTTTCTCTCTCTCTCTTTGCCTCTTTCAGTTTTGATCACCTTTTCTCTTTCAGTCTTTCCTCTTACTTTCTTTTAACCTCCCCTTCATCTCCCAGTTTCTCTGTCTCCCTCCCTCCTCTGCTTCTTTTTTAGTTTCTCTCTTTTTCTCTCCTCCTCGCTCTCAAATCTTTCCCTCTTGATTTCTCTCTGTTCACCATCTATATTTCTCCTCCTTTCCTTTACATACACTCTCTCCTCCTCATTCTTTATTCCAGTCTCTCCCTTTCTCTTTCAAGTTTCTGGCTCTGTTTCTGTCTTTTTTCAGTCTCTCTCTTTATGTTTTCTCTGTTCACCATCCATCACTCTCTCTCCTAAAATTTTTCTGTATTCTATCTCAACGCTAGCTGCTCACTTGCTCATTTGTCACACAGCCTCTTACACACTCGCCCACTCTCTCTCTCTCTCTCTCCCATCAGACCAGAGACCAGGTCACTTAAAACATGACCTCTTCTCCTACTGCTGTCTTGTGTAAATAGGTGTATCGCTTTTATTCATCCACCACCACTCGCGAAGGGGCCGCGAACGAGAGCTAATCGCGTCGGGAGGTTTTACACTGTCACTCTTGTTTTCCCGGGCTGATCTAAAAGCGCAGAAATAGCAATGTTTTTTTGGGTGTAATGTTTTAATAGAAAACAGATGGCCACAGATGTAGGGCCGCGCCGAGCTGGGTGACATGTCTTTAATATTTTAGAGTGGTCTTGCTGTAAATGTAGAAGCAGCTGTTTCCTCCTGTTGTAAATTTGGAGTTTTTAATTCATGATTGACAGCTATTGGATTTACTGTAAATTACAAAAATGAATATGGAAGCGATGAAACCAGCGGGTTATGTGTGTGTGTGTGTGTGTGTGTGTGTGTATCCGTGTGTGTGTGTGTGTGTGTGTGTATGTGCTTCTTTGACGTTGTTCACGGCTGAATAGATTTATCGCCAAACGTGGGGTGCTTATTTCCCTTTACTTCTTCTCGGTCTTTTTTTCAAGGCAAAGCATAATGCTGTTTAAACACGCAGCTGTCTTTCCAGCTCTATATGCGGCTGATATTTAAATGTACATGAATATTAAAGTAAAAAATGCAGATGCGGGGGTAAAGTGGGCTTCTGAAAGGGAGGGGGGTGGCGGCTAAAAGAGTTCCATTTCCATGTGTTTGTTTAGCCGCTGTTCGTTTAGTTTTAATGTCAGCCGCGAGTACGGCTCCCTTGACGCTTATGGTAGAGGTGATTGTCATCAATTCGCATCTTGGCATTTAAACCACCTGCTTCAAATACACATATTTGAAATGCAAATAAACTGCATATGCCCAGACAAATTAAAAAATACGGCGAGTAAACACTTTTGAAGTCATAACTTTTCCTCTCTTCTCTTTTTTTTTTCTTCTTTTTTTTTTTTTTTTCCAGCAGGGAGTTGCACTGTCAAATGTTCTTTTTCTTGAGAAGGCAATGCCAAGCAGATAATGCCTTTCAGAGCAAACCTGCATAATGCTAAATGATTATATATTTATTTGTGGTTTTGTTCACAAGGCATGGGAAGCGCTTGGTTTTGTTTTGTTTTTTTTTTCTTCTTCTTCTCTCCCTACCCTCAGCTTGATTTGAAGGTCTCTGGGGTGTTTTTCGTTAACCATATCCAGTATTATTTCTCCGTTTTTCTCTTCTTCTTCTTCCGCAGAGGAGCCTGAATGATAGTTTTTGCTCTCTATCTCATTGCTCGAAGTTGCCGTTATTCAAACATCAATAGCCATATGTCTTCTTTAGCATTGACCCTCTTTCCTATTGATATTTGTATATGATCATTACTTTTCCTCTCCATGCTTTGTCTCCTTGCGTCAGCTCCAAGGTGTATTATCCAATACTGCTGTCTCTGCATTCAAAGCAAAAAGCCAATGGGCCCCCGTTCCATGGGCCGATCCATGGCATTAGGCTGGACAGCTTTTTAATGAGCTGAGCGCATCATTTTTCATAAAGTGTCTATTTGGATATTATCATGTTGCACTAACCAAATCATGCCATAGCACATCTCTCTAACTTTTCCCTCCTTCTCCCTTCCAACCGCCCCCCCCATCTATTTCCGTCCAGACGGGTGTGTAAGTGAATACACTGATAAGCAAGAGCGTTTTAATCAGGCAGATGGGCTGCAAGCTAAAATACTGCTCCTGTGTCATTTCATCATCATCATCATCCTCATCCTCACCATCATCATCACCAGGATAATCATCGCCATCATCATCATCATCATTACCGTCATCATCATCTTCCTCACTGATGAAATGACAGTAGTGTCAAGTTGACAAGTCTGTCGAACCGATGCATTCAGAACTGTGGGACTAAACAGCCTGATTCTTGAGAAAGGAATAAAACAGACAGAAGAACAGAGAAAGAAAACAAAAAAAAAAGTTCCCTCCCCGCTGGTTTTCTCCCCGCATCTCTCCGTTCACTCTCTTTTAATAAAAGTTGCTGAATGTTGTTTTTCAAATTAATGAGAAGCCTTTTCATTTTGTCACATGAAGAAGAAGTTGAAGTGAAAGAGGATTCATGTGAAAATGCTTCATTAGTGTTAAGGACCCCCCTCTTACAGCAACAAACTTGAGCGTGTGTGCACACACACGCGCACACACACATGCACACACACACACACACACACACACACACACACACACACACACACACACACACACACACCCACACACACACACACAC
>JBBIGA010000040.1:20013044-20025150 GCA_037576975.1 Alestes dentex | reverse complement strand
AAAAAAAAAAAAAAAAAAAAAAAAAAACACAGTGTGCCGCAGCAACTGACCTCATCCCAGCTCCAGCCTGAACCATCACCTCCACTCAGTCTTGTCCTCACACTGAGTGCCATCAATTTCAACTGTGCATGGATCCCACACTGAGCGATGCACTGAATTTACCTGATTCAAAAGTGTTCATCATTTGCACACGAGTAAAACATATTACATTAATGCTTTCATACATTGCAACTACTTAAATGCATTCAGATTACAGTTGTTGCAAACAGTTCCACATATTACAGTTATTCTTGATGCAATTATTGGAACCGAAATGAAAGATAAAATTTTGCCAAAGTAATATTCCGGTGGGAGTTACGAATACAATACATTACTCTAGAAAACTTAAAGCATTTCATGTAGTTCATGTAGCGTTCATATAGCAACGTAACAACACTGTCATTAATTCATAATAGAAGTAAATGTAACAATATTTTTGCAAGTTGTTTTGGATCATCACTGCTGACCCGTTCACGAGGCCGGTGGGTAAAAATGACAAATAATGACATGCAGGGTTTGGTTACACACACACATATACACACAATTTACTACTTCTTTGCGGCTTTATAGGAACATCTACCACTTACAGACGGTAGTCCATCTGTTTCTCTGCCTCATTTGTCAGCCCCCTTTACCCTTTAGTGTAGGGGTGTTTAGCTCCAGTCCTGGAGGGCCAGTGGCCAGTACAGACTGAAACTGAGCAGCCCTGCTTTAGGGGGATATTAGTGTGTGAGTGCTTCGGATCACACACAGCAATAAAGAAGGATAATGTTTTTGTTTTGTTTGTTTGCATATGCACAGTACCCAAAGAATTTTTTTTTTCCAGACTACTTCTTTTACTACTATTTTTACCATAGTACCAGAACTCACTGCAACCCCTGGCTCCTATTAACTGTATAAAAATCCAAACTGATTTCTTTATATGGTGCGCATATTTCTGTTTTATCCCCTTTAAGGCGAAAACAGCCTGTCCTCAGACTTCTGTTATAGCTTGCAACAGAAAGACAAAGAACAAAGTGACAATTTAAACTGATGAACAACTGAAACAACTGAACCAATCAATCATAACGTAGAAGAGATTTATTTTTACTGCATTTATTTTGGTATGATTGCAGGCTATCGGTCTGTAAGCTACATTGAGCTTTTCCATTTTCATGGAACAGAATGAGAAGGATAATATTTATATAACAGAGTGATACGTGCAGTGATAGATTTGGATTTTATGCAATAAAAGGTAAGTGAAAGTCCTTTGACACACGTTAAAGAAATAGTCAGGTTCTGCAATCCGTCCCTATGTGCCAGTGTATACCCTTTACTCACACACACACACACACACACACACACACACACACACACACACACACACACACACACACACACATGCACTTGCAGAGTCAAGTGTAAGCGTGAGAAAGAGACAAAAGCAGGGGCATTTTTCACTGCGCCTAATGGAGCCGGAGAGGGCGAATCGAGATAACGGTTTACCTAGCAATCAACAACAACAGCAGCAATGACAACGACAACAACAACAGCGGCAGCGGGGCGAGGGCAGAGTGGCCTGGAGAGCTGCGAGAGAAGGATGGAGCGAGAATGAGTAAACACTGACACGAGAGAACACCAATGATCTCATCTCTACCTCTCTCTCATTCTCTCCATCGCTCTGAGTGGTACTTCACTAGAACTATAAGAGATCGTTTTTTTTTTTTCCTGCTAGCCAGTATGGGCCACTTTTCTGGACACAAATAAAGCCTAGTCCAGCTGCGCAATGTCCTTTAGAAATTGTTGGGGTTTTTTTTAGGAAGGCTAGACCTACTTCCCTATTACCTGGTTAAGAATTTCCAAAAGCAATCATTGATGAAATGCACTTTTAAAATAGCTCCTTTCGCTTTACTTGATTTGCAACTTGTAATCCCCAAAACCTGGACATCTTAGTTATGAGCTGAATGCTTTCATAAAGCGCTGTCCTCTGTACAATGTGAAATAAAGATTACAGTAAAAAAATGTTATTTGTGTACAAATACCACTTCTGTTTCTTTTCAGTGGATGGTTCTTTGGAGAACCTTTTTTTTTTTTTTTTTGCAAATGAGAAAAGAGAACATTTTGAATCACTACACGGCACATGTCATACAGAATGTGAGCCTCTAAAGGGTTCAACACGCCAAAAGCTCTATTTCAACATGGTTCTTTAGGGAAAAAAAGTGGTTATTCTATGCCGTTTATCTATACATCTCTGTACTAAATATCATGTGAGCAAAGTTGTTGCTATAAGCAATTTACTTTAACAGCTGGAATTATTGATGCTCAAATCAATGGTCATGTCTTTTTTGGCCAGCTTTTTCTACTTAATCCTGATCTTATTTGCTAAATTAGATCCCATATATCCCTATAGTATAAAACTTTGAAAAATGTGAACTACCGGTCAGGCCGCTCCTGTCCAGAGTTTTAATTTTAGACCCAATAGAAAACATTTTCTAGTTGAGGCTGTAGAATGTATACATAAAGATATACCACTGACACAATTGGGTATTGATTTTATGATAGCCTTACACAAAGGCTCTCTAGCACAATAGAGGGTGGCCATTAAGAGATCTGAACAATACATGTCTAATCGACTGGTCTACAAATAGGCTGAGGCATCAGAAAGAACTGTATAAGCACCAAGTAACCCAGAGTTTCTTTTGATTAATAAGCTTTACGCTATATGTGAGGTACTGTTAACAATCACCATCATCAAAATGCCTGCTCAGAATAAATGCAATGGATGCAAATAAGTGAACTTAATCAGACTAGGTGAGACAAAGAACAACAATAGATATTGTGGGGTCACCAGGACTGGGAATTGGGAAGCCCTGGCCTACTGTAGGATGTATAATATAGCATCTAGCCTGCCTGTAAAATATCACTTCAGTGCCACAAGACTGGCAGCCAGATTCAGACGTGGACACCTACACAGGCCATATCCAGCAGGGAATGTCAAATATTAATGATTTATGCTTAATTTGCATGCAGACAAAATGTGCAACCTCTGTATTCAATTAAATTTTTGCCTCATTTGAATGGAACTTTTGGACCCCTGCCTTTCTCCGAACTACAAACGACTGCACCGAATACTTTACACCTAATCCTGTAGACTGGCTCTGAGGGTACTTGAGTCAGAAGGGTTAGTATCCGCAGACACTTGCAGTACATATTTTCTGTAACAAAATAGAGCCGTTTTATATACCGTCACCATCATAAGAAAGGTTTATACTATAAATACAAGTAATTCTGAGCCATTTCTATTGGTCCATAAGCCATGAAGCGTCGAAACAATGTAAAAGGCAGAAAACATTTTCAATATGGTGTAAAAACAGGTAAAAACTGAAAAAAGGCCAGTATTCCTATTCCTATATATTCTCATATACTTCATTGTATATTTAGTTACGGGTCATATTGATCTACTTCTAATGCTTGTGGACTGAGTAAGTGGAATACTTGTTGGTCAGTATTAAATGTCTATTGACTGTTGTATTTGCTTGCTCTTGAGCTCCTGTGGTCTGAGACCAGAGGGCTGGACCTTGAGAGACGTTTTGATGCGGGTGCATTCGCCCAGCTTTGTCCAGCTGTGCTCACTGTGTGGGGAGTAACTGTAGTAAAAGTGAGACAGAGCACTAAGTAGGCGTATGCGACACGCTCTGCTTTTCTATGATCTATTCTCTTTTACTCTATTTCTCACTCACTTACAAGCGTGCACACAAATACTCACACCCACACACCGCAATGCTGAAGTGCCAAACCTATTGGTAACACTATTACACACCTCCCAGCAATGAATAAACTGTGCGTTTTCTGTACTTTGTTTGTGCTCCTTCTTCAATGCTTTTACTGTATATATATCTCTCAGGCGTGCCTGCTCTGTGTCCCGGCGCACGTCACCACCACACGTGCCTCTAACCACCAGCACCAAACGGTTCAGAGTAGAGCTTTTAAAGACGCTCGACAAAAAAACTTTTGTTCTAGAGACAAAGCCTTATCTCTAAAGGTCAGTCTCTCGCTGCTGCAGGAGGAGGAGGGTACGTCACAAGGGCACTTTTCAAATGTCTTTTGATTAAAGGAGGATATTACAACATGAGACATTCACCACATGGACAAAAAAACTGGCATTCATTTTCAGCCCGGTGAATGACCCCCTCTGAATATTAAAAATGCAACAGGTTCCTCCATGACAGACATATTTTCCATAATTGAAAGGTCAAAAGCAGCATTAATTGTTAATGTAAACTGTTTTGACGGAAGAAAATGAACCGCACACCACTCTCGTTCTGCCGCTTTGCCCCACTGTACAACGCCACTTCGTTCGACATGAGAGACAACACTGACCTATCCACACTCTCATTACTTTCCACATAGCCTAACTCATTTTCAGCAAAACAAAATCCCTTCCTTTGGTGGTCAACTTCCATGTTTTGTGCCCCTTACAGGGGTTTTAAATATGGCTTTTTCAGCACACAATTTCTATTTATTTGAGTTTAACAGACTGAAAACAATAAAATATAAAATGTGCCATTACTTTTGCACATGACACATTTTTCACTTTTTTCTAGTATGCAAAATTTAGCATTAAAAAAACATTAATTATGCATTAAAATGTGTTGATATTTGTCCTCTTTAGAGTATTTTCCCAAGCTCCATTTGCCAGAGCTTTTGCATATGACTGTATAAGGTCACCTCTCCAGTTTGGTTAATCTGTTCCACGTTTGTGAATAGAAATGACTCTAAAAGTTAGCTGTGGTCCTGTGATGTGCTCAGATGATTGACTCACTTCCATTGACGCGAGCATGAGTGACTCACGTTCACTTGATCAGAGTGTCAAATTATGACCAAAATGTTGCAGGATGACAAAATTCTACATGTAATCTTCACGTACATATGCTTCCTATATCAAAACACTATATCAGAACAATGAAGGGTGTGGGGCAATGCTGGAATAATGGCTCTGTTTCCACCTTATATCGTAGTCAGTGTTGATTAATTCCTGTTTACTAATCAAGCACAATACACAATGCAAGCCCGAAGTGCAGTATCTTAAACAAGCCATCTGATTGTTCTGAATTAAAGGAGCAAAAAAGTATTAAGGAATATTTGTGAGAATGGAGCTGCTTAATAAAACAAGTCTGTTAGAAACGCGCCCGGCTTTCTTTTCTCCTGTTTAATCTTACGTCTATTTGCAGTAAGTTTCCTTGGAGCAAAAATAAAATGTCTGCCTTGCTCCTCCATGTTTGCAGACTAGAAGCAATAACACTAATGTAAAGCTTCTAAACTAAGAGCATGTGTCTCAATACGCTGCCTGGAAAATTAGACTTTGCTCTTAATGAATAATATATTAAGACAGAGAGCAAAATGGAATATACATACATTATATTGGCAGACAGTTTTATTTCAGCAAAATGAATAACGTTAACTGCTAGAAATACCTGCCTGATATTTGAGAGGGAAAAGGAATGCCCAGAAGCAAAATTCCGCAGGCTGTAGTACTCACTTACCTTAAACTACTTCAGACCGACCCGCGCTACAAGTTCAATTCACCCAGTATTTTTTCATTTGCAGTTTTCTATCACCGAAACGTCTGAAAGGGCACAGTGAAACGTGCTAGTCTCAAGGAGCGCTAGTAACATTCGCAGAGTCATGAAAGCTGACAGTTCATTTTTCACAGGGCCATAGATCTTTGGTTCTTATAAAGTAATGGGCTTTAGGGAGAGGTCTTATGAAAGCTAAGATAGTTAAGTGCTGTGTGCCAGGGATGACACGGGGAGCGGAGGTCCTGCTCTGCTCTAAAGCAGACACCCTTAATCCCAGGCAGGGGAGGGAGGAAGGGGAAAGAAGAGCTGGAACTCGGGTAATATAAAATAGTAATAAAGATTAATCTGTTGCTGCTTGTCGGCCCGATGGTCTCTAAACTTGCTTGAAATAAGGTTGAAATAGCTCAAAAGCAAATCTCGCTTTTCTACTGAGAGGGTCTTATTGGTTTGTGGCTCGAGGAGTGATATTGTGCATGAAGGTTGCTAAATGCAACCTTGCAATGTGGCTGTCAGGCTCTGTTGTATTACAAAAACTGAGGGTGTGAGAGAAAATGTGCCTATCATGTACTGTGTTTCAGCAGTGTGTACTGTATGCCTACACAGAACTATTCTGAGGCTGCAAAGAGAGTGATGGATCACTCACCAGAAGGGTCGGTTCTCTTCATGCTGGAGCTGCTTCCACCACCTCCTCCATTGGAGTTGCTGGTCAGGCCTCCATTGAAGGCTGCAAGGTTCTCAGAGCTGTAGGCCCGCAGGACAGACAGCATGTTCATCTGGTGCTCTAGGTGGGCCTGCTCAGGCTTCAGCAGGCCAGGAGGACCACTGGCTGGGGAGAGGAGACCCAAACCAGGCTGCTGCTGCTGCCACTGCTTCTCAAGGGCTGGTGGCTGAGTTGGAGATGGACCAGGACCCTGGGCTCCCATGGACATCTTTGCTCTGTGAGCCTCCTTCCCAGACAATGGAGACTCAGGATGCATCCGAATGGCCCCACGATCTTCGTCTTCCATGTCTCCCACCTCCATCTCTTCTTCCTCCTCTGCCTCTGGGTCTTCATCATCAGAGCGTGTCTGTCGCTCTGTCGTGGCAGGGTTGGACAACTGCTCTTCGCGGCCTGCTTCATCATCCTCAGACTGACCTCCTTGCTCATCAGATGCTTCCATCTCACCGCATGAAGCCTTATCAGAGAGCTCATCCTTACCACCCGCATCACTAAGCTGATTTGTCTGCTGGTCTAAGAATCCAGGTCCCCCAGAAGAGCCATCGTACATGGAGCCAAAGGGCTTGTAGAATTCACTAGAGAATGCACCCATGGGGGCTCCATGCAGGTTCTGGTCCAGGTGGTTGGACCAGCCTGCTTGACTTTTCAACTCTCCAGACTCAGCCTCTCGCTCTCTGGAAGGGGGACCCTCATGCAAATGGAGAAGGCCTGGAGGAGGAGGAGGAATCAGGCCAGAGGCTTTGCCTGTATGAGAAGATTCACCTAGTAGGTGTTCTTTAGCTTCTTTGCCTTGGCTGTGCTTGGCTTTGCCCAGGTGGTTGGCTTGCAGGTGAAGGGCCATCAGCTCAACAGAGGCAGTGGTGAAGGAACAAAACAGGCAGCCATGCCAGGCCACGTTGTCCTGGATGGTGACAGAGGCTCCTGGTATGGTTCCTGCATCAGGTCTAACCGAGAGGTCCAGTGGCTCATACTGAGAGCGACCACCCTCGGGGGGCTTGGCATCACCTGGATTCTCATCCTGATTTCCATCACTGGCCCTCTTGATTTTGTGCTCACTGCTTTCAAGGCTAAAGTGCTGGCCATGCAGCTGACTCTCTCTCATCTCCTTCTCTTTCTTCATGGAGTTCAGCACAAAGCTGTCCATGAAGGCCTGCAGAGAGCCCTGGAAGTTGACTCCATTTCCCACCATGCTCTGGTAGGCCCGACTGAGGTCTGAGAAGCTGGCTGGGCTATCTGCTACAGTGGCTGATCCCTCAGGGCTCTTCATGTTCTCAGAGTTGGGTTCTGCCCCAGGTCCATGACGATCTCGCTCTCTTTCACGATCTCTGTCTCTGGGGGAGAGCATGCCAGGAGGGGCCCATTGGTGTGGGAGCATCTGGCCTCCTCGGAAATCAAGACTGGAGGGCATCATCCCTTTGAAGACCCCGCGTAAGACGTCAGGCCGTGCAAAGACCCCACTGCCACTGCTGGTTTTGTTGTGGTCATCCTTGTGATCAGAGGAAGGGGGGTGGTTGGCAGAGGAGGCGTTGCCATTTTGACGCTCGCGATGGTGGCGTTCGAGGTGGTACTTCAGGGAAGCAGACTGAGTGCCAGCATAGTCACAATGAGGGCACCTGTAGGGCTTCTCACCTACAGAGATGATGAGAAAGAGACAAACATTATGCAATCATGCCAAACTGAGTTTCAGTGCCAAAGCAAGTAGAAGAGTGTCCACAGAGTAAAAAAGACAATGACAATGTCCAGTCACCCTAGTATCCTGTATTACATCCACAACTCACTAGCATCCATCACTCAGAAAACAGCCCATCATGCTCTTTGGGAGGGAGGGAGAGGCAGAGGAGGGATTTCAATACGGGTCGATCCAGCTCGATCCAGCTCCACCAAGTGAGCCATCACTCACGTCAGCGCCATAAAAAAACATTTCACCATATGGTGCCTTCAGTCCACTACAGAGATCATATTTTCAACTGACAACACAACTGTCTGGATGTTATCTCTGTTCATATGGGGGACTGGAGGCGAGCAGGGGCTGCTGGTGGCTCTCTCTCTCTCTCTCTCTCTCTCTCTCTCTTTCTCTCTCTCTCTCTCTCTCTCGGCCTTGTTCGCTGTCAGGCTTCCACCTTGGTGGTGAGGCAGTGATTCCTTGGACATTCTCTATTTGGAGTTTATCATAGAGCAGATAAATCAAGCTCTGCAGGAGCTATTCATTCCTCCCAGAGTGGAACTCTGACCCTCCATCCCTGAAGCATAATGTACTCATAATAAACTGCACTCATCTGAAACCGAACGCAAGTCAAATGACACAAACCCGCACAAACGTGCATATGTGCAGCATACGAACATTCCTCTTAAAAGGCAGCTTTAGAATGAGGATTAAGGCGAGTTGAGCAGAATGGAATGTGCCGTAAAAGAACACACAAGCATGTGCACTAGCACACTAGAAAAATGGGAGAAGCACAAGACGAAATGGTTTCAATTGCATCTGCATGATCAGTTCAATATCTTGATATAAAATGCATCCTGCCAGCAATTATAAAAGTCTCAAAATGAAAGACAGATCTGCAATCAATAAGCAATAAACAAAATGCTAGGCTTGATTTTTTTGAGACCCTGTAATGTAGCTGGAATGAATCACTGTAGCGGTGCAGCTGAGAAGGAGAGTGCCGAGAAATGGAAAAAGCCAAAAATAAAGGGATGTTTGTCAAGCATTGTGCATGTGTATCTGTGTTTGTGTGTGTTTGTGTGTGTGTGTGTGTGTGTAGCTATAAAATGTTTAGATTATACACATGGAAACCATTTTTAACCCAGAAAAAAATGTTGCATTGTTACGCAAGACTGAACTGAATGATTTAAGTCTGGCTCTGTAGTAAATCATGGATATAATTAGCAAATGGCATACTGCTCAAGTAATTTATCATTATTTGGAGGGCACCATTCCAGAAAAAGACTCAAAGATCCGCAGACCCACTGCACACAGCTTCCCAAATAAAGGGCCGCAAATACCAACTCAATACTACATTGATATCAGAGAGAAAGAGAGAGAGAGAGAGAGAGAGAGGGAGAGAGACAGACAGAGAGAGAGTCCCATTTATTCTTTTACACTAGAGTGCGTTTGAGGCTTATATTCAAAATAAACCATACAAGATGAGCTTTTAACCCAATAAGTGCTTATCCTCTGAGCAGGATAACAGGGGGTTGGCCTGATTCAATAAGGAAACGTCCCTGATGCAAATGATCATTTTCAATTCCTTTAACTGGACAAAATGATATTCTGTGCCCAAAATTAGACCCAAATTAGAGTGATCTGCTTTTCTCCCTTTATTCCTTCCAAACCTAGCTTGTGTTTTTATTCGCAGCGGCAGGGCCACTGTTTAAATAAAGAGAAGAAAACACGAGGATGCCAATAATCTCCAAAATGTCAGAATTATAAGCAAAGATATAAACAAATCTTGATATGTAATTAATGCCTGTACAGACAATCAGCTTGCACATTCTACTGTGAGTGTGCGGCTGTGTGTGAGTGTGTGTGTGTGTGTGTGTGTGTGTGTGTGTGTGTGTGTGTGCAAGTGTGCATGCGCATGGCGTGTTCTTTGTGCACCATTTGGACTCAGTAAGACATCTGCTCCATCATACGTCAGGGGCATGTGTGACATCTGGGGAATATACTGTATCCTGCCTTGCAACATTACACACAATTTACTGCTAAAGGTCATTATGTACCCGTTAATCCACTTTTAATTGATATCCGCACAAACAGCACAACCTCTGAGAAACATAATGGATCGCCAAGGCGCAGAGGTAGAGGAATTATTATTTTTCATCATTTAATATGAGAATGAGCTAAAAAAAAGTTTTCCTTCCAAAGCTTTGTCTCCCTGTTGATGGACTGTCTTAATAAAAATAGGGGAAAATACACATCAAATTGCCATCTGGTACTGTATGACAGACTAGATATAAATTACAGAAGCCTCTTGCTGAGAGTGGTACATATCTATTATCGTCTCACAAGTTCACTTTCTCGTTCTTTCTCTCTCTCCTTTTTTTTTATTTATTATTTTTTTTTTGTCTTTAGGTCTCTCTGCTTGAAGGGGTCCAGCTCAAACCGATTTCATCTGGATTTGTGCGATTTGTCACGATTCCATAGTAACCATTCCGAATAAACACCCAGAGCCTCTACAGAAGGGCAATTAAAATAGTTAATAGATATGACATACTTTAAGATGAATTTCCATATGGCTTTACATAATGGTGAAACGGCAGCCCGTGTACCGCAGGGAGGGAGAGATTGACTGGCCTGGAAAAATAGCTGTGTCTTTTATTTTCTTTGCCTTTTTATGCTGGAGTGTGGTTTATCTTTGTAAAAAACATGGAACCGAGAACATCAAGGTGCTCCAATTCTCAAGCTCCATTCTCTTAGACTCTGAAACTGTTGTTTAGTTTCTAAATTGTCCTTTACTGTAAGGACTATTACTTTAGTTCATGCGTTCGTTTTGAAGACTCTGAGAGAGTTTGTTCACTGTAGACTGGTAAAATAAGGCTCAGGAGAAAAAAAAATTACTCCTGTTTAAGAAAATATACTACTACTACTACTAAAATAATAAGAATACTACTACTACTACTACTACTACTACTACTACTAAAAATAATAATAATAATAATAATAACAGAACAATGTATGAGCCTGAAGAACAGTGTGAAACTTCCTATAACACAGCCATGGGTGTCTGAACCAGAGTCTGCTGGGTGACCTTTGTAATTTACAGGGCTTATGGTTTGGAACGGTAGCGACTGACCACAGACCAGTGCTTAATCACTCTCCCTCCATGGAGTAAACCTTCAAAATGCCGCTTCATACAACCATAAAACTCCATCCGCGGGTGTGAGCCAAGCCTCTCTCGCAGGACGTGTAATGGCCTTCTATCACCAAAGTGACTTGACACAGGCGATGGCCATCTTTCCCTAGCTCCTCTTTAAATAAAGGTGATTCGGTCACCGCGTCAGCTCGCACGCACCCTCGAGTTATGCGTCGCCATTGTCAGGAGCAAGGACCTTTTTATTTTTTACCCACAGCTGCTTACTGCTAAATACTGCCTTGTCCAGAAGGGGACAATCTGTGTCTCTAATTGCTGTCACTGAAGCCTAGATTCATTATGTGACTTTCCCATTAAAATGTGAGCATTAATTTGTATAATGAAATATCACCCACTGCAGTGTTCATTAGCTGTGGCCCCACACTGTATGCCGCACAATGTTAGCTACCTAGAAAACTGCGCTTAATTTCACTAATGGATATTTTCCCACTCACTGTTGGAGAGGAAATTAATACTGTAACATTAGCTCTTTAACTTTTGGAGAAATTTAAATTCACTTCATTCCTTTCAAGCCAGCGTTAGAGAGTCATTAATCTAACATTGTGTTGCACAATGCCCCGGTCCTCTCAGTAAGCAAAGGCATTGTGATGGGCTCACGGCACACTGATTGAGGGTCGCTTTGTGTCATCTGCATGTCTGATTGTTTTAAATCAGGGAGGGGCTATTCGTTTAAACATTATTTGGGGTCTGATAAGGAGGGAGGAGTATGAGGGCAGGAGGATGGAAGGTGGCAATCACTTGATGATCGCACGGCTGATAAAAATGAGTAAAAGCCTCAGCCAGGATTTTTTTTTGGCCTGCAAAGGAGAAGCTCCTTCAACAGGATTAATTAGGAAGCAGCTCAAACATTCCAAAATTAATCCTCATCTTCAGATCCAGTGATGCAATTTATACAACCGTAATAATCTAATTTGCTAAGT
>JBBIGA010000040.1:19995205-20008717 GCA_037576975.1 Alestes dentex | reverse complement strand
AGAGAGAGAGAGAGAGAGATAGAGAGAGAGAGAGAGAGAGAGAGAGAGAGAGAGTGCGAAAGAGATGTTACTATGAGTATTCAGTTTCACTTCAAACCAGCCACATGCCAGCCAGCTTTTCTTCCACTTGTTCCTTTTTTTCTTGTCTTTCTCTTTCTCCTTTCAGCCTTTTGCCACCCAAATCTGCTAACACCACACAAAGTCAAACACATCAATGGGTTCACGCGCGCCACTCCCTCCCCCCAACTCTCTCTCCGCGGTCTGACAGAACGCTGACAGTTCAGAAGCTTTTCAGGTTGCTTTAGAGATGTCGCCCCGACTCCTACACTACACTCCCATTTCCCCGCTTTATCCCTCCTATCATCATCTTTACTGGGTAGCATATGGCGGATTGTGTCAAAACGAACAATACGGGAAAGGAAACAGCTATGTCAGCAGTGGGTCTGTGCCGCCGTGTGGCGCCCTGGTTTTGACAGGTGACGTTGGCGGCATGGCTGATAGCAGAGGGTGATAACGAAGGCCTCGCGCTGATTGAACTGCTGTCATACCAATACTCTAAATGTGTCAAGACCAACAAGCCCCCATTCTGAGATAATTAACCACAGCGAATTACGTTATTACAGGAGATGTCAGCAGTGTTAGGTTGTGGTGAGGTATGAGGAATCATCTCATATGGTCGAGTTGCATCGCTGTGTTAGATCAAGACCTCATGGTGTTACACGACGCCAGACCTTCAGGTCAGCTTTCTTAAGCAGTTTTCTAGCCTGAAGTTTCTGCCAGCTTTGGCTTGTTGATTTGTACCAGATAAAATATATGTGTACAGTCGCATGGAAAACTTTGGGCACATGTTTTATTGACTTTCTAAATGAAAATAAGTGCATATACCCCACAAAGAACACACTTCTAGACATTTTCAGGCACAATTACCATTTCTTTGCTGAGTTTGATATATAGAAAAAAAAAACATGAAATGACTAAAAATGCCATATTTAAGTTCTCTGAAGAGAGCGTGTTCATTTTTTCACTTAAAATATGAATAAAACATAATCTGTCTGGGTGTGTCCAAAGTTTTATATATGTGATCTTTTTCCAAATTACCACAGATAGCTCGGATTGAAGTGACCATTTGTCGTACCTGAACACACCACAGCACACAGTGTAAACTGCATGATTTGTTTCTCTGCATTAAACCCATTCACCAAGATAAGTAGTGAGCAGCCAGGAATACAGCACCCAGGGAGCAGTGTTTGGGGACGGTACCTTACTCAAGGGTACCTCAGAGGTGTCACCAGCAGTCCTGGGATTCGAACCCACAACCTCTGATTGCATGATTGCAGGAGCAACTCCCTAACCACCAGGCCACCAGCTGATGTCCTAATCATCAATGTTCTACGACATTTGTGAAGATCTACCAAGTTTTTCAGCAAAAATATTGAAGCTGACAATAGAGTGGGGATCAAAAAAACATGAGAAGTACTTACACATGCTCTGCCCATGCAAGTGCATTTTTTTGTGATGGGAGAGTGGACAAACATTAGAGAATGTTAACAAGAATCTCAGTCAATCTAATGAGAATTTGTTAAGTGTAATTCTCTGTCAAAATCCTATAATTAGAGGGAGTTATCAATTTCACATACTATTTCTTTTGAATCCATGTAAAAGAGTGCACTGTTAGGACAGATGGCAGACTAAGATGCTTGGACGTTTTTTTTTTTTCTTTTGGTACCATCCCATCCGGGCACACACACAAACATACACTCTAACTCTTACCGCCAAACTACTAATGTAACAGTGCCTGGCATCGTGCCCCAACTTGTGTTGCAAGTCAGTGGGCGCGTGACCCGCTGAGGCTCAAGTAAAGTTTAAAAGGGCATCTCCCCTCCCCACACACACCCATTCCCTTTTCTGCTCCACCACATGATATGGTATGTGTGTGGGGAGCGAGAGCGCCTGAATGGAGCAACCCACTTAGGCAACCATTCCACTCAATCAAAAGCTTTTCTTGCAGTAATCTTTCCTTTTTTTATTTTTCTCCCCCCCCTCCCTCCTTTTTAAGAATCAAATGAGATTTAAGAAGTTAAAAGAGAAAGAGTGAAGTCAGCATTCTCTTCCGTTCTTGTGACTTGATCACGTGGCTGCGATTTGCTTCCCTCGCTTTGCCTACACACATTACATTGTACTGGCTGCCCCATTTTTTGACCCAAACATACACACAACCCATACAAACACAAACACCTACTCTGACCTAGTTTGGGTCTGTATCCTGACAAATTAGCCTTAGTGGCAAGTGCGCGAGAGCCTTTTAGTGCGGAGAGAGGGGAATTTGCACACGTGCGCGCCAAAACTGCACAACTGTGTGGCATTTAATATCATCGAAGCAGTCTGTAGTAAAAAAGAAAAACCTACACGTACTCATTTTATACCTCAGACGGACTTCTAAATGCAAAAGGAGGGGGCGGGTTAAAAGTGTATTCCCACACAAACACACACAGACAGACCCACACACAAATACTCTTTATGCTCCCCATTCCCAGAATGCTTCAATAATGCATTCACTGTAGCACCTTTTTACTTACCCATGTAATTTTGCACACACATCAAAACACAGGCACGCACCCCCCCACTACACACACACAGACACACACGCACACACATAGGCAGCCAACAGCGCTGTCTTTAATCAGCTGACTGCTCCCCAGCTTTTAATACGGCTGTTCCAATTACTGTAAAAGTCATCCCGCGCCGTATAACCACAAATATTGACAGTTTATTGCACAACACATTTATGACATTTGAAGGTCACCCCATATATTACGCCCCATCCTTCTGCCCAGGGTGTCTGGAACAGAGAGATTTCTCGATAACCCGCCACCTATAACTATTTTCTCCATATTGATTTTCCATTCCTCATCCCCCCGTTTTTATGCAAAGGAAAAATCCGTAAGAGACACAATATTAAAATGATTGTCACACGCCAGGTATGGCCTTCATATATTATCCGTCTAAGACGGCAAAACAATAACTCTCCGGGGCGGCTCTACAGACGCCGAACCACAATAATCTTATTCCGTGTTGCGCTTTATAGATGTTTACTGTCTAAGTAATTACACTTGGGGATAATGAAGTTAGATTCGTTATTTATGATTAACTTGTTCATTGTGACCACGTTAGAATCAATCAAATGCACTCATATGAGGCTAGCTCCTAACGCTGGATTAATTGACTATAAGTAACAGTCTAGTAGCCTCCAGATACATTTTGCGAATACAGTACATGACTCCAAGTGGTAGGTCCATTGTAATTGCGTTGTGTGGACAGTGGTGAGTGTGAAATGTGTATTAGGAATCTGAAGTGGTTGCACTGGTTTGGTACTGGACCAGTGCTAGTGAGCCACAGCAAGCTGGAACAAAAGACTGGGATCAGACCAAGGGCCAGTGGCATGAGCCATCTGGGAGGAGGTGGAGTATCAGTCATTCACCCTGCTGTCTGCATGCCTCACGCACACACACACACACACACACACACACACAAACACACATGCTAACTGCTCAGCAGCTACCACCAGGGTGTGTATGTGTTTACTGTAAGAGAGGATATGGACTATATGTGCACTTGCAACCATGTGTGTTTGTGTGTGTGCATGTGTGTTTGTGTGTGTGTGTGTGTGTGTGTGTGTGTATGTGTATGTGTATGTGTGTGTGTGTCAGAGAGTGCGTGTGTGTACATTCTCTGGAGTCTCTCCAGATGGACCACACCCTGTTCCCATTAATGAAAAGAAAGACAACAAAAACAAAGAGCTGCACTGACGCCCCCCCGCCCCCCACCCCACATTAATGGTGCTCTCACAATCACACTCGCCACACCAAATCAGGCCATCCTGCGGTTTTGATTGCTCTGATATCACTTTCAGGAAATAAAATAATAAAAAAAAAGAAAAAAAAGCAATCATAAAAACACAAGATGCCTCCCATCTCCATTACAATAATGTGTCACGTGCCGCAGTCAAAGCCATTGACCTCTCTGCTCCAGCACCAGTAGCAGAAAATGTTACAGAAACGTTTGTATTTGGAGAGAGAGAGAGAGAGAAAGAGAGAGAGAGAGAGGTAAATGTGATGACATCATTTGAAAGGCATTAGGCTTTTAAAAATGCGCCCAGAGGGAGTTGATTTCCTTACGCCGGAGCAACACAACACCATCCGGCTGATGCGCGACGCGCTACACTCTCTTTTTTGATTTGGACCGGTGCCATCTTTGTGAACGGGGCTGGTTCAGGCGAGTTAATCAATTTGAGGTTTAGTTACACTGCTGAGGCTAGCATTCTAACCCACTGCTAGAAAGTAATCGGAACTCGCAGAATTTATTAACCAAACACCAATTATCATTAAACACCACTGCATTATCCCCCCCTCCCTACTTTTACTACCTGAGAAGGACTACTTAATGAAATTTTTAGATTAAAGTTATTTAGCCCACTGATTTATGACAGTCGAAACTCCTAATGCAGCCCCACGGCGCAGATGCCAGCCCGGGCGAGTGTTTTTTTTTTGTTTTTTTTTTTTCTAGGTGTACACCAGGGACTCCAAACCCTCAACGGTATCACAGCAACCAAGTCTTGCCCAGAAAAGGCACTCCAAAAAAGAAGCTTCGGCAGCCATGAAAAGGAGCAAAGCACCCCCCCCACCAGTCTCCAAACCCTGACCCGGGTGTCAACAAGGAAATAAATTCATGAAACAAAATGAGAATTAAAATAAAAAAAACCCCAGAAAAACACTAAATTCAAAAATGTTTACCCCCGCTCTGTTTGTGAGATGAAACAGCCACAAAATGTGTTACATATAAGGCATGTGGGTAAACAGGGGCACCAGATGTTCTTTGATGTTAATAATGGCATTTATTATTAATATTAATTAGACTGCATTCAGCAATACATTTGGGCCATTTCCAAGTCAATTAAGCAAAATGGCATTCGGGAGATGTTGAAACGACATTTTAAGGCAGGTGTTCGGCGGTCCCCTAATAAAACATTTTCGCAACGACTGAAAAACAACCCATTTTCAGCAGATTTTCTCTTCTTTGTCTGCAGGAGAGGCGGCGTTTTTCTTCTTCTTTTTTTTTTCTTGCTCCAAGCACAGGCATCTTTTAAAACACTTCATTTAGACATGAATAGTTCTGGCCTGGAAAACAGCCATGTTTCATATGTATTCTAGGTGAATGTGTGTTTGTGTGTGATTTGTTTTATATATATATTGGCCCGTATGAGAAAAGCCCAGACCTTATGGGCAGAGATTAAGGGGAATATGAAATAATGATGATGACGATGATGGCGATCGTTTGTGAACATAGCAGATTAAATCTAGTGTGTACGGGCAACATCATTTCAACAGCTTAATTCCAGGGTACGACGCACGGAGCCAAATGGGTGCTCGTGCACCAAATGTCATGGTCAGAAAGCTCGGTGCAGCTAGGTGCCCATGCACACGCACCACTGCTCCTGCCTGCAGAGTAAATATCAGCCTAAAAAAACTAATTACTCAACACATGGTGGCAAACCCACAGCAGGGGAAATGCTCCGTTGTCTATATAATCCTTAGATCTTATGTGTAAGTAAGGAACACATGCATGGACACACAGATAGAAATGGAGAGAGAGAGAGAGAAAGAGCGAGAGAGCAAGAGAGTTTTAACACTCCATCCTGTGTAATCTGGACCTTAAAGAAAGCGGCTGCTGCCATACTACCTCCAGCTAGCACCGATTTGGCAGGAGGCTCCCCCTTTTTTTTTTTTTTAAAGCTCGGTGAGGCTCAGCCATACAATGGTACATTAACAATCTGTGCATTCATTTATCAGCCGATGCGTTTTTGGACTCTGCGTTTATGGCGCAGTGCACTTTTCATCGCTGAAAATTAATGAACATGCCTCCCCTCGCAACAAACATGCACCTGTGCCGCCGTGATGCTAATCACAAACATTTATATTTATTAGCGACGGGCTGAGCGAAAGTGGGATTATAAAAGGAGGAGGGAAGACTGTCCTTTTTTTCTGCTCGCTGAACAGAACGCCGCATTTTCTTTTCTTTTTTCCCGAGCACATTTGTTCTGCCTGGTAGCGAAGGGGTCAGGTGAAATTAAGCTTCAAGCGTTCTCTCGTCGATTGTAAGGAGTTCGCAAATCATTCATGGCTTGGCAAGCTTGACTAAATTCCCTCAACCAATAACATTCTTTCTCGATACAGTTTAATAGGATACATAAAACACAGAATTTCACTAAGAATCATTCATCTTGGGTGACTTTCTCTCTCTCTCTCTCTCTCCCTCTCTCTCTCTCCCTCTATAGCTGTCCCTCTCATCACAATCACAAATTACTCCCTCACACCTAAAATCTGACCACTATGTCTCAAGGTCTTCATAACACGCCCTTCCCAAAGTGGCACACACCACACACCAGCACAACAACATGACATTGTCTCAGGAGAGGTCAGAGAGGTGAAAGTAGCAGAACCGTGCAAATGAGCCACATTGACAGCCCTCTTGAGTGTGGATCTCTCTCTCTCTCTCTCTCTCTCCCTCTCTCTCTCTCTTTTTCTGCACCCCCCCCCCCCGTTCTCTCTCATGCTCCCTCCCTTCCTCCCTCCCTTCACCAGTGACAGAAGGTGCGCCTCTCCCTCTTTAAAGGCGAAGCCTCTGCCGAGCTGGGGGAAACAGGAATGGTGCCATAACTTTCCGGCTGGCACGCGCCCATCTTTGTTTTCTTCTGCTCTCTCGAGTCGCTTTCAGGCTTCAAAGAGCACCAAATTAAAAAAAATAATAATAAAAAGGGAAATAAATTAATAAACAAGTCCTGAAAAGGAGGCGAAAAGAAGCAGGGTTTACAGAAGAGGAGGCAGTGAGGTCTCACTAACTGTATTATTCTGCAGGTTGATCACAGGGTGCAGGGGAGGATGGGGGACGGGGGGGGGCTTAGAAAAGAACGTTCGGTCCACTGCTGGCCCGGTGAAGGATGAGAGCCAGGCTCAAGAGTCGTCCTGGGCTCGATCAGGCCCCGGGGGCGGGCATCTCATAAGGAGCTCCGCTTCACCAGGGCCGGCTGCTCTTAATAGTGGTAAATATTCATCGGGCGCCCACTTTTTTGGCAGGAAGGGAGTGTTTATCATTAGTGAAGCCTGAGCAGATTCGGCGCGCACGGGGGACGCTCTGTTTTCTACGGCTCCGCCATGCAGATGGGGATGCACAGCTGATTTTAACATGTTAGAATCTACATTGCTTGTTTGCCTATCAGCAGCCATGGCGATATTAATAAGAAAATGAACAGCACAGAAGGGTCGGCTTTCGATCAGAGTCATCAGCTGCTTAGTCACACTGTGCCTTTAAAACCCTTTAAAGGGTTGGAGGGGGGGAAGAAAAAAAAAACATCCTCGCCTGACATTGATTTCCTATTCATTTTTCTAGCCAACCAAATCAACAACAAGTACAGCAGACAATCACAAGGCTGACTTACAGATCCATGTCTAAGACACAGCTACAGCACCTTCCGAATCCATTACCTTCCATATAAAGCCATTAGCTTTCGAAAGCGCCCGCTCTGATTCTTTCATGGCTTTAATGCGAATTAAAACAATTTAGAGGTACTTGGGAGAAATTACCATAAGGGCTATGACCTGATCAATAATAGCATTATGAAACCAGACTATGAATCCAGAGAGACTGCTTCGGCAACACTGACGTGATGAACACCTTCTAGACCTCGCTTAACATCCCTCTTCTTTTAATCTGTGACCTTAACCAAACACCTCTTTTCTTAAAGGAGATGTGCTATGTGTCCTTTTTCTCTCCCCCCACCTCCAGCCATGTGGCCTATAAATTGTGCAGCCAAGGACATCCCCCTGTTTTACTCGTATATGCACTTGCCCAGTGTCTCGGAAAATGAAATAAAAAGATTTATCATGCAGTCCCAAACACAGCGGTATCTCGTGAGTGAGTGGCTCTGTCCGAATAAATTTCGCAAAGCCATGAGTCGGCCTGCCACACTTTAAACCCGCCTCTAAAAATGTCCATTCCTGCTCCTGTCCACAATCGCTGTCAAGGTTGGGCTAATCCATCAAAACTAATGTCCGACATCATTATACAACCTGCATTAATCTGAGTTTTGCTAAATTTAGACAAGTAGTAAAGCTGATATGCTCAACTGCGGGCTAAAATGTCCCAGAAAGGACTGGTAAAACGCGATAATAGCTATGAATGTACAGATGTGTATCAAATATCAAATATACTGGCCAATATTTGCCTGCAATTTTATCATCAAATCATGTTTGACAATACACTTGACAGTGAAACTACTGACAGTGTTAAGATATACTGGCCAAAATTATTAGGTAGCAGAATTCTTAGCTCCTAAAAATAGGTATCACAGATTATTATATTGGTTGATATAATCATGCATAGGCAGATAATATCCACAAACGTTGGCAAAGGTAAAATTTTTGAGGTCATCTCCAGTGTTGCTTTGTCCAACGTTGAGGAAGGGACACGGACATGTCAAGGAATAATGGGTAAATAAAACCAATAATTACTTTCATTTATAACACTCTTTTAAATTATACTGTGGCATTTCTCAACAGGAAAACCACTTACACCAGGTGTGTCCACTCATATTCAGCAGTGGCAATTAGTTACCTTTTTTCCAACCTACAACCTGCACACGTTTACTAATAGCCTTCTCTCTCCAGATGTTATTCATCATTATTCATTGTTAGCAACAAAAATAGACATGAAGCTTCAGCCACTTTAGGTTACCCTACAGCCATCTACGAAAATGACAATAGTAGCTAATGGGATTGCTTTGCATTACACTTGTGTCTTGGAGCATTGTGAGAAAATCAGAGTGGACAAATGGGAAAACTGATTCCATTTAAAAAGTGTTGCTATCAGCAAGTACGTTTTCCGCCAACGGCCTAATGCCACATTGCCCAATGCCCCGCCCTAGCTGGCACCTGTGTCAGCAAATATTAAGTCCTCACTGAACTATCATCATTCAACCACAGTGGTCAGGAAACCCCGTTAAACTAGAGTCTGTTTCACGTCTGATCAAAAGTAATCATCTAATAATCATGCTTCTAAATAAATGTATGTGACACGCTTGTGTTAAAGTTTGGTCAGTCTTTCAGATGTTAAGTTTTGGATGTTCAGCTACTTTATATTGGGCAATATTACTGCAACTTCATTTAGAAAATGTCTCCATAAAGTATGTAACGCTCACAAGATGGTCGTGTTGTCAGCCCCAAGTGTGTGTACACATGAAATGGAAGTTTGTCTGAAATTCTGTCAAGCCATATTTGTTAGTAAGATTTTGCCACTTTGACAAAACCATCTATAGCATGTACAATATCTCAGTGTAAGTTTATCTTTAATGTCCTTCCCTCTTCCAGCTAAAAGATCACTGCGATCAATGCCCTGCTTTATTTGTGCCTGCCCCCCCCCACCACCACCACCACAACCTTTCTCTTTCCATTCCTCCTCCCACAGCTTCCATTCCTTCCAGTTTACTGTGCGTCACCCCTAACACATGTCTGTGAGAGTAAGCCTGCTCCTATCTCCTCCACAGCCGGAATGTTAATTTGTTATGAAGGTCATTGACAGAGAGTAATAATCACCATTGGGGATCTAACAATTTGCCATTTCGGAACATTGCAGCGCAGATGACTCAACTATTAATAGACTCACCCCCTCCCCCTTTAATATGACTAAAAACTATTCTGGTGATTCCACAGGCCAGAGAAGAGGGAGCCTTATGTCTTTATTTCTCTTCGTCTGTTTTATCTGTGCAGAGATATCTGACATTTGGAGCAAATTAATGTGAACCTAAGCCTGGTGAAAAGTGCCGCATGACAAGATATTGAAAATTAAATCACACTGTTACAGAGAGAAGGGGTTGCTGCCCTATCTTCTCTCTTTCTGTTCTCTCTCTCTCTCTCTCTCTCTCTCTCTCTCTCTCTCTCTCTCTTGCTCATTCTCTCTAAAAGACTGTGTTTGTACAATACCACCAACATGCTGACACTTAAGCACGACCTGGGATTCCATTATATGGATCCAATGCGCTGAAAATGTTTACAACTAAACAATAACAGTTTATTTCAAAACTCATTTACTGGTGGCCTCGCTGTTGCCAGGGCATTCAGACATATGTGTCTGCATTTGTCAAGCGAACAAAATAATTCTGGCTTAAGCTATTTTTATCAGACAACTCGGCATTTGTTCTTTTCAAGTGATCAGCATTTATGGAAGGGAGCAGGCAAGTCGGAATCCTTTATCTACAGAGGCTCAACATCTCAAGACTAATTACAAATTAATCTGAATCTGTATATCTGCAGTAAGAGGGGCAATAACTCCACGCACTATCTCTTATATATTTATAAATATCTTCGTATGGCGGCGTGGAAAGGGATGAGCATGACATAATTGCTCGCCTTCTACACCCGTGCAGGGACATCAAGGCCAGAGATTGTGAATATTAATAATTGATCATTAGTTTGATAAGCATGGGCAAGCCAGAGTTTTTGGTTGGCAGAGGCATACAGGCTCCATTAAGAAGGTTCCTGGGCCCAGGAGAGCAGGGCAAGGTCACATGTATCAGTGCTGTTTTCGCTTTTTCCGCTCTCCCTGTGTGTGTGTGTGTGTGTGTGTGTGAGTGAGTGTGTGAGCAGGGGTCGAGGCCGTTACTATTAAGAGCTAGCTTCATGGCAGGTGTTTGAATGACTCATGTTATGCTAAGAGAATTGGAAAGCATTTCTTCATCATAAACATACACTGCCAATGTTTGAGCATTTCAAGGAACATCTGATATTTTCCATGCAATGTTTCATTTTCTCTGTTACTTTTCAGTTAAGTATGGGAGGATGCCCGCAGACGTTTCACCATCATAAACAGCTATGTACTAAGACTTTAGGTGTATTCAGCAACACTCACAGTGTCTCCCCTAGTACGAGGAGCAGGTTTTGCCTAAATAATGATTTGAACACTTTTCTTTTTCAAACTACAGATAAAGGGGAATTGCACAGATTATTCGAAATTGAATAATTCAATGGTCGAGTGCAAGGTTTGAGTGGTTTGATATGAAATGCCCCTCTGAGAAACCTGCAGTTACAGGGTCTTCTAAGATTTTATATGTGACACTGATGATGGTAAAATAGTGCTAAATCTGAAAATTTATATAAAAAATGATGACCTGTCAAGTTTCTCTAGAGTGGCATTTCACATAAAAATCACTCAGAATGTCATTGTTAATTGAATTATCCAGACATACCAAACATTTGTGGTGGAATTCCCCTTTAAAAGCACATAGTAAGAATCTAGCGAAAATGAAAATAGGCAACTATTAAACATTGCTAAGCAACAACAACAAAAAAAAACATTCTGTTCAAACACACTATTCAAAATATGTTCTCAAACTTTTGAAGAGCAGTGTACTTCAGCATCAGTTTTCATGGAAAACACAAAAGTCAAATTTCAGACAAGCACAGATTGAGACGATAGCAACAGTATGTATTACTGCCCCCTCATCTGGCTGTCAGTTGACCATGCACCTGTGACCCCCCCCCGTCAACCCAAACTGCCCATACATCTTCCCAAAACTCCCCCCTTCACCCTGTGCATGGCGTGCCTCTGAGCTGGGGAGAACCTCTGGGCACCTTGACTGCTGTTAACTGCTTGTGGCACGAGCGAAGGAAATGGGTCATTAAACGAAACGAGCCAGGGCCAACCTCCCAGACTCCCAGAGCTGTTTCCAATCAGATAGCTTCCTTTAGCAGGAGCCAAAGTCTCACACAGCATTAGCGTCATTAAAGGGCCCCCTCTCTCTCTCTCTCTCTCTCTCTCTCTCTTTCTCCCTCTCTCTTCCTTCCTTCTCTCTCTCTCTCTCTCTCTCTCTCCCCCCCTCCCTCTCTCTCTCTCTCTCTCACTGCCCCTGCTACTGTAGGCTACACTGCTGGAGTCTTTGAGAAGAAAAAGGACAGACAGCTTGTGCAGAGGTCAATACATACAAATAAGTGACAACATAGTTTTCTCTCTCCAGTTTCTCTTTCGCTCCCATCTCTAGCTCCCTCTTTCACTCTCTCCCTCAACTCTCTCTCCTTCGTTTCCCCAACCCCTCATTTCCTAATTTCTCATCTCTCTCTCTCTCTCTCTCTCTGTCTTTCTCATTCATTCTGTCTCTCTCTCAATCTCCATTCCCCTCCTTTCTTTCTCTTTTTCTTTCTCTTTTGTCTGTCACCTCTCTATCTCCCTCATCATCTCTCTCACTTTTGGCCTCTTTCTCCCTCATGCTTCTCTCTTGTCCCCCATCTCCACCGCTTCTTTCTTTCTTTTCATTCGTTCTTTCTTTCTGCTTCATCTCCATCTCTCTTTAACTACACTGTCATCGCCACCACCACCACCATCATCATCATCTCTCTCTATCAATCTTCTCCCTTTACCTTGTCTTTCCATACACACTCTTACTGGAAGTGTGTATATATATATATATATGTATATACGTGTGTGTGTATGTGTGTGTGTGTGTGTGTGTGTGTGTGTGTGGCAAGGCTTTCTGACAAGGCCCTATATTTATACAACTGAAAATAGAATTAGTCCTCACTGCCAATCAAAGCACAAAATGTGTACCAGAGAAACACATTATCTGAAACACTGCGAAGACTCGACTCATACTTGTTGCCTCCGTGTCTGTATATTCCTCTTTTTTCTTTCATTTTTCCACGAGTGAGATAAACGAAGCGCATGCGATTCTCACACCTGTCCTAGCATCCTTTCCCCTCCGCCACGATAAGGGATTTCATTAACGGCAGAACGCTCGGGCTGGGGGGAAACGTAATTGCTTGGCTGTTGTTGTTGCCTCTGCCGACGCCCTAATTTCCTCCTTCCCTTACTCTTGACTGTTAAGTGATCATTATATCAACGGAGTGAAGGGAGCAAGGTTAAAACATTGACACGCTGCGGTCGTGCTCAAAAACCTGACCCAGTAGAGTGCTAGTAGTGAAAAGAAGAAGAAGAAGAAGAAGAAGAGGAAGAAGAAGAAGAGCAAGAACAAGAAGGGGAAAAAAAATGAAGAACGAATACTGAAAAGGGAGGAGGATGTGGGGAAAAAAAACAGACAGATGAAGTGTGGAATGACAGTGGAAGTGAAAGATAAGATCAATCGGGAAAGATCACAGCATTCGGTAATGATTTAAGCGCTCAGACCGCTCCCTCTAATAGTCCTTGATGGATAACTGTATGAAAAAGATACATAATTTTTTGACTTGCCATTTACACAGCATTGCACCTGAAAGCCGGCTGGAATAATAGACAGTTTAAAATGTCAGGGAACTAACTAAGAAAGAGAGACGGATCGGCCAGCAGAATCTTAATTAGGAAAGCCAGCTAATGGTCCTGGCAGCTCAAGAGGAAGGAAAGAGGGAGAGAAAGAGAGAGAGAGAGAGAGAGAGAGAGAGAGAGAGAGAGAGAGAGAGAGAGAGAGAGAGAGAGAGA
>JBBIGA010000040.1:19947926-19973101 GCA_037576975.1 Alestes dentex | reverse complement strand
ATGAGCAAGGAAGTCTTACCTCGAAGGGTAAGAGGAACATGTGAGATATTAAAAGTAAAAGAGAGTATAGAACGCCACATCCTGTTGCAGATTACACAAACACACATAAGAGTGCAGATGCACACACACACACACACACACACACATACACACACACAGATTAAAAAAGTTACAGCATGATTACCTCTTCCTCATAATAACTTGGTCACACTTGTACTGATTAATTAAAAGTAGGCATTGCATGTAAACCGTGCAACTGTTCTAGTAGCCCAAATGCAGCTCCTTGCCTTTGTGCAGTTAATAAAGTGCACATCACATTATAAAAAAAACTTGGCCAGTAAGTCTAATGTTGCTACACTTCCTCCCTCATGTATTTCACCTGTAGCTTTGTTGTGGTCTCGAATAAGTGTATGATTTCCGTTCACAACCAGAACCTGTAGCTATGAAGCATGCCATCCCTGCATGCCGAACATGCATGATGTGTGCTGGAACAAAACCTAGTATCTTTTAAATCATGACCTTACAGGAGAAAAGACATACTCAACTTTCAACGAGAGTGAAAGTAGTACAGCTTCACTCCGCATCATCTAGGATCTTTTCTATTGGTCCTTTTATCATGAAATGATCACACAATGTAAAGGACAGCTGGTGTTTTTCCCAATTACGCGAAAAACAAAAGATACAAACAGAGATACAAGGTTTTTCTCCAGCGACAATGTGTGAGTTTACACAGCATCTGAGAAGACGCCAGCCTCCTTGCTCCCTCGCAACTACACCCCCTTGCAGGGCAGAGAGCCCTCAAGGTCAATTTTAAGACATGGCTGTGGTGGTGGGATGGGGTGAGATGAGGTGGGGTGGTGGTTGGGAGGGGGGACTGGCATCATGCCCACAGCACAGCAGTCCCTCGCTGCCCTCTCCACCTAAGCTGGACAGCAACATGGGGATTTCAGCTGGTGATCACACTCTACTTTAACGCCAACTCTCCAGAAGGAGGAAGAAAAACAGAGAAATAACAGAGATATTTTAACTGGGAGAACCTTAATGAAAATGAACTGGTAATAAAACAAGCATTAGTCCTAAAAAAGACCCAATCATGCAAGAGGGCTTTCGTGCCAACCAAATTATATTTATACGACATCAAAACATCACTCATGCTCTACATCATCTTACACTACTGCTGTTTATACTTTGACAGTTTATAGTTAAAGATTTCACTAGAGTTTATAAAATGCCATGAGCTAAATCTCACAGACTCAAAGTACTTGTAAAAGAGATGCAAAAGAAATAAAACTTCCTGCATTAAAATTCAGAAGATAATTACTTCCGTGACATACCCCCTCTCTGTTGAGATGTGTTTAGGTTTAACAGTCTCTATAAAGAAAATAGGTTTTATCTTCCTCTCATTTTCATTAATTCCTAATTGGGGTGGGGGGTTGTCTGTTATTATTCCTTAGATTAAAATAAACATAGCCCACTGCATGTTCAAACCCATCTCACTACAAGAGGGTGATAAGGACTGGGAATAAATAAACAATTTCTTCTGTACTGTAGAAATTAAGTTGCTTAGAGCCTTAAGCTAAGGCACAGCCTTCTTTTTTTTTTCTCTCTCTCGATAACTTAAAAGCATATTTTACCCGGCAAATGAAGTTCACATTTTTTTGACCTGCTTTATATGTATATCTTTAATTAGTGTCTTGTTTAGCTTAAACCAACTGATTATCACATAGTCGTGACCTAATTAACGGATGGGCTGCTTAGCTGTGGTGTTCCACCCTGAGGAATGAGAAAGTTACCTTTAAAACTTCTGTAATCATTAGCTGCAGCTTCTCTTAATCCCACTAAACACACACTTTATCTCTAAAAGCTCTATGTCCCTCAGCTGTGGTAGGTTCACTGTCTCCCTCTCTTACATGGAGATGTTTTAATCACTTGTAATGGGTTCTGTCCATGAAGCTCCATGAGTTTTCCACAGGGATGCCAGTGCCATCTATGTGCTGCTGCCAAAGCACCCCAAAGTTAAAGGGAACTTCATGGATGGGTTTGTTCCGACACTAATTTGTGTGTTTAGTAAAGCATCTAGTCTACAGTAAAAGCACAGTAAATAATAGGGAGCTCGTTGAGGGTGTCTGATGGGCATTTGGACACAGGCGTTAAGTATCCAAGTTATGCATGGAATGTGGAGCTAGGATTTGTAGTAGCTTTTATTCTTTGAACAAACACATTTGAGCAGGCACAGTTGATCACCTCATCCTAATACACATATGTACACACCCTGACTCTCACAAAATGAGAAGTACGGACTTCAGTTCATCAATAAAAGTGTCACATGAAAAGGAACACTTATAGCATCTTGGTGTTTTATGTTTTGACATAAGAGTTTGTTAGATACTAATGTTTTTTTTTTTTTTTTTTACAACTAACCGAAATTGTTTCAGAAAGAGAAGACTTACCTGAGGATGGTGAAGAAGGGTGAGGGCTATCATCCTGGACACTGCCTGTCTGGGAGTGGCCACCTCCGGCTCCGCTCTCTTCTGTTACATTGGAAGAGCCTGGGGTGGTCGAGCGGCTGATAGACTGAGACTCAGGGTCACTGGCAGAGCCACGTCTCTCATCAAGGCCATGCTGGAGACCCTCTTCTGGGCGGCGGTCCTTATTGTGCACCCGAGAGTGGACCACCATCTGGTGGTAGGTTCTGAATACTCTGCCGCAGTCAGGGCACTCACTGGGCTTCTCTTTCAAGCCAGCCAGGCTGTACTCAAGCCCTTGGCCAATGCCCAGACCACCATGGTGAGGTAGGAACTCACGGTGACCATCAAAGCCTCCAGCTTCTTCCTTCATGGGCAAGATGCCTCCGCTGGTTCTTACACTATGGAGGGCATCAGGGTGTTGCTTCTGCTTGGGGCCATCACCGGAGTCAAGGGTAGAGTGCTCATGCTTGTCTTTCCCAAAGGGCACCAGCCCAGCAGCACTTGCCATCTCTTCCTCTTGCCCAGGGGCTCCATGGTGCTGATCTTTCGGCATGAAAGAGCGTTCCATTGCCATGCTGCGTGCCATGATCTGCCAAGCCTGGTAACTATTGAGTGGGTCCATTTCTGCCACTTTAGCTGCTGCCTGCAAGCGCTCCATGCAGCTAGACTTCAGTGGGGGCACCAGGTTCAGGCAACCCAACAGAGAGCGCTTCTCATTCTCCCCTAGGCCATGGCTCATGCTGGCCATTGGGCCCAAGAGCTTTCCAAGCATTTCTTTCTCCTTCATTGCTATGCCAGCCTTGGCCAGCATCTGGTGTTGTTGTTCAGCCAGACCCTGCTTGTCAGGAGTAAGAAAGCCACCTTGCAGACATGAGATGTACCGTGAATACAGGTTGGCATGGGCTTCTTGTGCTAAGCTGCTCATGCTGTTGACAGAAGGTCCATCTTGGTCAGCTCCACCTGGAGGCTTGCTCTTAATGGCTAGCTTGTTGAGATGTACTTTCATATGATTTTTCAGAAACCAGGGCTCCTTGAAGCGCCGTCCACAGATCTGGCAGCAGTGCTCAAACGAGTCCTTGTGCTTGCGCATGTGACCCTTCAGAAACCAAGCCTGGCTGAAGACCTGGCCACAGACATCACAGCGGAACTCGTTGGCAGGTTTTTCTCCACCTCCAAGTCCTGTACCCTGCCCTTGGGCTGACTCAGCAGTAATATGGGCCTTCTCCACGTGGCTGATGAGGTCCTCTTCCTGGGAAGCAGCAAAGTCACACAGAGTGCACTTGTAGGGCTTATGGAGAATGCGAATATGGCGTTCCAGCTCTTCACGCTTCTTGAACTTGCCTTTGCAGAAGGTACAACGGAAGCCTGTGGCTGGGTTAAGAGCCTGCTCATCTTGCTGGTTGGTGCTGGTTGGCTTGGGTGAGGCAGAGGGTTGTGCAATTCCCTCTGGTGTGCCTCCCATACTTGTAGGAGTGAGGAGGCCACATGCAGACCCAGGCTGCTGCTGGTTATGGCTCTGCAAGCCTAGGTGGGGTGGAAGCGATTGTGAAGGCTGCAACAAGCTGTTCCTCATTTGTTTATCACGCAGGATGGCACGCTCCTCGAGCTCATGAAGAAGTCTGTTCTCCTCACGAACACGACCGCGACCTTTGCCAAGACTGCCCAACTTGTGAGTGCGGAGGTGGATCTTCAGGTTACCCTTCTGAGCTGCTCGGTGATCACAATACGGGCATTTGAAGGGCTTCTCACCAGTGTGGGTGCGCATATGCAAGGAAAGAATACTGTTAAAGCGGAATCGCTTGCCACATAGAGGACACGGGTACTTGCGGTTCTTGCGGGCATCATCCTCTATGTCATTCATTTGGGACATGATTCCCAGGTTCTGCCCATTGAGAAACTGCTGCAAGTCAACACGTCCGTTGAGACCACCTAGAGCACCTGCATCCATGTTACGGTTGAGCTGATTGGCTAGCAGAGCCATTTGGCTGCTGATTGGTTGGCTTGCCAGTGTGGCGTGTGTTTTCTCATCTAATGGGGTGGCAGCCTTTTCCTCTGGGATTTGTTGGCGGCTCTGTAGGTCAGGGAAGGCGTGGCCAAGCTGAGCAGTCAGCTGATGCAGCTTCTGGCTGATCGGGTAGCGGCCATTAAGTACGGCACTGCTGATATGGGTGTCGGCGTCCGGGACCGCTGAGGACACACCAAGGCACAAACTAGAGTCTTCCATCCTGCAACAGTAAACAAGAGAGAAAGAGACGACATTAAGTCAGTACACACCTTTGTATAGTTTAAAGGCACCACTATTGTTCATAATCAACAGGAAATGCTGCATAATAGGTATGGATGAAAAGAGGAATGTAAAACGATCCAAGGAACGTTAAGAACATAATATATATATCAGTTAAAAATGAATTCTTTGGTTACTCACAAGGTAGTATAGTTTTTTTTTTTTCATAAACTATCCATTGTCTGTGAATGTTTAGATGTGAATGCCCTTTCAGTAGCAGTTTCTCAAGTTTCATGAGGAGAAAAAGGCACTTCACTTAAAGAACATTGCAGCATCCTGGGTGTTGTGTGAAAGGTCATGTTTCCCGAGCAAACAGTGTCATGAAAAAAAAAGGCTTTATAAAGGTTTTAGCACAAACACAAGCAAATTTCCTTGATTACTAAATGGAGTGTAAGTGTGAAAAGGGTTTATCGTTTGGCTAATATGCAGTCTTATTTTGAATATTATATCAGCTTATGTGACAAAGGTTATTGCATGTTAAGAGAGCTAATTCTTCTCACACTTGAAAATTTCTTTGGTGTTTCATGCAGTCTGTGTGTGTGGGGGGGTGGTTATTAACGATGACTGCGCTACAGTGACGAGTGTGAAGAAAAAAAAGTGAATTTATCTCCCTGTGGTTTATGAAGTACTACATGTACTCTCACACTTGGGGGAAAAGCTGTAACTCTCAGAACTTTCTCTCAAACAGTAACACAATTTTGGAGGCAATAATTACCCAGTAAACACGGCAAGGCGCCGCATAATTAAGCTACTTGGGCCCATCCTATCAGAATTCCTCCAATTACACGCCTTAATGAAACAGAGCAGTGGCATTGTCATGAAGCCGTCGCAATACTACAATTATGATATTAACAATAGCACTTAAAACCAAGGGGTTACTCCAGTAAACACACACTCTTATCTCACTGCCGCGACACTTGTCTTGGCGTAATTTTTCATTAAGAGGCACATTACGTTTGATGCGAATCACTTTGCTCTCGCCTCTCTTTTTTTCGCCTCCCTTGCTCTCATATGGCTTCCGATGAGGAGAAAACAACAGTTGGCGTTATTGAAAGGGTTCCCAATGTATCAGAGGCTTCCCAGGCATTTAAAATGGCCACAGAGCAGCCCAGTGCACCGTCAGGATGAAATGAATACACAAGCAGAGTCTGTTGTTATCTGGCATGGCCGTGCTAATTTAGGATGCTGCGCACTGTCTTAAGGAGGGATAATGGTGTTGCCACATTCCCCTGCGACCAACAGGGTCAAGCTTCAGAAACAATAAAGTGAGTTTTGCTTTGGTCAACAAAATATCGTATAATGTCTCATTAAGCTGATTAGTATGCTGCCTAGTAACAGTGGCCATGCGCTATAACACATGATTATAATTATAAAAAATCCTTTCAGGGCTAGTCGCTAAGTATTAGCATGAGGTGGGTTCCTTTTCAAAAGGCAGGAACAACTGGCTAGCAGATTTTGTCTGGGAAGTGAGGAATATGTCTCTCCACTTTTATTTAGAAACCAAATGTGCTCCCGCAATGTTCCCCTCTTCTAAATACACGCACGCCTAAGGGAAAGGAAAGTGTGCTGGGGCAGGGAACCCATACCTTCTGGTCATTAATAAACCTTTTAAATGGTGCCGATTGACCCAGTTTACCCCACAGGAGAGCAGCTACCTAATGATTCAGCATCTGCAGGCTACAGGCTGCTGACACACACCATCCCAGTCTCCTCTACAGGAGCAAGACGCTACAGGATGGCACCTTTTGTGGAAGCATGCTCCGTGCACAGTGATGCACTGGTGCACAACATTTTCTTACATCGCAGACAAAGTGAATGGCTTGTTGTCAGTGCTTTACACTTCAGACCACCTCAACAAAGCCATCATCCATTTAATTCACCCGGACAGACACATACACACTCATTCATACACAAACACACCATTACAAAGTCAGACACACGCAGTGAGTGTGGGGCTAGGAAGTGGGCATGGAGCACATATTTGCTGACACATTGACTTTAAGGGCTCTAATAAGGGCTGCCTGTTTGTTAGCTATTCGCTCGTCCTACGCTGTGTCGCTTGCAAACGCTTATCGCTCCGACATGAATAAAACACTGTGGTCACTTCCAGTTTCTGCTGGACGCATTGTGTTGTGGGCTGCTACTGAATGCCATTTTGCTTTGTCTCAGAAGAATTTAAAGGAACAAAAAAAAAAACATGGTCCGCATGGAACAATGCTCTGTAGGTGTATTATGTATTTAATGATTGGTTATGTCCCAAACACTCATGCGTGTAGGCATGCGTGCTGCAAATCTACATTGCTAAGCAATTCTGCATGAATTCTGGCATTCAGCGAAGCGTGGATCAAAGAGGCAAAAACAAACACAAACTTAAGAACATTCAGCTGGTCAGCTAAATTAAAAGCGCACTAAAACTAGTTTTCCAGAGCCAGCAGTGCTAGACTGAAATGCAGCTTTAGACCTTTGCCTTATGACTTTTGAATTTTCCTCATCAAGGGAGCAGTTAGACTTGCTTTTACATGCCAAACTCGGGTCCTTTTGCGGTCCCTGCAGATATCAGGCGAAGGCCCTTTTGAAAGTGGCTGGCATGCACGCTGCCTCACGCAATAGAAATCTATGATTTAAGCGAGGCCTGATGAGCTGTTGCTCATTGGAGAGATAGCAGCTTGCCCTTTTCTTCAATTTGATTTCCTGCTTTATCTTTACCATATAACAAAGGCAGATAGACAAAGGAACAATGTGAAATGAACTGACGAATCCAGTTTGTTTTTGAACGTACCCTCGCTGAAGAGTGTATGCAAATGAAGCGCATTAATATGCTTTCCTTGCTCCCAAGTCATTTCATTTTTTTTTCTGATTAAAAAAAAAAAGGACATTTCATATGGTTAAAGATGTGACGCACACTTGCGGAGGCTTACAAACTACCACCCCTACGCGCACACACACACACACACACACACTCACATACATGCACGTGCGTACACACGCACACGCACACACACACAAACACACGCACACACACTCACACACATGCATGTGCGTACACGCACAGGCACGCACACACACAAACACACACACACACACACAGACACACACACACACACACAAACACACACACAAACACACAAACACACACTCACACACATGCATGTGCGTACACGCACACGCACAAACACACACATCACACAAACACACACACATACACACACACACAAAATGCAGCCTTTTAAAAGGCCATCAAAAATGACACTGGGAATACTCTGTAAGAGGCATTACTATGGTACAATTATCTGCAACATGCATATTTTCCACAGTATAATCAGCAAAAGCCCTATGCCAAAGAGCCTTATCTCTTAAGAAACAAAGTAATTAAAATCTAAATATTTCTGCTCTTAAAGTCTGTCATACAGTCATGGTTAAAGCATATCTGATAATTGTCCCAAAACTGAATTTTGCAAGTACACAAAGCACATTCGGGGGCAGAAAAAAAAAATCACGTTCTTACATGTACGAAGATAGATTAGAACAATCAGGGAGCGCACTGCATTAATTTATCTATCTTTTCTTTTACCTAATCACACTTTAATTCATTCTGCTGTCTGCATTTTCATTTACAGTCAAATCTCCCGCTTGATGACTATTGTAGCGAAAATGTAAAATATCACCTCTGCATTTTCACTGCCTCAGTTTAGCTTCTTCCAGGCTACAGCTAAGGTCCGTTAACATAACCTTACAAACACACAATCAAAAATGCCTTACAATCAAAAATGCCTTACAATCAAAAGTGAGAAAAGCATCATACAGTTATTTGTTTCACTTGCATGAGCAAAACAGCCAGGCCTGTACTCTTTACAGCACACCGAGCTTCTCTGCATCTATAGATTGCCCTGCAAGCTCTTTTTTTACTTGTTTACTGTTGCTACTGTCTCACCTATTTGGATGAATGCCACTGAGAGGTGGCCTGCAGCATGTAGACACACACGTGCACAAACACACACTCACACACACACACACACACACACACACACAGAAGCTGTTCCTTGCTCTGGACCCCCTGGACCGCCTCTCTTTCTCTCTCTCTCAAGCCTGGGCCACCTGCTCCGGCTGCCTGCGAGGCTGTGACGAAGCCTCTCTGTCCCGACACTACCTGCCACATATAGTCTAAGAGCAGCCGCATGCTCTAATTAATGCTAGCTGTGTCACCGAGTCTGAAGAAAGCCACCGAGACTTCCTCTGTTGGTGTGTTCTCACACGGGAGCCATGTGGCATGCATCTCTACAGTCTGTGGTTAATACACAAGCCTTTCAAGCAACACGGCAAAACAACCGGATTCATGTCTTTCTTATCTTTGCTTAACTTTCTATCTTGCATTGCACGTTGCACAGCACCCAACACCTTCATTAGAAAGTCAAAAAAAAAAAAAAAAGACCCTTCTAAAATAACTGTATGTACAGTCAGGCCTGCTTTCTGTTGTGGTAATGTTATTTGAGCACCAGTAACAGCTAGCAGATGTGTGTAATATGCTTAGACGACTTATATAATAGCATTGTCTTCTGAGGGTTATGCATGGCAGATGCCTTTAAGAGCATCCAAGGGCACTATCTGATAGGTCTACGTTGCCCGAAACAAAGGCCTCGTAATGGTTTTGCCAGAGACATGCTGACGGTGCTTGGTGAAGGTGTTGTGAAGATTTCTAATCTGATGGTGGTTTCTGCAGTTTGCACTTACAAGAAAAGCAGGAGTATAAGTTGCATTGTCTAAGACGAACCGACTTCAACCCCGAAACAAAGTTCTATGGACAAGCTAGCTAGCATTTAAGTGCGCGCCAAGGTGAATGAGTCCCATTTGACGCATAAGAAGCAATCTAGAAATGTAACTTCATGATCAACTTCAGATGTGTCTCTGCACTCGTGTCCTTGAACTGAACTTCTGATGGGTCTCACGAAGCACTGAGTGTTAAACGCACACTCCTACAACACAGCCTTGGCCAGGGTCTGTTGTTAAAAGTGTGACGTATCTCACCACGGGTTAATATTCATAGGTGATATTAAAAACCACGGCCATGTTAGCGGTAGGCAAATACGGCGTTTATCTTTCTTTTTCTTTCTTTTTGTAGTTCTGGTCTCATTTTTTTTGCAAACTTTAACATCATATGTGCATGACATTATTTTCACTCATAACATATGGAAATAATGGACTACCATAAACAAAATGAAAAGGACAGAATGACTGCCAATGAGCCGCTTTGTTAGTTTCGATTTCTATAGATCAAAATGCACCGACTGATTACCATGCAGTGCCTCATTAATTAATTACGAAGGAGGTCATCGTTATTAATAAATCAATCATTATTACTCAGAGAGCAAAAGTCAGCCTCTGTTCTAGCCGATCATTAATGGCTTTGATATTGAAGAAGAAAAAGAAGAAGAAGAAAAAAAAATAGCTAAAATGGTCTGAAATGGTTGCCATATGTTGCATATTTAATGTGTTGATATGGTCATGCATTGTATGTATTTATGGACTGAAATGCACAATAGCTAAATCATAAGCAGACTGGCTCAGATTCCTCTGTGTGCATATCAGTGAATAAGTCTATCTCTCTCTCTCTCTCTCTCTCTCTCGCTCTTTCTCTCTCTCTCTCTCTCTCTCTCTCTCTCTCCCTCTCTCCCTCTCTCACTCTCTCCCTTTCTCTCCCTCTCTCTCAATCGCTCTCTCTCTCTCTCTTTCTCTCTCTCTCTCGCGCTGTTTAGTCTATTGCAGGTGGTCTTCAGAATACTTCTAATTAATCCAATAAAACGTGCCTTGTTTTCCTTCCTCTCGATGCTCTTTGACTGAACTGGATTATTAGTGGCTGTAATGAGGCATTAAGGGAAGGTTCCCAGCACAAGAACTAAACCCAGTCAAACGCAGGGCTGGAAGAACAAAGCCATTTTCAGCGCGCCTCTTTATACAAAATGGAGGTGGCTGTTCTTATTTGCGGTTAAAACTAGAAGACGCTGTTTGACCTAATTATAGAAGCACGTTTGAAGACATCACATCTTGTGCACCCCATCGACCAGTCACAAATATAAATATAGGTTTTCTAACCATGCTCTTGATTAACCCTATCCTTCATCTTTGTCTCTCTGTCTCTCTGTCTCTCTCTCTCGCTCTCTCTCACTGTGTCTTCTCTGCCTTACACAATATGTCATTGAGGAGGTCTTAAGAGAACTTTTCAACAGGTAGTTCAGCTTTCAGCTCATCTCTACAGATCAGTATGGGCCCGCGAAAAGGAAGAGGAGAAAGAAGAGAGAAAGAGGTTTGGGGGGGGGGGTTATGCTGCTCTTTTCATCCTGTGTGTCAGACAGGCTTGTTGGGATGCCAGTGGAGGGAAGATCAATAGGAGAGCACAGAATTCCCACAGTTCATTGTCCTGCTCCGCTGCATCATCATCGTCATCATCATCTTTGGGGCCGGCCAGAGGCTCAAAGCCTCCCTTTATGCTGGCTATTCACGGTGTTATCTTGAAGTACAGCAGATGTACTGTGCACTTGTGTGTGAGTGTGTGTGCGTGCGTGTTTGTGTGTGTGTGTGTGTGTGTGTGTGTGCGTGTGAGCGTGTGTGTGTGTGTGTGTTATACAATGGTACGCACAGCAGTGTGTGGGGACTCCTGCCTGTAGATTTTACGCTGTATGTAGGGAGGAAGATTAATAACTCTGGGCATTTGTTAAGCAGACAGCATGCTGGAGAGGAGTGTTAGCAGGGGTCTAGAAATGAAGACATGTGGGGCGCTTTGAAAAAAAAAAAAGTGTTTATCACACATGCAAACATGTAATCAACACACGCTTACTGCTTGCTCTGATTAACAGTAAAGACGCACTGGGCCGGATAGCAAGTTGACGTCGTCCGAAGGAAGGTCATAGATACTGGTTCTCTCTTAAGCTGTAAATGTAAAAGATTTATAACGAAATGACTCACGTTTCACTATTTTTACAGAACTATATCATGTTTTAAGATCAATAACTGAATAACAAGCCTACTTGTCAGAGGGTGAACCCCTTAAGCCCTATAAGTCAACAGTTATTCCTTTTTTTGTACTAAACTGTAATATAACTACGCAATCGCATGTTTGTACACTGTAACTCAGTTAATTACACTGACAGTTTCTTACAATTCAGGTCTTTTGTCTGCAATTCCAATTTCTATTTTTTGCTTGTTTTGAGGACAAGCAATACCTTACCACTTCGAATCACTTTTTGTTATCCAATTTTTGATACTTTATATAAAGTACCAATTTATACCGGGCATATATAAATACTATAAAATAGAAAATGAGAAAGTATTTTACTGTTTACAAGCAATGGCAAAATATTCATGCTATTTAAGGCTAAATGAAATACGGTAATTATCTATTTATAAGATTTATTTGTCTGCCTCGAGGGACAAATAACAAATAACAGCGTATACTTTAACTTTTAATTTACTTTTATATTACAACTTTCTACTATTTACATGTTCAATAAACTTGCGATGCTTTGCAAGGCATTAGAATTTAAACATTTTTCTGCCACCATATTGTTTTTATACAGTCAGGTGAAACATGTGGGCATTCGTGGTTGAACTTTGAATTTTGTTTTGTGATTCCTTTGCATTTTTTTGCTGATCTTCTAATATGTTAAGGACCCATATGTTTCTTGCATTAAGGACCCAATTTCTTCCCCCTGAGGTTCACTTGTAATGTTTGTTTGTATCAAAAAATCTCCAATTCATTTCTACACGATCATATTCCAGCTCTTTCTCTATCTTTCAGCATCGGGGTGAACTCTTCTGTGCTAAATAGGTGGTTATATGTAAAGAGAAATGTCACGTTTAAGTTTCTTTCCTGTAAAGGGTGTGCGGCCAAATGACAAAACATGTCATTTGGCCGGGGGTGTGACTTTTGAATACACGTGTATTAGATTCCAAATTGGTCATTCCAAACCTCTGAGTGGTGGCTTTCATTGCCTAAGCTGCAATGTAGGCCTACTCTTCAACTCCTCACTCTACAGAAATCACAGATTAGTTTGTTGGTACTCATTAAAGCAGCTACTGAATAATAAGGCTGAAAAACCTGTAAGAGCGAAACACACATAGACCACGAAGAGAAAGACAAGCCATTATTTTGTCCAGCTCCATCCAAGCATGGACCACGTGGGTCAGCAATGTTCCGCTTTTCTCGGGTCTGTGTGTCAGAACACGGAGCAGCGTCCCGGTGGCGGAGCACATCAGGTCATGGTCAAATCCCACATCACGCATGGCTAGTCCACGGCACAGAGCAAGCCTGGGAACAATGAGCTCAGTGTGGCTGCCCAGTCCAGGCCTTACATCATCCCAGCTCCAAGCCTGGTACAGGGACACCAGCGCCCAGGACGGAGGAAAATACCACACCGGAAAAGCAGGCAATAAAAGAGGAGCCCAAAAACCTGCCTGTGCGTTTCAGACGCACACCAAGACAGCACAAATATTAATCACTCTTACTTTCTCACGGCGGAGCGTGTGATATAAAGTTGTTGGGTTTTTTTCCCTCTTTCTTTTCCTTTATCTAATCCACCCATTTGGGCGGTCTGTTCTCATGGAGGTAACCACAAACAAAGCGTACCTTTTCCTCAAAACTTCAAATGTCAGTATAACCCCTGAATAAGTGAATATCAGAAATAATTGCTGTTTTCTTTTCGCTCACGCTGGTTCTGTTCGTATGAGTTTTGCATAATGACTTCAACAAGGGGTGTTGTTTTGACAGGTGGTGAAATCAAGTCGGGAGGAGAGGGAGACAAGGTTCAATTTAGTTTGTGAATCTTTTAATTGTTGCATGGCTAATTAAAATAAAAGCGTGAGAGAGAGAGAGAAAGACAGATGAAAAAAAAAAAACAAAAAACACCTTAACACGCTTCACTATTTACTGTTGCTTGTGTGCATACATTGGGCTCCAAATTGTGTCTTCAGGCAGTGAGGAAGAGAAGAGAGGGAGAAGAAGAAGAAGAAGAAGAAGAAGAAGAAGAAGAAGAAGAAGAAGAAGAAGAAAAAAAATCTGGTGCTACTTCAGTGTACTTACTCGCTCTTCACAACTGGAGTCTGTAGTTTGGAGTTTTCACAAAACAAATGTATGGCTAATTAGAGATACTCATTACGGAAGGCAAGTCAAGTAATTATTTTACATCATGCCGCCGTTAATTGAATGATTCTTCAATGTCTTTTGAAAATATCTTGTCTTTTCTCGTCTCACTCTTTCTTTTTCCCTCCCGCGGAAAGACGATAAGACGAGACAAGACCATAAACAGGTAGGGAAGCCATATGCTCTTGAATGAAGAAGCGCTTCTGTCATGGCAAATGGGCTTTTTAAATATTGAACTGCGGCATGTCTTTTTAATATGGGTGATGTTAAATCTCCTTTATGCCGTCACTTTGATAAACTCCCCGGCTAATCTGAGAGAAAGTTTCACTTCTGAGAGCAGCGCTCAGTCAAGGCAGTTATGCAACTGTTCTGGGTATGTCCATAAAGCATGTTTTTTAAAAGGCAGCCCTTGCACATCCTGTTTAAGAAAAGCCACTAATCTTATCAAAGCCATCAGGAAGTCAGACTTGAGTGGAAATGCTCGCAATTCTTTGCATACGTTATTTTTTTTTTTTTTTCCATTTTTACTATTGTTTGCAGCTGTGAGTGGCACTAAGGGGAAAATCATAATGCTGTCTTTCTCTTCTCCAGGAGGTTCAAAGTTAGTAGCTGCATTTGAATCTGTCAGTCACCGCTAAGCAGGGGAAGAGGGGAGCGGAGGGTGTAAAAGAGAAAAGTGCTCCCCTTGTAAAAAGTGTTTTACTGTTGGCCAATTGTGGGGCGTGTGTGTGTGTGTGTGTGTGTGTGTGTGTGTGTGTGTGTGGAATGGGCAGACTCTGGAGAGAGGGTGGAGGACCTGAGGGAGAGCAGGGTCTGTGTTTATTTATCGGTATTTGTCGGAAATGGTGTGGCCTGAGAAATAAAGAGAGGGAGAGATTAGGAAAACGAGAACATAAGAGAAAGCAAGAAAAGGGAGGGAGGGAAAGAGAGGAGAAACAGGAAGAAAGAGAGAAGAGAAAGCAAAAGAGGGGAGAAGGAGGAAGACAGGAGAAACAGAAAGAGAAGGAGATGAGGGAGTGTGTGAGAGAGGAGAGACAAAAGAAAAAGAGAAAGTGAAAGACAGAGGCAGAGAGCATGAGAGAGATTATGAGAAGGAGAAGGTATAAAGAAAAATAAAAGAGGGGGGAAAGAGACAGACAGAAACAGAGAAAGAGAGAGAGGGAGAGTGAAAGACAGACAGACTGCGAGAGACGGAGAAAGAGAAATAAGGAAAGAGAAGAAAAAGAATGTGAAAGACAAAGAGAGAGGGAGAGAGAGAGAGAGAGAGAGAGAGATTTCAGTATTATGCAGGCCAGACAAACTCTTTGCATGGATGCCAACATTACACTGATACACGGCTAATGATTATAGGTCTAAAACGAAACTGGTCAAACCTCAAAGACTCCTTTTAAAACTGGGCATCTCTCTGAAACCCACTACAAAAAGCTACAGCCGTTAGCATTCCCTCTGCCTAATGCGCGATGAAAGAAAGCAAGCAGGTGCTTCACAGAGACGTTTACAGCCTGATTTGATATCACTTTTCATTGATGCGAATCAAAACGCAGCATTTCTGCGTATGAGGGACATATCTGGACTAAGAGGCGTAGTGTAGATCACTCGGATCCCCCTCGCTGCCAAGAATCTGGTTTATACTCGGCGTTCATGACATTCACCCGACTGTCGGCTATCCAACAAAAATGAAATATATCAAACCACCCGGATAAAATAGCTGGTTTGACCTGGGAATCCTATCCACACAATGGGCCTTCCACCTGTGGCCTTAACTAGATCTACTGTGAGTGAGAAAGACGAGGGGATAAACGGTCAGGTCTGGCCAGAAAGCTGGAATCCAGACATCTCTCCTCACTCCGTCCTCTTTTGCTCATTCTCTCTCTCCACATTTTTATCATTTTTCTCTGCCCTCTTTGACCTTGAACATGATAATGTGCTCATCTTCTCTCAGAGGCCATCGCTACAGCTGCTGTCGACAGAAATACAGGACAAGAGAGAAAGAAAAAAGATGAAAAAAAAAAGAAAATGAGAGAGAAAGAAAGACAGAAAAACAGAAAGAAAGAAAAGAAAGAAAGAAAGAATGACAGAAAAAAGAAAGAAAGAAAGGAAAGAAAGGAAGGAAGGAAAGAAAGAAAGAAAGGAAAGAAAGGAAGGAAAGAAAGAAAGAAAGAAAGAAAGAAAGAAAGACAGATCTGTCCGTAGGGCTGAGGATGTTCGAATGAGAAATGTGCTGTGCCGGTAGCACTAGATGGAGGAGTTTAAGGAAGAAGCACGTGGCTCACTGTGACTAGCGTATGCTAAGGGATAACATATCCTCCTCTCATCTGTTTTGGCTGCATTTCGGCTGCCATGTTAACATGTTGCATGTGTTACCATGGCGGCTGCACGCCCGCTAGCGTGTCTGACAGCGCTGATCTCCGCATGAGCTGTGCCGGAGAGGTCGTGACCTCCGTGTTCTCTCCCTCTGTCTGAAGCTACACAGCAGCTGGGAGAGGAGATGGGAGGATTTTATAGCATGTTTATACAGCCCACATAGAGATTAATTACAGCAAAGTCGCTATAAATTCACTACTAGTTTGGACTGAGAAGTAGGAGAACCTGAGAAAAACGAGGGGCCGTATATTGTTGAACATAATGACTACAAGTACATTTCAGCTGACTTTGTCTTGACCGTTTCACCGCAAATGGTAGCTCCTCACTAAACACAGCAGGTAATTGGGAGGTGATGGTCGGTGTGAGTTCAGAAGCTACCAGGGTTAATCTTGAGGGTCTGCTTGAGATGCTACAGTAAACTTTGAAAAGGGCCCTTCTTCAACACCGTCGTCTGATAAACACCTCGAGACATACATGCACTTGTCATTTTCTGTTAAATGTGGTGTGTACAGACAGTGTTAACAGAATACGGATAAAGATGTAGCCATGACTGTTTTACCAGGTCACTCCTACCACCTTGGACAATGTGAAAATTGTAGTTTCTCTGTGGGTTGGATTAATATGTAGGAAAAACTGAGAGGAACTAGAGGTTTAATGTTAAATTTAATGACTAAAAGAAAATACAAGCACAAGTGTTATAACTGTTTTGCCAGGTCACCACTACAACTGTACGTAAACCACAGTCTGTCACTGAAATTCAGTGTATGTGAGCTGAGGGGTCTGCATGACTATGCAGGGGCTAATTTCATGAATATTCTTGCCTCAGATAATTCAGCAGGGCCTTCATCAGCAGCAGCCTCTGATAAATGCTAAGCAAGCTCTCCTCCACAGTAATGCACTAAGCTGGACTGGGATGCAGATACACTTAAGGGAAAAGTGGAGGTCGTGTAGAAAAGTGGAGTAACGACTATGAGACAAGGTTTAGGGAATTGTTGGATTCTGACAACACCGCATAATGTGTAAGCGGATGTCCTTCAGTGAAAGCAGCACTTGTTTAGGTGCCTTGGGGTTAATACGACTGAAAACCTCTAGAAACCACAAGAATATTTCAGTGAAACAGACCTAAGTGTAGTCATCCATATATATTTTTTTTTCAGGTACCTTTTGCCAGTCTAGATAATGGTTAAACTGCAGTCTTTCAGTGAAAGCGGCAAGTGTATGAGCAAATGACGGAAGTTTGACACAGTAGTTTGGACTGAAAAGAACAGAAACTCAAGGAAAATGTGCAGGCCACTTACTGTTTAGTGAAATGACTGCACGACATTTTCAGCGGAATGAAGTATCTGTGTGTGAAAATGTGTGGGCCACACATTGTTTCTTAACCAGAAAGTCTGGGGACAACCATGAGAAACTGCAGGCTAAATGCTGGTGGGAATGTGGACTTAATATGGTGGGAACAAACAGAGTGTGAAATTTTAAAACCAACGCATTTGTCCGACAGACAACGAGCCCATCATTAAGTCCATGGATGCAACGTAAGCTGAAAAGTGCCCCCAAACAACTCCCAATTACGCATGCAGTGTGGACAGAGGACACATTAAATGTAGTAGCAGTAAACACTACCTTTTGAAAGGGAAAAGCAGATTTTAGATAAGAACAGCATTCCACTAGATCGCTTGTTTTGTTTATATGATTGATAATACTGTGGAAATGAAAAGAGCATACACTAGTCAAACTGAAGGCTGGGAGGTATGCCCTCTGCTTCCTGCAATCCAATGGCAAAAATTTAACAAGCCGTCTCCAGATAGGTCCTCTCGTTATGAGGTCACTTCCCATCCTGCGAGACTAGTCTTGCACTAGCTCTGAGTCTAGAAAGAAGGAGACCTGAACAGTAAACGACCTCGTTCTGTAACGCTCAGGGGAATGGGGCCGAGAATTACGCCCTAACTGTTTGGCCGGGTGATTCGTACCACACTGAAAAATGTGCAGCAGGTGTATTTGAGTTTGAGGGATCAGTACAAATGTGTAGCGCAAATCTCCTGGCCTGACACACTTCAGCAAGCTCTGAAAAGGGATCTCCAGCTCCAGCCACTGATAAGTACTGGAAAACCTCTCCTTCACACACACACACACACACACACACACACACACACACGCACGCGCACACACACACACACACCCGCACACCCACTTTACCACCTCCAGGGGCCCGACACTACCACCCTGCCGACATCATCCCCGCAGGTAGAGAGGCTTAATCTGTCTCACCCTCCGCCATTTCAGAAGACCCCGACTTGTTTGCATGCCCCCTCCTCCTGCTTCTTTCTCTCCATCTTTTCCTTTTCTCCTTCCCTCTCTCTCTCTCTCTCTCTCTTTCTCCTCCCTCTCTCTCTCTCTCTCTCTCGCTCCCTCCCTCCCTCTCCATATTTTCTCTCCTGCATCTGATTAAGTTAACAATGTGGCGTTATTTGCATGCTGATTTGGCGAGGTCCCTCTCGTCGCTGCTCGCTCGCACAAACACGGGGATGGCAGTAATGTGATACGGCGCAGCAGCCAGCCAGCCAGCCAGCCGACGCAATCTCTCCCCCCCTTCAAACCCAGGTGCGCGCTATCCACTTCCCCCTTAATTCCCTCCCCGCTCATATTTTACTCCTCTTTTATTTTTTATTTATTTTTTTCCCCCTCCCCCCCACACCCCCATCCCTCTGAGTCGTATAAGGGGTTGTATTATAATCAAATCTGCAAAAAAATAGGGGGGGGGGGGTGCGCTGTCTTTTTTTATTAATTATAGACCGCGGCTGATGCGAATGCATTCCGAAAGCATCTTCAAAATAGGTCGGCGTACAGTTTTCTATTCTTATCACATTTAAATGTCAACATGGTGCAAAGCTCTACAAATTAGTTCAGGCAGACTTCAACCCCCATTTAACATTTAGAGCTCCGTTCCGTAAGCCCCCAATGTGTGATTCAAATCAGTTTACACACACACACACACACACACACACACGCACGCATACAAAAAAAGAGAGAGAAGCGGTGCATCTTTCAAACTTCTCATTTCAATACTGATATTATTGCCAACCTTTGCCAAGTAATACACTGGCAGGGAGAGGAAAAAGGAGGTATGATATAAAGCAACAGAAACAATGCATTAGCTTTCATGAATTATATATCCAGCGCCATTCTGCGTGAGATCTAGGATTTTCTGCGTCTCTGCATACAACCCAGGAAGAGATGAATAAATCAAAATCCTGGGGTCATTCTTTTTTATACATATTGAGAGACAGATCCGGATAATAATGTCCACATAAAACTCACACAGTGGCTCATTCGAAATGCAAGCTATGCAAAATCCTTTCGGAATCTCATATGTCAAAGGAAGCATCCCCAAAAGAGCTGCTGTATCAGGGGTTTTATTTGTTAGAGAAGATATCTCCCAAGAACTTTTGATAAAGGAGCCAGCGGAGAACTTTTGAGAGTCCTGAAAAGCTGGACCTGATTTGAGAGCTATGTGAGAGCTATATAAAAACTGTATGAAGGGGATAGGACAGAATTTGCAGAACAGAGTGACTTAAACTTTTTTTGCTTTCTAACAGCTAAAGCAGCTAACAAAGCCTGTTTAATTCTAAGGGATAATATAGAGGCTGGAAAATGACCAGGTAAAAGTGAATAAGAACTATCTGATACTTAAAGGATCAAACTGTTATATGAAGGATGTCGGATATGAGCCAAGTCTGGATAGCCTTTAGCATCTTAGCTCAACTCCCACAGATCATGTCCAAATCCCGTAAGGGTCTTTCGGGAACCAAAAGTTATTCTTCTATTGCATTGCTTCGAAGAACCTATTTTCAACAATGGAGCTCTATGTATGTTGTGCTTGTCTAGTGACTCAGCATTAGAGGGTGAGAGAAGGCTCAGGGCCTGAAGGCAGGCTTTCACACCTTGAGCTGTTTGGTGGCGGTGAGCTAAACGTGGAGGCTAAATGCCGGCTGACCCTGCGAGTCAGGTCTGGACAGCCCCGAAGGTGAGAGAGGGGTTTGGCGCGTCAGGATAGGATGTGCTTCTCACGCCTCATTACCCCACACTCCCTATCTGAGTCCCCCAGTCACCGGCGCTGGGGCGGAAATAGCCCCCTCTGCATTGCCTAACACCTCGTAAATCCACCCCTCAACCCGAGACCACTGGCTCAGAGAGAGCTAACACATTTCATTCCTCTACAGCGAGGCCTGGGCCTTTTCGCCAGGTTCAGGGAATGTGTCTTTGAACAGTTTTACATCAAAAGGAAGGAAGAACCGCACGCCTTTGAAACATCAGCTCACACTGAAAGCCCTTCATCCTCACCAGTTAGCTTCCACTCGGACACTGACACTGAACACCTTCCGAGTCAAACAAAGCTCCGGTTATGTTCAGCGAGAGGCCATTTCCTGACCTAAAAAAGATCATCAGTACCTTCGCCGTTCCAACTATTAAACGGCCGGCTCTGTAATCCCACAGTTATATCTCCATCTAATCAGAAATCCTGGGCAAAAAAAAAAGAAAAAGAAACCGAAGGATCCAGATGCAAATCACCAACCCCTCTGTGACTCATGTCAAGCCAGGGCCTTTTAAACGTGCTAATGAAGCCATTCTCTCCCCGTGTGCTCTGGGTGTGCCTAATACAGCCGTGGCCAAATGTCAAAAGAGTTATATATCCCTTTATGCACAGATGGGGCCGGAGGGGTTTAATTGACTATGGTGTAAAGTGAGTTGGAGATGGGCATAAGAGCAAGATGAAGATGAATACCATCCATTATCAGACAAACAGAGCCCGATGGCACTCCTCAAATTGGCAGGGAGCTAAGATTCCCCAAAGTTAAAGCACATTTGTCCGCAGAGTAATTATCTGAGTGAACTTTCCGTGGCATTGTTTCAAAATTACGCAGGGTGGTGAGATTTAATGTGTGCAAACGGAGGAGGGCTGGTAATGGAAGTGAGTTCTGTAAGTGTGTCAAGTCTGCATTTACAGGGAGACTTTGCGTGAGTGTGTGTGTGTGTCTTCACTTCCATGCGGACGGCTCTATGCTCTACACACCTGAAAACTCATGGCCAGGAGGTGGATGCTGAAGATCATTTAGTACTGAACAATAACCATTTAATCAGGCCTCCATGGGGTACATCTTGAAACGAGTCTTCTTACATTCAGATGAATTATTTTTTTACTCACAGCTCGCTGAAACAAGTATAAAATTCTGTCAAGCGTTCCGATTCCAGACTTTCGATCTATTTCTTCATATCTGTGATTTTAAGTAGCAAAAAAGTTGACACAAAAACTGAAAAAAGTTCGAAAACTCATCAACCTGTTGACACAGAATAACTGAATTTAAATGTGTGCCAAAGAGCTGATACTATAGACGAACCACAGCAGGCCCTAAGGAACCAAGTTTTAAGAAAAGAGTGTCATCAACTTTTTAACCTTCAACAACCTTCACACAGTCCATTAAAACTTGACAGGCTGTTTTTGTTACTTTGCCTTCAGAACTGCTGTATTTAAACAACCTCAGTTCTGATTGTCTGTATTGTATTGTACTGTATCATTCAAAGTCTGGGTTGAAACACTGCTGATAATTTCATCATGAATGGGCAGGGCTGAACTGCTGTATATATGTAAATGAGGTGGGTTTTGAAATTGATTACATACAACATTAAACTCTTTTATTTCCAAAAGGCAGTGAAAATTTCTATTTGCATGAAATAAGCTCTCTGGTAAGAATGAAAGATTCTTACCAGAATCGTTACAATATGTAAAGGTTCTTTAAAGTTTAAAGACAAGGTTCTTTTTGCAGGAATGATTCTCCAGAGGACAATCCACTGAAAGGTGCATCAGGTACTTTTCTTTCAGCGTTAAAACTCTGCTAAATGTTAAACTTAAATTCCTGTACCCTGGTCTTGATGCCCCAAGTTCTAAGTATTCTTGGAGCTGTTCTCTTGAAGCCTCCAATGGCCCAAGCCATCAGCACTCAGCTCCATGACTGCCTGGTGACTTCAAATATTCATCAAACGGAGGAGGAGACGGGAGCGCCCTCTCTATCCTGCCGCAGTCATTTACCAATTATTTTGAGTACCTGCTGACAGGTACGTGCCACACTCGGCTACCCCCCCCTCCACAAAACCCCAACCCCCTCCCGCAACACAGTCCTTCTTAAAAACTGTTCCAGGAGAGGAGAAGAGGAGGAGTGAAGGACTAGGTACCCCGAAACTTCCCACACTTTGATTTCTTCCAGTAGTTTTCTGTGTCAAACCCACGACCCATAGAATCAACACTGCCTGTCAATCTGTGTAAGGAGGAATGTTGAAAAAGAATCATGAGACACGCAGCCAAAGTGACAAATGGGTCCAGAAAGGAAACAAGCACACGATAATGGCTCATTAAAGAACCAAGTATGATATACCAACAAAGGCCTTTAGCAAGGTCTGTCACAAACAAAGCAACGCACACCTGAAGTATGACAGAGCTCTCGCTGCTTTTACAGCACACATCAAGTGTATGTTACTGTGGTGACACGCTGGATGGCAGATAGGTGGGAGGCTGTCATGCCTTTTCTTTATTATATTTTTAAGGGAAAAAAAAAGCTGTCTTATCTTTAACCAGGAACTCTGAAACAAGAGCAATTCAATAACAGTTAATTCATATATAAACTTATAAACATAATGCATGTATGTGTGGGGTGTGTGCGGGTATGTCTTTCATGGAAGATTGTAAAAGAGGGCACAGCATAGTACTCTTATGATCAAGAAGTAAATGAATACTGTATGTGTGTGTGTGTGTGTGCGTGCATGCGTGTGTGTATGTGCGTGTTTAAGTGTGTATGTGTACTGTATGTATTAGCATGTTCTCAAAGGGCCACTTCAAAACACTACAAACACTCTCTGTGCTCCAAACTGTGCAGTGTCCTTTTTTTTCTCAACGAGTTGAGAAAACAAGTGGGAGAGAGTGGAGAGGAGAGGAGAGGAAGGAGAGAGAGAGAGAGAGAGAGAGAGAGAGAGAGAGAGAGAGAGAGAGAGAGAGAGATCACATATAAAACAACAACATAAAACAACAGAACAAAATTTCACTGTTGTAGTATTGCCAGTGTTGAAACAAAAACTCATATCTCCATAAAAGTAATGTTACAGGAAAACAAACACGTTTATACTTTTTTTTTAATTTATACTTTTTCCTTTTACGGTCTTGACCCAAAGTCAAGATAGAGCGAGCCTAAGGTGCACTCCTTATTTTTCTCCACTCAGGTTTGTGTTTGTGTTTTCAGGTTTGTGTTTTCGTTTTGTCATCCTTCCATATACATAGACTGTTGGTAAGAAAAACATATATCTACCAAATGTAACTTTAAATGAGAAAACATTCGTGCGCGTTATGTAAAACTGTAATTATGCACGTTCATGTAAAATTGGAAAAATTTCTACAAATGTAATTGAAAAAAAAAAAGGACACAGAAATAATTAAGAGGCTAAAAACATTATTTTGTTCAACTCATAGACATGGTCAATGGCAAATCTGTTGGTGTTATGTACATTTGGTTATGCATGTTGGGGGTGGGGGGGGGGGGTAACTAAATGAATAAAAAAGAATGGAAAAAAAAAGCCAACTCTTAAACTGTGAGTTCCCCTTTCCCAGGTGCTGGAGTACAGCTGTCTATAAGAGGGTGTGTAATTTAGCGGGGTTTACTGTGGGGAAGGGGCGAACAGGCCGCGCCTGGTTAGGTGTTTTGTGTCTCTCTGCTCTGGCAGAACCGCCGCCTGATTCTAATCCCATCGGCCGCCAGTGACCCGTCCCGCTGCACCGTGATGCTATCGGCCTGCATGCGAGCCGCCTCTAATTGAAAAAAGTCCTGCACCATGTCTAAACCGCTCCTTGCAACTCCAGTGCGTGTTGTGTCTGCACACTGAATCAGATCCCTAAGAGGCTTAGGGGTGTGTGTGTGTGCATGTCTGAGAGCGTGTACAAGCGAGCGGGTACGTACGCGCGTGCGTGTGTGTGTGTGCGTGGGTGTGCGTTACAGTTAAAAGAGAGAGACAGAGTGGATTATGATTGGCCAGAGTTGGGAAAAAGGAAGGTATTAAGCACCTTTACTGGGTTTTAATTACATGAAGTCCACCTCTGTAGCGGCGGAACTATAAATACACCAGCATTCCCCTGTGGCAGTGAAGTTAGCAAGCCCTAAAGCAACTCATACCTCAGTGCAAAGGGAGAAATACACACACACACACTTACACACACAAGCATGTGCACTCTCGCTCCTCTCTATTCCCCTCTCTCTCTCTCTCTCTCTCTCTCTCTCTCTCTGTCTGTCTGTCTCACACACACACACACACACACACACACACACACACGGAACCTGTACTGTATCATCGAAAATTGGGCCAAGCCATACGTCGTCCCTGTGTATTTTGGGATCTGAGTCTAATTCAACTGGATAATACTACAAAATTGATATTTAAAAAAGAAAAAAAAAAGAAGGAGAAGCAGAAGCAGTAGAAAGAAAAAAAAATCAAATTTGAAAAGAGAGAGAGAGAGTGAGAGAGAGATCGAGAGAGAGCAAAAGGCACAGGGGAATATGAGATGAATCCAGGTCTTAGGGGTGTTCCAGCAAGTAAAATAAGGTTGAACCTCAATAGGATCAACATTCAGGGCAAAACGGCAATAAAAGTAGAAATGTGACAGAGAAAATGATCTGTAATTAGGACAAACAGCACTAAAAGCAAGTTCAAAGATAATTGTTTTTCGCAGGGGTGTGTGCTTGACTGAGAGGAATCCCAGGGTGGCCAGTTTAAAGTGTGTGTGCGCGCGCGTGTGTGTGTGTGTGTGTGAGTGAGTGTGAGAGAGAGAGAGAGAGAGAGAGAGAGAGAGAGAGATGCGAAGGAACGAAAAAAAAAAAAAAAAGAAGAGGTCTTT
>JBBIGA010000040.1:19901628-19920904 GCA_037576975.1 Alestes dentex | reverse complement strand
TTTTTAAATATCGTAGAGTCAAATAATACATTTTACTTGCGTAGTGCTTTTAGTATTAGCTTCTATACCAGTTTGTAATAATCATATGTGTAAAAATATTATGATAAAATATTATTGCAAACGATAACCCCAATCTCAACATCTGAGAATTAAGATAATAGTCGGTACCTAATAATAATAGTCGGTATAAATGACGGCTAGGTTGGTCAAATCCACTTTCTTACAAAGACGTTTTCAGAGTAGGATGAGAGAACTGCATTTAAACATGTTTCCATTATGTAAATAACTAAAGATCCAGTGAAGAAAGACAGGACTGGAATACTTGCAGTGCAAATGTCCCAGTGTGGCATGAAAAACATTTTTTGTGGAACCCAGTGCTTTGAGTTAGTGGTGTCATGCTTGACTACCTTATCGATCGCACCTGGCTCCAACACATTCTCACCGGTATCATTCAAACCCTCTCAATTTTTAATCACCATCTCAACACTAGATCCAGCTCTGCAGGATCCCCCAAACACACACACAGCCTCACACTTGTTTTCTCTAACACACACACACACACACACACACACACACACAAACACAGTATGCAACATGCATGGCATGCAGAAAACACATGCATATTGTCCAAAACAAAGCAGCGTGTCCGAAACAATTCCTTACACTGTACACAAATATAAACACCCATACGCAGATGCATGCATTTTCAGTATTTCTCTTTTTTTCCCTCATACACAAAAATGTTTACACACCAACCCACACAGATTAACACTGAAACTACCTTGTTAATATGATGAACATATGAACATGGAACTAATTAAACGTTCTAAAACTCGGAATGTCGCAGTGTTCATTAAAGCAGACACAAACACACCCCAACGAGTGGCGTAGCAGAGCTTCACCCAGCCCACGCCGGTTCTGTTTGACCTTGCGCTGCCATATTCATTACATCATTAAGTTACCTCTTCATTAACTTTTCATTATTTATGGGGGCTTTTGGGGAGGGGGAGCCTTTATCAAATACTATCTTTTGTTGAGCTCACAATGCGGAGGAAGAGGCAGAGGCAGGCACCCCCCCCCACCACCACCCCACCAACCCCTGCCCACACGACTCAGCCAGACTAATAGCCAGCTTTGCCTCAGTGCTAGCAAAGGTACACCACCGTGAACTCTTAACATTTGAGTGCTGCAAACCCCGACAATAACATACATACTACAAACCCAGAACCCAGGGTAGGCTTTCATATAAATGCAATGCACACAAACAAGCTCGGAGGTTACAGCGCTCTTAAACACCTTTGACTCCAGCGAGCAATTCAAGCATTAAAACGCGATTTTTTCGCTCATTTGCTGTATACATCTGTCATTTATAGGCGTAAACGTTTGCGAAAGGAAATCAATGGACAATGCCATATGAGTCACGCAAACATCGCTGACTGTAGATAAACATATTTGTGTGCTCTACCCTTACAAGAGCGCCATTCTGTTCCCAGGGTGTAGCGCGCTAGCTGTCATTAGCGAGCCATCGGCCCCTCCACCGCCACAGATTGCCTTTTTAAAAAAGTCTGGCTGCGGACCATTTCGCATCGTAGGCCAATTATAAATGGCAAATCACAATCACGCCGATTTTTCCTCCCCCACCCACCCACTCCCCCCAACACTCCACTCTGGCCGGGCTCCATGGCATCTCTTGAATAATATGGTGATAGCCCTTTGTGCGACAGCCTGCCCAGGCGTCAGGATATTTTACACATTCATGTGTCGGATGCTGGGCTCAAACGGTCCCGCGCTTCATATAATGCCACTGCCGGGCCAAGTGTCTACCCTTTAGCTGGCCCGTGTCGGACCCCTGACTGTTCGCCACATCAGAATGCTAATAAATCGCTTCCTTCCCCCAAAACGACCCAAATTGGCTCGCATTAGTCTGCACACGGCCGACAGGTGACGGCAATAAATTCCGGGCAGGTCTGAAAAGCCCCCTTCTGAAAAAAAGGGAGTAAAAAATATGATTTTAGATCAATGCCGAAGAAGAATAGGAGACGACCAGAGGAAGCTATTAAAGTGTATTAGGAAGGGGCATTAGGCTTGACTGAAAGGGACCCTGATTGACTTCCAGTATCACAGTCTTATCACACCGAAAAGTGTCTGAGTGTGTGTGTGTGTGTGTGTGTGTGTGTGTCTGCTTCTATGTATGTGTGCCGTGAGCTCCCTCTCAATCCACACTCCATCCCATGATCATTCGCCAATTACGGCGAGCTAATGCATCCAGAGCCTGGAATCCCACCCCAAAAGCAAGGGGGAGAAGTCTCTGGAGGAACGCTAATAATATAACTTAAAACATGCTGAGAGAGAGCATTATGCGCAAAATGGAAATCAAAAAAGAAAAACACAGTGTAATTTAAACTGGGGCAAGGCTGGAATGGGTTTATCGTATAAATGGTAATCTCTTTCCTTTCCTTTCCTCTCTCTCTCTCTCTCTCTTTCTCTTTCTCTCTCATGAAAAGCATACATTAGGAGGGATCTCAGGCCTAGAAGAAGGGCTTGTGATTGCCAGTGAGAAGGGTAGAGGTAACACAGAGGGCCTGGTAATAGCTTGTGAGCAGGGGTTCCACAGGGCAACACTACGGCGTGTGTCCCACATACAAAGCCAGGTCTCTGGAGGATAAGTCTATTACACACACCTCATGTAGTTACTGAGTTCCACTACCTCACCTGCCTACACACACACACACACACGCAAAGACACACGTGCACACACTTGTTTCTATACAGTGTTCAGGCATGTGATGTATGAATGTTTTTGGTTTCGTAAACGCTTTGGATTAATGACATGGTCCATTTCTACAAGAGCACGTCACACATTTGTCTCGACAAAACATTTACAACTCTCGGCACTTCAGACTCGTTTCTGGCTTAAGCCGCACCCCTTTCTTTTGATTTCTTAAAAAATATGGTATTGGTATCAAAATCAAAGAACCAGTATTGGTATCAATGCTAAAAATGCGAAAAACGCCTAACCCTCCACAAATTAAAAAAAACAAAACAAAAAAACACGGGGTACTTATAATGCCTCTTTTTGATTTTTTTTTCCCTTTTTGTTTGTTTTTATTAAAAGACCCGTTTTTTTGTTTTTTTTTCCACCTTTGTGGTGCCATATTCTTCCTTATCTACTCTTTTGAAAACTTAACCGAGTAAATGTCAAACATCACTCGTTCCATGAATAAGAATTGGAACAGTCCTCGCATTCGAATAAAGACACATATTTGTGTAAGAATAAATAAAGACATTGTGCAGGGATAACGTGCCGAAAGAAAACCCTCTTTATCTGAAAGTTAGAAAAATGAGGCTGAAGCCGAATCAAGGCCGCTGACATTATTCTGTCGGCACTCAAGAGAGGAAAACTGAGAGGAGTGACACATAACCTGTTTATCAGCGCCGAGAGTGGAGTGAAAGAATAATGCGCAACATTTTGAGTTGAAAGGAAAAATGCTTTGAAATGAGAATTGGCAAGAAATCCCGCCATGCGCACACACTTCCGAACACACACTGGGATCTAGTGAGTGTGCCTGACGTTATGCTGTAGGACTTGTGTTTTCCAGGCAGCTGCCTTGCTGACGAGAGGTGTGCTGATGTATTCTAATCACTTTTTGTAGCCTGGGTGATCATCACATCCAATGGACTGTGCAGTGGTCTGCTGTCTTAACGTCGAATTTGCTCAGCGGAACAGAATGTTACTGTCCTTTTTTTGTGTCCCTTCCTGACTTTATTCTCCCCTACCAAGCTGCACTGTTATCCTTTCTTTTTCTTAGATGCGTCTTCGAGTTCCTGTCTCAATAGCTGTCCTTTATTTTTATGCAAAGGTGACTTTATAAAATGCCAGCAATGATAAAAGCATGCTGTAAATCGACATTGTCTCTTGCTCATAGCGCACTGAAACCTGAGAATAAATTCTGTCAAAAGCGTGGAATCTAAACTTTCAGCCGATAACACGTTTATATTTGTGAGCAAAAGACATTTTATCAGGATTTGCAGAATCCAGCCTGCAGAAACAGGGTGCTGTACACCTTTACAATAAAGGTGTACCTTTACTTAAAAAGGTTAAAAAAAAGTTTTAATGGTTATCAGCTGGGTCATAAACACTTCGAAATCCATTAACAAACAGTTAAAACACCTGAAAAAAGGGCAACAGTGCCCTGTTAAATCTCTTGAATCTGCATATCTGATGAAACTGACAGGTCTTGATATGGAACTGATGGAGAGGATGAAGTAAGATAAGTAACCAGCAAGATCTGAGGATTAACGGTGTAGATCACTGATTCCCATGCCCGGTCCTGGAAGCCGCCCTGCATGTTCTAACGAACCCACTTCAAACAGGGAAAGGCTTGTTAATAAGCTGATTCGTTGGATCAGGTGTGTTGGGAGCAGGAAAAACACATCAATGTGTTAAATACGGGGATACAGGAGATATGTGGGGACCATTGATATAGAAAAAATGTGGACTGCAACAATTCGGAGAGCAACAGGTCATTGTTGCCTTTTTGTTTATACGTATTGTTTTTATTATGGTGTTAATATGATACTGCCTCATTAATAATCATGAATAAAAAATGACCAATTTTATAGAGCTTTACAGAACTTTCAAGAGGTAGCGTGCAAAGTGTTACACGGAAGGTAAATGTAATTCTGAACCCGCTTCGCGGCCCACATTTTCCCTCTATCCGTATATATGGGGGTCCCTGAGAACTGGTGTCAGAACCAGTGGATCAATTGTCGATGTATTTATGCAATCATGCAAACGCCTTTGAATAGTATAGCAAAATATGTAGAAGGGTGATATTTTGAGTAAATTTTGAATTATGGCAGCCGGTGCAGCGTGTAAAAAACAGTGTGTACCTGTGTGCACATGTATGTACGTTTGCGTGTGTGCGTGTGTGTGTGTGTGTGTGTGTGTGTGTGTGTGTGTGTGTGTGTGTGTCCGTACTTAGCCTGTCCAACTATATACCTTCCTCCAACAAGACTGAAGTTGCGTGAGCATATCTCAGAGGATTACATCTCTCCACCCCTCCTCTCTCTCTCTACCTCTCTCTCTCTCTCCTTCTCCATGTCTCTGCAGTGCTCAGTCACATCGCAAGACATAATCCAAGGGAATATTGGAGAGTTGTGGCGGAGTTCAGATTGGATCTGTGTAAACGCTGACAGACTACATCATCCGGCAGGGCCGCTAAGCCCCTGTGAAATAGTTGTGTCTGCCGTGCGGCATTACTGTCACACTCTCAGGCATGTCCTCCCTCCCCTACAAGCCTGCTCTGCCTTTAGGGAATCCACCCAGGTCCACAGACTGGAGCTAAACACAGCTATCATCTACACACAGACGCACACACATCTCTACACACACCACTGAGGTACTCAACCATGCTTTCGGGTGTTAAGAAATACGTGGATTAAACGATAAAATAATACAACAAAATACCAACTGTTTTGACTCCCTAAGAATATAAGAAAACATGCAATTAGAGTGAGGCAGAGAGTAATACAACTAATTGCACCAGTTTAGTATCAAAAACTTGGCCAAAAACAAGGAACTTAACTAAACTTAAACTTAAAATTGTACCTCTGCACAAAAAAAAAAAAAAATCCCAAAACAAAAAACAAAAAAGATTCTTTTTAGGGACTCTTAATGATGCCACACCTGTGTTTCTTATACAAAGGTAAAGCAAAGACAAATTTGGCTATAAAAAAACACAACAGTAGTGATTCAGTCCAAAAACAGGAGAATGAAAAAAAAGGGTCTTAAGCACCTTTCCTGTATGTCTGGAAAACTCCAACAGTAGCGACTCAATATCAAAGTAAAAGATCTGACGCGAGCGCGGGTAAGAAAATCACAGTCTATTTAGTATGATAAAGCCTGGGCTTCAGACAGCCCGGCCGTAAATGTTCGCTTGGCTGGGGGAATTTCCTGTTCCTCCTCGAGTCAGTTTGATCAGTTAATAACATTAGATCACTCCAACTCTCCTGTGCCTGTTCCTGCTCCGAATCCCCTCAAGGTAGCACGGCTGCAATAAGCACAGAGTCACTTTGATTGTGCGCCTGTAACGTTGAAGTGCATGTTGCTCCACTGTTCCCGATTACTCATGAGTGAGTGATGAATATGTATGCACCGGGATAAATGATGTCATATCGCATTATGGGGAGAATAATGAGAGAAGAGGAGGCGAGAGATGGAAAGAAGGAGTAAAAGAAGAGGAAGAAAGCGAGGGATGGTGGTTGGAGGGGCTCTCAAAGGAGCAGTGGGATGGAGGGGGGGGGGTGTCATATGGGCTTCAGTATAAGAGGCCTTTATCAGACGAGGCATGAGGAGTGGCCTGACTGTCCCGCTCAAATATGGCAGCCACCTGCTCAGGCTCGCTCTCTGTCTGCAAAGAATTAATTCGGAATTTGGGGTAATTGCAACGAAAATACCAGATCTGGCCGCGTCACATTCGTTTCTTTCGCCCTGACAGAGTTTAATTTGAAACAGGCCTTTCGACGGACGCTCCGTGCTCCGCTCCTGCGAGCTTTGCAGGGATTCAGGTGGGCTATTTACTCAGGAGGGACGTCCAGCAGGAGCTCCATAACCGCCTCATACCACGCTGCCTTCACATTCCTCACGTCTAAGATACACACCGAGGGCCATGCCAACATACCAGCCCCCAGAGACGAAAACGAGCAGCACGATCAGGCTCAAATCTGCACTCGCTTCTTTTTCAACTATATGCAGCTCATCTTTTGTTTCAAACAAATTATCTTGTTTTAATTTTTCTCTCACACTACTTGAAAAGGCTCATTCTAACTTACATAGACATTTAATGACAAACAGTCCCACAGAAAAGCAATGCAAACCTAAAGTTAGTTTGACCTTAGAATTCAGAATTTACTTACTTGAATTTAATGAAAAGGTGTTGGTGTGCATCTTATTTGTGGAAAAAAAAAGCATAATTCATATTTTTTCCTCATTTTTGTGCATTCTTGATATAACTGAAACAGAATAAATCAAACAGAATAAACCTATCGATTCAGAAAGTAATTTCTCATGTAATTAATAAAGTATTTGTGCAATTCTACTAAAATAGCCTAGCAAAACAGTGGTCATTGATATAGGGTTAAAATGACCTGTGAGAGAAATACTAATTTCTAATGAAAGAGACGATATAAATGCCAGCCAACTACTTATGCCTGTCAACAGCACAGACTCAAAGCTTGCAGTAATTAAAAAGGTATGTGGCGGCAGATAAATGTAAAAAAACGATCCTGATATCCTAGGCCTGGTTGATGTCACAATTTATATAATTGCAAATAATTACTAGGAAGTATTTATTTATTTATTTATTTATTTGTTTGTTTAGGATGATGAACGATGATGATAAATGATGAACGGAGCTGTATATGATTTCAAAACGAGTGCATAAAGTTCTGACTGATATCTACAATGCTTTGCAATCACAGCTCAAGCCAGAAAACGTGACAAAAAAAGTCTATAAACAGAAAATGACAGCATTTGTTTATTCTTGAAAAGCGTCTCACTGGCCCCAAAAAACTTGGAGCCTTTATTGCCAAAAGTATTTAAATTTGCACATCACGGTTACAGTACATATAATTAAAAGTATTTGTGTAATAATAAGTGATTCCAAACTTTTGAATGATACTGTAATATATGCATAAATGTATGTGTGTGTGTGTGTGTGTGTGTGTGTATGTGTATGTGCATTCACGGTCATTGAACATGGAATAAATTGTGTGTGAGTCTGTGATCTGCAGTTTTACCATTGTGTGTGTCTCCGTGTGTGTGTATGAAAGAGAGAGAGAGCGAGAGACTAAATTCAGACATGTGTGTGTATATCTCCTGATTGAGATTGGTTCAACTGGCTGGGAGGGAACAGATGTCAGTGTGTGCTGACTGCCAGCGAAATTGAACAAAGCCAATCACATGGCCTTCCTGTCCAGGAGCAGTAAAACAGGAGACCTACAAAAGCAAGGCCTGATATTAACCATTAGCAGTGTGCATATGGGAAAAGCACAAACACACAAACACCACCTAAGCACACAAAGCAGTATTTGTTTCGCAGTCATCTACATGGGATTTGGAGACATTGGAACTGTCCCTCAGTCTGAGTAATAGTGATGTGTTATTGCTATCCCTCATGTTATTTATAAGGTAGTTCAGAATGATTAATTAGAACAGAACCGCAGACTTCGTTCAGGCCCAAACCGGTAATTTATGGCCTCATCTCTCACACACACAAACATGGTCTAAACAAAGCCTCTCAACAGTTGTGGAAAATGTGAGTCATTGTGAGGTCCATGTTCACCACATTCAATATGTGTGAATGAAATCAGAAGAGGAAGAGCATTAACATCCTGTGCACGGCTTCAATAGCTCCGATCACGCACGGATTTGGTTCATGGACAAACTGTAATTTCCCTTAAAATAGGTCTTACAGTACACCTATTTAGAGAAAGAACCCAAACGTGCATTGCTGCAGTTGGTTCAAAACATGCTCGGTTTTCCTGAAGGAAAAATGCGTTTCTGCAGCCATTCACAATTCCAACTGCTAGTAGGAATCTCTTCCTATCACACAGTGCTAGCAAGCTGGGATTGTGAAGGCATGTGCTTTGTCCAAGTCAAGGCATTTCTGTCGCTTAACTGTCGCTAAGACAACGGCCCTGGACAGCTCAACAAGCTCGAAGGAGAACATTAACAGTCAATTCTGTCACATCAAGCTAATGCCAAGGCCACGATGGCTATCATCGCAATGAGGGCTGTACTACCCACCCAGACACAGCAAGGCCATGTATCCTCTCTTGGACTCTCAGCCAAGAGAGGACTCTCACAGAAATTTGTTCAACCTCAATGTACATCAATGTAGCGAGATTTGTATCCCTCCTAATACTGGTGCGTTTCTATTGGTCCATTCGTTATGAAATCTCGGTTGAATATCAGCTGGTTTCAAATGATGTTAATTTTTTTTTTTTCTTCTCATGTGACAGCAGCAATATACAATTTCATTACGATGGTAACTCATTTTTGCATTTGTTATTAATGCACACTGACAGCTGGTGAGGTATTTTTATTCTTCCCATGTAACCAGAGGTACGGCTCTTAATAACATGCTTTGCAGGGTTCAGAGAATTCTCCCTAGACTTTCCTCATGGTCAGCTTCTTGAATGGTTATGATTGTATTGATTATGACACTACTCTTCTGCATCAGAGAACATGCAGCTCAAAACACATGCACGCGCACACACATATGAGAAGACAGAGAGCTATTACTCAAGCATAGCATTAAAAATCTACCCTACCTACTCAAAGCCGCTGTTAATGTTTTTATTCTTCTTTTTTTTTTTTTTATAATCCTAGGCACTGATGTGATTTGACTGCATTATGGTTTTAATTTCAGCAGCTGCATAGTGGATGTGAATACAATATAAAGGAAGAGGTATCACACAATCCAGACCTAAAACACTGATAATCTGAGTGACATTAGGGGAGAAGAGGTGAGAGCAAGACAACAAGGGTGAGGAAGAGAGACAAAGGAGACATGTGCCATGACGACAAAACTTTGTGGGGAGTTTAACATGGATAAAGGTGTGCCACATTTCACCCACGACGTTTACTCTTTAAACTCCAGGTTAATTGTTCCTAATAATTATAATAATCCTAATTCTTATTCACACTAAGTATCATCCCAGTAGTACTATGCGTTTTCATCCAGCTTCTCTGAAGATGTTATTTAAGTTGGGTAGTTTTGAGAGCAAATGTCTAGTTCTGTTCTCTAATTAGGATTTCCCCAATCCCTAATACTGCTAGTGCTGGGAAGGTGAAGGCTAGCAAATTCTCAATTCTGATTTAACTCATCAGCTAATTACAAAGATATCCTTAAGTTAAAGGGAAATTTGACACTGAAAAGAGAGGAATAAGGTGCCTTAGAACCAGAATTTGACATGTCCGGGTTAAGAGGTTAAATGCACAGAGTATTGGTCAGGCTTTGTCTGGCCAGGAACCAGGATAGACTTGGACTTGTGGCTTGTATGGTAAAAGAGTCTCCTCAGAAGTCCCTGTCCCGGCTGTCGCTTTGACTGTTGCACATCCAGTCGAGCATGTTTGCCATAATATGCAAGAAAAAGTGCGAGACCAGAAAAAAGACAGAGTGAATGAAAGCAAGAGAGAGAGAGAGAGAGAGAGAGAGAGAGAGAGAAAGAAAAGAAAGAAACATCAGATGCTTTGAAGTGACAGATTGCTGGAGAGCAACCCTCTCAATGCTGTTCTCTTTCTAGGAGTGTGTGAATAGTGTGTGTGTGTGTTCAGGAAAGAGCGAGGAGTGGAGGGAGGGTGTAGTGGTTAAGACCACAGGCTGCGGATTTGCAGATTTACTCTCTTCAGCCACGTAGTTTCCAACCTACAGAGCAGTCACCGCTAACGTTAAACCACACACACACAGGCGCACACGCCAGGCACCCCTGGTGTTACAACTCCGGTGACCTTTCCCCCTCCCCGGCTGCGTTGTAAACCGCACTCCATTTCCCATAAGACTTTAACAGGCTGCGAGGGGGTGCGTAACCCTGGGGTTAAAGAGCAATCTGTAACCAATTAGCCATTTGACTGCCGAGGAGAGGCTCAGTCCTGAACGGAAGGAATGCAAGCATAGGGAATGTGGTGGTGGTGGTGGTGGTGGGGGGGGGCACGTCTTGGTGAGGGTGGGTGTTTGGTGGCAGGTGGAATCTCAGGCTTCCTCTGCTTAGATCCAGGTTTAGCAAGGTCCTGACCACAGAACCTGGTTAAGGAGGCATCAAACGACAATGTCGCTAACAGGCCTCCTGGTGTGGTCCGTGGCTAATGAATGCCAGACCTGGTGTAGACAGACTTCACATTTTCACCACCCATACTCCACTGACTACAGCACAGGGCAGGGATACTGTATACAGTCTGCAGGAAAACAGCATAAACAGCAAGTCGGACAAAAGAGACCAAAAGATAGAGCGATATCATTAGGCTTCGTTTACTTCGCAAGCTCGGATGCTTAATGTCTGTGTGATGTTTACTTTAAAGCGAAATCCATCTATAATGTTCTACAGCAGTGGTCACCAACTCTCCAACTGAAGACCTACTTTCCTGCGAACTTATGTTCCAACTGGTATACATAATACTGCACCCCAACCCCTGCTGAACACTGCTGCATCTGATTCAGTCAGCATATAGCAATATAGATAGATGTGTGTCAGTAGCCACCTCTTACTCATTTTTCCGCCTGTGTACCTCACCTTTCATTTGTATATAATCCTAGCTATCCGTAGCTATAAACCAAAGCCATCTGATTTTTCGCTGTTATGAATATGGTGCAATATTATAATAAAAACAATTAATTTAAATGTGTGATAACTCGATAATACTCGATAACTGGATAATACTCGATAATACTCTTCCAAAATATTGCAACAAAGGACAAGTACCCAATGAACCTAAATAGCTGATGTGGAATGACTTCTGCCCTCTATGTTTATTCACTGCTGACACACTGTTGACACTTGATGTTGTGATATGCACATTATGTCGTGTGAAAAATGTAAAAATCAAAACAACAAAAAGAAGAATCTCCAATCTAGGGTCGCGTGAGATAGTAGCTGATATATGATGTGTAAAGTTTTGTACTGAAATAGCTCTGAAAAAAAAATCTGAGCTCTGTCACATTGGGCCACAAATCGAATTTAACTGTGATGAATCCTTAGGAAAACAAAAGAAAAAGAGATAAAAGGAGTAAAAACAGAAAAAAAAGTGAAAAGGTGAGAAGACAGAGGGGAAGGATGAGGAGAGAGATGGAAGGCACTGTTAGGGAAGCAGAAAGATGAATATAGATGGAGGGAGGAAGAGAGAGAGGGCTGCTTGGGGTCGGGTCCCTGCTCCTCATCCATCAGCGTATCTGCAGAGGGATCGGGGCCGAGTAATGAGCCGTGCGCCCCTTTACACGTGTTGACGCTCCGCAAAATAAGATCCATTTACCTTCGGCCCGCCGTTCCGCCTGCTAGCACGCCCCTCAATCGCCCCCCGCCGGGCTCCCAGGTGAAGACGCCCCCCCCTCTCCCCCCACATAACCACGACTAAGACGCTTAGACCATCTCTGTAGCAAGAAGGAGGAAGAAAGTTCAGAGAGTGCAGAGGATTTAGGAGAATGAAGGATGGTCCATGTTGGGCCTGTAAGCCAACTATAGCAAAAGTTTGGAGGCTATCAAGGTAAAAAAAAAAAGAAAAAGAAAATACCTTTCAGATAAGAATGCGGGCTACATTCACAGTGTTATCATGCTCCTGTAAAATCCACCACGGCAGGTTTCCAGAGAGGGATGCACAGGCTATCCTGATGCTGTTGATACTGGGAGTTGGATTCTATCTGCATGGAATATAATGAGTGCAGAATTAGCTCGGAACTGTTTCGCATTGCATCCGTATTCAGGCCTGATTACTTTCATTATCATAGATCTATGAGGCTTTTATTTTTCCTCATCAAGTCGCAAATTTGGGTCTTCTTGTCCACTGTCCAGCCACTTTCACACCACCCTAAATGACTAATGATGCATTTAACTGGAGAATTAGCAGGGGAGAGGGAGAGAGAGGGAGAGAGAGTGTGAGAGAGAGTGGGGGAGAGAGAGAGAGAGAGAGAGAGAGAAAGAAGGAGACTGCTTGCATTAAAACTACGTCATACTGCCCTCGGAAAACAAAAGGGCAAGTAAGAGAGGAAGAGAGAAAAAGGAAAAACTGAAAAAGAGGAGAACAGAGAGAGAGAGAGAGAGAAAGAGATAGATAGATAGAGAGAGAGAGAGAGAGAGAGAGAGAGAGAGAGAGAGAGAGAGAGAGCTGTTGGGTGAAAGAGAATGCATTGGATAATGAGACATTTCTTTTACCCACCAGCCCTGTGTGTGTGCAGCACCGCGATGATACGCCTGTTTTCCCCCGGCCCCCATTATCAGTGCACTTGAACCCGGGCTAACAATGAGTTCATAGAGATTGAGAAGTGCCGGGCCCTTAATTGTATGTATTTAGTCACGCAAACAGAAGCAATGGCCTGAGAATGGCTAGTTAGCCAATGACATCATTTGCGCTGCGCAGCCGACTCAATGGGCCTGTTGCAAATTTGTGCCGCTGCAAAACGCCCGTCCTTCCCAGCTATGCTAAACAGAGCCTCCTGTATTTGCGTTAGCTTTGGAGAGCAGCATGTAGCACGTCTCTTGTGCTGCTTCCGTCTGTTGTTTTAACAGCGCGGCTCTGTTTTACAACGCGCACAGCCTCCCAGCACTCCCATGTGAGTTTTGATTCCACCTCTTCATCTTCTTCTCGCTCTTCTGCTTCATGGAGAAGTGGTTTTCTCTTCTTTTTTTTCCCCTCTTCTTCTTTTTTAAAAGCAGACACTGCGTTTTGTTATGCGTGTGGGGCTGTGTCGCTGTGAGTGCATGATCTGTCAATCAATCGCGCTCGTTGGCGGTGGCGCTCCGAAGCCGATCATCGCATCATGATGTTAGTGTGCCTGACTTCCTCTACACAAAGGGAAACGGGCGAGGGAGCCTTTCTCAAGCAGGGATGTCAGCACTCGAAAAATCAATCACCATCTGGCCTCCTCTCTTCCCCGGGAAGAAAGCGAGAGGAAAAAGAGAAGAAGAGAGAGAGGGATCGAGGGGAGGAGGGCAAAAAAAAAAAAAAAACAGGAGGCAAAGGCCTGGTAGATGGGGGCAGAGGCAAGCTCAGTGCTTGGGCAGAGTCGTGGCAGAGAGGGCAGTCCATCCTCGTCGACCATTAGGCGTTGTGAGAATGACGCGCATTAGCTGCTAGCAAGGTCACGCTAAGCAAACAGAGATAAGAGGAAAGAAAGCAGCGATTTGTCTGCTTGGCTAACACCTCGGGACCAAGCAGGTCATTGGGTTTACCTCGAGTGTGTGTGTGTGTGTGTGTGTGTGTGTGTGTGTGTGTGTGTGTGTGTGTGTGTGTGTGCAACGACAAGTGTGTCTTTCCTTGTCCTCCTAGCTCCATCTGCTAGCCTCCTTTATCTGGCACATTTAAACATAAACTTCTCTCTCTTTTCTTATAAATACAAAGATAAATACCGCATGCAGGGCTCAGGCTCTTTTACAGCACCCAATGGGTAGCTCCGAATTTGAAGGGGGTTCGGAGGGGGTGGGGAGGTGACATGATTTTTGCTGCGGCATTGCCTCCTTTCAGTAGCACAGCTGTGTGAAAAATACCAGTTCGAAAGGGTGCTGAGGCAGCAAAAGCATTTAATACTCAACAAACAGTTATCTAAGCCCATGTCCAATAACCCGACACCACTGTAATGTGACCTACATACTAAGTGAATAAGAATTTTTTATGTCGGGGAGGGGGGCGAGAAGAACAGCGCGGAGCACACGGCTCATTCAGCTGACAGTAATTAAATAGCAAGTATTCCTTTTCACTGCCCTTTTGCCTCTCTCCCAGCTAAGAAAGTATAATGTAACAGAACATATTGTGCCCTCCTCTGTGCCTCCTCACTCTCTTGCTCTCTCGCTCCCTTTTCTCTTTTCTTTTAGGCACGGTCACATTTAATTAAACGATGAATTGGACTTGGATTTTGCATTCAACCTCCTATTCTTTTCATGCCACTAACACTGATGTTCTTAAATTTTCCATATGCCATCTGAGCTTGCTTGACCACAGATCTGAACGGGTTTTTCGAATCGATCAAAGTTTTCATCACTAACGACAAAACAGAGCAAAAGAAAATTCAGCTGTGAATGAAAGAAAGGAAATCAAAGGACATGTAATCTGAAAAATCCGAGAAGTCACCACTCTTAGACCTTTAGCCAGTGCAAAAACATACAGAATTGTAGACAAATCAGAGCAAGTTCTGTGGTCTTTTTCCTTATCTAACTAAATGTAGCGGTTGGAAACGATGTCCATTACATGGCGAAAGTGGGGAAACGCCAATATTGAGAGATTATCCAGCTTCATATGAGCACTGCCGCCATGCCAACTAGGAAGGAGGTAAGGACCTTGCTGACACAGTCTCACCACAAACACACGCACACACTAACACACACGCTCATACACACGCAGCACTTCCCTTGAAGATGAATGGGCAAATGGTGAAAGCTCAGCTCTGCCGTAAGATCAGGTAGGCCCTTTTGCAAAGGCAGACCACAGGAAGGATGATGAAAGAGTGGAAGAGAGTGCAGAGGATCGCAGGCCACCAGAAACAAAAGCAGATGTCCATATTAATGTGGCGGCGCGCTCTTGAAAGTCTCCGACACAGGAGAGAGGGGAGCTGCGAAGAGCAAAGTCAGGGAAAAGCGGAAAAAAAAGTTTCCCCCCCAATTAGAATAACAAGAAAACAAGTCACCGGGGTTGCAGCGTGGTTCAGCAACATCATAGACTTTCCATCAGGATGAATCACTGCAACAGATGTCCTCACTTTTGGGTCTCTCCAAACAATGACATCCACGTCCAATTATTTCAGAGTTGCACAGATACATAATGAATAGTGCGCTTTCGAATGCATCTGGGGCCCTTTTGCAAAAAAAAAAGAAAAAAAAGAAAAAAAAAAGAAAAATCAAGAAAGGGGGAAAAAGACTAGTAAGGCTTTATAATCTGAGATACATTTGACGCAAATCATGTATTGAGAGAAAGACTGAAAATGTACTCAAGTTGAAAGCCTTAGAGTCATAGATGTATCCAAATACAGCACTGAGTGATGCAAATGATGCGTTTAGCGCCGAGGCATAGCATGCTCCCGTTTGGAAAGACTGGGGATTATATAAATAACTACAGATGAGTCAGCCTCCCAGTCTCAGGCCGCTACTCCAAAAACAGGATTTTGTTTTCATTAAACAACAGCGGTGAAAAAAAAGAAGAAAAAAAAAAAAGAAGATGGAAGGAGGGGAGAGAAAGAACGAGAAAAGAAGAGAAATAAGAAAAAAAAAATCATGTGGATCAATTACCACACCTCAGGGGTGGCTTAATTGAATTCTCGTCTACAGCTGCCACACGTTCGACTGGTTGTAGGTGTCTTCTTCATTTGCATGAATGTGGCTCAAACAAGAGGCAGGAAAAAAAAAAGATGCGAGTCAAGCTGACAAAAAAAAAAAAAAAAAAAATAAACACGAAACAACCCAAATGTGAAAAAGAAGGAGGGGAGAAAAGAGAGAGAGAGAAAAAAAAAGAGCAATAAGACCGCTACAATGAAAACGACGACTCAAGGCCGTGCTATTTAAAAGAGGATTAAGTTAAATCTGAGGGTAAACCTAAAGTTAGGGAACTCTCTCAGGCAAAGGGGGCCACAATCCACAACAAGGCCACTTTTGTTGGGGTTCGAGCAACTTTGAATGTTAATGTCGGAGACTAGGTAAAGAAATTTAAAAAAAAAAATTCCACAAAAAAAAAAAAAAAAAACAGCATGAAATTTCTACTGTAGAAGTTCTCCACGCGCCTTCGTTGTGGTAATTCAATTACGAAGACTCTTGGGCTTCTTCGTTTTCCCTCCTCAGCATTACAACAGAGTCCGCGGCGTCTCATTTCTCTAAAACCCTCATAAATAGAGGAACGGAGGGAAAGGAGAGGGAATAGCATCACACTTTGCTCTCGCTCTCTTGCTCTATCTCTTTTCATTCCTTCTCAGAAAGCTTTGTTGATGGCCGCTGTTTCATGGCACTCCTGGTTTTAAGCTCCTACCAATTTTAAGCTTCCATGTAGGAACCAGTCTCCATAGAGGAAAGCTCTTTTGTACCCTTAAATACACCCCAATGTGTCCCACAACAAAAGCGTCTCCCTTTCCCTTTCTCCCTGGCTTTTTTAATGCTTTAAGTTTAGGTGGTCTGTGGGTGGTGGATTTTCTTTCTCTGTCTCTCTCTCTGTCCTCACTGCTTCTCCTCTCTCTCTCTCTCTCTCTCTCTCCCCCTCTCTCTCTCTCTCTTTTTTTTTTTTTTTTAATCAAGCATTAGCGGTGCTCCCCATTCAGCGGCACAGCGACTATAAAAATTCATCAGGATTAAAATGACCTCACAAGCAAAATTAAAGTTCCTAAAGTACACAATGGGGGCTGTATCTTTTTTAACATGTCCTCGGGGCCTTGGGAACAGAATTGTTTCCTGACAAAGTGCTCCTGCCTTGACAATGAGCACCTTTCAGGCCCTACACATGGACTGTCTTTAGACTGCAGGAGAGGGACTTATTTCACATATCAATCAAAGAGCAAAGAGAGGGGGAGAGAGAGAGGGAGAGAGAGAGAGAGAGGGAGAGAGGGAGAGAGAGAGGGAGAGAGAGAGAGAGGGAGAGAGGGAGAGAGAGAGGGAGAGAGAGAGAGAGAGAGAGAGAGAGAGAGAGAGAAAGTCCCTCGTCTGGCGCAAGTGGCCCTTCAAAAAGTGAACAGATCAAAACTGAGTATATGCTGCATTTACAGAGGCCATTCACTGGTGTTTTGAGAAGAGAGATGGAGTGAGCGAGGGAGAGAGGAAGAGAGAAAGACTTCTGCACATGAAAAGAGTGATTTAATCTGGGCTGAGAGTAGATCACCGCATATCTGACGCCCCAGTGGAATGAAACTGAAGAAATTGGGGTGTGTGTGCATGCATACTGACGGCTAAAAACGGCTCTGGTTCAGCTACGGTTATATGTGAAGCGAAGACTTCGCCTCATACAGAAAGTACAGCCCCCACCTGCCACTTTATTTCATTTCCCGTCGTGACAAAACTTTTGAAACGGCATTGGACTTGGCGAATTATTTCAGAGTTTGATACCCTTTTGTGTCCATTTATAGACAGTTCATAGTTGCACATAGTTTAAGCAGTTTACTACGAATCAGTTTAAGGAGATAGCCTTGAAGCTACATGGATGTGATTTTTTTTTTGTGATTTTTCAGTAGACTATCATGTTAATCGTTAGGAAATGATGTTGAACATTAAAAGTTGTTTGTTTCATATCCCTGTTTTTATTTTTATTTTTGAATCCTTTTGAATCAATTTTTAATGTATTTCAACATTACAATGACTAATACAATGTCACACTTGGTTATCAAGTTGAAGAGGTGGAACTCACAAATGGAAGGAGTGGTCTTTTAAAAATCCAGTTTTATGATCAAATGTTATGTGTTAAGCATTGATCAGTGGTCTCTGAAAAAATAATAAATCAGAGTGTTTTCACATTCTGTCAGGGTATAAAAGGTTAAAAATAAGAATTCCTAAATGGCTCCTTACCTTGAGACATGGCTCTTAGAAAAAAAACATTCAACTGATAATAAAACCATTACATTATTTGGAAGTTCTTAAAACTCTCCTCACATTTCCTTGATGAAAGGTTCCTCAGTGAGCCAAGCACTGGTTCTTTAACGGTTTAACTCGAAATAACCCTTTCTGCCACCTTTACTGTTAACAGTGCATGACAGCAGAAACTGCACTTCTGCATGTACTGTCACACACACTGGAGCGGTGGTGTACTCATATAGCGAGTCTGGTTTCACCACCAAATGCCACCCAGTGCGGCCCTCGCTCGGCCCCCGTCCCTAATCACCCTGGAAATGAATTGGGTGTGGGAGGCAGTAATTCCGGATTGCATTTGACCAGCTCAGACCCGTTTCGAAGAGAGAGAGACACATATAAATATAGTGTTCCTGGACAGGTGGATTAATGAGGCTCCTTAAAGGCCTCCTTTATAGGTCAGTGCCTGCACAGCTCAGCTACGGCCGTCTAATCCCCCAAAAAATCATCTCATCTACCGCTCAATTCATTACAGGGAAGGGGGGCTAAGGAGAGAGATGGGGGGAGAGAAGAAGGAGAGAGAGAGAAATAGGAAAAGAAAGAGAAAGAAGGAGGGAGAGAGAGAGAGAGAGAGAGAGAGAGAGAGAGAAAGGGCATGCAAAGCAAATCCCATTCTCAGGGGTGGATATACACTAGAATGAACCTCTTCAGGTCTAAGATCCAGCAGCTCTTTATTCACAGTGGCCTGATCTAAGCAAGGCTATGCCCAACGCTGCTGATTATCTTCCCAGGCTTCCTCCTCTATGCATTGTTTCAGGGTAATATAAAAGAAGTAATTGAATCTAAAATGCCCCCAAACACTTCTTTACTAGCTCAAGGTATTGCTGTGTCATCAATGAGTCCTGATATTGCAGTAATTTCAGTGTCTCTTTTAGTGAGGCGCACTTAGCCTTGCGCTTACCCAGAGAGAGAGAGAGAGAGAGAGAGAGAGAGAGAGAGAGAGAGAGAGAGAGAGAGAGAGAGAGAGAGAGAGAGA
>JBBIGA010000040.1:19880278-19884256 GCA_037576975.1 Alestes dentex | reverse complement strand
TGTGTGTGTGTGTGTGTGTGTGTGTGTGTGTGTGTGTGTGTGTGTGTGTGTGTGTGTGTGTGTGTGTGTGTGCTCGCCCCTGGTCTTGCTATCATCTGTATACCCATCTGAGTGTATTTCATCTACAGTTTATTTGTGTTTTTGTTGTTGAAATCCTAAAGCCTCAGAATCTCAGAATTTTTACTTATTTTTATTAACACTGGTATAATTTTTATTACTGTCATTATTATTATTATCCTACCCCAGGTTTCTACATTTTCTAAATGTTTCTGTATCATTAGATGTCCACAAAAAATATTACAGATCAGCATCTGCCCACAGTACTCATATCAGTGCATCCTCTGTTCACACTGTATGTGTGAAAAGGCAATGAAGTGAACACAAAGGAATGAATGAATAAATGAATGAATGAATGAATGAATGAATGAATGAATGCACTCTCAATATTACCAACCATGGACAAAAACACCAGGTCTTCATTAGGCTTGTTTGTGGACATCTACAAGGGTAACCTAACTCATTAATATACATTTGAATGCTATACTAGAGGAACGATACAATGAATAAAAAATTACACATTTTGATAAAGAAAAACATTACCAAAAATCTCTGCATTCACTGTGTTTTTTAACAAATGATTTTAAAAAAGTTCACATTAAAGAAAAGTACACACTCGAGGGCCGCAACGGCGGCTCAGGGTCCCTAAGCAACTGCTCATACCGCTTACAGCAAGAAATGGCCCTGGGCTTCAGATATGTAGAGACGGACCAAACACATGCAAAGCAGCAATAACCAGGCACAAACTGACGGCATAATGTTTTCAGAAAGGCTTCTTTTACCCGTCCAATTAAAAACCTCCACCCTGGAGGGACTTTCACAAAAGCTCCAAAAGTTCAGTGACCTAAAATGCTGTTTTTCTGTGGACAGGAGGCCAAAACACAGACAAAAAAACTGTGTTTGCCAAAAACTGTGTATACTTGTGGACAAGGTTTACAGAGGAGCTGACACACGAGGCAAAAACGAGGGGAAGAGGGAAACGAGGGAAACAAAGTGGTGAAAGAGAAGAGAATGTGCGAGAAAAGTGGAGTTCTGAGAGTTTATTAACAAGATGTCCTCCCATCTTTCAAACATTCTTCGCAGGTTTTTTTTTTCCCTCCTTCTTCTGTGGGTGAGAGAGACGATGCTGGAGTAAAACGGCAGGCAGACCCAATCAGTCGAGCCCTGACGCAGACAGATAATTCACCCCTCCTGTCACATGATCGCCCATCAGTCGGGGAGATGGGGATGTATCGCCAGCAGCTCCTGGAATAATGGCTGCACCTGTTTACCGTGTCACCTCTGTTTGCTAATTGTCTCCTTGAGCTACATTGGGGAAGTGAGCGCGTCTCCTGTCTCTGACAGACGAGCGTTTATTTGGAAATCACATTACTTCCAGCGTGATTGTTCTTTTTGCCATTTTTTCTCGCTTTCTTTTCTACCCTCCGCCTATTTATTTATTTGTCTTTTTTTTTTTGATGGCAAGAACGGAACGGGACGGGATGGGACGGGATGTGGTGGGCGGGTGGGGGGTGGGGGGGGGTTTGGAAGAGGGAGAAGATAACGAAAGTTAAATGAGTGTGCTGGGATACAGATTTCACATCCTGATTAGTCGAGGTGACAGCGCACGGCTGAAAAGTTCACATTCGCTTGTTTCGTCGTGGATGGGGCGCATGACAGACAACTTTAATATCCTCCTCTTTTGGCGCCATCAGTCGGCGTGCCAGCCAGTCGTACCTGCAGCCCGCGCAGGAAGAACACAGACAGGTTCACACGAGGGGGTAGACAAGCGCCTGTAAACAAACTCAGCCTAAGCAGGAGATGCAGCACCCATGTGTTTGATATACCTGTAATTACAGCTTCAGAAAAAAAAAAAAAAAAAAGAAGAATTTGAATGCCGGCTCCACACGTCCGACTGTGATGGGAACAAAAGCGCAAAGGAAAAAAAAACCTGTCTGATAATTGTCGTAATTTTCTAATAAATTTCTCGACCCTCTTTTCAGAGATTCAATAAAGCATGTAAGGTCTTTACACACTGAACTGGTGCACTTTATTGAAACATCAATGACTGTATTTCAGTGCATGTACATGACACCTTATCTGCCATTCTTAATTTTTTTTCTTTATTTGGATTATTTTATTTTGCAGTTTTTCATGAACTCACTACACCTTATCAGTGCTGCCTCTGCCAAAGCAACAACCAAGACCTTACCAAGAAACCTGCTCTTTAGATCTTTAGTCTGTTTCATCCGCTGCAGAGCATGCATGTTTGTAGAAAAGTCCAGGAGTTTACCTAAAACAAGCTCCTCAGCTGTGTATGTTGTAAGTTTGATGAGTGACAGAGCATGGTTTACTCATCCAATTTTCCTGAAGCATTTTCATCTTTACTTTGCAGTGCAGTGACATTCCTGGAACGTATTTTGCATGCAATGCATCCTTCCAGTGGCTTTCCCATCAGCCATCAGTCATGGGCACCCTTCACAATATGCATTTGAGTACTGTGTCTTGGCTTGCAGGTTGACTATAGGAATGACACAACCGCTCAGCTACCGCTGTTAAAAAAGCAAAGGTCCCTCAACGGAAAAACTTTTGTCAAAACATTATGTCAAAACTTTACATTATGGTTCTTTGAAGAATTTCTTGAAAGGTTCTACAGTGGTTCTTGTATAGCGTCACTCTGAAACAAACTCTCTTTGGCACCTTTACTTTAAAGAATAAGAATCTTAATGTCTTGGAAAACGGTGGTTGCATATTTCGCATTTTGGTACCAGGTATGTAACCGGGCTTCTATCTATTTTTTGTGCCATTTGTGGTAGAGAACCTATCTGGGTGGGCTGGATGTAACTGAAGCCTATAGTGTTGAGCCACACTGGTTCAGGTGCAATAAAGACAAGAGCTGAGGCAGGCCAGAGGCTGCGCATGTGGTGAAGGGGACAGGGGCACTTTGATGATGGGGGAAAATATGACTCCTGCCCCAGGTGACACTTTCACTGGAACAAAACAACTTAACATTTTTTCTTCCCCAGTCTGCTCCATCAGCATCTGCAGTGCTGACGGTGGTGTCATTTGTTTTGTTTCTTTTTTCCCCCCGACACCCTCAGTGTATGTAACATACAATACGAACACGCATGTTAACAGAGTGCATTAAGAGTTGCTGCACACACAGAAAAACACACAGTGCTGGCCAGTATATTGATTATACCAGTATACTGGTATCTGTGACACACAACTATTTTTTTAGTTTTAGTGGTACTGACAGAAAACAATAACGGTGTAAGCTAACTGGTGTAAGTTAAAAGGTGTAAGTTAACTGGTGCATTTTGGACGGTCAATAAAATACCAATATCTGCATATAGCCACTAGGACGCTTAGGTTCCTTTCGTTGAGGAATCTGATTCTGTACATTTATCTATAATGCAACATTTCACATCAAACTACTCTGAATGACTTTATTTGCATCTCAATAACCGAACTGACTGAATGAGGGAAAAAGTGTGGAAATGCCCTTTCAAAGCAGTGCAGGTCATTTACTTAGTTCTTCAGATTGTATAAAAGAGCAGTAAAGATAAAAGAGCATGAAAACAAATAGAAACCTCGACTTCATCATCTGGCTGGTTCATGTTTATAATGCTGTGCCGGGATCTTTTTGGTGTACATGACTATTGTCATGCTAGCGAGACATTATTTTAGCCCCGGGTCATAAAAAGGCTCACTAGCATTCTAGCATGTACTAATACACCAAGTAATCTTGGACATTTGTTTTCACTGCAATAATGACAGGCACAGGGTATTACAAAACGATAAAGGGAAAGGGGGAGGCTGCGGCCCCTCAAAGCTGCAAGTGTTACCCGATCCCACTTTGAAAGGCTCCCGCTCAACGCTAGACAAATAATCTGGCCGGCATAAACTATGTGAACTACATGGCCTAACCTCACTTTAAAG
>JBBIGA010000040.1:19872778-19875278 GCA_037576975.1 Alestes dentex | reverse complement strand
CTAGTCTGATCCTACAGAAGAGCTATTGTAGCACACATTTTTGGAAAAAGTTCATGCTGACTATGATTGAAAGATGTCAGAACACACAGTGCATCCCAGCTTGCTGTGACTGATGCTGTCCACCACTGAAAGTGCCTACAATGGGCATGCGAGCATCAGAACTGGGCCATGGAGCTATAAAAATGGTGGCCTGGTCAAAACAATCACAATTTTTTAAATCATGTGAATAGCATGTGGCTCACTTACCTGGGAAAGAGATGGCAATATAGGAAGGAGGCAAGACAGCTGTAGTGGTGTGATGCTCCGGGCAATGTTCTGCTGGGAAATCTCCGGTCCTGGCATTCATGTGGATGTTACTTTTACAGATACCACCTACCGAAACATGACCAAGTACACGCCTTCATGTCAGCGGTGTTCCCAAATGGTAGTGGCTGCTTTCAGCATTATATATATTGTACCCCGCAACACAGCAAACATTGGAACGGTCTGAGTTCAAGGTGTTGATCTGGCCTCCAGGCTTTGCATCTATGGGATGTGCTATATGAACTAGTTATAAACCACCTCACAACTTGAAGGATCTGCTTCTGACGTCTTAGTGCCAGACACTGTACCACGCCTTCAGAGGTCTCATGGAGCCCATACCTCTATGGGTCACAGCTGTTTTGGTGCCTACACAATATTAGGCAGGTGGTTTAACTGTTATGGCTAATTGGCATAACAAAAGTAAATTAGTTTGGTTAAAATAATGCAAACCAGTCATGTCATACTGTTATTTGTCTTATTGTGACACAATGGCAGTATATAGTACTGTGCAAAAGTTATTTCTTTAAGTTTTGCCATGAAACGGTTGTATCGAAACAACAGAAAACTCAAGGCCTTGTGTTACTACAAGTAACATCTCATGTTCTCCTAGGTATTATCAGAAAAGGGCTGGGCAATATGACAATATTTTTTGTTACTGTGATAAATCTCACCAGAATACACTTTTCTGAGCATATTGTGATACTATCAGTATTTAAAGAACACTGAGCAACTGCTTGTTTCATTACAAAGAGAGAATAATTCCACTTGTTTGATTCTACTTAGTGTGAAACGCTGCTAAAGTAGATGGTATATTTTTTGTTCAACTCATCAAATGTCAGAAAAAACACATATGACACATTGTGTATCCTGAAAATGTATTGAACTGTTGTGATTAGTTTGCCTTTTCACCCACTCCTACATCAGAATACTAGTATTTTGTCTATATCCACTACAAAGCACATGCATGTAAAGGTACAAATATTACAAAGATATTTGGACGTATCAAAAATGAAGTCTTCAGCTTAATAATGGTTAAGGTTCAAGGGGCTAACCCCTATAGACAACTACACATGAATTCATGTACACATTAACATAGACACACACACACACACACACAGACACACACACACATCGTCCTGCACGCGCAAGCACATTTAATTTCAGGTTCTCAGCAGATCTGAATTCCAGAAAGAAAGGAGGGATAGAGGCCAGGCCCCTCTGGACTGATTAGCATCATTTAAGAAAGAGCACTGTGCAGAACAGCAGCAGCCGAGCCGCCGAGATGGGTGGCCTCTCCCCACATTACAAGTCAATACCCAGTAAACTCATTTGAATTGAACATAGAGAAAAAAACACTCCAGGACCCCTGGCCCCCGCACGCATTTCCCCTTTCACCCCCCACCCCAACGCCCCCCACCCCATCCCACGTATGTACTTGTACTTATGTATTCTTTTTATTTTCCTCTTTTATTTCCCTCCGAGTGCCCTGAATGTTGGTGACTGCAGAATGGTGGCTAAGGTATGCATATACATTAAAAGTCGCACAATGCTTCTTTTCAAGAGGTATGAAAAAAATAACAAAAGAGAAAAGCACCACCCCAACCAACTCCCCCCACCACCGCCCCCCCCCAAATTAGATAAGCCATGCAAATGGCTTAAATTTTTGTAAAGCTTTTGAGAAAATCCTACTTATGGTTGCAATTGCGTGCCAAAAAGTTCATCTGGCCTGTAAATTTAAGCATGGATTACAAATATTCAAATCATGAGCTTACTGTTCAAATAAACATTTCCAACAGGGAGAAAGTTGCAAGGCATACACTTTCAATATAATTCCTTCCCTGGCATGGACCGGCCCCTTGGTCCTAATAAAACAAAACCTCTCCGAAAAAAACAAAGAAAGGAGTTGAAAGTTCGCCTCTTTTTTTCAGGCAAACTGAATCAACAGTCTTCAAGAAATCTGTAATGACTGTAATTGTAACCACCTATACAATTACACCGGACTGGGTGTTTGTGTGTGTGTGTGTGTGTGTGCATATGTGTGCATGTGCATGCATGTGTGCGCGCTATGTCTGGGATAGGGGAAGAGATACTAACAAGTTATATGAGAGAGAGAGAGAGAGAGAGAGAGAGAGAGAGAGAGGGAGAGAGAGAGAGAGAGACAGAATAAGACAGACACAGAGAGTTATCCAAGTTAAGC
>JBBIGA010000040.1:19849330-19868901 GCA_037576975.1 Alestes dentex | reverse complement strand
TGTGTGTGTGTGTGTGTGTGTGTGTGTGTGTGTGTGTGTGTGTGTGTGTGTGTGTGTGTGTGTATGTGTGTGTGTGGTGGGGGGACATGGGAGTGTGGGCGTTCAGACAATGCAGAGGAAATTTAATCATTCAGTGCTTTCAAAAAGCTTGGAGTCACAAGGTTTTTTACAGGACAGCAATGACGTTTCTTCATTACATTTACATTAATCCATTACTGCTGACTTTAAGCTGACTTTAATCATTGCAATAATGAACACAGAAACCAAACCATATGAAAGCGCAGAGGGCCCTTTAAACTAACATACAACATGGTTTCCCAACTTGCACTTGTTAAGCTGGCTGACACTGAGCCTTGACTTTGCACACCCATGTCTGCCCTTTGACCTTTAGTTTGACCTCAGAGAGCATGTATCTGTGAATGTCTGCATGGATTTGCACTCTTTGTATGCTTGTGTGTGAATGTGCATATGGGTGTTTATGTATGCATCTACAAGCCTGTGTGTGAGTGTGTGCGTGTGTGTGTGTGTGTGTGTGTGTGTGTGTGTGTGCCATCTGTAGTGAGGCTTGTTGTGCCACCCTTCCTCCATGTGGTCACCTTTCAACGTCCATCAGGATTTCCCTCTTAATCCTATTGGATCATCCCATCACTGCTTAAAGGGTGTTTATGTGTAATGGATTCCATCTTCCTCTATTCACCCGCCCATTCACACACACTCACACACTCGCTGCTTATTAATGCGTCCCACTCTGTTCCAACAGGCACTATTTACACTAATTTTCAGCTTCTGCTTTTGAGGTATGACGGTAATACTAATCACTTCTAGTATAATATAGTAGCATATAATACAATTCAATTAAGCAAATGAAAAACACTAACTTTGCAGAATGAACCATCTTAACTTTAAAGGGTCCCTATATATATATATATATATATATATATATATATATATATTTGGGTTTTTTTTTAATAAGAGTTTAACATTTGTATGTAAACCTTTTGATTATTATAAAATCTTAACATATTCAATGTACTGTTCACTCCCCAGCCCATTCAGTACATATATAAGCTGCCAAAATGGTGATGTCAAGAAAACCAGATAAAGTTTTCATAAATTCATTCATTCAGCCAACGGCAGTTTAGCTCCTCGCGTTCATACTGAACTTATTGGAAATGGTGAAACTCCTTTTTGAAGGAGACGCGATGCGAGGGAGCCAATCAGAAGAGTCATGCAAAAACTGTTTGTGGTACATAATATCAGTCAGACATAAGTAGACCTCAGAGGAAAAAAAAACAAAAAAACAAGAAAAACGTAAGAAATTGGCCCTTTAATGTTAAATTGACAAGAAGTTATTTCAAGTAATTTCAGAATATTTCTATCACCCCATATGTCATAACACACTCACACCATGTAAAGGACAGCTGGTGTTTTCAAATGATGTTAAAAAATTAAAAAAGAAAAAAAAAATGTAGGTAAGAGGCTTTGATCTGACAGCTACAATTACACCAGATTAATTGAAGGGATTGTTTAAGTGCCAGTTCTAATATCGAGAGCAAAATCACACAAAAAAGGAATTTGAGAATCTTTTTTTTTTTTTTTCCAAATCAGATATCAGTCGCACGTCTCTCCTGATCATTCCTCTGCATCTCCCATATCTCTCATTCTCACTCACTCTAGCTCACCTCATCATGACGGCCAGCACTGTGTGTGTGTGCGTGTGAGTGAGTGTGTGTGTGTATGTGAGTGTGTATGTGTGTGTATGTGAGTGTGTGTGAGTGAGTGTGTATGTGTGTGTGTGTGTGTGTGTGTGTGTGTGTGTGTGCATGTATATATGAGTGTGTGTGAGCAGCCTCCTAGATCCCTCCCTCCCTCTCATTACTAACTAACTGCACTGTTTGATTAAGAGCGTGTTAAGGAATGAGAAAGAAAAAAAAAAAACACAGGCTGAACCTCCATAATTAAGATCACTCCCAAGATTACCCCCGACAACAAAAGCAGCGCAAGAGAGGCGGACGAGTGTGGCAGAAAAAGAGGAGCGCGGACGAGCGTGACCCGCTTCTCCGCACGCTAACGCCAGCCGGCCCCGGATCAATCATTCAGCCCAGCGGGACACGAGGACCCCCACGGCACGCATACACACTCGCGCTGGCACACACACCTATGCTGCACACACAGGCATAGAGGACCTCAATCGAATGCACACAGACATATTCAGAATTTTGTTTATAAATGGTTTACTAATTTCATAAAGACGAAAACTGCCAGTTTCAAACACAAGCGCCCACTGTTCGCTGGATAAAAGGGGAAAAAAGCAGATAAAAGGAGGCACAAAGATAGATGATCAGAATAAACTCAGTCCTAAATGAAGAAACTAACACACAGCCGGCACAAGAGAAAATTAGACGCAGACAGCTTTCATATGCAATAACACAAATCCATGCATATGCGTAAACATGCAGTGTGTGTATGTGTGTGTGTGTGTGTGTGTGTGTGTGTGTGTGTGTGTGCAAGGCCGCTGCAGGTGCTGTGGGACTCTAATGAAGACAAATAAAGGTGCGGGAACGCCTAGAAGTCCCATAATAACAAATAAAGATCAATACTGTTCAAGGGAGAATTATTAGCCAGCTTTGTGAGTTTTAGCCAAAAGCCTTTGGCTCTGATTTGCCTGTCTTGTTCATAACTTCCTTCGTTTCAGAGCACACCCCCCCACCACACATCCCCACCACACTCCCCCCAACGCCACCTCGGCTGTACTGCTGCCGTGGCTGGGTGTTCAGCTAGGCCTTGTGGGTTAAGTGGGTGGCCCAGAGGGATTGTGGGGGCGGCAGTGGCCCACCTGGGCCCTGAACCAGTCACCCCTGCGGTCAGAGGTCCATCTCCCTGACCATGGAGCCGCAGCAGCACACATTAGCCAGGCCGTACTCTGCCTCCAAACTCAGCACGGGAGGCCATTAATATAATCACAGGGATGTAGTGTGCGGTGGGGAGCCCTCGTGCTACAGAAATCAGTAGGGCAGAGAGAGAGAGAGAGAGAGAGAGAGAGAGAGGGAAGAGAGAGAGAGAGAGAGAGAGAGAGAGAGAGAGACAGAGGATAGTGTGTGTGTGAGAGAGAGAAAGAGAGAGAGAGAATGAGCAAGAGGGAGAGAGAGATAGAGAGAGACAGAGAGAGACAAATACATAAAAGACATAAAAACTCTTCCAGAGCTTTCCCCATCCAACTGAAGGGCTGAAACTGAAACGAGATCACAGCAGATCGTCGCTCCAGAAGAGCTGGGTGGTGGGACTGGGGACGGGGGTGCATGTGGATTGGGTTTGAGGTTTCTTGGTGCTTTAAAGCAGACCTCCCACGAAGGATTGATGAAGAGAGGGTGGAGTGTGGAGGAGCTATGAATCTTCCTCTCCAACCTTAGGTCTATCCTAGCTGGTTGATCTAGCGATGACTGGTCACAGTACCATCATCATGCAAATTTAAACAGAGACAATCTTTTACCCGCCTAATGACGGCCCACACGTACAGTACAAAGTGTTAATTATCAACACTAGAGCAGGAGCCCCCCTCGCACGCACAAGCCATGTCGTCACCAGCTAAGCTCATCATAAGCGTCCTTAAAATGTGATACAGGCATGCATGTGAAAGTATGAGTTAAGCATCGGCTATATTTTCTTCTAGAGGACTGATATACCCCGTGCGGTGGCAAATACACTCTGCAAATCAAGCATTCTCCACCATGTAACTTTTCAACATATATAATAAACATGAACATTTTCATTTGGCAACCACTGAACGTATCATACATGAAACCATTCACACTTTCACCAAACAAACTGCAACACTAGATGAGCGACTACAATCACGACCTTGGGAATAATGTAACCAATCCTTTATTCCCTTGTTGTGATACCAGCACTCATCAGTCCTCAAACCTTTCAGCTGTTTAAACCATCTTTGTGCCAAAAAGAGCTTCAAAATGCTATTTTAACAATAGTTTGAAAAACTGTAAAACCATAATTTACGCAAATGCTCCCCTTCATACGAACTAAGACACTTTTATGGACAATATAGAAAAAATATACCGTCATGACACTTTCATGATACATTTTCATGATACACAATATGAATCATGATACTTAACTTTATTGAGGCTTGTTAAAGGGGCAAAAAATGACATAAAAACTTTTTTAAATTATGAATACAGATTTTAAAAGTATGAATACATCAAGACACACTGTGCTCTGTTTGTAATGACACATGCAGCTGGTCAGTGTTTTTAAAGTACAACATTTCTGATATACTAAGAAAATGAGGTCACGGTAATGACAAATATCTTACAGTCACTGCAATTCATTTACAATCAAATCTTAGATCGGAAAATTCTACCCCTAATGTTTTTGGATATGTGCACAGTGGAGGGAGGCCTAAATGACACCTCCTGTACATCTCGGCTTGACCTTGGGAGTTTCACAGTGATTTGGCTATTTTTAACACGTTGCAGCGGGTTCACTTGGAGCTGCAGCTAAAGTATGGGTTCTGCGCTCAGACGCAGTCGAAATTTCTTTCATCCCCGTCCCTCTTGAGTCGAGCGGGTGCGGGGGGTGTTGGATCGTCCACGTACGTCTGGGTTGATCCATACTGACAGCCTTATTTACCCAAACAGGGGCGACAAGAACGAGGCAACTTTCCCCTCGCTCTCTCTCTTCCTTCCCTCACTTAACTTAGCTTTCTCCCAATTACACCGATTGGCACAAACGCCATAACAAAGAGATGAAACGGGTAGAGTAAGAGACAGACAACAACGCCTAGTGATCAAGGCTAAAAAGAAAGAGAGAGAGAGAGGGAAAGAGAGGGGGAGAGGGAACAAAAACAAAAACAGACAAGAAAAGGAAGGGGAGGGGGCTGATTTGTGAAAATCGTCTGAGATTGCAAGAGATATGTTAAGGGTAAGCTATAGCAGGAGGGGGAAGGAAGCATCTTAAGACTTTAAAAGACGTGTAAAGGAAGCCGTGCGTCGGGGGAATTCTCTCCAAGAGGCCTTTTAAAATTCACCTCGGTAATAACGCAGATAAATAAAGGCAAATTCCCCAAAGTAAATACTGTTTAACTCTCACCTTCAGCAGCAGTTACTTAAAACACTCTTCACAGGACTGACAGCTCTCCACAAACAAAGCATCCAGGCTGCTACAGTATAGAGATGGCAGGTGAGAAGTAGAGTGTGTGTGTGTGTGTGTGTGTGTGTGTGTGTGCGTGTGCGAAAGTGAGAGAAAGAGAAGGATGTGTGTCTGACAGAGAAAGTGAAAAACGGCAGCCGTTCTTTTGGAGGCCTACATCAACATTATTTCACGTTTGATATGATAATTTTTTATCCTTGATCCAACTTACCTAAACAATGCCACACATTTTCTAAACACCTACAAGTTGACTTTCTACAGTAACCCATCCAGCAAAAACTTTTTTTTCTTAAGTAACACCACGGTATGAAGGCCTGCACTTTGATTCCACGCTCATAATGATGTGTTGCACAGTTACTTTTTAGTTTCACAGTAAATAATGAACACTTTATAGTAGTTATCAAAATAATAAGAATTGTGAATTATGACTAATAAGCTTACAACCTGTCAAACAGAGTTATTTAAAGTAGTTACTTAAAGAATTGTCACTTACAATTCTTAGAAAATGATTTTTATTGGGGATTTTTTTTTTAGCTTAATTTGACGTTTGAGATCAAATCTAAGTCATTAAACACCAGCATTCAAAAACAAGGCATTCAACTCTTCAGCCTTGTGGTTCCACACCCGCTGTGAACAAGTCAGACATTGTTTTTTGTTTTTTTTTTTAGAATGAACCATTTCACACCAAACCACTGAAAAAACAGTGGAAAAATCTTTTAAAAGATCCTCCACAACGTAAATGTTCAATGTAAATGTTCTATATCATATATCCAGGCCCAGAGTGGGACTAAATGAACAAAATAATCCCAAAAAAGTAAATCTTTAGTTGACATTGGCAATATAATGTCTGAATATGTACATATGTGTATTTTTCTTTTGCACACATATTTACTGTAGTATTCTGATGTCTCGTACAATATCCCCTCAGAATCCTCCACCCCACTCGAACAGTTCTGGACCAGTGCTTCCCCAAATGCACACAAGGCCTGGCGTGACTCAACCAGACAAATATACACGCGGCCATATACTTAATATTTGTTCTTAAAAAAAAAAAACCCTGTTAGCATCTTAGCGTACCCAAAGCAACACTGCGGGCCTGAAAATGTGGGGTGAGGAGGGAGCTTCTCACAGAAGAGCATGTGTTCAAAGCTTGGAACCTTCATTAACATTCAGACCTACTTATTTACTTTTGCTTTGCCAGAAAAAACAGTGATACTCTATTAGAAATCTCAGTAGGGCAAAAAATCATGTTTGAAAATGCATGGTTAAATGCCATTTTTTTTTTTTACTTAACAAGATATTTGCAACTAGCCACTTGAGAGAAAGATGTGCTTATATTTAGGCATATACACAGTAAAGCAAAAAAAAAAAAATTAAGAAAGCATTTAAGTGTTTAAGATTTTGAAAGATTTTGCATAATTTGCTAAATAAAACAACAACTCTGAAACGTTTCATACTTAGCTGTTAAAAAAAAAAACTGAACAGTATTGTATTTAATTGTACTGAATTCTGCTCTATTCTATTCTACCAAGTACCATCTTCATCTATTCGATTCTATTCTAGTCTAGTCTATTCTATTCTAATGCACGCCATGATAGTCTGTTCTATTATATTCCATTGTTAGAGTTAAGGTCAGATTTGGAGATATAGACCTGCTGTCCTCATGTTTCACTTCAAAGCTCAGGGAGTGATGTGGCGAAGCATTAAAGAGCTTTGCAGACAGCCGGTCATTTCACTGACTGCTATCAAGCAGAAGCTATCACCACTGCCACACACACACATCTCTAGCAGCTTGTTCAAGAGCACAGCGCAGATACGTTAAGTACATCACCCCCTCTTTCTGTCAACGTCTCTATCTTTCTCCCTCTCTGACGCTACTCACCCTCTCTTTCTCTCTCTCTCCCACCCCTCCAGCCCTGCCTCCCGCTTCCTCTCTACCTCTCATCCTTCCCTTCTCTCTCCCTATCTCTCTCTCTCCCGCTCTCTCTCTCCCACTCTCTCTCTCCCTCTCTCTCTCTCCCTCTCTCTCTCTCTCTCCCTCTCTCTCTCTTTCTCTCTCTCTCTCTCCCTTTCTCCCTCACTCTCTCGCTAATTCACAGGGTCTGATCTGTCTGTGCGGCTGGAGACGCCAATGCTATCATTATCAGCCAATTCAGCCAGCCGTTAAATGGTGGAATCAGGAGACATTTGCTCTCCTCCACTATCGCTGTGACATCATTACCGGGAGAATCAACAGCACAAGCACTCTGACCATGTGTGTATATGTGTGTGTGCGTCTGTGTGTCTGTGTTTTTGAATGTGAGCTTGTGTGTGTGTGCGTGTATTTGTGTGTGTATTCATACTTTTACTGGTACAGGCAATTGTGTGTGCATGTGTGTGCCATGCTGTTTTAACAAAACCTCACGTCTCCAAACTCCACAGGGGTAAGAAAAATCTTAACTTTAACATATGTTGATGTAATGAGATTTTAGTCCAAACAAATTTTGGAGCTATTGGTCCTTTCATTATGAAATTGTCAGACAATACCAAATACAGCCAGTATTTTCAAATGGGAAAAAAAAAACTGTCAAACCAGGTTCTAGTATAAGCAATTGTGTGTATATGAGTGAATGTGTGTATGTGTAAGTGATTGTGTGTGTGTGTGTGTATGTGTATGTGTGGGTGTGGGTGTGTGGGTGTGTGTGTGTGTGTGTGTGTGTGTGTGTGTGTGTAATATAAAAAGTCATAGTTGAGAGACATAACAGTAACAAGGGCCTACCTGTGAGATAGTAAAGGCTGTAGCAGGGTGTCAGCAGAAAGTTTCCAAGTGAAGAACCTAGAGAGAGAGAAAGAGAGAGAGAGAGAGAGAATAAGAGAGAGGGAGGGAGTAAAAGAGAGAATTAGAAGGCCGTTTTTCCCATGCAGGCTAAATGACAACTATGGCACGTCTGCAGTTTCTTTTTTCATCGCTCCTTCCTGCTCTCGCTCACTCTCTCTCCTCTCCATAACATCGCTCTAATAGCCACCTGTGAACCGCACAGCCACATGATCCACTCGGAGGCTGCTGCAGAAGTGTCACCCCTGTGTCTCTGGCCCTCTCCTCCTTCAAGGATAAATCATCATCGTTTAGCTAATATCCATTTTTAACCTTGCTCTCTGATTAACAACACGCACCCGCATCCCCACACCCACCACTCACCATACAAATCCCCCCCTAACACTACACTGCTGCTAAATGGCTTTCCACTATTTTTACATCAGCTTTTTTTTTTTGTCTTTCTCTTTTAAATGATAGGTCCTTCAAAGGCAGGACAAATAACATTTCATTAACCATGACTGTCACGTCGGATTGAAAGTGCCACTATCAGCATTTTAACCTTCACCTGCACGAGTCAAGGAAGGAGCGGAGGAGAAAAAAAAAAAAAAGACACGTGCGCTTTAATTAACCAATAAAACAAAATACCCTCACGGCTCAAAACAAGACGAGAGTAAAAACAGAGGTTATGGAATTCTAAGCATATGCACTCAAGGAAACATAAATATTCTCCTGTGGAAAACAAAAACATGGCAGTAATTGGCCTTTGCATACATCTGGACAGTGACACAGACAGAAGCACACATGCAAAACGCAACACGTCATACTGAGTGATGTGGCATTAAAACATACGCTAACACACTCACATTAAAGTACAGGGAAAGGCAAAGTCAGGCCGGAGACACCAAACACAACATGCTAGATGCAGACAGGCCAGATCCAGTCGGCACTAGTCTAAAATCTGACTGCTCCCGATTAGAAATTGTCAAAATATTTGCGACAGAGGAATTCCGACAGGCGAGTGGCACAGCTTCCCCTACAAAGGACCCATCTTCGCCGAGTAACAAGTCGAGAGAATGAGTGGAGACAGAAAACCAAAAATCCCTCAGGCTAAAGAAATCCAGCTATTGTAGTAATAACCCGCGAGACCTGGCTGGGAATGTACAGCTTTCAGAAGCACTTCTCATCCTATTTGTAGCACCACCACTGATGTGTGTGTACGTGTGTGTGTGTGTGTGTGTGTGTGTGTGTGCGCGAATGTGTGAAAAAAGAATGTGTGTGTGTATAGCACAGGTCACTGCTGCTCTCTCTCTTTTAAACATGTCATTTTTTTCCCCTCACCCCCCCAACATCTCCCAACAAATAGTCACTGGGGTTTGCCTATAATTCCGAAATGCCTTTTTCCCTTCCTCTCCTCGATTTTTTTTTTCCTCTTTTTTGTTCCACAAGGCAAGTTTCATTAAAGATCCAATTATGCAAATCAGGTCCTGAAGAGCCAGTTGAATATGCAATATAATAGTGTACAGTAATAGTTCAACACAATATACGGCATCAGGGGCAGATTTACGAGGCAACATAACTGCTACGCCTCCGTCCTTTGGAGAAAACCTCTTGATCATAATTAAAGGTGCAGGGGCCCTCTTTACTCTAGCCCCGGTAGCCATCTTGCCCAGACCCCTCGAGGGGGGACCCCGCGCCCACGCTGTGGGGGCCCACCCGCAGGGGTCGAGACCCGGAAACAGCTCAAGAACAGGCATCATTAAAGTGCCCCAATTATCCTGGGACGTCTCCTAGCGCGCATATCTATTTGCTTGGCTCGGCCGTCGGAGGTATCTAGCACTATCTGTGGCCTCCCTGATATTTGCCAGTGTTTTAAAAGCCCTGGCGAGAATGCAAACTAGCATAAGCGCTGCGTGCCCGGGACCGGTGACTGACAGACAGTTGCCTGCTTGCGCAAAAGCCCTTGTCTGCCGAGATGACATGGCTGTAATTTTGTGCTTCTCGCCCGCTCCGCAGCAACTCATCCTGTCACCCTGCCACGCACAGCAAATTTTTATAAACCAGCTTTAAGAGGTCCATCCTCTGAATCCAAGAGCAATGAGCATACACACCCTCTTCACAATAAAGGTGCCAAAAAAGGCTTTTCAGAATGATGCCATAGAACAACCATTTTCAGATCCTATATACTTTTATTATACTTTTTTTGTGTGTGTGTGTGAGTGCAAGGGACCCTTTAAAAGTTTAAATAATTTCCACATGTTATAAACTACAAGAGAAAAATCCAGACCATTCGGATTTTGGTCATTTCGTCCTATTCTATTTAAAAGGTTAGAATAGGACAAAATGACCAAAATCCAAATGCCGAATGACTGGTGAAGGTGGACGATGGAGTGGTTAGGGTGGCTGGCTAAAGGGCAAGGCTGCTTGACTGCCTCTCTCAAGGCTGTGTAAACCCCGAGCGACACGACGCTCTCCGCTATGGAGCTGATGGGCCGGGAGACTGCACTTGTGTCATGCCACGGGACGTCCAAGCCACACCTCCTCACACAAACTGCCCAGACAGAGGAAGCCGCCAGCAAGCTCCGTTCATGTTGGGTCACTTTCAAAGATCAAATAAAAAGTGCAGAGAAAAAGGACCCAAAAAAAAGTATGTGGTCTCACTGTAAGACTCAACAAGCTCATAAAAAGTGTTTACTGTAATGGCTGCACAATATATTTTGACCCGAATGGTGAGGAGGTTTCAGCACAGTTGGATAAAACTGTACATTGAAGGTCAACAATTATGACTCTATCCATTTGATAACACCAAAAAAAGATATTTTTTTAAATCTATCTAGCTATCTATCTATATATTTATTTAGTGGGACAGCACTGAGGTTCATTACATCAAGTGACTCTTAATACTTAAAGCTATTTAAAAACACCGCTGGGTCTAAAAGAGTCCAGCTGCCAGAATCCATCAGGTGTTCATGTATAAAATACCTATATGATAAATCCACACTTAAACATTCTCATTCTCACTCTCTCTCCTTTCTCTTTTTCCTCAGTCATTCAAAAGAGAGTACTGAAAAATGGTGAAAGACAGAGAGTGGGAGAGAGAGAGAGAAAGAGAGAGAGCGAGAGAGCAAGAGAGCGAGAGAAACAGAGACAGATAGAAATAGTGAGAAAGAGTGATTTCTTCCCAACCATTCTCTCTTCTTTCCCAGAGGAGGGAATTAAGAGGACGGGGAAAAACTTACTTGAATATGAAACATCTGCACACATCTGTTCGGGTCTATCATCTGCACTCTAGCTAGGTTTGACTGTGGCGCATGCTTATTCTGCATTTCTGCATTTCACAGTATTCCTGAAAGCAGCATTACTCGATACATTTTTTTGTTCATGGAAAGTGCCTCAGGGTGGGGAAGAGCACACTGTATTATCTCAGGCCCCTTGTATCTCTCTCTCTCTCTCTCTCTCTCTTTCTCTCTCTCTCTCTCTCTTTCTCTCTCTCTCTCGGCAGACAGACAGACGCTCCTTCTGGTGGCACCCTGGCATGAGGCAGTGGAGACAAGCTCATCCGTCACCACCTCATCTGTCAGGGCACTCTTTATTCTTAGATCACACACTGACGTCTGTGATTAGCCTGCTCAAAAACTTCCACTCTTTAGACCCCTCTCTCCCTCTCTCTCCGGCGCTCACGAACACATACAGAATGCTTAACAAATCAGCACTCAACTATAAATGACATGCACAGCATTAAATGTTCTTTTTTTCCAACTATAATTATTTGCTAAAGACAAAAGTTGACAACTGTCAGTAGTTACAAACTAACTCCCATTTGTATGTTGCATGCGATGACATGATGAACTGTGTCTTCTGCACCACATGACGGATATTGAATGACGGGTCTTACAAGCTTAATCAATTGAGAAAGACAGGCCTAAGAGTAATGTAAGGCACTCCGGCACGAACTGTGCATTGCTGAGACAACGCTAAAAGGATTTCTACTACAGATCAGCACGGAGCCACACCCTGACTTATAACAAGCTATTCAGAGAGGCAGAGCAGTAGTTGTAACTTTGAAGTGACTGGCAGCATATTTATTGACTGAAAGTGCACTGTCACTGAACATAAAAACAACAGCAACTATTATTATTATTATTATTATTATTATTATTATTATTATTATTATTATTATTATTACTATGATGCAATTGATTTTATGCCTGTATTTTTATTTATTTAAAAAATCTTTAGTTATTATTATTATTATAATTATAATTATTATTATTGTTGTTGTTGTTGTTATTTTCAACTTTTCTACTACATTCTTGTACATTTTAAACTTTTCTAGGAGAGTTGATGAATAGTTCAACTTTCACAAATGCCAGCCAACACATAATCTACACACTGCAAAATATACATTTTATGAGAATCAAACACAATACTTTTTTTTTTTTTTTTCACTAAATTGTCCTGTTTAAAAATTTTTTTAAAATGTCTACCATAGATCTGTGATCCTCATACTCGTTTCATGGTCTTATTTTAACTGGAGATAATATATCACCCCCTTTTTCCCTAAAGTTAACTTAACCTTGCTCATCAAGGTTACTAACAAGCCTGAGCACATACTTGTGCCAGTGTGTCTGTGTGTGTGTGTGTGTGTGTGTGTGTGTGTGTGTGTGTGTGTGTGTGTGTGTGATAGCCCCCGAGCACCTTGCAAGCGCCCCAAACAAATAAACATGGCTCTCGGGGCGTGTAGGGGATTCTGCTGCCACTCGGGGAAAGGCCTTAGCAGTCTTCGGAGCTGGAGAGGAGGAGAGGGAGGCTGAAGGGGTGGGGAGGGGGCTGTGGGGCTGGAAGGGAAAGGGGTGAGGTGGGGTGGGGTGGGGGTGGGGGGGTCCGGGGGTCTCCACAGCACATATCAATTAATACCTAATCGTCCCGGCCTCACTGCCACCCCGTCCCCCCCAGAGCAGCCTGGCTAGGGCCCGGGCATCTGGAAGACAATTTCCTCCAATTAAAAGGAGCGGAGAAGCATTTAAGTGTGGAATGGCTGTTTGATCACGTCTCCAAGGCTCCAGTGCCGGATCCAGTCGGCTGAGCCGGAGACTGACAGGCCCGGAGAGAGAGGGGAGGAAAGAGAGAGAGAGAGGTGTAAGCAGGGGCCACTCGCCCCACTGCCCCCTGCCCCCTGTCCCCTACAGCCACGAGACACGGGGTTGGACTAAGGAGGTGCACCGCCGCACACCGAGTGAGAGCACGGGTCGCAAGCAGACCTGGGGACACACTCGCATTCCCTGTCGCTGCCAAGTTCTAGTTCTACCACGCAACACACACTACACTCTGCTCCACGATGAAGCGCAAGACGCATATGTAAATGAGAGCGTACACACCAGGGAGGAGACATTTTGACAGGATTGGCTTGGTCTGTTTAGCCCCGTCGAACTGCTATCAGTTCCATTGGCAGAGTGTATTCACAAGAGTCTTCATAACACTCCCTCCTTCGCTGCATTTAAATGACTTGAGTATTTTTTTTTTTTACTTCTCCCCTCCAAAAAATTCGACCTGATCACGGAATGCATCCATACATTTACTTTGTCACTGACAATACTCTCATAGTGTCAATGCAATTGTTGCTATTCAATTCACACGGTCAGCGCAAGCATCAGTGCACTTAACAACAATATACTTTGCATCCTTTAAAATTAGCACAACACATTCATGTTAATTGTCCACACACACACACACATGTATACATTTCTTTTTTTTAATTGAGGGCGAGAGCGAGGCTGTCAAAAATGTATTGTGATAAAGGAACAAAAGCATGAAAATGTCTCATCCCTGAGTTTTTGAAGTTCAACAAAAGTAGCAAGAATTAAAACTTACATTAATTGAGCACTTACAGTAAGTGCCAGCCTAAACGTGGCAGCCTAAGCTCAGTTCAGACACACTTTCATATCAACACGCGGCACTGGTCTCCCTTCATTAATTTTCTTCTGCCTTATTGTACTCCACCTCAAGCATCAGAATGCAGAACACAACTCCTTTCAACAGGATCTCTATAATTCCCCTCATTTTAATTCATTTGCTCAGTCCAGCGCCGCGCATTCGTGGGGTCATGTCAAAGGCGACCCCTCAGATGCACAGCGCTTGAGGTTTTTCAGGCCATGCGAGTTGACTGCCTTTCGAATCAAAAACTGAAAAGAGCTGACAAAAACGTCTACGCCCAGACACTATTACAGACATAATATCCGCCCTGCAAATACCATTAAACAATGACGCTCTCTTACACACTGTACATCTGCACACCCTGCTCCTGTCTCTCCCTCCTTTAACAATGAATGATCCAAGCGGTTGAAGGTGTGTGTGTGTGTGGGGGGGGGGGGGGGTGCAAAAATAAACAGTTCAACATTTCAACTTTGTGGCAACTAACAATAATTTAAAAATTCAAATAAAATTTTGAATGGAAAATTAATAAAGTGATAATCGTTGTTAAGTACGGCTTGTCCCTTGGCTGAGTTGGGGTCATTTCTCCTTATGCTGTTGTTGCTGTTAAATAATAAAAAAAGTCAGACAGAAGGACACACCTGCTGTTAAGTTCTGATAGAGTAGGTCTGCAGGTGTGTACAGACCTTTCAGTGCATTTTAGAAGATCACACCGTGCTGCTTGAGTGTGGACCGTTAGTGGGCACTTGAGCCCCTCAATCACATGTCCATCATCCTCTCTACGCTTTTACATACGCGTTAAAGTGAATTTGGGAAAATATGCACTGCTTTATAATCACCGTGGTCTGTCACTGGAGCCCTGGAGAAAATATCTGAATCACATTTCACTCAGTTAACACCTCATCTCTTGAGCTGAACCCTCAACTTTCACCTCTCACAGTATTAGTCCCAACCTGGACGACGTGGCGGTTATAAAAAATAATTTTCGTTTTTAAAAAAAAGCCCCATACATCAACCCCCCCCCCCCCACACACACACACCAATCCGTTATCGAATGTCATCCTCGCGTTGCTCAAAAGCAAGAGGTCGATCAGAGCACAAAATGGCAGAATGGCAGCTTTCACCGGCTCCTCCATCACACACACACTTTCACACACAGTGACACACGGCGTGCAACTTTTGATCTGAAAATCCACAAGGAATAACCGCCCCCCCCCAAAAAAAAAAACCTCCTCGTGGGGGTTGGTGGGAGGGGATGTGGGGTGTGTGTATGAGGGGGGGTGAGTCTGAGAGTTGAGAAAAGTTTGAGTCTAAGAAAGTTTGGAGGTTCCTTTCAGGTCCGGTCCACGCGTGCCTTTTTTTTTTATCCCCGCAACCACATCCGACACGAGACCGCCTGGACGTGAAAGTGCACTAAAGACCCCAACTGCAACGTGTTGACCACCCTTGCTCGCTGGACCACTTGCTTTTCGCTCCTGCCTCCTTATTTCTTTCGCTATTTCTTCTCGTCTTGCGTCTCTCTCTCTGACAGCGTTATTCTTTTCTTATTTTTTAAAAGCCTCAATCAGCCTTCATCCTCCTCCTCGTCGTCATTTACAATCAATGCAGCACAATGCAAAAAAGGACTAGAGAGTCAGGTCGTCCTAAACACACATACACACACACGCGTACACACACGCACACGCGTATACACACGCACGCACGCGCGCGCCACTTCTTACCTTCACGTTCCACGGCGTGAAAGAAAAGTGGAAAAAGCTCCCGTTCACTCGTAAAAAAAGGCTGCTGCTTCACGTCCACATGATTGAGCTGATCAGTTCATATTTTTTCACCCCCTTCTCTTCTCTTAACACTGAAAAAAAAGAGAGAGAGAGGAGGAGGAGAAGGACGAAGAAGAGGAGGAGGAGGAGGAGGAGATGAGAGTGTGTGGGGGGGGGTGTTGTGAGGGAGGGGGTGTTAAAAAAAAAAAGTAGCTGCTCTTGAAGACCTGTGCGCTCCGGGATCCCCAAACAGCCCAAAGAGGATCGGCACGCGTAACGAGCTCGCGAGGAAAAAAACAAACAAACAAACAAACAAAAACGCGTCTTTTATTTTACTCTCTGTTTTGCTTTTGTTTTTTTTTTATTACTGAGTCTCTAAACCAGATCAGTGGATCGTGGGTGCCCCCCAGCATCCCGAAGCCATGGCGAGACTCCCCCCCTTTATCTGGAGGCTCTGCTCCGGCGCGCCGCGGCACGGAGCATTTGAAGCCGGGTGGAAGCGCGCGTCTTTCTCTCAGTCTCCCAGCGTCCAGACCCCCTGAGAGCGTGTCCCACCTTCACCTTCACCTGGCTACAGCCTCAGCCTCAGCACCTCGGAGCAGCTCGGACGACCTCCCGTAACCCCCCTTTCTCTAAAACACTCCTATTAAAGCGTGTCCGTGCTCTCCCGAGCTCCTCTACTCGTACTGTCAGTGCTTCTCCTCTCCACACACACACACACACACACACACACACTCACACACACACACTCTCACTCATATATACACACATACACTCTCTCTCGCGTCGTGTGCGCTGAACAAGAGCTTTTTCTCTTTCTTAAAAGAAGTAACACGCTCTCCTTACCTTTAGAGGGGTGCTATCCCAATCGGTGGCACGACAGAATAAAATTAGAGGGGGGGGGACAAAAAAAGAGAGAGAACGAGGGGTGGGCAACAAAAAAAGAAAGAGAGAAAAAGTCCGGGGGGTGAAGCAAAGCGAGAGCTGTCCCGGGCTCCGTCTGCTGCTTCCGAGCAGTAATGAGTGATATAAAAGCGAACGACGCGCTGCTCTGGAACCTGGTGGCGTGTTTTAATGGGAATAAGCTCAGTTAGGATGCCAATGGCGTGCATACGAATGCACAATGCTTTTTTTCCTCCCTTCTTTGTTTTTTTTTTTTTTTCCTCTCTCTCTCTCTCTCTCTCGCTCTCCTTTTCACCCTCCTTGCTCAGAATCAGAACCTTGACCTTTTTGAATTTTTAAAAAGAAATTAAATAATAAACAAATAAATAAATAAATATTCAGATGATATGCTTTGCTGCACCCAAGTTCACTCTTTGTTATGAGAAGAGGCACAAAAAAGGAAGAAGTAAGGGAAGTATGCAGGTGGATGGGAAAAAAAAGTGTCTGTTTTGAGGAAAAAAAAAAAAAAAAGAAAAAGAAAAAATGAAAAATGTGCCAGGACAAACTTGTGGAGAAAACTTGCTGAACAGCACAACACCAAAAGATGAGGATGAGGATGGTCTAATGGTTATGGTGTTGGTGTGCGTGTGTGTGTGTGTGTGTGTGTGTGTGTGTGTGTGTTTGATTATTTTTATTGGTGGGTGGGGGGGCACACAATGACACAATCATACATTCAGTGTGTCCGAGTTGACAAAAGCTGCTGCTTCAATGGAGGCTTTGTTGCGGGATTATATAATGATTGTGGTGTAATTATGAGAAAGGTTTGGTTGTAATAATAATAAGGAAAAAGTATCAAATGCTCTTGTGGGCTGAATGGGAGTTGCGTGTGATTTTGGGACAGCGATAGTGAAAAGAGGGGTTGTTTTTGTGGGATGGGGTGGGGGGGGGGCGAGTGAGGAAAGGCATACAATAAGAAGAGGACAGTGCAGTGAGGATGAGTCCGGCCAATGCAGATAGATTGATTGGTTAAAATGGCCTGCAATGCAAGATGAGGGCAGTGGGAGGTGAATGGAGTTATTCAGGACGGAAAGAAAGAAACAAAGTTTCCATAGACCACAGACCAGATCAGTATGACCAAATTTATAATCACTGATACCACCACTGCCCTCGTGCCGGGCCAGGGCTGCCAACGTGCCCCCCGACACACTCACACATACCACACCATTGTAATTAACCCACATCTTGTAGCCCGCTGTAGATCTACTGCTTTAGATGACGGATTTGGTCTCAGAACAAGTGATGTATGAAGAGTTATTAGGCTTTAAACATTCTCCGTCTGTGTGATGCAGGACGTGTTAGGGGTGCTCATGACTTCACTCACCCTGGATGTCTGTTTGTGGTCCTATATGTGGATAAACCTCTTTATATTTCGGTTTGTTTGAGTTGAGGGTGTTATTATTCTACTCTTTTAACTCAGCTCAAAGAAGCATTAATCGTTATTAACCCCCCCACCCCCCAGCCCCCCCCCCCCCCAAAGCAAGGACTCAGCTTCTCTGTGTTTTCCTTCCAGACAAAACACTTTTTTTTTTTTTTAAAGATAGCACATTCATTATTCACTATGAAAATCAGATTCTCATGCTGCCCCTTGAACGGTGCGGAATCCAGCCCGCATTTTTCCAGTTTGATGCGTATGAAATTCCTTTTTGAACAAATTCCAAAATAAAAGTTTGCCTCTAAAGAAATTAGCATAGCCATGCCATCAATAATATGGCTGTGTGTATGGGGCTGATGGGCAGAGCAGTAGGGGTGAGCCTCTCCTCCATTCTCCATGCACCAGCAGCGCTCTCCGCTCCTTTTGAACTTGCTAGAGCAAAGTCGAGTGATTCTTTATCGGTGACAGGCCAGACAATGCAGCCACGATGGGAAAGCACGTCAAAAAGGAAGTTGCCATATGGACTTAAACATGCAAATTTCTAACAATATAGGACAGAGTTATGCTTTATAAAAAAAAGGGGGTCCAAAAACTGTGTACCATGCATTTTTAATACATCATTTTACACTAGTTCTCCTTTATTTAAAACGGCTTTCCAGTTTTCAGACCCCTTTGTAGAATATATGACAGTCCTCTTTGAAATTTGCATGATTAAGTGTCAACACGGCAGTTTCATTTTGCACATTTTCATCCTATGGTTATTTACAAAATCAGTTTGTGTGTTTTTTTGTTTTGTTTTGTTTTTTTTTTTTTGCTTTTTGCAATTATTTATTTATTCAGTTATTTAACTTTTTGTGGATGTAAACACCCAATATTTGTGTTCATTATGCACGGCTAATACCAGCCTTATGGATTTCAGATGCAAAGAAATAAAATAATGCAAACCTGTCACGTTGTCCTGTGTGTTGGGAATGCCAGCATTCGAGATTGATCATTTCGTCTCCGCAAATATCAACGTGTATCACTATCAAGCATCAAAAGGTCGTTCCTGCACCTTGGAAAAAATACCTTCAGCGCGCGTGTCTCCTGACTACTCCTTCCAACAGGTGCAAAGGGTGAGGAAAGAATGGAGGGGTTGACTTCAGCCCCATGCATCCCAATCCATCCCGTACTCATCAAAGCCTTACTCGGCCTGGATAAAAATAACAATCAGAGACTTTAGTTACAAAAGTAACTCGTACCTGTGGCAGGATATACGTATGTGTCACAGAACGCCATGCGTTCTTATTCAATATGATTACTAAATATGTAGTTATTCTGTATATTTATAAGAGTGAAAAGTTTTGGCACTATCAAAAGGCACTACGAACAATAAACTTGAGTGGAAAAAAGAAATTAGTCCGCATGCATAATGGAACAAAAAGCCAGTGTGGACTAATTGTTTGGAACGGCAGTATTTGTTTGTTTGTTTATATATTTATTTATTTTCAAACCACATAGCAAACATATTGGTTTTATGGCAGTACACAGTATTATATATACCATCATTTGGGCAAATTCATTTGAGTAATTTCACACACACACACACACACACACACACGCACAC
>JBBIGA010000040.1:19827565-19848980 GCA_037576975.1 Alestes dentex | reverse complement strand
ATTCATTAAACAAGTACTTTACCTCTCGTCTTGATGTTACGTATCTATTAGAACTGCACACACTTCTTTGCTCTTCATCGAGGCTAATGACACTGATTGGGGGACGGCATGCTGTGGGCCTAATAAAAGGGTCATGGTTGTCATGAAGTCTCAAAACTCTCTCATGACGGGCTCATCTCTCCAATGTGCTTGGGACACGTCCAAGATGGCGAGCCTGGAAAAAACAGACGTGCCACTGTTCGCTTCTCAAAGAAATGAAGATGCTATTACTTTAGACCTCTCCCTGCGTGCTTGGCACCCTGGATATAGCTATTTAGCATCATTTAGCATACACCCCTGACATTTCAAACAAATATCGTCCAACAAAGCAACGAGTCCTTTTATATCCAGCCAAAGGAGGAGACTTGTCCATAAACCCCTGCAAAGATGGATATCTGTGTGTGTGTGTGTGTGTGTGTGTGTGTGTGTATGTGTGTGTGTAAATGACTGTATAAGCATTTTAGACTGAACCAGACTGATGGTTTAGTGCTGTGCCTAGTTTATATCTACATACAAACACACCAGAATGGTTTTCTCATATGGAAAAAAGAAAGAACGAAAGAAAGAAAAAAAAATTCATTACTTTTTAAATTGGGTTTCTCTGCGTATAATCTGTTCCAGGTCTTTGATGAAGAAATGTTCTCAAAGTATCAGAGTGACTGATTTAATGAGAAGGGAGTGAGCACAATTTCAAACAATCTGATTTTCTGAACCCTATGTGACTCTAAACTTTTTAAAATTGCTCTTAAAAATTGCATCAATTACCTTTCAAGAGTGACATCGACTAACTAGGAGTGCAAGCATAACAAACACACGCCGCAGTGTATTTATTCCATACACTTTCATCAGTTTTTGATCCATTGGTCCCTCACGCGGGCCTCCCATAAAGCTATTGCAACCCCAATACTGTTTCCTTTCTCCGCTGATTATGGACGGATACATGTTTTGGCAAGTCTGAGGGCCTAACGACGATCCAACAAAGTACTATGGAGGCAAATATTTAGAGCTGAGCTCTAGGTTTTCAACGGGCTGGTGTGATGTGACCATGGGAGTGGGAGTTGGTTTCCCCAGTTTCTTCAGGCCACATCTGTGCACTTCGCAAACTTTTGCGTCTGCCCTTGATGAACTGAGGGAGGTGTATAATGTCTATGACTGATAACTGGACCATTGCTAATTTAAATCATCTGAATCGATGTCTGCCTTGGAGAGAGAGAGAGTGAGAGAGAGAGAGAGAGAGAAAAAAATTACCTAAATGAAAACATCTGACTCAAATTGATTACTAACAATGTTCAGCATAAGGGATTTAATAATGATTACTGCATGCTTAAAATATCCAGGCCGTTCTGAAAGTCCATCGCTCGTATATGTCTTAGTAAAAGAAGCCACTGTGTGCCCATGTGTGTGTGTGACTCGGAGCAGGACAAGAGTAGAGGAGCAAGTGAATAAGCAAATACAAAACCAAACATTGCAATTAGCATGGGAAGCCTTTTGCCGGCTAATCAGTGTCTCGTACGCTTCATTAGAACCTTGGCTTCTCTTGGTCCATCTTGGGACTGAAAAGAGGCAGCTCAACTTTGACACAAGGCCTTAACCTCTAAGGCCCCGGAAACCCATCCCAAAACCCCTCGTTTCTCCTTGACCCCCTCGCGAAGACGTGAAAGCGATACACAAACAGCCTCTCGCTCGCCGGGACCCCAGTGCAGTCCACATGTCTGTCCCTATTTCTGTGATAGTGAGCCATCATATTTTACTATTACCTATCAATTGGTTTCTAATCGCGGTAATGAGGCGTCTGCCGTTTGGTGACGGAGAGCTAACGGCCTCCGTGGGAGCATTAAGGAGCCTGGGTTATGCTGTGGGCCGTTAACTACCTACAGGCACTTGCTAATGGCTCCAAATGACCTCCTCAGTGGCTATTAGCACATAATTAGAACTTTGCAGACCATCGATGACTTCCACTGGACATGCGTACCTCTCAGCTCTCCCTCGCTCTTTGTTTAATGGTCAAGCCATGCTTACACGCTGGACTGCGGTTGCAGCATTAAGTTGTCTGTGGTTTGCTATATGCTGCACATTGTAAATGTTCACATTGACCTGCTCACAGCCACGGCCTGAATGAATTCAGTGTTAAAGCAGCAATTACATCAGCAACCCGAATAACATAGACTCGCATTATTTTACCACCTTTCGTTTAAAAGCTCCGTATGATGGGAAATCAAGTTGTCTCTTTTTTTTTTTTCATCGTTGATGAAGTACATGAACCACGTTGAAATTTCATAAAACTCCAGCCCTAATTAAACATGGTCCACGTCTAGGAACTATTGCAAGGACAGGCTGTTTTAAATTCAGTTTTTGTGATGTCGCAAACCAACACATTCACACGTATTTTCCTATTCAGCTCGCGCAAGTTCAGCTCCACCTATTCACATAAAAGTTACTAGGGATGTCTCATCCTGTACAGCTTTTTGAAGGAGGTATAATAAAGGGCAGTTGATCAGAGGACATTTGCAAGGAATTTAGATCAGAAGATATTTACATGGAATCAGTCTTAATGGCGCAACAAAAACAGCCTGCATGATTCCAAGGCATTAAAGAGAAGTTATGGTCACCTCAAAATGAATTACGTGCATGCTTTGGCATATAAACTCGCACAAATGTCATGAGTCGACTTTAGGGGGGAAAAATAAAATATGAGAAAAGCGTACGAATAGGCCCTTTAAGACAAATGAAGGAAATGACACAGAAGTATTGTAGTTACTGTAAACAGGCATTACACAACAGCAAAATATCCTTTCAGCCGCCCAGCTGGTGTCTATCCCAACAATCAAGTGGCCTATCTGTCCCCGGCCGCTTTAAGCATTATGTCCTATTGTTGTGGATCAGGCAGGGCGTAAAGTGCAAGGCACGGCCACACCGCACAAGTGTCTCAGTCACACTAACCTCTGTGTACACTTTAGCAATGCTCTCCAGTTACGCAGAACAAAGGCCTGCTTTAGTAGGTTAATGTCAGCTCAGGAGCCGCGACCAGAACAATGCGAGAAGCAGAATCAAAAGAGGAATGCACTATTTTTTTTTTTTTTGTAAAGAAAAAGCAACATAGTACATGCGAATGGTAACGAAGCCTTAAAATATCAGCATATTATCTCACCCTCACTTTACAGTTATGCATGTTATCTGTGGGAAAACTGCAACCTCATGGCTCAAGTATGAAATAATGAATACAAAGTGCATTCAGGAATCTTTCTAGGTCATCACCCATCCTTGGACAATGGAATTTATATAAAAAAAAAAGACAAAAAAAAAAAAAAAGATCAAGCTGTGGTAAGGAAGAGAAGAATAAAGAACATGGAAGCACAGTTTGTTCCCTTGTAAATAACAGAGAATTTCTCACAGAGACAAAAAAAAAAAATGCATCAGAATTAAATTACACATAAACATGAGCACACTTCAGTAAACGGATGTGTGTGATGAGTGTCAGCAGACAGTGTGTTTCACGGGGTAAAGCTGAGGCTCAGAGTAGCGCTCCCTAGAGGCCAGAGGCAATACTGCAGCAGGCTAATCAAAGCAGTGACGGCCAGAGGAGCCCCAGCAGGCAGCCCTGGACAGAGGTCACTCACTCTAAGGTCACTATCATTTCCTGGAGGCCTGAATCGGTCAGCCCAAAGATGCTCTTTTGGACATGTTTACTGTGTCGCTGCCCATGCCACCGGGCCCTTTTTTCTGTTTCCACAATGAAACACAATTCTCTCTCTCTTTCTGTCTCTCTCTCTCTGTCTCTCTCTCTCTCTCTGTCTCTCTCTCTCTCTCTGTCTCTCTCTCTCTCCCTCTCTCTCTCTCTCTCTCTCTCTCTCTCTCTCTCTCTCAGACACACACACAGCATTCTTCCCTGAATTAATTTGTTTTCATTTGCAGTATGTCAGCAGAAGATATGTACTTGTTCTTACTCGCTGTACAGAGGGATCTCTCGGGCACAAGTCTGTTTCTACCTCTTAATCGTTGAATCTGTTTGTGTGTGTGTTTGTGTGTGTGTGTGTGTGTGTGTGTGTCTATTTTTTATTTATTTATTTATTTACAGTACGATTGCAAGACAGATAACAGTAAACTACATAAACAGCCTCTTCATCTCAGCTGCATCTGCCCCGCATTCCTTCTCCACACAGTATGCCATTGGAAAACATTCCCCCAGCGTTTGTCCTGCATTGTCCAAATGTTGCCAGCCAGTGTCGCAACAATGTCAAGCCAATGCAGTGCCAAAGCATGAGGATGATGACCGTGGCGGGCCCCAATTATCTCCGGGACAACACCATAGTCCAAAAATAGCTACTTTCTGTCTGTTTTTTGGGGGACAGGCTGTCCGTTTCTGTAATTTGGGTAAAGCTATCGTTAAAACTTCATTCACTCTTTGCAGCTAACTGTCTTTTTTTTTCCAAATGAGGGAAGAAGTCCTCGGAAATTGCATCACTCTGCCATCAATTTCTTGCCAGTGACCAAAAACGCTGGACGCACTTAATCAGCTAAAGGGCACGCCTCCGAAACGCCATTCTTTTGTGATGGCATTAGCGCAGAAGTAAGATTTACAGATCACTTAATGTGCCAGAATCTTCTGCATAAAAGTATATACAAAGGTTAATATTGCAATAATACCTTCCTGGAGGGCATTGTAATCATTATCTCTGCAGAGATATCAATTAGAAGCACTTTACAGCAGGTAATGACGGAGATTCCGGTACAAAATGACATTATTATTATTATCATCATCCATAATTTCAGACTGGATATACAAGGCAAAAAAAGAGTGGCATAAGTTCAGCTAGAGGTAGACTTGGGGAAAAAAGTCTCTGATGGTGGACATTTATCTCCGTTTTATGTGGTCAAGCTGCGAGACTAACAAGCTCTTCTTTCCCCTCAAGCTTAAAGAGGGAAAGTCAGGTCCGCTGCTGACTTCCAATAGCAAATATCATATGAAACCTGCGATAATGGATGGATATGTTTGTTGTTATCTTGAGTTTTGAATGTTATCCATGCTACACATTTTGAGTGCTACACATTCAGGGAGTTAAAACTGAAGGGATGAGATACATGATGTGAAAGTTTGTGCCTCTTGAATTAGAAGTGGGTCAACAAATATTTGATTGAAACAGCTTTACAGCTGTGGCTTCGGTGTTTATCTAGAACTCACTCTCCCCCCAAAAAAGTTGCTACATCAGAAAAGTTGGGGAGTGACCTTTGAGCTGGGCTACGAACATTAATAATGAGGATTTGCTGTGTTACTGACCCTCTTATCAACATTATGAATAATTCACCATTGGGCTGGTGCTTGTCCAAAAAGCAGATGAGGAAGCAGCACCCATGCTTCTGACTTTTGATTTAGCTCTTTCATATTTAATAAGGGAACGGAGCGCTAGGAGGCTCCTTTTTTTTTTTTTTAGAGAGAGATTTAATTGGGCGCCAGTGACATCCATCACGCGGTTGTCATGGCCATGACCTTTCGTTTGGGGCTATTCATAATAAGAGAGTTATGAGCTGGCTTCTCATATTTCCAACGAGCCCGCCCCGCCATTTTGTTATGGATGCAGTAGCATTTGCAACCCTTATCTTAGAGAGGTTACAAAAACGATGTTGCACGTCATCACACAGAGCCATGGTGCTACTTGCCATGCAGATTTCGCCAGGTAGACAAAAGGTGAGTGAGTGCACAGAGAATTTGTTATTCTAGGCTGATTGTTCACAAAACATCCATCCTTATGAGTCCACCATGTTGAAAAGAAATTGAACAAACATTTTCTGGTTCCCTGCAGAAAATTTCAATCGGGTGATTATTTGAAGAACCATTTTTAAAGTGTAAAGGTTCTATGCCAATTATAAAGGCTTTTCTGAGAATCGCATGTTCAGGCCAAGAACCTTTTAGGAACCTTTATTGTTCAGATTGTACTGTGATGCATAGGCAGCAAGGGTTCTTTGGTGGGACGTCCCAGAAGAATCACTTTTGATTCCCTCGGCTCAAGAACCTGGTGTTTGATTCAGTGGACCACTGGAAACCCAAAGAACAACATTTTTTTTAATGATGTGCAAATGTGAAGAATCTTTTCTACGGTTTAAAATAACACCTGTTTAAGATAAGCTAAGATTTGACATCAGATAAGGCTTTTCTGAGCAGAACTTTAAAGACTAAGAGCAATTTAGCGATAAAAGCAGACTCATGTGTCTTGGGGGCAAACTGAATGCTGTACATGACCTTTAGCATCACCTCATCTGACCTCGCGCTGACACTAATTATAGCTTCTGCAGCAGGAAGGCGGCAGGACAGTAGAACACGATGTTTCATATCACCAGTCAGGCTTCTAAGTAGCGAGGAATCCAGGCAAGCAAGCAAAGGTAACAAGGGAAAACTCCAGGGTAATGAGGAATGATGGGCTGAAAAGAGAAGAGAGGCCATCCCAGCGGAGCTGCAGCATTTAAACAAGACACAGAGCTTTTAAGCTTCTCTTCTTCTTCTTCTTCTGAATCTGAGGAGTAGCATGGCAGCAAGGAGGGAGGTGGAAAAAAGTCCTCCACACAGGTTAATTTCATCAACTCAAGCCGGTGGACTCTGGGGAAGAGAGCTAGAGCCAAAGGAAGCCCCCAGGGGGCACACACTACGGCTCCTGTGAAGTAATGAGAGTTGTGAGACGAGAGAGAGAGACAGAGGCAGAGAAAGACAGAGGGAGAGGGAGAGAGAGGTAGAGAGCGAGAGAGAGAAAATGTGTGTGTGGGTGTGTGTGTGTGTGTGTGTGTGTGTGTGTGTGTGTGTGTGTTGGGGGGGGTCTGTGTGTGTGTGTGTGTGTGTGTGTGAGAGAGAGATCAAATACAGGTGAGCCTGAGCAGCAGATGGCCTGCGCGACCCTCTGAACTCAAGCACTTAAAGGGCCCATATCAGTGAGTGTGAATATCTTTCACTTTTCTTTTAATAATAGAGTCTGACCTAGTCTGTAAACAGTTCTAAAGTTTCAGTACATATCTTCCTCTCTACAGTCCATATGGTCAAAATATAGAAATGAAGCTGTAAAAATAGATTTTCCATTCATTGTTTATGCGAAGTTAGGAAAAACCTACACACTTACAAAATTCCACCTTTTTGCCTACAGCACTTTAGCCCTGCCCGTTTACACTGAAGTTATACGGGGTGTTGCAGCTTCAGTTATGCTGCAGACTGCTTTCTCAGTGACACACAAAACAGGGTAACGAGTCACAACAGAAAAGATTTGCATACGTCAGCTTTTTAAGGCACAGTAAGAAAAACAGCCTATTCCGTTTTAAGGGATAAAGAGAGGTTGGGAAATGGCTGCAAACATGAATCATGACAGTTTTTGGTGCATAAAACCACATGAATGTCATAAGGGGACCGCAGGGAGGAAGATAAAATGCAAGAAAAAATGTAGGATATGGGTCCTTTAAATCCTTCCCAATGCTGAAGAGATAAGCTGCCTGTCATATCTGAGGAAAAAGGTGTTTAGATCTAGATGTGTCAACACCACAAAGCAACCTCTTCTTCAGCTCCTCCTTTACATCGTCGACAAATACGACGAATACACCTTCGCTGTACATCATGAACACAAAGCAGGGGGTGTGCATAATCTTCCCAGACTGGGACAAACTTACCTCATTGATATCAATGTCTTTATTACAGCAATAGAGCAATATGAGGGGGGAGGCACAGGGAGATATCAGCTTACTCGGGGCTGAAAGGGAAATTTAAGATAAAGGATATTTAATATCCAGTTCACATTGGCTGGGGCCATAGCCGTAATAGCGCATGGGCTTTCCGTAGGCAGGTGATGCCTTTGTCTTTGTCTAAACACACTTTTCCTGGACTTTAGCGGTAGTCACACGAAGTGCGCGGGTCACTGATAAATGTGGCGTAATGGGCTCGACGCGGGAGTTCACCCATTCATCCTGTCTGGTTATTAATGCACCTGGGCACTTCCTCTAAAGGTGTTATCTGTGGCAAAAAAAAAAAAAAATGAAGTGTTATATAATTAATTCACTCGCTCTCTTTTCCTCCCTTTAACTGTGCTCTTATACTTTGTCATATTGCATTAGAATCAATCGCAGCGCCATGGAGCCCACGGTAATCACCGCCTGAGACAAATATGCATGTACATTATTGGGAGTAACATTAGGCTGGTGGCTTGCATTCCAGCACACATTACTGTCCCTTATTTTGCATCTAAATGATAATGAGCACGGGAATGATAACCTATATCATTTAGAGTGAAATATGAATTTAAAACAGTGCCTACCATTTACGGAGGGGGAAATGTGTTGTGAAGATCACTCAGGTGTCTTTGGCATTCATTTAAAAAGAAAAGGGGAGAGAAAAAAAAAAAAACAAAAAAACAGGCAGAGTTTTCTTGAAGCGGTAAAAGACTATTGTTGTCCTAATTACGAGCTGGCTGATGCATTATTTAACAATCCTACATACATCGGCGAGGCTGGGTATGAGCAAAATAATTTATGACAAGATCTCTTTTTTTGCCCCTCACTTTAAATCAAACTTCAATAAATGTGCCACCTCTATCCATTTTACATGAGGGCTTGCTGAAAACAAGCAGGATGCAGGAGTGTGTTGTTTAAAATTCTTCTGACAGCGCAGGGTCAGAAAAACAAAACCACACCAAAGGAGAAGGAGCTTCACTAAGCTAGCTCACCTTGGGGTACATGAGAAAGAGGGAGGATAGATAGATAGACAGAGAGAGACGTACAGAGTTATAGAGTTAGACGCGGTTTTCGTAGACTGACTTTGTCCTCTGACCACGAGGCTGCAGGTTCTAATGTCTTTGTTGTTCTCTGGGCTGCCGATGACGAAGGCCAGCTTGTTGCAGGGTGTTAAAGTATAGGATAGCACCTGGAAAAGGGGAAGTGTAGCAAAGAATGTGCCAGTACAGAGGACCTAACCCTAACATATTGTGATTTTTGCTTAATAGTAAAGCATTTGAACAAAATGTATCTTTTTGTTACTTGAGCAATATACACATTTGTGCTGAAAATGACAATGTAAACTTTCTTTTGAGCACATATCCAACTGAAAGTGGGGTGAGTGAAATTATTCTTACTCCATAGACTGTAAGACTATTAGTAACATTCAGCAGAAAAAGCCGAATTCTACACTGTTTATCCAGACAAGCTTTCCAACCTAAATACATATGCCAGGGTTGGCCCGAATAATTTGGATACTTGAATTTACGCTGGTGTTTGATTCTCTTTCATTCCTTTGAGAGGATTTTTTCAAGTCACAAAAACTGTAGCCTAAACTACAATACATTTATTCAGCAAAGACCTTTAAACAGAACAGTTAAGTTACAGAATATGTAAGGGAAACACCAAACCAGGGAGCTCAGAGCCTCAAACCTGTTGGTTGGTGTAAGCTCTGGCGGTGGTGGAGAAGGGGAATGTTGCTGGTATCATGGGCTCTCCCAGGCAAAGAACTCTGGTGCAGGGGCACAGCTCTGCGGTTTAGTCTGTGGTATCTTGGATATGACGGAGCCTAACGCCCACAAACTCCCACGGCTGCTTTTCACTGATAAAAAGTAGCAAACTGACCACACTGAATGAATTAATAGATAAATAGATAGACAGATATATAGATAAACAGACTGATAAATAACTAAATAAAATGGTGAATAATAAAACAATAGTTTTAATTCATCATCACACCCTTATTAGGGGCTAAAATTGAAGATCCTACCATAACAACATAAGGCCTAGAGCTATGATTAGACCTACAGTATACCTTTCGAATTCTAATAAAATCCATAATCCAGAGAGAAATATCAGCATATATATGTATGTATGTATATATATATATATATATATATATATATACAGTATGATGTGCTTTCCCTAACAGGGAATCAAAACCCACTCGCCTTGGCGGAGTGCAATAGTGTTGCCTTACCAAATGCAATCGAGCCAAATGTTATCACTGTCATTTCCAATGAACACACACAATGTTTCGACAAGTGTTAAATAAATAACTGCTATAATAATAATTTAGATAACTTTTATATAACAAATGATTTATTACCAGTGCTGGAGTAGTTACTCTAAAAAGTAATCTATTTCAAGTTATTAATTAGGCTACACATAACTTCCGGGAAAAGTAATCTCACTATTCATTACTTCTGTGTTACCAACTGAATAAGGGAAACCCCAATGGTGATTTTCAGTAATAATAATAATAAATAAAATGGCCCTTGTAGTAACGTGTGAATATGCCACAGCACACAGTGTGATTTCTGCATTTAACCCCTTCACCCGAGTGAAGCAGTGGGCATTGCCAGTGACGCAGCACTCAGGGAGCCGTGTTTTGGGGATGGTACCTTGCTCAAGGGTACCTCGGTGGTTCCTAAGGCGGTCCTGGGATTTGAACCCATGGCCTTCCAATCGAAGGGGCAACTAAAAATAAAATTCTCTTAACATTATTATGAATAATACTATTCTCACCCTTGCACTGCGCTGGTCATATTCACAACTAAAGTCATGCAGGTAGCTGATGATGGTAGCATGCATGCACTGTTGTTATTTGTACTGCATAACTCGCACACTGTTTATCATCTACTTGTTAAGACATGGTGTGTTATATGTCTCAAAACAGTGCTATATTACAGCCACCAAGAGGCTAAATCAAACAATATAGGTGGGAATTCTGTGACCACAGCACCTGCCCATGTAAACTAATCCTGTTCAACTAGTGCTTTACAAAACAGATATGATGAAAAAAATCACTCCCATGGTACAAAAACAGTCTTCATGGTGAATCTTGATAAATGTCACATTTGCAGAATTCGCAGATGCCAAACCAACTGGAGTATGAAAACAAATTAGACACGAATCTGTTTAACTGTGCTTTTTGCATGTAGGTGCCTTGTTTTGGACGACTAAGTAGGAATCTTTTCAGCCAGCATGTTCTCATCACGGTGCCAACAGGGCTACCTTAAATGAGCACAGAGGCATCAGACTGACCTGTGGCTATCCATCATCGAGTGCATGTGGGAAAACATTGAAGCTTAAAAGCAGAAGCAGAGTAGACCCTGAGCAGGAGGAAAGCGGGCATAACCTAATTTATATTATATTACACATTGAAATGTGACCCTGTAATGACATCACTGAAATTCAATCAAGCCCTTGATTCGGTATTACTTAAGTTGAACTAGTGTCCTTCCTCATGCGAAATTAGAAAATTGAATATGGTTGCTGTTTTTGTTAGACTGGGCCAAAGACTCGGTTTGATTTAGAGCGGCAGATGGTTGACGTGTATTGGGGGGAACAAGTTTGAGCTGCATGTTTTGATAGCAAAATAACACAGGAGTGCGATTTTTTTATTGATTATGGTTTACGTAAGCATTATCTATTCATATTTGACTCTGTTCAACCATGAGTGTCTTGTATTATGTTTCAGTGAAACTAATAAGCACTTTTAAAAGCCATCGAGAGCCTAAGGGGGTGCGGTGCGAGCGGGTTGTTGTGTTGTTGACACTGTGAGGGCTCTAAAAATGCTGGCTTGGAGAGTGATTGACACATTCATAATTCCTCTATTATGTACTTGAGTGATCTGCTCCAATGCTGAAGTCAAAAACAACACACTCGACGGTACCGGGATGCAGCAGCGGCCACCGTAACATCACTCAATATCGAGACTATTTCTTTGCGACAGGCGCAAAACAAAGGAGAGTAATACATTTGCGATGATGCCTTACAAGATACATTGAACTTTAAGATTCGCAGCGGGGTCCCGCACTCCCACACTTTGAAGCTGGGCTAGATTGGATGCTTTTGCTAAGGAGATGCAATTATGAAGTGTGCGATGCTAAGGTCAGATAGATGGTTGTCCCACCAGAAGAGAATAGCGCTTTTCTTCTTTCGACACAAACGCTCATTCTCCTAAAGCTGTAGGGAAAAAAAAAGTCTGCGGCGCCAATTGTGACGGGCAGAAAAAAAGGCAAGGAACATCAGAGCCTGTTGAATCAGGCAGCAACAAAATGAATATTCTTCACCTGTCTGCTTGTGTTGACTCCTCTTGTTTAGATTTCACAGTGGGGGAAAAAAGAAAACCGCATATTTACTTTTAATTGAAAGGAAATTAAAGACGCATCCACATCCGCGAGTGACAAAGGAGGATCAGAAGGCTCGCGAGCAATGATAGCTTTTGTTTAAGACGGATTTCATAAAGAAAACCCCCCACTGATAATGATAAAGAGAAAAAAAAAAGTCTTGGACATTTCTCCAAATACAATTACCTCTGCATCACCTGATTCAATCAAATAAATTTGCATTCTGTTTGCATCCAGTGTTCCGTGGCCCAGTAAACAAGACAGGGAGAATAAATCTGATGTGTTTTCATGGTTCTGCCTGCCCCCCCTGTTTACTACATTTTATTTGGAATATTTGAATTCTCATGAATCTGTAAATACCTCGCCATGTGTGGATGAAATTAAAATGCTTTTGGAGCAAGGAGCGTCCTCTCGTGATGAGATGAGAAAGATGCCATGTTTGAAGAAGAAATGTTCGAGACTGTTTGGCTGAGATGTTGTCAGGACGAGAAGAGAGAGGTGATTGACGGACGGCAAAAGGCTGCGAGGTGAAACAATGCCTGGCCTAATCGGCACATTGCAGCCTGGGTTGGCCTTGAATGGTGCAGACAGTCTTAACAACAGAGGTTGCTTCCTTAAAGCTCAAGCAAATACCTTGACACATATAGAACCTCTACAAATGGTGGATCTTAAAAAATTAAAATAGTTCTTCACCCTCACACATCCCAACAAGTGTTCTTTAACCCTAGAAGGCCAAAGAAGTCACCTTGAAATTCTGATGTGATCATTCTGACAAAATAAAACACCAGTATGCACTGCTCCATCACATTTACTGAATTCATCTACATTTTAATCTGACGCTGTCATGAGATCGATTTTGCAAAGCCCAAAAAAGTAACATTTTATGGTCATTAGCAGTTATTTTGTTCATCAGGCTGTTACATCCCCATAATCCAGCTCTTTTTGCCGCTACCCTAGCAAGTCAGGCAGTAGCCTATTAGCCTGTTCAGTAGCCTATTAGCCCCATCTCATTAAATATCTGGAAAGTGTGATCCAACCCAGAATAAATGGAAGAAAGAATACATAAGACAATAAAACTTCATCATACAAACTCTTCATACTGGATGGAAAACTTTGGTTCTTTGATGCACAGGACATTTTATTTTGGACATAAGACACAGACGTTTGAGTAGTGACTACTCAATGCTGATGGAACATTACTTGTATGTTTTATTGTTCATATATGAAAGTAAATATTTGATGCCCGATGCTGCTTGTGAAAATATAATTTGAGTTGTTTGTATAGCCTGTGTTGTTTCGAACTGGTACTGGCGCTTGTTGATTTCATACGCAATTATTATCAAAAACATTTCCCAACACTACAGACAGTTTTGTTTTTTACAGCAATTCTCTGTATCTGGTTTGTATAAATAAGTGCATAATATTCAAACGGTCGAAATGACCTCTATGGCCATTATCGTAGTTATAGCCATTACGGTAAAATTGAGACTTTCTAGTGTTAAAGAACCATCCACTGAAAGTTTTTTTTTTTTTAGGAAACCAAACATGGCTCTTCAGTAGCATTGCTCAAAAGAACACTTTCTGCCACTTAAATAGGAAGAAGTGTACAACCAGAGGTCCTTAAACTGCAGGCTTATTGCATGTACTGGCAGCAATGAGAAAAGCATAACATGTAATTTGGTGTTAATTGTTTCTCTCTCAAAGCTCTCGGAAACAAGCAGAGTTCTGTTGGCAGAATAAACTTTCAATACCAGAGTAGTTTGTAAGCAGAAGAGGACATATTTTAGAATGACTTAAAATTAAGAAGCTGTTACTGCGTATAGAGAAGTCATCCATTACATTATCATGCTTTTGTCATTGCTTAATATCAAAACCCAAACAGGTTTATACATAGTCTTCATCAAATGCATGTGTAATTCATCTGGTCATAGTTACATTTCTTTTATTACATCACTTTCATGACTGTAATATCTCAACTTACATGGACAAATATTAATACTTATTACTCAGTACCTACTATAAATTACTTGCTACCATCTATTGAATCTACAGTGTAAGTTAGGAAGTGGAGGAATTGAGGACGCGTGGGCCCACACACTGGCCCTTGCAGTTTAAAGGGCTAATAAACATCCATGTAGTTCATAATAATCTATCCAAATGATTCACAGTTGTACACTGGACATAAACACACATTACACACACCATTGTGGTCCCAGCACTCAAAGCTCTCCTTCCAGTTGGCTATGCTTTGGTAAAAGGCCTCTAAAGGGGACACGCACATACACACACACACAGGAAGGAGATGAGTCCATTGTTCTGCCAAATAAAAGGCCCTCTCCTATCCATCTTCCTGTTCGCTCCCCTCCCACTGTCTGAGGCCAGGCTCATCTTCACTCATCTTCATAGGCATCCGCACGCTATATGGGGTGGGGGGGGCCGCAGGGTCAGTGCGGCTAAAGATCGGCTAAACATCATGAAGAACATGGCCAGCTGTAAACGAGCATGCACTGATCTCTCTATACCACAGGGGCGTATAGCAATGATGAATAATACCATGAGGGTAATGGAGAGATACAAGCAAGATGAGTGCAATATTCCCACTTGATTCATTTGATACATGAATACCTTGAATCCAAACTGGGGGAATATAACTGGTCTAAATGGTGAATAATGTCATGTAAGACCCATTTCTGGTTCCCGACAGAAATGTTCAATGGATGGATCTCCAAACAGCCTGTATGAAGAACCTTTTTTTAAAGTCTAAACAACCTTCAAATAATTCAATAGTAAATAATCAGTTAAAGGTTCCTCCAGAACAGGACAACTGAGAAATGTTTATTTGGGAGTAGGCAGAGTTTGCACAAAGATGTCAAAAAAGGTTCTTTGGAGTGATGTAAAGAAAACGGTAAAAAAATAATAATAATAATAAAAACTGTAGGATAAATGACCTTTTTAAAGTTTGAAGAACCTCCAAATAGTGTAAGTGTTCCACAACCAATACAAGGTTTCTCTTGGAACTTTACATCCAAGTCAATAACCAGTGAGGAGCTTTCGTTTTGTGGAGTGTGCACAGAGGCCTAGTCTTCAAAATAAAGGGGTTAATCAAAAGGAGTCACAGATGATCGATTTCTGGTTCCCTAAGGAACCTTTCAGTGGATGGATCTTCAAGAAACTCATGGTAAATGAGATGTGTGAGCATGAAGAAACTTTCTAAAGTCTGAAGAATCTCCAGACGGTCCAACAGTCCAACTGTAATTAAAGGTTTCTCCTCAAACCCTACAGCCAAGCCAAGCCACTGCTGAAGAATCTTTAAGTTTAAGAGAATCCAATGATGCACAGTCTATATACAAAGACCCAAGTAGCAATCATCCAGTGAGTACAACTGATCATATAAATGTATCTGTGTGTGGCCTGTGTAGGTTGCCCTATAAGCCCCCCAGCTGCTTCTTGTTTGGTGCCAAAGTATCAGAGTGCTTTAGAAGAGCTCTGTCGCTTAAACATTTCAGCCGGGGCATATCCTCCAACTGCTCTATTAACACAGATTTTAGGGAAGGCTTTAGCCTCTTATACAGTTCCAATCCTTTGTTCCTCTCACCACAGCATGCCTCTGCATTCCCAGCGAGGAAAAAAAAAAATCACCTTTCACTTAATCATGCAACAATTGAACAATTGGGCAAGCATAAAATCCATAAAAGATTGTTTGAGCTGGAAGATGAAAAGATTCCTTTGTGTTTGTCCCCTCTTGGCCCCTGCCTGCCCCCTCACTTTTACGTAAGCGCTCATGAATAATCATATAGGCCGCAGAAATTTAACGCAAAGTACGCGGCTGTGTGGTAAATACCTCTACTTTCTGTACGAGAGCACAGAAAAGCGGTAATGTAGGGGGGAGGGTTCCAGGACTCTTTAATGGCAGGCCAACCACTGCGTGGTGGCATAATAACTACGGAGACTATTTATTTTTAATTGATATGCCCTTTCTTAGTATGAAAAGAACAATTATTCCATGCACCGCACGCCTCTCATATGCACAGTATGCCGTCGAAACAAAAGGAGCCCTGTGCAAAACGAGCGAAAGAAGCCGTATTTCTGCCAGAATCCTTTTTTATGTCAATTTTTATATCAAAGAACAATAATTCTGGCATTAAAACTATTCTATGCACCAGTGTAATATCAGATTTTGATGATTTGCTAGATTGATAGGGTATTAAAGGCAATGATACGAGATAGGCGCCAGTAAAAAAGAGAGAGGCTTCATGTTAAGTGCATATTACATTCATGGTGTGCTGCATAATTTGATATGAGAATATTCCTCATGGATTGTGTAATAAGAATAGAACTGTTAAATATTTCCGAAAGTTTTGCTTTCAGAATGATTTTTTCAGAAGCTGTGTCGCAGCACTAAATGGGGTTTCAAAAATGTCCACTAGTCTCATATTTCTGATCTCCAGCTCTCGCTGTCGGACGAATAAATCCATTTGTGTTCAAAGATTTTTCAAGGTCTCCCTTATTAATGTTTGCCTATAACTTTATCCAGTGAAATGGGGGGGAACTGCAGCGAAATATGATTGAAGCTGTATTGCATTGTAACTCTTAGCCCTTGGTAATGCGTTTTTTCTTCCTTCGCAGAGAAACAAACTGAAGTGTGTTGTACACTGTTGACTTTAATAGAATAGAAATTGTCTCTCATCATTAGCTCCTCTCCCCGTGTCGGTTAGGCTGTTGCTTATTTAAGCGGTTATTTATTTAAGGTGAAATAGGATGGTGCGGTAAAACATGAAAAGTAATCAGGTGCTGCGACTTAACAAGAACCTAGTCCCATTAAATGAACTCTAAAGCCATCAGTGGGGAAACAGCAGCACACATCAGCAATTTTCTGAAGGGTTTCATGAGGGAAGACAATGCTCGGCTTTGAAAATTTCTAGCGACGGCATAATAGTGCGTTATCCTCGACATGGCCAATGGAGAAACAATTAAATCCAATCGATGGATCTAAAGATGAGAAGGGATGGGGTGTGTGTGTGAGGGAGGTGGCGGGGGGGGGGGGTTTGCTGGAGGCTGGCTGAACGCAGGCCGATCCCCTGTTTGCCTACCTCCTGGAGACACAAATGTCAGCTTTGAGCAGTTTGCAGACTCCCTGCTATGCACTTGGCCCATGCCGAACCAAACTGGTTCCATCTTCTGGACTCTTGGCATTCCCCACTAATATGACGGCCATCGATGTGTTATATGACGGCCCAATCTTCAGAACTACTTCTATCCCTTCAAGACAGCAACAAAATCTTTGCCTCTCGTCACTCCTTAAAAAAGGGGGTTCTACAAGGGTACTTCAGTGAAGGCAATGGTTAAGCAATAGAACTGACAATTCAGGGAACCATTTTAGCACTTTTGCAAGGTTTCTTTGCATTTGCGCTTGATAAACTGCTATTCTCATGTGTTCCTTTCTAATTATGAAGGGTCATGATAGGTCAGTTTCTATTATTATTATTATCATCATCATCATCATCATCATCATCATCATCATCATTATTATTATTATTATAATTATTATTATCATCATTCATCTTTAGGAATAAATACCTTGTTGCCTGTTATACCTTGTTGCCTGTAGTTTAAAAATGAAAAATGGTTCTACATAGCAACAAAGGGGGCTTTGGTATGGTAACTATTTTTACAATCCTTTACTTTGGGACTACATATGGAAACATAAACTGAAAGTCCAGTACACGTTTGAAACAAGGGTCACAACATCCTCAAGCTTGCACAACCATTGCAGGTGTCGAATATGCCATCTGCACATTTGACACAATGTTCAGGCCTTCACTTAGGTATGAGGCACTCACTCACGTATATTTAGCAGACTTTACACAAAGGGGAGGAGGGTCAAACAGCTGTTGAGGCTTCATAAGACTGGTGCCTCGCAACAATATTTCTTTGTAGAACATTGCACGTTTTATTCTAAATAATGTTACAACCTGATGTTACTTATAACATACTATCTCTTTTTCTATTGCTTAATTACGGCCATCACCCAGCACACTGGAATGACATCAGTTCGCAGTATTGGTCGATACCTTGATTCTAAATACTGGAATCGATTTCAGGAGAGAAAATGTTTAGAACAACCCTGCTGAGTGTAACCTTTTACTGATTAACGCTTATTTCTGCAATCATTTCTGTGCCTAGTCTTTCAGGGATAAAAGGTCACTTCTAACCTTGTGTGGCACATGTCATTTCCTGTACCGCCAGGCTCAACTTCAGAGAAATCTCAGTCTGTAGTGAGGGGAAATTCTGTGCTGTGGGATTAGTTCTTAGTCACCTCATTTTACTGAAGTATTAAGCATAAAAAAGTGCCAACATCACATGAAAAAGCCCAGAGGAGGGTGGGGTGGGGGATGGGGAGAGCGCTGTTGACGTAAACCCTTCTATAAAAGTGCTGCCACTGTGAAAGTGCAGGTATTGTTTTAAGAGAAAGATGCCACATGGGAGCCGGTGGCACAGTGAGGGATGACAATGCTGCTAAACTGCTTTGGCAAGAGATGACAGGCACATTCCAACGAAATAAACAGTGCACACAGTAGGCGCAACTTTGTCCCCGCTACTTAAAAATATCCTGTTTCAGTTCAATCCTGAAACATTCCATAATTGGGCTGCAGATGAAGGGTGCGGAATAAAAAGGGGGGATGGGGGGGGTGGGCTTTTTTCCATCTCTCTCTCTCTCTTTCTCACTTTCTCCATGTTTCTCTTTTTTGAAAGCTATTACTACCATTACAATGTGAATCTCCAGCCCCTGTGGATTTACTTTGTGTGTTGTGCCAGCGCTAGCTAAAGAAAACTCCACGTGGAATAAGCTAATCCTTTTCAAACGGGACACAGCCGACGCGGACATGACTTTGCAAAGGGGGGAGGCGTTGGGAGGGTTGGAATGATGTCACTTGTTCGAAGTTTGGACTCTAAACACACACCCACCCAGTCTTGTCACCCCCCCCTGCCCCCTACCTCGCACCCCCTCACCATTTCTGCGGCCTTCCCTTTGAAAGTAGCAGCCAACTACAATAATCAGTTTCCCCTCAAAAGTATTTATCAGATGGAGGCGAAAGCAAGATTACATAGAGCAACAATATGTCCCTATTATTGTCCCGGCGAGTGACACAGGAGGTGACGTGGGGGGGAAGAGGGGAAAAAAGAGGCGACGGGGGGTGGGGCTGTATAGAAGTCAAAAAGAGAAAGAATATTTGATGGAAGGAGAGGTAGAGGGGAGAATAAACTAAGTCTAGAAAAAAAAGGGGAGGGGGGCATGAGCTGTCACTCTCATTATCCTCTCATTATCCCACAGCCAAAACAGCCTTTTCTCTTACACTCGCTCTTTTTTCCCCATGCACCACTTTTGTTTATGCTCTCACTTCTCTTTTTTGTCGTTTTTGGTAACTTATTCATGAGAAGGTAGAGCGAATATGCAGCCCTGTGCAGTTTATGTCTAATTTAGTAAATATCCTGGCACCAGCCAGGCCCGTCAACAGCTCCTATATTCACCCTGGTTGCTGTTTTTTTTTTTCCTTCATTTTGTGTCATTAGGTGGGGGAAATGGGCAGAAAATAAAAATATCTAGATCCAAACACCTTTCTCTCAGATGTGACAGACAGCTCATCTCCTTCAGCACTGTGAATGACTTAAAGGGCCCATTTCCAGTATTTTCCCCCTGAAGTCCACGTTTAACATTTGTGCAGATTAAAGTACCAAAATCAATCCCAATTCCTTTTCACCTGCTCATTTTCCAATTTCCTCTCTTTACCCTCTCGATTAAACAGGCTGCACTGTGTCTTTAAGGGGCACATATATGGCATTTGTCTTGTGTGTTAGGTCCACTGGTGTGGTTTTATGTACTAAAAAGAGTCATAATTATTTTTGCTACTGTGTCTTTAAGAGTGATTTTTTGCAAATACAGTAAACCCCCAACAATCACTGGGGTTACATTCCAGGAGCACCTGCGTATAATGAAAAAATGCAATGTTGTGATGTGGTAAAAAAAAAAAAAAAAATGTAGTGTAAACCCTAAATATGCCCCCAAATATGCTCCCAAAACACTTTAATTTCATTTAAAACTCAGCTTAATACATTACCCTTAAAGAAAATGTAAAGGTCAACCAGTATCTGTTTTGTACAGTGTACAGTGATCTGCTGTCTCCTGCAATGCAAGAATGTAAATACCGATGTTACCCCTGTATAGACTTTACTGTAATTCATGCACGGGCATTTTCTTTGGTATAAGCAGGTAAATACAGTAATAAATACATTTAATTTACAATAATAAAAATACAGGGCTTTAAGAAGAAAAAAACGAAAAACACGAGAACACTCGAGACGCTCCACGGGGGAAATTCTGGACTGCGGCTGCCAGAGATGCGTCACAGCAGCCAATCAGCAGCAAGGAGAAATAAATAACGTTCTCGGATTGGCTACTTTCAAACCTTCCGCCTCTCTTGCCTCTGAGTGTTTAACCATCCGAAGACGCACTTTCCTTGTGTTCTCTGGACAGTACCAAAAAATGCCACGAAAAGACGCTGAGCAGCGGAGGCTCATTCAGTTCGGTTGCATCTGATTGCCTTGCTAACCGCTGCACCCAAACATAAACAACCAGCACGAGGATGAGGAGTGTGGCGGACGAGGCCCGGACGTCACAAAACAAACAAAAAATAAAAAAATGCGGAGGATATCTGCGATTTCTGCAAACAATTATTTGTTTGGTTCTCAGAAAAAAATCAGTGAAAGACTGAAGCTGTGACTGCTGAACCGCGAATAAGTGGGGGTTACTGTATTCTTTTTATTCACGCTCTGTATTATGTCATCAGAAAGCAGCCCTGACTGAAATACTCCTTATCACTTCGAATCAGTGGGCAGAACAGCTGTAGTCTTAATAGGTGAAGGTATGGTTTTGGAATTGGAATTAGAATCGGTTTCTTTGACATCACAAAACAGTGACTTCAAAATGAGCCATTTTTGCAGCTTTGTCCATATATGGACAGTATAGGCTGGGAAGTGATGACCTTAGCAGTGCTTATCTATAGCATCACACACTTTTATTTTAAAAAAAAGGACATACCAATTTCCATGTGACCTTTAAGAATATAGATGTAAATGACCTCTGTTTTGATTGGCTATCCAGTTAAAAAACAGGCCAGGCTGAAACCTTCTTAATAGAAGGGCAAATCTACTGCTGCAGCTGAAGTTTCAGATATATATATATATATATGTATATATATATATATATATATATATATATATATATGTAT
>JBBIGA010000040.1:19810615-19827465 GCA_037576975.1 Alestes dentex | reverse complement strand
TACAGCATCATTTGCCCTGGTTTGGTTTTTCTGACACCACAGTTCAAAATTGGCTGTATTTGAAGCCTAGTTTCCTAGTTTTCATATAAGAACTCTATGGACTAGAAAGTGATCGGTATTACTAAAAACTTTTAACAACATTTGCATACTACATCAGTAGTCTTTTATTTCAAAAAATAGAAAAATTGGGTTTTCCACAATATAAGCTCTTTCACACTGGAGCGCAATATTACAAATCCCCTGTCATTTGGGATGCTCATCACTTTTCATTGTTGTGTATGAGCTAAAACCAGTCAACAGCTTAATACTTACCTTGCTTTTCCTTCGTCTCTTTTCTGGCTCTTTCTCTGTCCCTCTACTGATGGCTTCACTGGCCGAGAGGCTAACAAAAGGAGAAGGGGAGAGAGATGAAATATATTTTGACTGTTTTATGGAAAAACAATCTGACACAAAGTAATATTCATCTCCAATGAATCCAATATTCTTTTTGGAATGATATTAGACGGTATCTATTATATCTTCCATTGTGTTCCCATCTGCCCTTTTCAGGATCTAAATTATGTGCATTAGTACGTAAATGGGCTAATGCCTGTCTGTATTTAGCAGGCTACATGCCGTGAATATATTCTCTGCTTCAAGAAGTAATTGGTAATTACAGTGGTCATTTAGGCAATCACTGTCTCTCCCAGATTCATGTCATTCTTAAAAATAACTAGCTCTTAACCTTTGACAGAATTCTACAGAAACGGTTCATCATCGCCCCCGCTTTGATTAATTTTTGTGCACACACATTCTCTCTCACTTTACAAGTGCAAGAGCGAGCGCGCACACACACACACACACACACACACACACACACACACACAAAACACACACACACACACCTGTATAACATACCAATAATAGCGATGCTTTTGCATTTGTTAACCGTGGCACTTTGCCTCCTGCGTCAAAGAGATGGAAGAAGAAATGTAGACTTAGCTGAAGGGCAGGTATAGCCGCAGCTCTAAAACCATTAGTTCCATTTACTAAACAATTAGACAACAGGATATACAGGTCATTTCGCCTTATCACAGCCTCCCGCTTACTCTTACTTTTCCCCTGCCCCCCCCCCCCCCTCTTTCTCTTGCTCGCACGCTCCCTGACACAAGAACAAATTCAGCACTTTAACTGTGATAATCTTTTGTCTGGGTTATCTGCTTGCTCTCTTTATTTCTCTTTCTCTCTCTCTCTCTCTCTCCCTTTTGTTTCTGCACTCTCGCTCACACATTAGTCATCGCTCCATGCATAATGGAGCACTGTAAAGAGGACCTTATACTCTGCGGATATTGTCTTTGAAAAATAACAAGGTCGACAGCATTAGCTCCAAAACACTTGGCCCATGTGTACTTAAGATCTCCATTATGTTGATCCAAGCCTCTAAAGCATCTCCTGCAGCGACTTCCCAACACCAAATGTGAAATCATTGCTAGGTTAGCACATAACTTACAGTCACTAGCAGAAGGAGCATTTTCATACCAAGTCCAAATGCTAATATTCAGCATTTACTGTTTATAATGGCAGCACGGGGACTATTTCTGGGTTTCGGAGGCAGAGCGGTGAAAGACAGAGCCAGCAAATCAAAAGTTTCCTCATGACGCTTGTCGTTTATTCATATTTAAAAAGACAAAAGTCAATATTATAGGAGGGGTGTAAAATATAGCCTTATGTGGATATTAAAGCTAGATACTGCACATTAGGCCAGCACGTCTGACAACTTGGATATAGATGTGAGAGAAACTACAGGGTGTGGGGTGGGGGGCAAAAAAGGTAAAGCGTTTCTGAAATCAAATATTTGAGAAGTCATATGTTGAAAAAAAAAAGGGTTAATGTAATTTAACAGCCTTCCAGAACACTGAACCTTAAAATATGATTTGCACACCTTGTAATTCCTTACTCTTGCAATGATTGACTTAGCTCAAATAGGGAAATGAAATGAAATTAAGTCAAAGAATGGTCCCTGTAATATTAATGAGAGTTTGTATGGTGTCATTTAAGCTGCCTTTTATGCCTGAGTTGCAAAGCCTTGAATTATCTACTCAGACAAATACAAAACTTTTTCCTTTCTGCAAAACTTAAATGACAGTTTCTCCTGACCCAAGCTGGGGCAAAAAAGTGATAGTGCCCTGTTATTCAGTAATCTGCCACCCAAGGACAAGGAGCGGGCAAAAAAAGGGGCATGGAAAGGGCAAAAAGTCCTCATAGCATACAGTAAAGAATGGAGCTTGGACATCTAAAGTCTTTGGCCTGCATAAGCACAATTGTTAAGATGACCTTGTCTCCGCTTTCAGAGGAGCGCCATGCCTCACTACAGTGACCTTTCTTCTACAGTTTCCTACAATACTTTATTTGGAGGGTCTACTGTAGATGCTTTCTAGATGTTCAGTGTCATTAACTGGCTTGTATACATATAACAAACTTTCAGCATAAACATACAGTAAATGGGGCCATTTTCAAAGCACAGATTTTAAGGTGACATTGTCTCATGGTCTCATTTTTTAATATTCTGTGTGTCATAAATTCATTACAAGGACCTCTGGAAACAGTTTTTGGTTTTGCTTTGCCATCTTTAACTTACGTTTGACTAAATACACACTAAAAATAATTGTAACTTAAAAACCAACTTCTTTGCACAAAATCACTCTCACATAAAGAGATATCACCAGCTCTATTCTTCACAGTTTCAGGCCCTTTCAAAACGAGCCGTTTGGACGTCAGGTGGGGGCCAATTTGCATAGAACCGCCCCTCATCTGTCGAGACCCCACCCACTAGCCTGTTGCTTGTCACATCTTTCAGCGGCCATCTTGCGTCTTTGCAGCTTTATGTTGCTGAATTCAGCCAATAAAACAACCTCCACTATTGGTTGTGGCAAAGAAATTGGCGTGAAAATACACCAATCACGGCGTAAATTGCATGTTTTGTTCCCTATACGTATACGGTAAGGCGCGCTCCACTGTGCTCCAACACTAGATCCGCCATTGTGTCTGCTAGTTTTACGAGCATGGATAAACCGAGCGCAATGTCTATGGGCACACATGAAGTGTTGTGTTCATCTTTTCCATGTGTGTTAAGCGTCCCAATACTTTTGTCCACCTAGTGTATCTCTCACACTTTCTCCCTCCCTTCCCTGCTTCAGCCTGGTCACCATACAGGCCTGGACCACAGTCACAGATTGAAGGGATGGAAGGAAAGAAAGAAAGAAAGAAAGAAAGAAACACATTCACTGGTGTTCAGGACATGGATTCTAATGTAAACTCCAGAAGTTAAACGCGCAGTTTAAGCATGGAGTTGGTGGGGCGTGGCCAGCAACATCTTATTTGCATAAAAGGGACAGAGCCTGAAAAGACTCGTTTTGAAAAGGACCGAAACTGTGAAGAATAAAGTTGGTGATATCTCTTTATGTGAGTGTGATCTTGTGCAAAGAACTTCATGAACATGTTTTGTAAAGCCCATAGACCTATTATAACTTTTTTTTTTTTAAAGTTAATTTTGCACCATAGGTCCCCTCGAAGATCCGTCATTTTTGTCTGCTGGTTTTACGATCTTGCATAAGGCACCGAGCGCTATGGCTACAGGCAAAGGCAAGTCACACATGAAGTGCTGTGTTCATCTTGCTCTGGGGTCCGACTGCCATTTTCACGTGTGGTAAACGTGCAGCGTAAGCGTGGAATGGGTGGGGTGTGGCCAGCAACAGCTTATTTGCATAAAAGTGACAGAGCCCTTAAACAGCTCATTTTGAAAGGGAACTGTCAAGAATAGAGCTGGTGAGATCTCTTTATGTGAGAGGGATTTTGTGCAAAGAACTTCATGAACATGTTTTGTAGCCCATAGACCTATTATAACTTGTTTAAAAAGAGGTATAATACGTCCCTTTTAAAAACCTCACCCTTCCCTCCACAGGGATTTTGATCATTTAAAAAAAATCTAATAAATATCTCCAGAGTCCTCTCCTCTTGAGCTAAAACTCACACATTTTTAGGTCAAGTGATTGGGATGATCTTTGGAAAAGCTTGATATTGTGTCCATTTAAGCATGTAAAATCTTTCATTTAAAATCACTTGGTATTTCCTGCAATCCATAATGCAATATATGGAAAAAAGTACTACCAGTGCCTTTGCAGGAGAAACGTTGGATTTAAGGTACCCACTTTCAAAGATATCAATTTCTGTTTAGACTAACCACAGGTTAAGCTCCAGTGGCATCTGGCAAACTTCAATTACTTTTGCTCATGGAAAAAATATAGGAAAGGTGTCTTTCTGACATACCTTCTAAACAGTTTATGGGCATGGAGGTGATGTCTTATGGCAGGATTGGATACATGCTGACCCCAAGATGCCACCAAACTAACCCTAACCAAACTTCATGATTGCCCTAACTGTTGATATGAGAAAAGTATAACTATTTTCTTTCCTATATCCATTCCCTGATTTGTGCAAGTCAACATGCTTTTACCGCAGTTCACATACTAACCTTGCCTTAAAGGTTTTTTAAAATTTATTTTCAAATTCTATTAAGATAGTGCTTGATAAGGTAAATTTTAAAATGCATTTTCAATCACGTTTAGCACCGGTGCCAATAAGGTGGCACCTGAAGGACATGCTTCAGTGATCAACAGCAAACTTTGGTCTGGTTGTTTATGCCTGTGTGTCTTCCCTGTGCTACAGCCGTTCAGGGCATGGTAATGTGGGACTCCCTTAAAGATGGATGCAGATATTTTGGTAATTCATGGCTCCAGTTCCTTCACCAACTGCATTGTTTTTCTCTTAGCATTTATTTTGAACCAAAATTCGTTCAGACCTGGGAGTTATTGTGCGTCTCCTTCCTGAATAATGCAGTGCCAGTGCAGTCCCAGGATTTCTATATTTGCATACATTTATATGTACAGATGCTCATGGTACCGTCAGTTGTTTCGAAATTGCTTCTAAAGAGAAACCAGGCTTGTGGAGGTCCACCGATTTTTCCTATGGTCTTGATTGAGTTGCTTGAACGTCCTCATGGTATCAAGAGATAAAAAAAGCAAGGGCTCTATAGCTAGGCCTTTAAATACAACTGCAAATGAGCTCCCATTTAACTATCACTTACGACAACTGGCCAATCAGAACCTAGTAAAAGTCATCACATCAATTTTTTGCATCTTTGAGACTCTTTAAAGAGACAGTGTGTAACGGGGTATGTAAACTATTGACCCACTGGAAATCTGATGTATTGAAGCTAAAATATATGTGTTTCTATCTTCTAAAGTGTACAGATAGATAGACAGCTAGCCAGACAGATGACAGCTAAATCAACTATACATAGTTTTATAGCTAAATCAAACCCTAGCTATCACTTTTTGATCCTCACCCTTTAGACATTTTTACTACATAAAATATACGTACGTAATCAAATCAAAATGAAGCAGGAGCTTTTTAAAACATATTGTTATCCAAACAAATCTTCATAGACAATTTGTTCTCTCAGTGTAAAACTCTTAACAGCACCCCTTACTATCTGGAGCCTCAGTGTGCATCTCAGCAGGCCTGTTCTCTGGTCTCCACAAGTCTGCTTAAAGTGGATTAGCCATGATGAATGTGGCAGGCAGGTGAGCGATGTGGAGCCAGTTTAGCTGAAACATTTATATGCATCACAATTCACCCTGGCCCTTTCAACCATGCCATAATTCTTATCATACTGACCGCAAGCAGAGATGAGCAGTGACCAATTCACTTGCTTTGTGCTAGACATGCTTGTGTTGACATTAGTCTGGCACACCTACATGCTACCTCCATGCAAACCAAAATATTAGACTTCTAAGGGACTTGCACTCTTGAAAATGAAGTTTCCAAAAAGGGGTTCTTTTGAGCTAGAAGAACCTTTCTTGTTTCCCTAAAGAACTATTCAGTTGACTGTGATTCACTAGCATGTGGGACCAGCAGCACCAACTGGGGTTGTGGTCGTAACTGTAAGAACTACTGTACTGTACCAGCTGGACGTAAGCTTAATTTTCACATAAGCTGAATTTCAAGACAAGGCATAACTTTTACACCTATCCAGGGGCGGGTTTAAAGTCAAATTCGAGGCATTTTCTAGGCTGGAGAACACTTCAGGCAAGATAGTACACACCTCGCCGGTTAGACATTTTTCCAACAGCAACTTGAGACTCTAACTGTTCCAATGTACAATGCTTGAGCAGCTAACCTCCCTAACCTATAATGTAAGTATGTCTACGCTCTATAAGTAGCCAAGTATTCTCCAAAGCATGCAAAAAAAAGCTGACATTTTCAGAGTGACTTTAGATATCAGCTATTCTCACACATTCTTACAATTATTTATTGCCAGAAATGCCTTTTTCTCATTTTCTTCTGTGTGACTGGAAGCAATGTTGTGTGATAAAATTCTCGCCCTGAACACACTATGAATAGAAGCAGAGCTAAAAATACAGCACTGTTTATGGGAGCAGACTACAGAGCCACTTTCCAAAACTAAAGTCCATGTTCCCTGCATGAAGAAGCATGAAGAGCTGTGGTGTGTTTCAGGGGTGAGTTGAAAGGGAGCGGGTCATGAACCTCAAAATACATCGTTGGATGTTTGGGGCACAAAAAGCGATGCTATTCTGCTTGCCTCTACTGGGCCTTTTGTCAACTGCTTTTTTCCTTTTTTTAAAATGAACAAGTACTTTATCTATCAGTTTGGCTTTAAGCAAACTCTATAATTCAGTCATTCTGAGCATCACCATTGGTGACATTATCTCTGCCTTTTCATTGGCATTAACTGACCATTTGTCAGTAGTAGGTCTTTGCTATGATTGTCTTAAAACCATCTTAGTTAAGACCTGTAGTGTAGTCGGCCCCAGGAGTGCAATGTAGTTCAGGACAAAGCATTAACCCACGTGTGGGAAACTGGCCCTTTAATATTGTCCCGGCTTCCAGCGCACCTTATGCACCCAGCCAGATCATTAACAACTCCTTACTAGTAGAAGTGGAGGTATTAAAGCAGCGAAGGCATTCAAATATGCAAGTCAATGGACATCCATGACTAGGGTAGAGAAATACGGCTTTAAAGAACCATGTAAACATGTAAATGTGCCACATGTGGGAACCTTTTAAAAGTTGAAAGGGCCTCCACGTCGTGTAAGTCCATGGCAATGAAAGGTGATGTCTCTAACTGCTCATCCAAGTAAAGCTCCAAGCTTTATTTTTAAGAATAGACTAATGAGGCATATGGTACAGGGAAGTGGGTTTATTTTTTTACTGTTCACAGTATAATTCAAAAAGATTACCTATAAGAGAGCAGTACGTAAGGCCACAAATTAGGTTCCTGAAAACCTGCAACTCAGCGAGAACTGCATGTCTTTTTTATCATATCAAAGCTTAATTGCACATATAATTAAGAATACATGTATCTAATGTGTTTTCATTTTCCCGGAGGAGCTGTTTTTACTCTGATTTCTTTGATTGTATTCCCAGAAAAGCAGTCCAATTGTTTGTACAATCAAGCTGCAGGGCTAGCATTTTTCTGCATGTGTGTGTGTGTGTGTGTGTGTTTGTGTGGGTATGTGTGTGTTCATGTTCCTTGCCCAGTATAAGCGTGTATTTGTGATAATTCGGATCACTGCATGAGCACGTTCCCGCTGACACCGCTGCCACCCAATTCTGGCCTTATAGGAATTATATTCTGGAAGCCGTGCTCCAACAGCACTCTGAGCTGCGCTTTATCACTGCTCGCTGGTTCTGGATTTTATCAAGATTTCCCACTGAGTGGCGAAATATTAGTGTGGCAGACATATCTGCCAATTCAAACTTCCATCAAAAGCGTATCGACCACGCGGCCGAAACAGCCATTGCATGCGCTTCGTCCTTTGAATTGCTAAAATCAGCTTGGCAAAAGAAGCGGCACCATAAAATTCAGCTGTGGTTTTCTTTCAGCCAAAGCGCTTTTCTTTTGTGGCGGAAAAAAAAGGAAGAAAAGCCTAGGTCTTAGCTGCGCAAGAGTATGGGGAATGCATGGGTCCATCTGGCACCCAAAGAGGAGGCTTTGTCAGGATCCATCCAAGACACACTGCTGCAGAAGGGTCCTTTTCTACAGCACCTGCAAAAATACCTCCAAGCCCAGCCAGACACTGCCTGCCTGCCTGCCGGCCCGCCTGCCTGCACCCTAGTATTGTTTCTTATAAGGATCTCACCTAAGCTCACTTCCTCTGAGAACTTCATCCCATATAGTCTGATTTATTAGACCTACACACAGCCTGTCAAAAGTCTGGGTACATGTTGCCTTCTTTTGAACCTTGCATGTAATTAGGAACAGTGGTATGACGATCATATCTGTATATAATTACTTTAAAAATACTAGCTTCGATTTGACTGATATTTTAAACAGATATTTGAGAATGTCTATTGGCACTGGCCCACAGCTCCTATGTTTTCAAGTAATGGTTCATTTTCATGAAGGAAAATAACACATGCGAAGGTTTGTTAACATAAAACATGCATTTACTGGTACACTCTCTGAAAAAAGGTACTAAACTGTCACTGGGGTTTACTCCTATGGGTACGCATTCAGTATATTAAGTTAGGGAACATAATAGTCGCATTTTTCATTTACATTTATGACAGATGCTCTTATTCAGAGCGACTAACATATGAATCCTATTACAGACACAGGCGAATGGAGCACTAGGGTTCTTGCTCAAGGACTCTCACTGGTAGTGTGGTGTGTTTGTCCAGTCTCTTGTATGGAGGACAACAGTATTAGGTACTATGCTTCATCAACCATGTTTTGTAATTCAGTTCTTTAAATGATATATTTGAAGTTGCATTCTCAATTCACCCTGTCACAACTGTCACTTTTGGAAAGGTACAAATATGCACCATTCCCCTGGGAAAAAGAATGTAGTGTACACAAGTAGACCATTGCTGTACCTTGCATTTATATTGCATTACAGTATATTTTGGGTATGGTTTTGCAGCTTTATGATCATTAAAGCGTCTTCCTTGGTGTAAAAATCAGGTTTGCCAAAAATGACCTAATAGTTTTCTTTTCCCAGTTGATAAGCCATACTGCAACACTTTCGGCACAAAGGCAGTTTAGACGCTTGAAAGAAGTGTAGATGAGTGCTGACATCACAACAAGGATAAAATGCATGGAGTATGGCTTTACCCTCAAAGGCAGGACTTTTGTCAGCTTTTCCTCCAGTTTCACAGGTTTTGCAAAAGAAACAGGAAAGATCTAAATAGGTATTTATGTAACATTTCATGTGCCTGGGTGTTGCTGACAAAGAAAATATTTTTTTTTTTAAAGCTTAGATGTCCTTGACAGACAGTATAAGCAGAATTAGATATAGACAAAGGTATTCAAAAGAGATACAAGAAAAGACAGAAAACATGGGATGGAAAAGAAAGTGAGAAGGTGGGGTGGGGGGGTGAGTAAAATGAAAAAGAAGCAAAGGTGTGGAGCAGGAGATGCATACATAGACAGTCTGATGCACGTAGGAGGCAGACGGAGAAAGAGAGAGAGCAGGAGTGCAACAGAAAGGGAAGAGAAGATGGCTCTATTATTTACCTAGGGACATCTCATGCCCGGCTGCTCTTCGTTAGAGAGAAAAAGGATGTCGAGCCTTATCACTGGTGTCCAATTTGCCGGCAATGTCGATGTGTTTTCAATTGATTCAAGTGACAAAGTCAGGGAAATAATTTCCAAGTTTTTCAAAGGACATTTTAAAAGGCTGCTTGACGCTCTCTGAGCTGTTAGTGAAGGTTCACTGCATGAGGACGACGGCAGAGGAAAACACACACACACACACACACACACACACACACACACACACTCATACACACACACACACACTCTAGCTGACCATTAAATGAGTTTAATGTAGACTATTTCACAGATGTTTTTTATGAAAATGAGAATTAGGTTATGCTTGAAGCACACTGATGATAAATCCTTTCTAAGCTTAATTATGATGTTATAAAATCGCGCCCTGCATGGGCACATACAACTTTTAAAGTGTATTAAATATTGCAATCATTTTTATAAAAACTAAAAAAAAAAACACACCCATAATCTCTCTATATAATTACAATTCTGAGAGTAATTGTGTGTGAGTGGTCAGAGGTGAAGGTGAACTTAATTCCCACACAAACCTCTCCTCGAAGATGGACGCCATGGTAAATCTATAATGAAACCACTCAAAAAGCACTATATCTATTACAAAACATAATGGGGCTCTATCCACAAAATTCACTCACGTGCATTGCAGAGTGCCTGTCTTCTATTTTTAGCCTTGCTCGGCTCAAAATTATCAAATCAACTGGCACAACTTACGAGGACGCACTGGTGTACAGTGAAAGATCCCCCTTTGCAAAAGAAAAAAAAAGAAAGACATAAAGATCTTGGTGAGTTATTTCATTTTAAATATGGTCAGTGCATGCAATTTCTGCACAATGAATGTTTCCAAACAGATATAGACTTAGATACATGGTTTGAACCAAGATCGAAGAATATGTACATTACGTGAAGGTTCTTTAAACACAATGAATATCTCATTACCAAAAACGGTCCTTTAAAAAACCCATCCTCTGAAAAGTTCCTCAGGGAACTTTGCTTTGTGGTTACCCTATGGAACCCTTTGTGGGATTTTTACTTCAGACATTTTTCTCAAAATCGTTTTGTCCATTGGTGGATGAGGTTGTTTGTGTCAAGCATCATTTAATCTCTTGTCAAAATGGTTTTGAATGGCATTGTTTAAATGCCCTCTGTGGGACACACACTATCAAGTCATAAGAAACTAGCTACCTAAGTACAGGTCACAGCATATTTTGGAACTAGATGCTTAGGCCTTTTGCATTTCTCACACTAGTTTTACTTGTTTTAAGCTGTATTTCATAAAGCAAGCCAATGTATCTTCCAGTGGGACTCTCTAGACACAAATGCTCAAAACAAGTGAAACATACAGAATTAGGCTGATAATCGTATTCTTGCAACAGTAACAGAATCAGGATCATTAGATAAACTGAGTTAACTGAAGATGACTGTTCGTATTGTTTTCAGTGCACCGTCACAGCTTAGAAGCACAGATCTTTCCGCAGTACATCCCTATCCAGGCCTAAGGCAATGACGTTTAAGAGCACAAAACATTGATCTCCTATATACCTTGGGAGAACGTCTATATTTTCACAGTCTGATACAGCGATATAGTTCGTGAGAGTGTGTGTGAGTATGTGAGAGAGAGAGAGAGAGGGGCATGCAGCTGTAAATCTGGTGCTAGAGGTGCTGGTAAAATGCCTGGCCGCAAGTATCAGGTGTTTCGATTGACCATGCAGGCCGCGTGACCCCCTGGGGGCCAAGGCCGCGCGTCTCTGGAGTGGATGGCAGGGGTCCGATGAGCCACTCAAGAGGAGCACCACCACATGACTGAATAGCAGCACACAGACAGAGGGGTAAGTGGTAATAGAGCTCTATTAGCAGGTCACTGTGGAGCAGCAGAGAGGAGGATAATAGCACAAGAGCTGGAGGCCACTTATACACTCACCTCGCTCACTAGGTGGATGTCTCATATCTCTTTTAGCGCCGTCACTTAAAAACACACACCACTTATGCACACACTTCTCAGTTAACCTGTTTCTCTCTTTCCTTTTTTCCGTAGAGCCAGACACTGGCTATGTGTCACTACTATAAATATATTAGCATATAGTTGATGGCATTGTTCTCTATGTAGTGGCATGAGGCCATATCAGTTCTCCAGTAATGCAAAGTAAATTCCTGCAGATGGAAATCGTGTGACAAATGTCCTTCGCAACAATACTCAATGTAATGGTTGTGGAAGGACATTTCATTTGTAAATATTCATGTAAAAAGTTTGATTTCATTGCTTCATTGATTTCAGTAGAGACGGCATATCAGTACCTCTGAATGTACTGCTGGATGAAAAGAATGAATGCGTTCCAGTCCAGTCTTATTTCTTTCAGGTAGTACAAAGTTTGAGCTGTTCTATCTTTAAGGGCCCCTATCATGGAAATTAAGCTGATTATTTTTTAAATAATCAGCTTAATATAATACATAAACACCGGTAAAGAGTCCCTTTCAAAGCGTAGACATTTTAACCCTTTATGTTTTTGCAAATTATGATTACATTTTGTATTTTGGTTAATTGCAATTAGTATTACAATTACAGAGCATTTACATATGGCCACATACTGTTCTTTTCTGAAGACCCTAAGATACTCTCCTGTTTCATCATTTGAGATGTAATTCCTAACATATGCATGGACCTGTCTTTATCTCTATCTATAACTGAATAGGCTAATTTTGAGAGCCATTTTCAAATACTGATGACCCTCAATGGCTTACACATGACCAGGAGTCATTTAAGAGTCATTTAAGAGTCACTGACCAGTCATAGTACATAGTACACCTATTGTAAATCGTTGGAGCCTGTTTATTTTGATCCAATGTGGAAAAAAGGAGATTGCATTATTTTTCATACTCTAATATTGTTCATTCTGTTACTGTCGTGTAACACTTCCAGAGAGTGTACCCTGCTGAACATAGTGATCTCAGTCCTCGCTCAGTTATCAAGGTCTCTAACATGCGTCTCTTTGCATTTCTGCATCTCCCTTTCAACTGCAGAGTGAACTGAGTCATCTTTCTTCAAAAGTCCATAACGGTGGCAAGCCGGAGGAGGACGGCTTCATTTCTCCCCAAATCTCACGCGTGCTCCGTTCTCAGCATGAAGAGAGATGGAGGAAATGCCAAGGTTCTGACAAGTCTACACCATTAGAGCCCACGCTTAACTTCTCAGAAGCTTCTTAGTGGCTCTGCGCACCAGCCACAATCCATCACTTCCAGTAACACAGCTCCTTATCCATCTAACCAAGAGACTCTCTCTGGCTCACCACAAGAGAAAAGGCAAGCAAGCTAAACATTTCCTTATCAAATCCCAGCCCAAGCATCGTCTTCTCCTGGCTAAGGCGAGAGGCTGACCAGCTGCACTGTGCGAGACACAGCAAGGCTTTGGGTGGCGTTCACGTCTCGCTGATGCCCCGCTTGATGCCGGACGGAAAGAACACACAGAGCCAGCGTCCAACTGAAGATCCTCAAAGGACCCCACACATCCCTTGCATGTGAGCCGCGATAAAGTGTGCGCCAGGCCTCGAAAGTTTCAGGGCCAAAGTTTTTGCCCAAAGAAAAGCGAAAAAGGAAAATAAGAAAGTTTAAGCTTGTTTAGCCCCCCACCACCACCACCACCACCCCTCCCCCAAAGACAAGCAGGCACACCATCTGTGAAGATTCACTCTCCAGCCATGGCCCCCACCCCAGGAAGAACTGGTGGAAGGGCTGGAAGAAGAGGGGGGGTGGGTGTTTATAAAAGGAAGTCATGTAAAGAAGCTTCTGAAGCTATAGATACAAGGTGGACACATGCTCCTGAAAATTGTCAAATACCTCCCCTTTTGATGTGAATCCCTGCACCCTGCAACCTCTTGGCAAGTGAAACCGCCGACAGTGACCTCCCCTTCTGTTCGCTTTTGGTCGGGTGGCATGGAGAAGCAGAATGGAGTCTCCCTCTCTTTTTCTCTTCATCTTTTTATTTCGAGCATGAAAGGGAGCACTTGAAACACAGACATGCTGTCTGACACTGACATTGCCTGTGTGTGCCTCGAAGGGTGGCTTCCTTTCACCGAAAACGATCCCTAGTTTGTTGGGTTGTGATGCTCTTCTTTTTTTTTTTTTTATTCCTCTTTCCTGGGAAAATCTGCCAGAGCTTATGCATGCAAGCCAACGCATGAACTTTCAATCAGGGATTAGCCGGATTTTCCAATGTGGATCTTCTTTTGTGAATTTGGCCAGCGTCGCCTCTGTCGCTGGCAAAGAGAACGTAAATAGAATATGATCCCTGGGCCAATGGGGATTGCCTTGCTTATTTCAAAGAAAGACTTCAAAAAACCAGGGCCACTTAGCCCACTCCACGAGCACGATGGCGCAGCGGACTGAAGTGGCGTTCGCGTGACAGACCACCAAAAAAGTCCGCGTCCAAGTAGGCAGCATATTGCCGCCGTGCACTTTGGTCCGCGTGGCCAAAAGAAAGAGGGAACAGCAACATGGCTGAAAAAGAAAAGCGCAACAAGAAAGGCAATAATTGACTGAAGACTGGATTTAAGCAGAAAGCCACTTGCTGTAATAGTTCAGCAAGTTTCTGCCTCTGTGCTTCACTGAAAGCCCCCCGATGGCATCTCTGTATCCACATCCAACCCCATATGTTCCGATACTAGGCCCCTCTCTCGCTATTGTGTCCCCGCAGAAGTCCACTTACCCAGATCTAGATGCTAATCCTGGCTTACTGCACTGTCTTGTCAGATAAGGACACAGGCTGCCGATATGTTACTTCTGCACACTGATGGAGTTCTGCACACGGCCACTAGCCACAGCACAATGCGAACGAATTGGACTGAACACAGTGTCTGCGCGTGTGTATGTGTGTGTCTGGGCATGTAAATGTGGCTTTCATATACAGACCCACACAGATGCACAAAAGAAAGCCGGGAAAAGACTTAACTTCCGCTCAAGCAGAAGTTTTATCTTAAAAAGAACAATGTGCAAATATGCCACCCATTTGAGCTCTGTATTTGTTCTTTAAATGTCAGCGCTGAAATCCGCCACATTGAGGAGCCTGAGACTGGATGCAGCCAGAAAGTAAACCGGGCTGGCTGCTGCCACCGCGGCTCCACTCATGCTGAACTGCATTAACTACAAGGAACTGTACTTTTTTTCTTTAAGAAATCAGCAGACAGGTGTGCTTTTATGTGACCTATTTATAGCTTTCCATTCTCGCCTTTTATCTCTCAGTCCCAAAATTTCTTCTCCAGTGTTAATCAGTGTCTATCATTGCCCTGACTTCCCACATCCAGGACACACACAAACACAAGTGCACACACATACACACATACATACACACACACACACACACACACACACACACACACACACAGGTTAAGGATATGGTTAGATTCTTATTAAGAACCTCCTGGTGTGAAAGGCGGGTACCAAGCTCCATGATATAAACAGAGGGTCGGGTCCTCAGGAGAGGGACTGCATGTTCTTTCAGGACATAAATATTGTGAAAAACAAAGAAAAAGCAGCAGCTCCAAACAATGTCAGGTCCAACAAAAGCTATTATTATTATTATATATTTAACTAAAAGGGTAATGTTTTTGTTTGATGGAATAAAGATTAGAGTTAGAACACTTCACTATAGAGTGGAATTCATAACACAGTACAACACCTACAGTCTCTCCTGAAAACAGCCATGACCCTATACAGACATTTATAAAAGCTTATTTCAGAAAGTATCAGTTGTCATAACCTTTTCTGAAATCACAAAAAATGACAAAGCGGCATTTATGACAACTGACACTTGTTGGAATATTACATGTTTGTGTAGGGTTATGTCAAATTAACAAAATCCCATGTAGCCTTTATTAATGACATCCTTCAACAAAGTGTTTCCTGAAATACTTGCTGCATATATACTTCTGTGTTGTCAGGGTTATTTCCAAAATAGCAACTTTTTAGGGGAAGTGAACATGTTTGATGCTTAATGTAAATCCATTGAATACTTTTTTCTCCAAATAATTTTAAATCATTTCAACTGGCCAGATTGTGGTGATAAAATTTCTGCAATTTAAAGGTTATCTAGTATTTACAAGTGTAGTAAATATGTAAATATAGGAAAAACAGAACATAACTGTGCCCTTAAATCCGCAGAAAAATCTCACATTGGGATTTGTGACACGCTGTATGAAGTTATTTTCACATCAGTTGACACGGGGTGTTCAAAATGTTGCATGAAATTGTATATTTGTAATACATATAGAACATGTATGACTCCATGTCCAGATGTATGATGGGTGTGTGTGTGTGTGTGTGTGTGTGTGTCGTTGGAATAGCTTGGATAAGTACTGGTCAACTATAAAGGCCACTTGCTTCTATCTCTCCTGATTTAAAACTATGGACATCCATTTTTACCAAGTGACAGTGTGCAGATTCTTCTATCATCTCTGGTGCAGAAGAGCTGGCAAAGAAAAGGTTAAGTCCTCTAAATCGCTTTGGGGCAAAGTAGCTCCACCGTCCCAGTTTACTTCCTCACCTATTCATGTCCTTCTTTGTTCCTTAAGTTCTTTTTCTACACTCCAATCCGTGTCTAACAAACTCTCTTCTTTGTTTTTGTCTTTGCTGTGGCTCTTAAGTTGCTTGTTTCTCCATTGCTCCAAGCGCTTGTGCTGCCTGCTTGTTTGGGCGATTAGTGCGTGGCTGCTGCTGTGTGTGCTGTGCTGACTGTGTGTGTGTGTGTGTGTGTGTAAGTGTTTTTGCGGGCTCCTCAGGGCCCCGGGGGTGATATGCTCAGCGTAAAATGGCCCTCCATTCTGCCCACCTATCTCTCCCAAGACGAGGCCACAGCCTCCCTGTGGAAAATCCCCATCCCCGAGCACTGGGCGAGGACGGGAGGGGATTAGGTGTTCCGCCTGAAAAGCACGCTAAATTAAGTCCTCACTGTTTATTTTTATACTTTGTATTGTAAATTAAAATGGTGGAAATTCATCTTATTGTACTTTTCTTTTTTTTTTTTTTTTAATTTTGTTCCTCTCAGTTCCTGCAAATCAGATTGTTCTCTGTGCAAGAGAGTGTGACATGCTTTCAGCGCAAGGAGGACAACAATGAGAGGAAAAAAGGCATCAGAACGCAAACACAAACACACACACACACACACACACACACACACACACACACACACACACACACCTTTGGATCTGTTTACAGGAATCACATACACTGAGGA
>JBBIGA010000040.1:19784472-19794848 GCA_037576975.1 Alestes dentex | reverse complement strand
ACACACATTTCCTACACTCACAGATTCTCCTCTTCCATCCGCTCTATACCCTCCCTTTCTCTCACTTTCCCAGTCTGTCTATCTCTCTCGTCCTCCCCCTTCTTGCTGTGAAAGAGAAGCGGTCTTTGGTTCCGAACCAAATGCGCTCATTCCAACATTTCAATAAATTGAGAGGGAAAAGCATTAAAGTTAATCAGACCAACCACATTGTGGTTAAGACACGTTGGCTGGATTATGGATTACTATTAGCTGGATGAAAACCGATTCTTTCATTTAAATTCCGGGTTCCTCAGCCTGCTAAAATTAAAAAGGAACTAATACTTCTTGGAAGTAGTTCTTTATTCTTCTTGCAAACACTTCCTTCCTCTTTAATCTCACATGGAGACAGACCACATGATGAACCCACAGCGACAGCCGGAAGACTGAACTCAATGTTGAAGGATGACCTTAAATAAAGTTACACTCGATTACATGGAGAATCGCCTCCCTACAGCCGAACTAAGGGACTGGTAAGGCCATCCTGTACCAGTCTGGTAAAGTCATTTTATAAGGACAAACTCTTAAAACAGACGAGTCAATGACACATTTCTTATCTGTCAATAAACGACTAGTAGGCCTACCATTAACAGTCAGAACATTGTGTCAGAGAGTTACTATTAATGATAAACGGCCAAGGAAAAATGATGATGCTCTAATAACACACATGTGGTGTGTATTTAAGCTCCTCATTCATCTTCTTCCATGAGACACAACGCTTGAAAGAATGAAAAGTCAGGCACATCTCTCTGTTGAACTATCCTCAAAACTTTTTTTTTTTTTTTACCATTATGATTTTTTCTTATTTCTTATCAAGTTTACAAGCTTCAGTATCACTGTTTTGAGCTACACCCAGACCACAACCATGAAATAAAGTTTTAAAATATTATTACTCTAAAACCCTGAATAAAGTGATACTCAAATAACAAAAAAAATCCAAAACATTTCAGTACAGTTTTTTTTTTTTTGCTTGTTTGTTTGTTTTGTTTACGCATATCAGAGATGGCCACCATTCATAAGACTACATGGTATATACATACCTTTCATGACAAATGCCTAAACCCTCTTAAACATTTATAAAGGCTTCGTTCAACAAATGTCAGTCGTCATTTGTCTGAAAGGTGAAGTGACATCAAAATTGACCCAATCAGTCTTTATGACTACTGACACTTATTAAGCCTTAATAAACGTTTATGAGGGTTTATGCAGATGTCATAAAAGATTTATGTACAAATATTGGCCTTCGGAAAAGTGCTATCAAACAATTAATTCAAAATAAGTTCTTTTGCAGCATAATTTCTAAAAATGGAGCGTATCGATTGGGCAGTGATTTGTATGTTTTGAAACTAAACATTTTTAAATTATGTTTATGTACATCATACTCTTTTATTTAAAACAAAAAATGAAAAAAGGGAGAGAAATGAGGTTTTCCATGTTGTGGGCTCTTTAAGCCACTTGACCAGACTTTGTTAGATGGCAGTTAAAGTTTACAGTGCTTTAATGTTGCCAGTATAGGTTGAGCCTCTCTTGGGTTATACTGCGTTTCAGACAGATGTATTGTAAGTATTGGAGGCTAGAATTCACAGAACTATTAAAACATGGAATTTTCCCTTGCTCACAATGGAACTGATGACGTTATGAATTGGATTGATCCCTTTAAAGCCATCAGTTCACTGTGTGTGTGTGTGTGTGTGTGTGTGTGTGTGTGTGTGTGTGTGTGTGTGGCATTTTGATCTCACTGAGTGTGTGTGAGTGTCTGCTGTTGCTGCTGTCAGCACTGGATGGTATATGTCAGCCTTGACTAGGCTCTGGCTCCAGTATATCACCAACAGCAGGCAGCTCACTGCAGATGCAACTAAACTGTTTCACTCCCAATAAACCTGTGTCTCCATTAGAGCATCTGCCTCCGAGTCCTCACTGCAGACAATTAAACATTGCCTTTGATTTATACCAGTAATTCTGTTATATATCAGATATGAACGGTGTGTATGTGAGTATGCTTTTTGTGTTTATAGTATGTCTGATTGGTTTTGTGTGAATGTACATTTGGTGTGAAAAAGAAACTGTGTACCTGTACATCTGTACGCAAAGTCTATATCATTCAGAGATTAATAGTCTATACCAATAAGGGATATTTTTTTCCTTTTTCTGATGTTTTCTTTTCACGTCTGATGAGCTACAACAGAAAATAGTCAGTAAAGCCACATTATCAAAATAATATGTACAAATAATTTGTGTTTCACACTGCACTGCATTAAATCCAGTTAAACAAGACCAATTATCCTCCGCCTACAGTAAAGAAACATGCAGTTGGTCTGTGTTCTTTAAGAGCTGTCAATAACACCATATGCTCAGGAAAGCATATTGAGACATATTGTGGTATAATTATCACAATAACAATAAATATTGTCATTTTGCCCAGCTCTGTATTAAACAAATGTAATTTTTTTAAATGAGGAATGGACGTCGTGACAGATCCTTTAAGAGGTACCTTAGACTTAGACTTCATACCTGCAGGCTCAGTACAGGTGAGGCACTTCTGAACACCTGTGGGCTGAAGGGCCTCTGGACCTCAGCACCCCCACTTCTCTTTCTATTCTTTCTCTTTCTCTCTCTCTCCCTCCCTCTCTCTCTCTCTGGGCAAGGTCAGCCTTCTGTAATGTGTTCACCTCCACGCCTTGCTCATTATCCTCAGAAGCAAGTGATGGATCTGCTGGAGAGGCAGGGGAGAGAGAGAGAGTGAGATAGAAAGAAGCGTCACTGACATTTATCTCTACTTGTAGCCACCCGAGCTTAAATCAACCTATCACTCCATCCCAGAACACTTAGTGCAGGGGCACAAACCTCAGGCTGCTGCCTCTGCTAGCAGCCCAATCTGTCCGGCTGGATTTTTATTGATCATCGTATTAAGGGGGAACTGGATAGATGCCTCACCGTGCACAAACACACACTGGCGTGGACATAAACGATACTTAAACATTTCACTTTGCTGCTTTGCTGGCATTCTTGCTATTCCCCCCCCCCCACCCCACCCCACACACACACATACACTCACAATACACACAAACACACACACACACACACACACACACACACATCATGGTCTCCACTAAATTATTCAGATGGCACAGTATTTGATTTAGCATGCTGCCTGTCTGCTGAGCCCCCCCACCCCCGCCCCCTCTCTTTTTTAGACATTTCATTATGTTGTATGACTTTAGGCCCACTGGCTGGAAAATGACAATTATTTTGCTCCAGCAGCTTGCTATTAAGAGACCCGAAGAATACGTCGAGTGGCGTGCGGAGGGGCCACTTTGGTGCACGGTGAGGACTGCACACACACAAAACACACACACACACACACACACACACACACACACACACAAGCCAGTACAACAATTGTGCCGGACTGTGGCTGGGGCACGTGACAAATGGTCCTTTGGAAAGAGCTCAGAAAAATATCAGTCAGAGCAAACTAATGCCTTTTAAATGTACCCAGCTACCTTTAGCAGTCCAGCTTAGTGAATTAAAGCAATAACTAATGGCAGTTGGTTTGGCCTTTCCATAAATTCCACATAAATATATATGAGGGGAAAAAGGAGAAACATACAACAGGCTAATAGAAATGAATGAACTAGTCAGCCATAAATTTGCTGTGAGAGATATGCTTTTTCTGATTGGAAAGGGCATCCGCTATCTGCAATATTGATAATAGTTTTCAAATTTCATCTGCTTTTGTTTGCATTCTGGGCTGCCTGTTTAAACACACAGGGAATTATAATGAGACCAAACATTATCTCCCAGTTGTTCAAGGCTGAACATATAACTTTATCAGAGGAACGATTCCTGCTCTTTGGCTGGGTTGTATCTTTTCCATTAAAGCCTGGCTATCAGCCGGTGACAGTGAGGCAGCCAATCGGCACTGGGCTGTCCACATCCACTGGCCAAGCGGTGCAGAGGGTTCCATTTTTGTTTTACTGAGCCGTTTTGTGTATGAGAATGTGTGTATGCATGTGTGTATGAGAGAAAGAGAGACAGAGAGAGAGAGAGAGAGAGAGAGAGAGAGAGAGAGAGAGAGAGAGAGATTTAGAAAAATGAAGGAAGGACACTGACAACGGCAACTGTGTGCGTTTTAGTTTTCTACATTTGTCCTTCCTTTACACAAGGAGATTCAAAATCAAAATAATAAAAAATCAGTATCAGTTGTTCTGAATTTACTGTGAAGAAAATCTGAAGAACAAATGTCCAAAACAAATATGCCAATTTGTTCACATTTGAACATGTGAGTATCAAAGCCGCGCTGCACAGTTAATTTTGTAGGTCAGATATAGCGGTCTTATTCAAAAGTGCAGACTTCCATGCCAGCACAATCCCTGGCACAATGGGGAAACAGCCATGAGCACAAATGCATTGACCTTCCTCGACACTGGACACATCACAGTGCTTAAAGCAGAGCAGTACAAGAGCACTCCTTTACCGACTCTTTAAGAAAGATGTCCTGTCAGTCTTAGACCCAGTGTGTCACTCACGCTCACACAGACTCTCAGGTCTCTCTCTTGCTCCATGAATGATGTTAGGATGCATGTGTAAAAAGACAAGAGGAACTGCGGCAACCTCCACTCTTGCTTTAGCGCTTTAGCTCTTCTTGTGAAGCTGCTACTGATGACCCATAAAGTTTACACCATATATTGGGAAAATCTCACACTGCTCACTACCAAGTTCATACACATTTCTATGCAAAATTTCTAATACTCTGGTCAAGTTTCTAAGTGACAATACATTCACACATCCTCTTAGGGGGCCAAAACCATATGCACTGAAATATGCAGGTATGTGGTTTCCATGTACTGATTTCCATAAAGAAAATCAACAAAACATTTCATTTGACCTAAAAAGTCCAACATTTGCATGTAACCGTAGTCCATATAGGGGATCTAAGAGACCAAAACAGAGCATTTGAAATGTATCTTTAAATTTAAAATGCTTTGTTTTAAATGTATTTATTCTGCAGCACTTTAGCACGTTTTTGTCCTACATTCCTGAGAATCAATAGCCTGTTCTCTTATTAGATTAAGAACCAGTAGAATTCACCCAAACCGAACGTGAAGATAATGTTATTTATCTTAAACTTATTTGATAACTGATGGAAAGTAAGAAAGGCATGAGAGTTAATTACCAGAAACTGATAGAAATGCCAAAACACTGCTTTCCAGCTGAACTCTGTCTACTAATATGACATCAAATATATGATGTAAAATATATAACCGTAAATGCACCTTTACCGTCCTATTTAAACAAAACTGTTGGATGCACTCAATATGTTGACTTTGCTGAAAGTGTTTTAGGAATCAAAATCATGACCACATTTTAACATTGGTATTTTTCCCCTGCCTGATCTATGAAGGTCATTATACTTTTGTCTAACTTCGTTAACGTACTCTAATCTTCCCCACGTGGATAAACATTTATTATTCGTAAAACATTACAAATGTCATGGACTGACTTTAGGTGAAAACAAGATACAAGATACAGAATCTGAGCCCCTTTAAGGAAAGCCAGAGAGAGCATGGCACACTCAGACGTTCAGTCTCCAGCCCAGCCCTGCCGTAGGCCCATTAGATCAGGCCTGCGGCAGAGCCCCTGGAGGTCGGGTTATCTGGAGCTGTCGGCGCCTAAGTGGATGCCACACAGCCCGGGGCGATAGCAGCTCCTCTCAGGCTAAACTGTACATGCAGGCTCTTAAAAAAGCAGAGGGATCAGTCGTGCCTCAGTGGCTTTCCCAGTAGCGAGGCTGGATGAGTTAGGATAGCAGGGTTAAAGTGCGCAGAAATCACACGGCTGATATCACGACGTAAGGCTCGTCATGCGTATCCGCAATGACAGCGGTATCATGAGGGCTCTCCACCGAGACGGAGGCTTCGTTGCCTTTAATGTTCACACTGTTACCGCAGAGAAGCTCTGACCAGGAGTGACTGTCTCCAAGAGCAGCAGCCGGATTTACCCTCTTGGCTCCTCTGTGGTGTTTATGTTTCTAAACCCCATTTTTTAAAATTTTAATTAACCCTAGAAATTGGCGATTATTAAGCAAAATTTTTAAAAAAGTATCGTCTAAAATCAGAAAAATTATTTACTTCTCTCTCATTGAAACAAGAAGAGGACTTGTGTCAAAAGCAAAGATTTGAACTGATACCGTATTTACTCTTGTAATTATAAGAATTTACTACATCTGAATGAGTTATTGCTGGACATATGGCGCTGTTTTGGACAAAGCAAAAACATCACGTTTGCCATTGTTTACATCAAAACAAACAAGAACAAGCAAGAAGTCGAAGCTTCAGATGTAGAACATAAACATTCCATAACTCTTTAATTACTTATGCATGTCATATTTAAATATTTCATTTTAAACTCTTTAACTCAAGACTTCTGAGTTCTGAGGGTTAATCTCTCATTCAAAGCAATGAAACCCAACTTGAAAATTTGACCAAAGTGCAGATTCTACATTTTCAACTGATCCTATATTTGTGTTCATAGTAGGAACCATTTTATTATCATTTCAATTTAATAAATAGTTATTGTTAAACACATGGTCTTAATTTGTGGACGTCCCTTTTAGTTTAGAAGTTTAGACTCAAAGTGGTCAATACAGAACGTAAATGTAATTCAATATATGACAAATTATGTAATTCATTACACAATTATGCAATACGTTATTGCGTAATATGAACTTAATGAGTAACAAAATGACAAAACCGCAAATAACCATGGTGAAACAATGAAGTAATCTAGTTTTGGGGATCTTGTTTATAAAACTGCAGCTAATATTGTCCACAGAATAGGATGCAAAAACTCACAGTAACAAAAGAAGTGCAAATGGACAGAAAGAATATTCTTCAATTCACGTAAACAATCACTTTTTTTTTTTTTTTAACTGAGCGTCAGTATTCTAACCACAGACTGTGATGCGGGAGATTGGGAAGCAAACTTTGCTGAGCTTAGTGTAAACACACGTGGCTCCAGCTCTGGATACGTAACAGCAGCTTCTTTTGATTCCAGCAGCTTTATCCTGGCCCTGGCAAACAGGGCAGTGCCCACGGCCAGAAGAACCCAGCCAGGATCTTCTCTGTTTACCCATGACTCTCACAAGAGTCCTCCTGCCGTAGCCATCACCATCTCAACCAGCTGGGGCTTCAGATGATAGACCGTAACACCACTGTGTGTGTGTGTGTGTGTGTGTGTGTGTGTGTGTGTGTGTGTGTGTGTGTGTGTGTGAGTGTGTGCATGTGCGTGTGTGTGCGTGCATATTCAAAGTTGATTTCAACAGTAAATTGGTTAATGATTTCTGGGAAAACTATAAATTGGGGTCCCAAATAAAGGCCATTACAGCAATATGATTACAGTCCAATTGAATTACAGTGTAATCACCATTCCTATATATCATTATATTGAAATATGATCCAGAACTAGTTCATGCCTTTGGCTATGAGCATAAAATGGCCCTGCCTGAAAAAAGGTACAGCAGGAAATCTTTAGATCTTCAGTTTCCCAGCCTTAGAAGCCGTTCAAAAGAACCCAACAGCAGCATGATCCATGAGAGCCTACCGACGTGTGCTATGAAGAAAGCAACAATATATGGTCTGTTGGTAGGAATGTTTCCATTTCACAATAAACTTATGAACCCAACAGTGGCGTTCTCCGTGCCAAGCTAGCTAAGTCTACTAGTGATTGCTCATAAATGTTCTCCAATCAGACCTGAGCAGAACCCAACCGTATCGTACTCTATGACAAGCCTGCAAACCTTAAAGCGTGGAAGGCAACAGGATTTGCTCTGTTAGTAAGGATGCTTCCATTTCACTATTAACCTGAAGTGATGCAACTTCTTCATGCATGTCAATGCTTACCTAACATTCAAACTCACGCAAGAGTGACTTCCCTTTTCCTTTTCTGCCAATGCCTCATGGGAGATGTCAGCTATCAGGGACCGTGACGTCCATGACAATCGTCCAGATGTCTTTGTCATGTGATGATGGGAGATGAAGTCTGGAGTGTCCATCCCTAGTGATGTGCGTCATGTGGGATTGTGAAGTATGTGTGCTGACAAGTGGTGCTTGAATGAGGGGCTGAGTGTCGGGAGGCTGGGGGGAGAGGTGGACATGGGGCTCCTGTTATGTACCATAACAAGGAAAAGTACCACAACGGGGGAGAGAAGGCCAACTTATCCATGCAAAGTTAATTAAATCGAAGCTTACTGAACATCAGAAACATAAAACGGTGTACCACAGCTGTCTGCTGTGGCTGGACAAACTCCGTGTGAGTGGAAAAGGAAGTAGCAATCCCCTGAAGGGTCCATCAGTGGGTCCTGATTTCAGTTTCTCACTGGGCTTCCTTTTTTCACCGCTTGATATTAAATCACCCATGCAGCCTCTAATTGGTCAGTGAGGGGCGTTCCGAGTCAAGGGAAGGGTGGTAGCAAGTTTGATTAGATCGCTTAATCACGCAAGCTATACTTTTAAAGGAATGGGAGACAAAATAAACTAAAGGTCTGTCTACATATGTTACATATTCGCTTACTTAAATTCTTAAATTCTTACTTTCGTTTACTTAAATTCATTTCACGTGACAAAGAAAATAATTAACTGACTTTTTTTTCTTGCATTCCATATGCCACCTGACCAGAAATCCACACTAGGCTAAAGGATCTTAATCTGACATCTAAAAAGGCCAGAAATCACCTGGATCTGTCTCCAGAAAGTATTCCCCATATCTGTTTCGTTATCAATGCATTTAACAAAATTATTAGCTTATAATCGAATTCACGGTGACTTCATACTAAGCTATCAGTTCCATGTCATGGTCATCATTAAAACAACTAAAGGACACTTTCTTCATGCTCGGTTTATTACTGAGATATCACTGTATATATTATCAAAGACATATCAAACAGCACAGTAAGTACAAACACCGCTGCGGTCAGTTTTTATCCCATTTTCACGGAAACAGGGCAAATCTTAGATTTGCGTGAAGTGGACGAGAGCTAAACGTCTTGTCACCCAGATTGCTTGTCTTGTTTCACATCACTGTCTCTCTTTAAAACTGACTGACTTCTGACCTCTACACTGTTTTCATGGTCAGTAGTGTGTATGCAGGGTCCTTCTTGTAACTACAACACTGTACAAAGTAGTTAAATAGGGGCACTGGCAGCGGTAATAGTAATAGTGCATATCTTTTATTGGATAGATGGAATAGTTTGGGGAAAAATGTAATTTACAGAATTTTCCATTTATCCCAGATGTAGTCTACTAGCCAAGACATGTTTAATGTCACATCCCCAGTCCGCTGTTTCAGTTTCCTGCTGTGGACTTTTAGTTTGACTGGGGGTGTGGTCTCATCCCTGGCAGAGGGAAACAATAAGGATGCTCGGCTGCCAGGGATGAGACTAATGTGCTTCAGGTGTTTTGAGTTTCTGTCCTGTGTATTTATAGTCCATGTGTTTAGTTTCACTTGTCTGTTCACCCTCACTTTGACCGTAGTTTGAGCTGGTTCAGGTGTTCTCCTGTGTTTTGTGTTTTATGGCCATTGAGCCTGGTTTTTGTTTTGCACTTGAATAAAGAAAGGAAAACCATGAAAGACGTCTGCATTTGTGCCTCAAGCCTCAGCTTGCCTTGCCGTGACGTGACATTTAGAGCCCAATTTTAGCTTCTTTAGTTCAGCACTGTAGGTATAAGTCTAAAATTGCCAATAAAGACTAAACGTCAGTGGTCACCTAAACATTTTCTATAAATATTACCCCAGAACTTTATTAAGGTGGCTTGTTTATGTGATTTATAAAAGTACGACTAACTGACTTATGAAAATGAACGAAATTAACCATGTAGCCAATGCGGCAGGCAGCTATTGTAGACAACAGGGTCCATTTTCACCAACCACCTCAGCAGTGGCAGTCAAAATGCAGTTTTCGTAGCAGCGACTGTAATAAATGCAAAGGAATCCAACATTAGTATTCTTGTAACTGCTTCATGAATACAACCCCTGATGTTGTGTGAAAAGGCTGCCTTTAGCTGTGAAGTTTTATTTGTTTTTATAGCTCACAGAAAGTCATACTGAGTCCTAGACCATATTGACCGATGAGATGCATTCAGTTTCAGAGTTTCGGTGATGCATTTCTAAGGACACAATCTGGGTGACTTCTAGTGTTTGTTAGTCACGGCAGCCTCATAGTTCCAGCTTTGAGGCAACTGAAGAAGCAAAATCTGGGCACCAAACATGTCTTGACTGATTGACTACATCTGGAAGAAGTGGAAAATTCTGTGCATTAAATGTTATTTGATTTCATTTCTTTA
>JBBIGA010000040.1:19772989-19783370 GCA_037576975.1 Alestes dentex | reverse complement strand
TATATAGTTTATGGGGTAAAAAAAAAAAAATCAAGCATTTCGCTCAGCATGCTTACCACATAAATAACACCTGTAGGAAATGCCATTGTTGAGATGTTTCCCGAACTAAATCAAGGCACTGCTTTGACCTTATTTCCATTAATCTACACTATATTCAGCATAGGGCACCGCTCTTGAAACGCCCCAATCCTGCTAGTGCTCTAAGTATGTGGTGGTTTGCTTAAGCACACAGAACCAATCAAGCCTCTGATTACCTCAATGGGCTAATTAAGGCTCATTAGGCCCTAAGCCCCAACACCTGCATGCCCTCCACAACCTAAGCACAAGGCCAGTGCCTCCCTCTCTCTCTTTTTCTTGCTCTACCAGGCTCCTGGAGTCAGCGTAGACTCCAGCCTTATGGCAAAAAGACAAAACCACCCCATCTACTTTTGTTTCCTGCCCTTCACACTCCAACATAAGAATCTCTTCAATTACACAGAAGACTAAGGACTGGTGGAGTGGCCGGCAAAAATGAATGTGCTACACTAAACAGGCTTTAGGAGGGCTGCAGACTGCAGAAAAGTCCTGATGCTGCTGACGCCACCAGCAGCACTGCGACGACAGCTTTTGAAACATCACTGACCTGCTACTGATGAACATGCACAAGCCTCAGTGTAAACATCAGCCTCCTGGCATGGGGTCACACTTCAAGCAGGCTAAAAGTCAAAAGATACGTAAACAAGGGCATAGGAAATTATATATTAAATTCAAATCCAAAATAAACAACATTCCAATACATTAATGTGCAATAAAATTCAGAACATTTTCGTTCATATGAAGTAACTAGTCTACAAATATAACTGAGATATTTAAAAAGCAATTTGAGCACTTATAAATAGCTATTTAAGAACACCATGCATCATTGTTAGGAAATATTTTGATGCCTTCAAACTAAAATTATCATTTTCATACATCATTTACCATATGCTCTCTTGAAGAGGAATGTTTCATAGAACTGAAAGGGAATTAAATGGATTTTTTTAAAAACTTTTTTCGGCATAATTAAACAGTAAAGATGTAAACAGTCCTTCAGAGTGGTGATATGTTAGCAGGTCAGAATTTCTCACAGCGCAGGTGATAGGAACCAGACGTTCAAAGCATTTGATCCTATCAAACCAAATGTCTTGTCTGCAAAATGTTCAGAAACTATGGGGATGTTTCCCTTTGTCTGTTTAAATCTGCTGCAAGGTAAGTTACAGCACACGCATTCCTAGGGTGGTCACAAATGTTTCAGAGTGTACAGCAAAGACAAAAGATGTGCAAGGCTCCCTTTATTGTTGGATGCAGTGGGATATTCTGAGTGAGCAAGTGAGCTCATTCATAGTGCACTTTTGATTAACTGATCCTGATCAATTATTGTTTTCCAAATGCTTTGCGTTATTAAAGAAAATTAGCAAATGAATTGGCAGATACAGAAGCCTTTAGGAACCAATGGCTCTAAAAGCTAGCCCAGCCAAAACTACAACATAAAATGGTGCAACACGTGTTGTGTTAGTGCCTGAGACAGTTTGAAATAGCAAAAGCATGTTTCAGTCCATTCATGGCAGATAGGTACTCGGAGGGTGCTGCAAGACAAAACAGTAATAGAAAATGTGGGTTTTTTTTACACCACATCTAAAACTCTCTTTTGGAATTATGCTTTGTACTGGTGTAATATCTCTTTAGAATGGCCCTTATGTCAATACAGTATATTTTACCTTTCAAAATGTGTTGTACCCTCTTGCAAAAACTGGCAGAGGTTTTGCACATTCACTCAAATATTCTTTTTACGATGTGCTATGTACTGTTTAGGCATTTATCATGCAGTGCCTATGCAGGTAGTCTTCAAATAAAGTGTTAGAATCATAAATATATGACTACAGAGTCCTAATTCAGTAAAATATAAATCTAAGACTACATATTTGTACACATGGGCATGAAGTTGTTCAATCTGAAACACAAAACATTAAAACTGGAGCTTATTTGAGCCGACGACAAAAACGACCGGTCCCTCATAAATCTATTCCATTTCACCCCGCGGCCGCTGGCATACCAACCGCACAGAGCTGCTTTTCTAAAAATATTTTTCAACAGGGGGAAAACAAATAAAATATGAAATCTAAACCTCCTGCAATGAGGATAAGGCCCCCAAAAATGTTTATGAAAAATAATCACCAGGACAACACATGCATGCAGTGTTTACACTGACGCCAATGTCGGCGCTAGCCCTCTCTCTGACAAACACACGGAGGGGAGGGTGTGGGGGGGCAGCATAAACAGGAAATATCTTTTGCATATTATTTTAAGTAACTGTTCAAATTTCATTTCAGAATGGTAATCCACAAAACAAATATGTAGCGGCACATTTAAAAAAAAAAAAAAAAAAAAAGAAGCTCTGCTTCAATTTCCTATTGTGGGCTGCGACGTGTGTTTATTCTTTGTGTCTGTTTGAATTGATTTGCACAGCTCGGCAGACAGGGGCTGAATGCTGCAACCAAGAATCCATCATCTCATATGATCTGATAGTTCTGCAGTATTAGATTGATTTTTTCTCTCTCCTCTCCTCTTTCTTTCTCTCCCTCCCTTCCTCCAATTGTTAACAAACAAGGCTAGTTACCTGCATCCACACCTCTTGAAAAAGAGTATAACTCATAGCTGTTGGAAATGAAGGTGGCAGCGATGCTAAAACAGAGGTCATGTTTTGTCCGCTCATGTCTCACAACATACTGTACGGAGTGGCCCATCTTTGTTTTTAAGTCTTTGTTTGCTTTTAACATTCTGTCACTGTCATATCAGAACCTCTTGATTGCTTTATTTAGTTTACATCATTTGAAAACACAAACTGTTTATTACAAATGGATCAAAAATTACTTGGAGTAAAAATGATCAAAAATTACTTGGGAGTAAAAACCTTATTACACTATCATTAGGAACCTCACAAGCTGGTGGCCTGGTGGTGAGTGAATTGCCCCTGCAATCAGAAGATTGTGTTTGAATCCCAGGACTCCCAGTGGCACCACTGAGGTACCCTTGAAAAGGTACCGTCCCCACACACTGCTCCCCAGGCACTGTGTTCCTGGCTGCCCACTGCTTCACTTGGGTGAATGGGTTAAATGCAGAGAAAAAATGTGTGCTCTTCGCACTGTGTGATGTGCTCTGATGTGTTCACATATGACACATGATACCCTATTTACTTACTTAACTTTAATTTGATTAAAATTCATGGTCCCAAAATGAGGCAGACCGTTTTATGAGACTACTGTAGCTGAGGCTTCAGTTCGGGCCAGAAATGTCCAAATTCAGTGAAAAACAAGATTAAACCCTACCCGTATAACACTGCTTATTTATACTAGCCCCCCAATTAGATTTCTAATTGTATTTTAGCACCAGGGTAATGCTGGTGAAATGTAGATTAAACAGATAAAGACATTTCATATCTAAAGCTTAGAGCAGACATTGAAATGAGATTGCTTTTGTTGCAGATATACAGTGTCTCCTTCAATAAAGAGCCATAGCATAGAACTACAGAAAAAAAAAAAGTTCATTCCTAAGAACTGACTAAAATCTCATATTCAGAGCCTGTGACTTTTTTTTTTTTCTTTTCACACCCAGTGACTGAGCTTGCTTGGCTGCATTGACCAAAATACAGTGACTGAAAAGCTTTCCATTGGTGTGTTTCATCTTAACTCCTCGGGTCACACAGTGAGCGATTTTCTCAGAATGAGTTCACATTTCCCTTAGCTAACCCCGTAACAGTACTTAAATATTTGGATTCAATGGAAGTGATATCAGTTCTGTTTGCTAGAAACAGTTATTAAAATTTACTGAACATTTGGTAGTTCTGTCCTATCACAGTGTTAAATGTACAAATGTAAAATGGATTAATAAGGTTAGTACAACTCAGTACTTTAGTAAACATTTCCCATGAAAAATCATCAGCTCATCCTGGAATATCTGGACTAAAGTAAAAAAAATACCATCAGACTTCCAACTTAAACCAGGTAAATTATACTGCAACTGCGAGAGGGGCCTGGGTTTGATTCCCAGGCGAGGGTACCAGGTTCCTCTTTGTGTGGGGTCTGCATGTTCTCCATGTGTCTGCATGGGTTTCCACCACTCACTTACATACATGTCAGTGACCTTGACCAAGGCACTGTGTGTGTGTGTGTGTGTGTGTGTATGTGTGTGTGTGTGTGTGTGTGTGTGTGTGTGTGTGTTGCATGCTTACTGGAGTTAGGATGGGTTAAATGCAGAGGCTGCATTTCACTGCGCAGTGTGTGTGTGTGTGTGTGTGTGTGTGTGTGTGTGACAAATAAAGTACTTCAAGATGCATGAAACAAAGCAACGCATGCTATTTTCCAAGCTGATAACTTGTGACAACTATGTGACAAGTACGTCGGTCAGTACTTCAGTTGCTATGGCAGAACGCTGCAAAAAAATCCGAAACAAAATAACTTTAGTTTTCCTCTAAAATTTAGGGCAAATGTACAATAACAAGATGTTAATAAAGCTGTCATTCTAAACTGATTTATGTTATTCTACTGCCAGCATATCTTGCTACAGCTTTTCACATTTACATGTTACATTTAAGAGATCATTGATTATTTGTTGATTAACACCTCTGAATAATAAACTGTCAAAATAATACGTTTTTTGCTATCCTAGTTCATTTTTACATTCCTTCTACAGAATATTGAAAAAGTCTGCGTTCACTTAATAACAGATTTCAGTGTCTTAGCAGCCCAATCGGCATCAGTGAGCCAATAAGCATGGCCATTCCAAAATCTAGCCTGATGATTGTCTAAAAACTAAGCTTGACATTCACATCAACACATCTTAAGTTTTGCACAGGTTTCCCTTGATTTCTCCTCAGTCTGTTCCAATATATAACTTAAAACTATTATAACTGAATCTATAATGTATAACTTAATCTATTGTTTTGTCAGTACAAGAAAAAAAAGTATTGTTCAGAGATCGGTGCCCAATTGTAGTCATGACAGTGACAATATGCACTTACGACTGAAAAACTCGACCACTCCAGTGTATCTCAACTGTGGCTTACAGCAAAGGAAGGCGATGTGTGCAGTTCATTTAACTTTGGCAAGTAATCGTTAAACTTTCTTTGCACATCAGAAAAATCTCCTACTTAATAGGAACCAAATGGCCCGCTCGGAATGACTGCACTTAATACATCCAGTTCATCTGCATATTCCTGCTGGATTTGGTGCGATGAGAGTTTGAACTGCTGAGAGAATGGAGATGAGAGGCGGCTTAAGTTTACCGAGAGTCATCCTAAGACTCTTCATCACCTCCTCAGAGCAGGAGTGTGATCTCCATCTCTCTCTCTTTCTCTCTCTCTCTCTCTCTCTCTCTCTCTCGCTTTCTCTCTCCCTGCAAAGCAAACTTTAAAAACACCTGTCACGTATTCAAAGCAGATCCTTAGCCGGTAGCCAGGCAGACGATCGCTCCTTTGGCAGGACTATAGGGAAAGGAACGAGAAAAGAGGAGATTTTTTAAAGCTCAAAAAGATCCTCTCATCGTTCTTCCTTAACCGTCTGCGAAGGCGGCACAGTCGAAACGCAGGTATAAGCCCCATTCCCACGTACGTGGGGCTTCTATTTTAAGCCCTCCCTTCCACACGGCGTGTCAGACAAGCCTGAAATCCCTGCTAATACTAGTTACCTCTGAAACATAGATCTTACTGTTTGGCTTTTAGCTCAGACAAGTTATTTCCTACTCCCTTTGAAATAAAAAAAAATTGTGGAGTGTTCTGACACCGACTTTACGTTTTGAGCTCATTAAAGCCGGGGATCTGTCTCAATGCTACCTGGATTTTTTTTTTTTTTCCTTATACGAGCGATAAGCCAAATTAATATGAACTCGCTAGGGCCAGTTTAAATGCTTCTTGTTATCCAAAGCCCTGAGCTCTCGCAACTTATCAAGCAGCCACTGATAGCCTTTAAACTACCAAGGTGCAGTCCTTTAATTAAAACTAGTAACATTCCCTTGGAAGAATGAGGGAGGGAAGTAGAGATGGACGGACTCCATAATTTATCATGCATTAGAGAGAGAGATACAAAGACAGATACAGAGACAGAGAGAGCGAGGATTTTACTAACTAAAGTAGTGGCTAATACATCTTAAACTGATGTTCTGATGTTTGAGGAGCCTTTTCAGTGTCAGTGCTAGTATGTTTACATTACATGGACATACTTTAAACTTTAAAAAAGGTTCCTCACACATTCTTCACACGATCCTTGCTAAATATGGGTAGAATAAAGTCATATTGAGCCACCAAGTCATCAGGGATCCCCATGAATATGGTATTTAATCTAATATTTATTATTTGATTTGATTTGATTTGTTCATTTATTTATAGTAGATTCTGCTCTGCTAAAATGGATGAAATATATGTTTCATTCTCACACACAAAATAATATGACTGTTGTAGGCAGGCTAGGTACACAAGGCACCAAAATAGTCAGAAACGAGCCTGTTTAAGCACCTCAAATACAAAAATGCTTCTTCAAAGAAGAACCAGTGTTTTATGGAGCCAAAAGTGGTTCTACCATGGCATCACTCCAAAGGACCCCTTTTGACACTCCTTTTTATTTTTAAGAGTGTATACCTGTTTTCTTTTTTTTTCTTTTTTTTTATCAAAGTTTATCTTGCAATGTGACCAAGCCTCCTCTTAAAAGGTGACACCAAATTAAAATTGATGCGTTCTTCTCTTTTGTGCCATCGAACGCAGAGATATATCTTTATAATATCTTCCATATTTTATTGATAATAAAAGCAGAGCCCACCACATTCGCACTGGAACACTTAGCTAACACACTGAACAGGCCGCCACAGCAAGCCAAGTAAATCAATCTGAGTTATATTGCTTTAAACTTAATGCAATGTACTCGCTGCCTCCATAGCTATTCTAATGTTCATTTGCATACTCGGGACACAGCCACACACTTGCACATGCATAAGTACATATCCCTAGACGTACACACATCTATAAACACACAGCCACACTTAAACACACAGACATAAAGGCACACACCCAGACACACACAAACACACACACACACACACAGCAAAAGTCTATTGAGTATTTTTCCTTGCCAAGGCACTTTTTTTTTTCCTCAGTCGGAGGATAATACAATTCCTTTTTTTCTTATTTCCTTACAATACATCATTCAGTTCTGCCTTTTGCCTGCATGAAATTCATTTTCTAATGGAAATATTTGTTTTGTAAATCAAATATGTATTATGCACAGAATGCAAAGCACAAATTAAATTATGTTAATGAAATGAAAGAGATATGAAATGCATATTTCATGGACAAAACATAACCCCAGCGAACAGCCATTTCTTGATAAAATCTTTAAACACAATCTCATTCGGAGAAAGACATATTGCTAAGGCAGATAGCACCTCATTAAAATGGTCTCCTTTAATATCAGTGCTTAGTATATATAGGATTGTAAATAACCACTGGGGACGAGGAACCAATAATGAAATACTGTCTTTAATAGCTTGCCATTGATGTCAGCATAAAAAGTGTGGTAGAGGAATATTGAAAATTGGGTGCGCACACACATATAGTCAAAAGCTGTAAATGATTGCATATTTAAATAGAGCTGACTAAGCCAAAGATGATATAGATATTAGTAATAGGCAGAAAATTATGCTGACCTTACATAATTTGACAAAAAAACGCAGTTTTAAATTTTATATTGGTTACACTTAATGAATAATAGATTCCGTGGCTGTTGTTGTGCAGACCATGATGTTAATAAAAGCGTAAGAGAAGCCGGCCTTTCTGCCCAGCTGACTAGCAAATGAACTAGACTGGCTTTTCAGCAGAAATAAATATAGCAATAAATACAAAAGGAGAGACGGGGGGAGAGAGAAAGAGAGAGTGAGGGACAGAAACAGAGAGAGAAAAAGAAAGAGAGAGAGAAAGAAACGGCAGCTAGGCTGATTTGATGGCAATGGGAGAGAGGGCAAGAGTGCTTGACCTGGCTTATTCTCGTTGATGCTAAATATCTTAATTGTTCCATAATACGCAATTACCAGCTGCTCCAAATAAAGCATGGATTTAAATCCAAATAGTATCCAGCCGAGGTCTGGGATTTGTTTCTCTCTGCCCCCTGTGAGAATGACTGACAGCACGTGAATGGCTACTAACCTGCTTATTTGACAATAAAAGTCAGTTGCTTTGGGGTGTTTGGGTAGGTGACTAACACAGGTAACAATTGAAGGCAAAATCTGGCACTTTAACTGCAAACCTTACCAATGCTAAACATAGCCATGGTGTGCTCCGGGTGGTACTACAGTAGCCTGGTTACCGCCAATTAGTCTTTTTAGATTTTCTGTTTTTCTGTCTTGATTTATATTTCTATATCTTGATTCATTCAAGTATTAGCATGACCATATATCATATTCAACATATTTTTAATCTATGCAGAGACAAGGGCATGGGGGGAAAGCTTTCAATGTCATCCTAAAGGCTTTATCCAGTCCAAATAATCTGATTAACAGATTTTAATTGTGTTTTCAATAATTGTCATTCCGCATCTCTTTAGCCAGGGGGGCAGGCAGGCTTGTGGGGAGCTGAGACAGATTGAGATTGGGAACAATGTGTGCATGAGCAAGAGAAAGTGACAGAGAGAGAGAGAGAGAGAGAGAGAGAGAGAGACTGGATAAATAGACTGTTTTGGGGGCTAAAGTCTGGGTCAATGCAAGAAAAGAGGTTGTCACAATCAACCTCACATTAAACACCTAATTCCCCCCCCCCCCCAGTCTCCTCCCCTCACCACAGTCCAATCCCCCAGCCCAACACACCTCACTGGAATGTCCACGAGACAGGTCAGTGCATGCATCTGGAAACAACATGGCAGAAGTCTGGACAACAACAATCAATAGGGCTATCAGACTCCAGATCCATCTCACAATAGCATTAGGCACATTGCTTTTCAATCTAGACATATGACATGGACTGCTGCCTTAAAAAAGCACAACCTTTCTAATGCAAATCAAATTGTCTCGGATATTGTGCCAGAGTCTCCATGTCTCCAGGATATAGATGTGGCTCTTAGAGGGTCAATGAAAAGGTCATATTTATGAGGGTCATGCGGTGAATCCTGGTGATATCACACATCTTGCAATATAATGAAATCCAACATTATAAGGTCCCAAAAGTTGTTGCGCTTGCTAAGAAAAATTCAAAGTGAATGTGTCTGCTTCTAATACAGATACAATGATGGACTGGTGAGCCGATACACTGAGCCGTTATTTAACTTAGATAAGAAGTTGCAGTGGGTCAAATACCAGTGCAGTATACTGGTTAAAATTCTTCCCTAAGTTTTAAGTTTCAGGCTTTATACTGTACACAAATGAGTACAGATACCACAACACACACTATAGAGCAAACCATGCTAAGGTTTGTCCATTTAGCTTAATCGCTGACTCAGGAATGCTTCATTCACAAAACGGACCAGTCACACAATCATACCCTGATTAGTCAGTTGCAGTCGAAGGTAGTCCACTTTGTCCTTGCTAAAGTTTCAGCAGTATCTGCCAGCGATAGATGTAAGCATGAGTTTATAGGATGCATGTTTGAGGCAAATTACTGAAGAAATTCAGACATGAGTAAATAATTTGTTTGGCCAATTGTTACATATTCTCAGAAGTAAAATATAGCGAAGAGCATGCTGGCTACCAGTCCAGAACAGTACTAAACTTACATGGGGTGTGTACACACATAAGTTGCACACATCTGTACATTTGTTAAAAACACATCTGTCACATTCAGATACATTCTCTATTAAAGTAGTACCAACTTGTCCTTATAGCAACAACTAGATGACAAACTGGTGAAGATCTTTGACATTCACAGGCAATCTAACAGTTGTGCGTAATGACTGTTGACATCATGAAGTTATATCGTTTTGATCTAATCCTAACCTAAAACATTTGGTTCTCATAATTAGATGCTTCTAAAGACTACAAAACCAAGATTAGACAGTCAGGTCAGGTGTCTTACATTAACACTGTAAATAAATTCAATAGAGCGAGATCTCCAAAAGTAGGTTTGGCCACTTTCGTTTGAAAAGCATTTGGGTTATTCTTGCAACCGTGATGAGCACTGTGACTCAACACAACTCGGGGACTCCAAATTATGTTTGGATTCACAACATAATTGATTAAAAAAAAAAAAGATTTTAGTATCTTTTTTCAATATTAGTGACCAAAGCCATTATGTCAAGTATGTATTCAAATAAATAATCTGATATCCACTCAGTGCAATTAAGAACATATTTGTTACTGTTCACTACTTTTCTCCACACATATAAGACTGAACACT
>JBBIGA010000040.1:19752854-19772889 GCA_037576975.1 Alestes dentex | reverse complement strand
TGATATCCACTCAGTGCAATTAAGAACATATTTGTTACTGTTCACTACTTTTCTCCACACATATAAGACTGAACACTGTTATGACATTTCCATGTTGTTTTGTAGTTGTTGTTTTTTTTATTACAGAGCTTCCAGTAATGTTAGCATGTCTGCTGCTAATGCCATAAAGTTAGCTATAGAGCTATATCACTATAGAGTTCTTTACATTCTTCCTCCCTCTTTTCCTCGTCAAAGGGTCTTTTATGACGTGTGTGAGACAGAGGAGTTGAGAATAGCGAAAAGCCCAAATCATCTCTCCATTACAGCTAAATATGGAACTTGAAGAATAAGATGCTAAAGTTAAAATGGGACAGAGGATAGGCAATTAACACCACGCTTCAACTCTGCTTTAGAGTGTGGAATCGAGGGGAGAAAACAGTACAGGGGAGCAACAGTAAATTTGGTGATAGAAAGAGGTGACCTTGTTAGGTAATTAACATTTTCTTCCAAGTTTAATTAGAAAAGTTACATCAATTCAAAATAAGCATAAAAGGAGGATGGTGATCAAAAAAGGAGAAGGAAAAACGCCTGTGTGAAGGTAAAAATCTGCTGTAATTGTATGAAAGCATTAAAACATGCACCTGTTCACGAGTAAATTGCCTCGCTTGCTGAAAGTCCTCAGGGATCGAGAGCTTTTCAAAATAGCATCAAGTATTAAGATAGCTATTTATGTGCTTAGTTACATAGGATTCAAAAAAAGGAAAAAAAAAAAAAACAAGCTAAATTATTTTCCATGTCTCAGTCCCCTTGTTAAGCTTCAAAACAATGCTTCAGAAACTTTTCTTATTTGGAGCTGCATGTCTCTGTTGGCCTCTTCTTTCCCTGCCAATCCCTGCTTTAACCCCCTCTGGTGCCAAGCGAACATCTTCCTCCAGCTCATAATCACTGCAAAGGAAGATGTTTTGCTTTAAATCCCAGAGCCATCATTTGCATCCGGTCCAAAAATAAAAGCGGGTTCTTGTCAAAAGCTGACTGACGGCCCTGTGACAGTCCATACAGTTGAATCAAAGACTCATTAGGGATTTGAAATGGGGTGCAGAGGTCACAAGGATCACTTGGCTTGCAGACAGTCTGCCCACACAAAAATGCAATACATTGAAAATGCATTATTACACCTTCTGTTTACATTTAACAATACATTATATATTATATTTTCATCTGAATAGTACATTCTAAAATCTGCTGATATGACCTTTTAGACAAGAATGACTGTTAGAGAACCTATTAGTTCAACCTAAATGACACCAAATTCACACTTCTACCTCAAATGCTTACCAAGACTTTAATATACTTTACTTTTGATGGATCTTGCAATGCCTCACATTGCATTTATTCTACTTGCATCAAGTTTTGTCTTTTTGTGTTATTTTATTGTTCAGGAAAAAATGCATCATGTTCTGAAAATAATTATGTTGCCCATTAAAGGACAGTATTTTGGCCCAAAGTTTTAAACAGCTACAAAGTTTAAGGGCGTATACATTCTAAGATCACCAGAGAATAGTGTGTAGAGAGCAACTTTATTTCCCATAAATATGCCAAGATCTACATAGATTAAGCAACTACACAACGACAAAGAAATCAAGCTTGTTTATTTAAACCAATTTGAAAAACTAGGGGCCGCAAACTATTGATGGGCAGTGTATATAGTATGCTAGGAGAAACATCAGAACAACATTACTAAAAAGAAATTTTGTATGTCGCTATTTTACAGTAATTCCGTAAAGCCTAACTAAATATTTTGGGAACAGCTTGTTAGCCTGTTAGCTGTCGGTCAAGCTGTTCTAGTTAAACAAAACCTCTTATGTCACATACACAGAATTTATAAACAAACATTTTTTTTTTCAAAACATACATGCATTTGGGAGGTCCTTCTGTTATGGGTTTCTGCTTTTTCTGTGATGCTCACTACAGCAAGCTGGGTACCAACAGCACCCCCTTTTGGGGAACCTTCAGGCTGCAGAACACAGCTTCATAATGACCTGTGGATAACCTGTTTACCATTCTCATGGAGAACAAATCACTAAGCTGATCAAGGATGTCAATTTTACACCAATTTTCATCAAGTAATCAAATTTAAGCCAGTAACTGGAAATCATTTTTATGCTAAAAAAAATTCTACATTTTTTTTTCAGATACCACTGAACCATGTCAAAAAGAATTTATCACATCCCATGCATTGCCAAAATGAAACACTGTAGGAGCTCTACATGTCTTTGTATAAATCGAGACAGGCGGAATTAAGACTAATGTAGCAGGGATGCAGCAGGATTTATAACGATGATTGATGACAGTGTGTGACGATGTGACAGAGGCAGTCTGGAGATGGGTCCAGCGGTATGGATGGACAAGGCAAACGCCCACAATAATGTCCAAGGTCGCTCCTGTCCACTCATCAGCCCTCTCCTGACAGGACAGGTTTAACCTCTGGATCAGTTCTGACATATAGCCGTCCATGTTTCATTACAGCCAGAGAACAGGCGAGGCCAGGAAGGCTCCAGTGGACACGGAAAACTCGTGAAGAACTGTGATGTCTCATAAGTTCGTCACAATCTCCTTAATGTGAGGCTACTGTAAATATCTTGAGTGTGATGATGATGTGGAGAAGAAGCAGCAGGAGAGCTGAGAGAGGGCCATGGGGGAGAGGCTTTCGATGGAACTAAACAAACAAACGAATGTAAAATGTCAAAAAAACACACCAAAGCACGGCTGCGGTGAAAAAAAGGCTCGGTCATGCCGGTACTTGTCCCTCATAAAGTGAAGCATGCAGCAGGTACAGGGATATGGAGGGGTTTGTAATTGTCTACAAGTGATGCTCTAATAACGCGCAAGTAACCTCCAGACCTCTTGAGAGGGCCCTTTTCTCTCGATCTCCAAAAAAGGAAGAAAAAAAATGGCGGGAATGAGAGATACTGAGAGGACGGGAAAGACGAAGAAGAAATGAGAGACGAAAGAAAGAGAAAAAAAAAAACACAGGCTGTCGATGAAAAGAGGGGGGAGAGAACAAAACCACTCCACCTTGCATGAGCCCGGGTCCGATTGGCGGCGCTTCATCCGGCGGCAATTATATCGACTAATTAGAGTTGGACAATTTCTTGTTTGAAGTATAAAGAAATGACAATGGAGGGCATGTGAAAAGCTATAATTCAGAGTGAAGCAGCGTTAAAAATCCAGGCTAATCCCACACTAGCATGTGCTCCTATGATAACATACAGCGCAGGCTATGTCCTCGATTCTTTCTATTTTTTCCCTTTTTTATTTTATACCATCTGGCCCTCTCATCTCCAACATAAAAAAAAGAAAACTAATTCATGTTCCGAGTCATCCGCATGATGAATAGTGTAGGTCCAGGTGCTATGAGTGTGAAAAAGGAGAGAGAGTGGGAGAGAGAGACCCAAAGCGAAAAAGAAGGAGAGCGAGAGAGAGAGAGAGAGAGGGAGGAGAATAATATATGTATATCATCTCCCATTGTAAACAAGCTGCTTTTAAACTCTGGTTGGTGATTAATGCGGGAGCTTATTCAACAATTCTTCCCTCTCTGTTCAGTGTTAATAATTAGAGATTTAATTCGTTATTCAAAAACCGCCTGTAATGCAAAAAAAAAAAAAAAAGTGACAAAAAAAGGGTGGTAGATGAAGGGGAGGGTCAGGAAATGATGGAAGGAGGGAGGGAGAGAGAGAGAGAGAGAAATGAAAAAGGCAGGGCCTTTTTTTTATACAGCCTCCTCTTTTTTGTATCATATGAAGGTCACAATGTGATGCGATTGTTTGCCTCAGTGGCGGTGAATTATGTCACCCAGACAAGCTTTTAACCCATGTTGCCTTCAGTCTCACACAGACAGAGCTAGCTCTAGCTCTCTCCCTCCCTCTCCCTCTCTCCCTCTCTCTTTAAACAGTTTTCTATTGAAGAGGATTCAATCACCATAATGAATCTGAGGCCAGGCAGCAATCTTCTCCGCAGAAAGAAATTCTAAAAGGTTATAGAATTTGTAAAATGAACAGCTCGGAGAAAGTAAATGGCAGTGCGTGCGCATGTGTGTGCTTGTATGTGTGTGTCTATGCGTGTATATATACAGTATATATGTGCGTGCTGGGGGAGGAGGGGGAATCAATTATCCCAGGACACAAGGAAGTCATAATATTTTGTGCGCATCATTCACTGTCCTCAGGTAGACTCCAGCAGAGTTGCAGTAACAGAGAAGGTGCTGTGTATTTTTTAGGGGATGTGTGAGTGCGTGTCTGTGTGTGTGCCACACCCGGCAGGCAGAGAGTGGCTGGCGCTGAGGCGTGTGAGGGAGGCGCCCCTGACTGAGTCTCATAATCATATGCTAGATTAGGTTAAGTGGTGCACAAACGCGTCAGTAATGCAGCCTACTATCTCCCAGGGAAACTGATTCACTCCTCCCCCAACTCCATCAGCCATGAGACCCAAACACACACACACACACATTCACACACACACACACTCATACATAAAAGACATAGTGAGCCCTCAAATACACAACTGCAACACGTATGTATAAAATTTATATACAAACATGCATGCAAACACACTCGCAGACACACATAACTACACACACAGATGCACATGTCCCATATGGAATCAATGTGTCTGCCGCTTCTCTGTCTGACATATTCACATCAGGCCTGGTCATGTGTGAAATCCTTCCATCTTAGCCTTATACACACACACACACACACACACACACACACACACACACACAGTTTTGATTGATTTTTGTGATCCTGAGCAGAATGTTACAGTCTTACCCAAAAGCACACAATACAGCAATGCACCCTCCCAATATTCCCCCACATCTCATCCTCCAATGACATGCAGCCATCTGTCAATGATTAGAGAAATGTGTGCCAACATCAGACAAATAAAAAAACAGTGTCAGACCACTATCAGATGAACACACTGGTCTGACCAACATCAGGCCAGCATCGGACCAACACTGGACAGACATTAGGCCAAGTGCATATCAGCCTAACGCCAGATTAACATCACAGAAATATCAGAATGCATCAAGGGCTGCCAACATCTGAGTTCAGTTTGGAGTGAGATTTGTTCCTGGGTGGCATGTGGGGATAGGGTGGTGGTGTTCAGCGGAAGCGAAGATAAAAAGTTAGCGTCTCATGCTCAGTACGTGAGTCCATGACCAAAATCAGAACATCATTCCAGAGTTTGACTAACGTCAGAGCAATGTTAGCCCACATAACATCACATCAATGGGTCCAGGTTAGATGGTTAGACCAACCTTAATCCAACATCAGAGTACAGTGAGGATACTGTCAGACCACAAAGACAAGAACAGACCAAACCTTAGGTCAACATTACATCATCATTAAGGCAACATCAGCGCAAAATCACTTGCAAACCAACATCAGAGAAGCACTGCACCAGACCAGTGTGTGCTAAGTTTTGAATCATTATCTGAGAATACGGTGAGTTTTGCTACAACTGAGAGTGTTATGCTATATGTGGTGTATGATGTATGTTGCTACATGTTGCATCGTGGTCCATGGGGAAACAACTCATCTCATGATGTAGGTCTACATAGCTGCTGACAATAAAGAAACCCTGAACTTGGGTCCTTGAGTTATGACACAGATCTGTTCCTTTGACAGTGATGTAACCTGAATTTTGGTGTAAGTCGAAACACACCCTACTCACTTACCGATCCTAACACAGTTGTAAAATCATAAAAATGCAACTAAGCCCAACTAAGCTGGGTGGTCGAGGCTTAGTGGGTAGGATACTTGCCTATAGACCAAGAGGTCATGGGTTCGAATCCTACCTTCAGCACCACCACTGGGTTCCTGAGCAAGACCCTTAACCCCAAGTTGCTCCAGGGAGACTGTCCCCTGTAGTTAGGGAATGGAAGTCGCTTTGGAGAAAAGCGTCTGCTAAATGCTGTAAATGTAAATGTAAAAAGGAAATCTCTTCACTCATACGCAGCATTACTGCGTATTCTTCCACTGTGTGTGTGTGTGTGTGTGTGTGTGTGTGTGTGTGTGTGTGTTTGTGTGTCGGTATGTACGTATGTCAAACTTTTTCCCCCAAAATAGCTATTACCTCTGTGACCAAGACTAAGATCAGACTGATGCTAGACTATCACCAGGCTACAATCAGAACCAATAGTGGATAGTAACAATGTACTTTGTAACTGTACTTAAGTATTTCAGTTCTTATTTTCAGTTTTGGTGTACTTTTACTCTACATTACAAAGCAAAATATCCTAGTTTTTCCGCCACTACATTCTGTATGAATGTGTTGTTACTCTAAAGTGGAAGAAAGCTTGACTTTGTAAGGTAATATAATGCATTTTCACATCAAAAAAGTCACTGTGCACCTTTCACTAAAATCCGCACCTATCTACTGAATGTCCACTGACACCTCACCTCAGAAGACCCAGACACTTCTGATCAATGTCATTTTGTAAACCAAAGACACAGGATGAGTGCGGCAGGATGTGGATTAACAGAACCCAAGAGGAAGTGTGTTACCATGCATGACACCGCACAGACTCTAGTGTTCTACTGCTTTTACACAACAGTTCTACAAAATTTTAGTATTGGCCATTCCTTCTCTCCAAAACGTTTACTTAATGGCCTTAACAGGTTTTTCATGCAGACTTTATTTCTGAATCTGACCAAATGGCTTTACAAAACGTAATCCTAAAAATCTATTCATTTTCTGTCATTTACATGCTGAACTACAGAATTTCTAACAGTGTTTTGTTGCAGGTTAAAGCAACCAGGACTTGGGAGGTACACTATATGGACAAAAGAATTGGGACACACCTCTTAATTATTGAATTCAGGCGGCCCCTTACTTCCAGTGAAGAGCAATATTTATGCTTCAGCATACCAAGACAGTTGGGTCAACGCCATGCTTCCAACTTTGTGGACACAGTTTGGAGAGGAACCTTTTCTATTCCAGGATGACTGTGTACCAGTGCATAAAGCAAGACACACCTGTTGTTTTTATTTTCATCGTTTGTCCTGTTGCACCCATAGAAACGAGAAAACTAGATATAACTTCAAATTTGTTCATGACATTGCTGTTGGAGCTGTGTATGTGCGTGTGTGTGTTGTGTGTATGTGTTTATGTGTGTGTGTGTGTGCGCCTGTGTGTTGTGTCTGCTCTTTTACTGCTCTGGTGCCATGTGTGACATGTTGTTTTTAAGTGTGACAAACCGCCACAAGGCTAACAAAAGCAGCACTTTTGTTCTTCTGAAATATTTATTTCTGATTAGTGCTATTTTTGTAACTTTGCTGACCATGGGTGCCGTCAATCAGGTCTTTTTCCGGTATTTTACTTATTCCATTCTCCCCTCCCACAAAAGCTTCAGTTCAGTTTTACATGATCATTTCCAACTTCTCTTTATCTCCTAGATTTAAACAGGCTGTTTTGTTACTGTGCCTGCCTTTAACACTGATGTTTTATAAATTATTTCTGTTCCGACTGGCTGCCCTATATTGTTTCTGTCAAAATATTGTCTGTGCCTAGACAGCACTTTAACCTTCAGTAATAATGGGTGGGTCTAAACATCTGTAGGATGAATAGGAAAATATATGTGTGTCAGTTTTGTGAGATTATACGAAGATGAATTCCAAATGGGTTGTTTTAGCAGCTTACTTTGCTTATGCAAACCGTATCATTTAAAACTATAACCACATGAATATACTACAGAGTAATAACATGGTCAATCTATAACAGGTAGAATGACAAAGCACTTTTAGTTTTGACACTTAAGTCTATTAAGTTAAGCAAATACTTTTGTCCTGAAACTCAAGTAAGGAGTAGAAGTAGTATAATTCTACTTTATTTCAAGTGATAATTTTCTAGGGGTGCTCTCACTCGAGTGTGTATGTACTTTTTCCCGCATTTGTAAAGATAACTCTGAGTTACATTAGACCAGCGTCAGACTAACGTTCTAACATCAGACCAGCGTCAGAACAAATCATTGCCAACGTCATGCCAATATCTCAAAGTTCTTCCAGACTCGCGGCCTGTACTAATGGAGAGAAATGGAGACATTTAGACATTTAACACATCTTTGGGGTGTATTCCTTTACAAAGAGCACAGGGTCACTTCATGCCATCAGATACCCTGAAAGTGGCCCTTACTGGTGGTGTATGCACTGTACCTATCCTCCATTTTCCCTCGTAATGAACTCTTAAAAGCAGTGCCGAGTGCTCGGAGCGCCCGAGGAGCCTGCAGCTCATCAGTGCCAGTCCTGAAAAGGTTCCTGGATGAATGAGTGTGAGGAATCAAAGGGAGATTACACGTCTGACCATGTATCATCCTCGATATATTGAACGGCGCCTTTGTGCAGATAGAGCGCTTATAAAAAGTGGTATTGTGCGGCGCTGAAAGACCGTGTGGGCTCTCTGCATGACTAATCTGTCTCCTCGCATTATTTTATTCAATCTTCGCCGACTTTATGCCTTTGACATTTTTGCTACACTCAGTAAGTTTGAGTTGAATGGACAATTTTAAAGATTTTTAAAGGCGTTCCGCGGCGGCCCGTGTGCAAGGAGAACAAAAAAAGAGACTATCTCTTTGTTTCAATGCATAATTTATTACTAAAAATGGTCTTTTGACTAATTCCAGCAGGCAGGGTGAGAGTTTGAACATGGCCTTTTCTCCACTCTATATTGAAAGGCGCGTTGGATTTGCGGAGGAGAAACATTTGATAATGCCTGGAAAAGAACTGTTTCTTCCCATTTCCTCTATAACCACACACACACATACGCGCACACACACACACACACACACACATGGGCTTACACTCTTACAGTCCAAATGAATAGCAGTTGGGCCCTGCTATTGCTGTAACAGTATTTATATTGCTTACCCGACTGCTAAGAAAACAATTCAGGGGCAGTGAGGTATACTGCATGTGCATTCATGAGGATAACTGACGTAAAAAAATACTGCACCTAACTCACGTGCACACACACACACAAGCACTGCATGAAGTTGCTGAGAAAATTCAAAAGCTCTGTAATAAAGAAAAAGTACAATTAGTAAATGACAATAAATCAACACGTCCACTGCTGCCAAGGCAGTCTCACACACACACAAACACACACAGCCCACGGCAGCCCCACAGACGAGCTGCTAAAATATGATTACCCCAACAGCATGAGGAGGTCACTGGCATTAAGAGATTAGCTTAAATCCATAAGCAATCATCATTTGAATATTTGATTATTAATCTATCCTGTTAAATTGATTATGGTAGTGCTGGGAACAGGTGGGGTCAGGAACAGCACCTGGCCACATATGGAGAGGTGTAAGCTCTCACACTCATACACACATGCACACAACACACACAACATGCACACACACACCTGTTCCTACCATCTTTCCAATCAATATGTAGACTCACCATCTCTTTTTCTCTCTCTTGCTCTCTCTCTCTTTCCCCCTCCTGGTGTGAGCTCCCTCTAGGCCTCAAGGTACAGCGTACCTGCGGCCATGAAATCAAGCCACAGAGAGTGAACGAGTGCCACAATCAGAATTGCTGAAATATACAAACATATGCAAACTCTTTTGAACAGAACCTGTGATGAATACCATCAATAGAGTTGAAGGTCGTAACTCAAACCAGAGCATTCTAAGAAACTTTGCTAGACTTATTATAAAATTCACAAATGCCTTCTCTTTTCTTGTATTTATGTTTATAATGGTGTCGCCACTCAGAAGAACCAAGTCTCAGTTCCAGACGTTCCTCAAGGTCGTCTGGTGTCAGGAAATTTAAACAATGGACAGAAAGAATTTGATTAGGTTCAATGACTCTCATTACTTCCAGTGTAAAGATTGACTGTCCAGAGTACACACAGTGTTAGCTTTATTATGGAAAAGTTGCTCTAACAGAAGATTCAATCGATTTACTTGATTAAAGAGAGATCCATTGCGTACTGTTACAGATTTCCAAAATGGACTTTTTTCATGGGTTATATGGCCTGGAACATTCTGTCACCTGGAATATGAGACAAAATTGAACCTAATATCCAAAATAGGTTTGTCCAAAGGTCAGGATGTTTGATTTGACCAGTCACCCCCCCCCCCATCCACCTCCTGGCTGAAAGAGAGAATGATCATATTTTTCTGCAATTCCATAATTTAAAGTTCTTCTTCTAAGTTCTTCTTTTAAAATACAATGTACATAAAATATTGAAAAGATAACTACCTTGTTTGTTCTTAACTCGTGATTTTTTTGGTCCTTGTCCCACCACAAATATTGAACTTTACACTCCGAAGGAAAAAAGTTTGGGCAACACTGATCTGAAAGAACTTCACTTTTGTGCGTTTTAATAACTACAGCTGAAGTGAGTTCTGATGGAAATGGCTGAAATACAGTCAGGCAATCCAGCTCACAAATCAAGTCTGTATCTTTCCTTCTCTCTTTTTTTTTAATTTGCTGTCTGCTGCTATAAGTTAAAAAATCCAGATGTCAGCAGCAGAAGTGTCGAGAGGTGATTTAATGAAGCTCCTGACGTCTGTGTACTCACAAACTCCTCTCCCCTCTGAAGCTCCCTGTGTAATCTGTATATAATCTATATCTCCACCCCACACATGTGGAGACGGATGGTCTATCCACGTGCACCTTTGTGTGTGAGTGTGTGTGTGTGTGTGTGTGTGTGAGTGTGTGTGTGAATGTGTGTGAGTGTATGTGTGAGTGTGTGTGTGTGTTTGTGTGTGTGTGTGTGTGTGTGTGGCAGGTGGAGCGCCGAGTTGATGAGCTTGTCATACCTGATTATGTCACTGCAGAGCTAGCCTTCAGAACGGACAGGGAAGGTAAAGCAGTCCATACACCGCTGTCAATACAAGGGGAGTACACACACACACACACACACACACACACACACACACACTTATGTTTTTATACAGTGTCAGGACATTAGGTCATAGATATCTATGACAACATCACTGTCATGACAAAACCTAATTCCTCAAAAACTCTAAGTTGATGTAAGAAGATTTCACTCAAAGTCATTTCATTACACTTCTATCTTTTCTTCTGGCTCATATTTAATGTAATATTTACACAATGTAGACGGCAGCTGGCATTTTCAAATGGTGTAGAAAATGTAAATGTGATTAATTTAATCTTAACCTCAGGAACAAAATAACATTCCTGCCCTGTCAGCTTTAAAGAATGATAGAATGACTTTACAAAGTCATGCTCATTTTGCGGGTTTATCCTGGTCACCCTGTGTTTTCTGTCCTCCTTGCAACACGTTTGTGGTTAGCATTTATGAAAAGTAACATTCAAGTGGGAAGACAGACAGACAAACACACACGCACGCACACACACACCTAAGCTCAAGGGAAAAGTTGCTCCGTGGGAGGCGGCAGGGAGCGGGCCGGGCTGTTGCAGGATTTGAGGGATGAATGGGGGGTGCTTAAACGGCCCAGGCGAGCGCTCGTCGACACGAGCGCAGCGCAGAAGCTAATCGCCCTGTGATCTGTTAACCACGCTACGCTATGTTCAACGGCAGCTTGAGAACTCATTTAAAGCCTCGAAGGAGCGTGTGCGGGGGGTTGGGAGGGGGTGCAGAAATTAGCCTGCCGCTAAACTGCTAAAGTCAGGCTAAAGCACTGATTTATTCAACAGAGACAAAAGACCAAGGGAAGCTTTTAAGAGATTCATATCACTGCTGAAGCCTCCTCCAAGGAGTAGTCTGCACAAGTGTATGTGTGAGTGTGTGCGTTTGTGTGTGTGTGTGTGTGTTGGACGGATGTGTGAGGCCGGCTTCAGAAATCTGTATGTGTGTGTGTGAATATTTTTGTGGACACAAGCTAGAAAGTACAGACAGTACAGTATGTGTGTGTGTGTATGTGTGTATGTGTGTGAACCAGGGTCAGCATTGGCGTTCTGACTGGTTTGGAGCTTCAGAGCCCCTTACACAGCAAACTCATCCACTCCACACGCATCAGTGAGCACCCGGTACCTTTTTGGGTAGGTATTAACTACTGCATACCGGGAACACCCTAAAGGGCCACCATTTTGGAGATGTCCTGACCCAGTCGTCTGGCCATCACAAATTGGCCCTTGTCAAAGTCACTCAGATCTTTACGCTTGTCATTTATTCCTGCTTCCAACACATCAACTGATGAATGGCCTGTTCACTTGCGGCCTAATACTTCTCACACCTTGACGGATGCCACTGTGACAAAATAATTATTTCACCAGTGGTTTTAATGTTATGGCTGATGTGTGTGTACTGTGCACATGAGAAATGGTGTATGTGATATGCATACTACATTAGTGTGTGTGTGTGTGTGTGTGTGTGTGTGTGTGTATGTGTGTGCAATTACTGAGCTTCAGACGCACACTGTTATTTTAAGCATTCTCTCTCAGACCCTGTTCCTTCACTAAACACCACATTACCTATCATCCACACACAACCCCCCGCCTGACACACACACACCCCTTATCCCTCAGCCCCGTCTGCCCCCATCCTCTCTAAGGCCTCTCCTCAACATTAGGATTATTATTAGTATTATTATTATTATTATTATTTTGGAAAAGCAGCGCTGAGAGCGCAGTGCGTCGGGAGCCCGTAAACAAATCTATTATTGGTGATGAATTGCATAATAACACCGGCATAATGCGTTTTCTCGCACTGCAGTGTTTTGAGGTGCTGAACTGGAAAAAGTCCCCCGTCTGTAAAATTTGAATAAACACGAGCAGAAGACAGGAGAATAGCATCAGCTTCAGTCGGGTTTGTTGTGGCAGAAACGCAGAGACGGTGGCATTTTTTCTTTGCTGGTTGTTAATGAAATACTTCACTGATTCATCAGTGTTTCTCTCCAAAATCTTCTTTAATGCCTTAGGCTGAAACTCACTTAAGCAGAGCTCTGGACTAGAACATAGCACAGAGCGTGCCATGCTTCAAAGTAATCAAGAACCATGGATCAGAATATACAGCACAATATACAGCTTATGGTGGCATACATGAAATCTGTGGGCCTGAATGCAGGTTAGAGTGTTTAAACACCATCAGAAAACATCCGCATCGGCAGATATATGCAGATCAGGCTGGAGTCAGGGACATCGAGCCTTGATATTTTTCTGCTGTTATGCTTCCTTGACTGAGGTGCTAATCTGTTAGTAGAAGTGGGAACTAGACACTACAGTTGTGAGTAACGAGTAAGTCCCAAGTTTTGGCACTATTCAGTCCCAAGCCAATACAGGCAAGCGTCAAGTCCTCCTTTAGTAAGCCTTATATCACTTCAGCACTGAAGATAAACAATTATGGCAATGATAATGCAACCCTTTTAAATGGGCATGAAGAATATGGCAAAAGGTTAATATAATTAACAAGCTAATGTTAACAGACTGGCTACCAGTCCAGGGTGTTCCTCTGGCTTTCACTCTATGACCACTAGGTTAGGCTTTTTCAATAAACCTTTGTGATTCTGATTCAGTAAAACCCCATGGCACTGATTAAGAATAAGCGGTTAAAGTAATGGCTGGATGGATTGTTGTTGCTGTTATTATTATTATTATTATTATTATTATTATTATTATTACTATTGTTGTTGTTGTTGTTTTTACTAATTTTACTACTACTACTTCTACTACTATAATTATTATTATTACCATTATTGTTATTACATATCCATGGGGCACGTTTATCCACGATAGACACAATTATATGAACAAAGTAATAGTAAAATGAAACAAAAGTAAAGTACTACTGAAACAAAACTATCTAGGTAAAACTTATGAAATCGTTGATTAGCCTAAATAATATTTGGAGGCATGTTTTGAGCCGCCTGTGTCCCCACTCTACCTCGAACCACGCCTATAACACTTCTCTGGTTGCTAGGAGATTAACAGATTAGCTGACCAGAGGTTTGCTAGCATTTCAGATGGGGTGATACAAACTGAAGGTTAGTTCTGTAATATTTAGCTACTTTGAATTTGAGCTACTTTGAACTGCAGAATCAAATACAGATAGCTCTTTTTTACTATCAGCAGGGAAACGGGACATTAGCCTGCTAAAGAGCTGTGATTACTTGAGATTATGTGTTGAGCAAAGACGTATTATTTGTATGATTTGATTTTTGGTGGAAGAACTTGACTGGCCCGCACAGAGCCCTGACCTCAACCCCATCCAACACCTTTGGGATGAACTGGAATGGAGATTGTGAGGTCAGTGCCTGACCTCTTAATTAAATGCTCTACAGAATGAATGTGGACAAATTCCCACAGAAACACTAAAAATCTTGTGGAAAGCCTTCCAAGAAGAGTGGAAGCTGTTATCGCTGCAAAGATGGAACTAACTCCATATTAAATTCTATGTATTTGAATGCAATGCCATTAAATTCCCTGTTGCTGTAATGGTCACGCACCCCAACACTTTTATCAATATAGTGTATCATATTTAAAAAAAAAAAAGGTGACACCAGTGGTTCTTTGAACAAAGAACCAAAGAACCAAAACTCTGTGATAATAGAAGAATCTAAATGACTTTCAGTGGCATTGCACAAACATTTGTGTTTTTACTGTTACTTTTCAGCTAAGCAAGAAAACACACCTTCTGTAGAATATGTGTTGTCAATACATTAAATTATAACTTATAGCATGGATCGAAATACTAAGGTAGACATCAGAGGGTATTTTGGGAAGACCAAAAATGTATAAAATATATATACTATATATACAGTATTCGCAGAATTTTCTTTACAAGTTACGTGTCTGAGATTTTAAAATCACACTTCAAAAACAAGACTGTTATGATGTTGATTTATTATTTATTTTAACCTCAATTCGCAATCATTACTTTCTGAGAAGCAGGTTTTGCCTAAATAATGACGATAGTTTTCTGTTAGTGTTAAAAGCACATACTGAAACTCTACTGGTCCACAGTCTAAAACAACAGTTTGGGTGTTGACAAATAAGAGATATAAAATATGTGAGATATAAAGATATTCTCAAGGTACCACTTTGTCAGTTGTTCCATCAGTTTTGTAGCTTTGGCAAAGAAAAGTGGTAAATTTATGACATACATTACGTTTTTGCAAAAAGTCAATTAACCAGTTTTTTGAATAGCTTATTTATACATATGACATATATAACATATTAAATTGTGTATATTCAAAATCCCAGTAAAGTTGTACAGCAATACAGAGTATGTGACACCTTTTTTTTCAAAAGTGAAATCACAAGAGTATTTTGTCCAAGAGTCTAAAGAGAAGTGGCAAACATTTACCATACATGGCTAAAGTGACACAACATGGAAAGAAAAGCAGTTTGGGTTTTTACAATAGAGACATTATTCAGAAATGAAGGAAGCTGTAGGTTGTCAACTCCTGTTTACTCTGATCTTCAGGGCATAAATGAACGCATGCCACCCACCGAAATACCATTTAAGGTTTGAATGTGTGCTGCAAAATCCTGACATTTCTGATAAAAATATCCCATTCGTGTGCCAGGTGTTGAGTATGTAAAGGGCTCAAATGTAAAAATTAACAGTAAATAACAGTACAATTATTCTGACCAAAACATTTTTATTACCTTTACACACTGAGCTGAGGCGGTGTAGCATGGTAGGATTACCCAGCAAGACAATCAAACCTCAGTCTGCTGCATGGAAGACAGGGGTGTTACCCACCATGTTACACCATCCACTTATTAAATCGATATTATGAATGATATGCAAATTCTAACATTGATTGCACGTTGTAAACACGCATGTCTGGCCAGCTTCTGTCCACACGCCCCCACGGCCACACACAGTTACGTACATCACACCATATTATACACGTTGACTCAATGCTTCAAACAGACACACACAGTGAGGTGGCAGCGCACCCACGCAGCCTGGCAGCTGAGCAGAGTGTTAAATGTGGGAAGTCCTGATGGCAGAAGACCTCCAGCAGAAGACGAGAAACCTCCAAGGCTGCAGCCAAAGCGACAACAACATCCTCCATCTATCCACCAAGCCTCAGCAACCAGCACGGCTGCCACTGGCTGCCGGCGGCTGGCGGGCAGGGACAACATGCCCCTAACCATCTGCTGCAGATCCCATTAATATTTCTAATGATGCTGCCATATGCATGACATAGCAGCTTATAACAATTAGCATAAGAGTCGCGCTATTCAGCATGTTAGCTTGTAAATCTGTACAGGGTGGCTGGTAGCGCTTTCCTTTGCTAGTACACCGTTGAACGTAAACGTTCCTCTTTATTTTCGGGCTCATTTGAACGAATGTAGGACACATCTGGTAAAGACTTTTACATTATGATGACATTCTTTAAACTCTAAAAGGGTTCTTCGCACTCATTCATCTCCTTTACAAAAAGGAGTACTTTAAACAACCATCCACTATAAAGTCCTTGATGGAACCAAATGTTCTATGTCATCAAAAACCACACTATTTTTACTGCACATATTCCGATGCTGTGGTCCATAGAGTCCAATGAAATGCTTAAAGTGATTATCATCACAGGTGCTTTTTGTCTTAGCACACTCTTGAAAATAAAAGATCCGAAATAGCTCACGGCTTGGATTTAATGGTTCTAGGAAAAACTGATATAAAACCTGGACACATCTGGTAAGGACCTTTACATTATGAGGACATTCTATAAAGTCTTCATGCTCATACATCTCAATTTCAAAATGTAGTACTTTTAACAGTCATCCACTATGAAGTCCTTGATGGGACCAAAAGTCATCTTTGTCATTTCAAACAGCACTATTTTTAGTAGCATAGTAGCATATTCTGATGTTACGGCCCATAGAATGCAGTGAAATACTGTTGATTGTCATAACTGGTGCTTTTGCTTTGCACATTCTTGAAAATAAAGGTTCCTAAATAGCTCTTTATGGTTGTGTTGTGGTTGTAACTGCTACAAAACCTTTACATCGTGTGGTGGTTCTTTCAACTTCAAAACCATTCTTAACAGTACTTCTGCACATCTCCTCAGGGAAGTGAGATGGTATCAAATTCAGATCTTTCCTTTATTTGTTTTTCAATTTTTAAATCTGTGATTCTCGACTTGGGGGGGACAAGACTAGGTCAAAAAAGATACACTGGCCTATTCTCATGTAAGAATAGTTATTATATGTCATCACAAATTAAACAGTCTGCAGTGTGGCTGCGGACCACTTCTAGTGAAAGAAAAGGTCTGAAAAAAAAAGTGGCTGCAGTAGCTGCGTAGCAGCTTACTTCATACCATTATATCTATTTGTTCTTTGTGCTAAAGAGAACCTCCACATATGGAGCGATGGCTTGTCAGAAATAGTCTATAGCAGCGGTCCCCAACCAGTTTCATGTAAAACGATATTTTCATGGACCAGTATAGATACAACTAAAAACAAAGTTTGTTTTACTCATTTTTGCTAGCTTGCGGGTTAATTTTTTGATGTACCGTATACCGAGATTTTTTTAAAATAAAAGATCTTTCAGACTCTGATAATCAATAAAACATCTTTTATTCTGTTATTCTGTAAGGCCCGAAATGACTCACGGACCAATGCCGGTCCGCGGCCCCGTGGTTGGGGACCTCTGGTCTATAGGACATCAGTCAGACATAACACTGAAACCACCTGCCTAATATTATGTAGGTCCCTCTCGTGCTGTCAGTACAGCACTGACCCCAGGCATGGACTGTTCAAGATCTCTGAAGGTGTGCTGTGGATCCATGAATCAGACTAACGTCTCCATCACATCCCACAGATGCTCCGCCAGATTGTGATCTGGGGAATTTGGAGGTCAAGTTAACACCTTGAACTGGGTAATGTTCTTCAAACTATTTCTGAACAACTATGGCTGCACTGCTTCTCAAACTACTTCCTTCAGCTTGCCTTCTTCCTTTAGTGCATCCTGGTGAAATCTCTTCCTCAGGTATGCCACACATGCACCCAACTGTCCACTCGATGTAAAATAAATCATCCGACCAGGAGACGCTCTTCCTTTGCTCCATGGTCCTGTTCCATTGATTACATGCCAACAGGGCTTTTGGCAATGGACAAGGGTCACCATGGGCTCTCTGACCGGTCTGCAGCCATGCAGCCCCATACGCACTAAAATGTGCTGTGTGACACTTTAACATAGCCGGCATTAACTTTTTCAGCAGTCTGTGCTACAGTAGCTCTTCTGTGGAATCAGACCAAATGGGATAGCCTTTGTTCCCCACACGAAGCTGTAAGCCTTGGGAGCCACTGACCCTGTCTGAGTATTTGACAGGGTCTCTCTCTCTCTCTCACACACACACATGCACACTGGCTTGGACCACCAAACAAGAGGCACACACACAGGCTAACAAAGGTGCAAACAAGGCTTTTATTTATCCATGATAGTGAAACCAAAACATCTAAATCAAACCAAACCATGGCCTAATTAGGCTGAATAAACTCACTCTCTCTGGCCCTGTGCTGTCCAGCCAAAACTCTGTCTTCAAAGTTCTCATCCTAACTGACTGGAGAGCCCAGGCTTTTAAAGTGTTCTGGCTCTGTTAGGGAGCTCTGTCACATCGCAGCTGCTTCATCTCTCTACTGCCACTATATATATAAAGTCTTAGGCGCCTATAAAAAAATTGTTTAAAGCCATTTTTCTCAGCATATGATAAAGAGTCTTTTTGATAGCAAAGTTAATATTAGAATAAATGCGAACAATCAAAAGGTATCGATATTTGTTTTATTTGTAAAAAAAATAGTTGATATTTTGTGAGCTGACTCCAGATTTCTCCTCGATGCCTCCACACATTACTTGGATTTGAGAAATTTCATCAGCAGCTCACCTGATTTAAATGAATGAAGGACTGATTGAGTAAAATCAAGTTTCTGATGGTAACCACAAGTAATCCTTGGCTTCCACAAGGAATACAATGATACATAAAAACACTACTCTGTAGATAAAAACCACTACTTACTGTACATAGTAATTTATTTCATTTAGTAATATTAATGTGAAAAAAAAAGTTTTAACTGATATAAGCAATTTGCCTTGGGTACAACTGGCTGTACCGTGTCCCAAAGTAGTCTGAACTGGAATGTTTCTCTTTACTTCAGTGTGAATGGACAGAGTGAGACCGCTGTAGACTGAAAAAGTGGAAATATACTGGCTTTTGTGACATCACAGAAACAAGGATTTCAAATTGGGCGTAGTTTCACTAAATGGACCATGAGTCTGGGAGGCGAACAATGTGTTTTAAAACTTTTATCAGTGGTTATATTCTACATCCATCTCTTTTATCCTGGACAATTTAAGAAATATTCAGTTTTACATGGTATGGGCCCTGAACCAGAACCAGAAGTTGATTTCTATGGTTTTACGCATCTTTATTTTTTAGGAGTGTCCATATCATAAAGCTCCGCTCCATGGAGTACAATGACCTGCTAATGTGAGCAAAATAGTAGTCTTTATAGTAGGCAATTCAGGTGACGTGTAGAGCTACAAGGTCACTCATCATTTTAGCTTTAAAAGTGCAGTCTGAAAGTTGTAGCTTTCATTGGCGCAGCCTGTCAGCTCAGATAGCTCGGACGGACCTAAATAAATGTCAGCAACAGAGAGCACCTTTAAATCAGTCACTGGCCTTTTCTGGCTCCGGGTATATCGCTGTATTCACTCTGCTCTCTCTTGCTAACACACACACATATGCACAAACACAGGGAGAGGGTGGAGCAGATGCTGTTTAGCTGCGGTAATTTGAATATATTTTTGGGTCAATCGCGCGCTCGCGAGAGACACTTCCACGCCTTCCATGTGCCGAACAATTTAAATTTTTCATACTCCATTTAAATATATGGGCCACCTTGGAGGCAATCTCACAATGCCAAAAGCCTGTCTGATTTATGGGAGCAAAACAAAGGCCTGGCACCCGGCGCTCATATCTGCTCTTACCGCCCTGGCTATTGTTATCTTTAAACCATTTCACCTTAAGAAAGAATCAATAAAAACAATTATGAGAGCCAGAGGAGCCCACTGACTGCACACAGCTCTCTCTCTCTCTCTCTCTCTCTCT
>JBBIGA010000040.1:19697517-19712290 GCA_037576975.1 Alestes dentex | reverse complement strand
TGTGTGTGTGTGTGTGTGTGTGTGTGTGTGTGTGTGTGTGTGTGTGTGTGTGTGTGTGTGTGTGTGTTGGGGGGGGTGACATCTGTCAGACATTCATCAGCATTCTGTGTTGCTGAACCTACTATAGCAGGTTCATATTTTTCTGAAAAGGAACAGTTGAAAATATCAGCAAATCTTAACATCTCGACCCACCCTTCCTCTCTCTCCCTCTGTCTCTCTCTCTCTCCCTCTCTCTCAGTCCAATCACACACCAGTTCCTCTCGATAAAACAAATGAACTGATTAGATATTTTAATCTCAGTTGTCTTTGACCTTGTAGAATATGTTACTAATGTCTATGCGGGAGAGGCATTTTTCTAAAGACAAAGCTGCTCTTTCGCCCTCCACCTCATTACACAAGGGCTGCAAACAGGTTGAAGCTACTAAAGCCACACGCAATCAGTGTGTGTGTAACCCTCCACCTCCCCTCCCACCACGCACACTCACCCGCCGCCCCCACCCTTTGCTCCAGGCAGCTGGGAGGGAAGGAGTTAAGCCGGGAATGCATTAACAAAAGAAAATTATAGCGTAAACAGTTCATAAAATCTCACAGCCCCTGATGTCGCGCTAGATCATTAAATTTCTGCAACAATTAGACCTTTTCTCACGGCGGCAAATTGGACCCGTTGCCATGGCAAATCTGAGCCCTTAAGTCATATATCTTTGATTGCGGAAAGGTCAGCCGTAGACAGCCTAATAACTCAGGGAGCTGTTTGACAGATTTCATCCAAGCATGATCACAGAACAGGGCAAAACTATGTCGGCAGTTGTTAAAAGCAGGGAGGGGTCAGGGAGAAGGCTGAGGTTAAGGAATGTTTGCGCTTGACTGAGCACAGCCCGATAATGTGCCCGACCGCATTTAAACCCACAGAATCGCTCTCTCACCGTGTGTGTGTGTGTGTGTGTGTGTGTGTGTGTTTCTGTGTGTTCTAATAGAGGATACACTGTATTTTTAGCCCTGATCAATGGACGGGTTTAATTGCTTTGAAGGTTAAGACAGTATAAAGGCTGCGGCATATCAACATGGCCGAGCTCTGCAAAAAAGAGAAAAACGTCTGGCAAGCAAAGGCAGCCTGTTGAGAATACAATGATTTAGCATGATTTATTTAGATGATGTCGAGAACCCCCGATCACACACACATATGTTTGGGGAATTGTGAGGAGCGGCATAGAGTAAGATGGCACTGTGCAAAAATATCTATGAGCACAACTCACTAATGACCTTGACATGTAAACTTTGGGAGAACAATAAGCTCTCTTTACTCAGCTAACGGCATTTGTGTGTGATTTTAGAAGTAATCCCTCACCCTCCTCTGTAGACTGTGCTGGCATTTCACAAGCCTTTCCCACAGGTGCCTTGCTAAGCAGTGACAACAGCACCATCTGCTGGAGAGAAAAGGAAAGAGAGACACAGTGCTGAGATGACAGCAGGCCACTTTGTGCTGATGAAATAAGAAAGTGATAAAGTGTGCTTTAAAAGTGCGCTGCTTGTGCGCATGTGCGTGTGTTCACGTTCTCCTCCGTCCTGATGGCCCATGTGACAGAAATACACTCTCTCCCTTTCCCAGGACCTGGATAGCTGGGACCCTTGGGAATGTGTGACAATGAGAGTGTGTTCTTGAGTGGGTTAATGCGAGCAGGCTCAGCTGGACAGCAGATGTCTCCCTCCCAGACTTCTTCCATCTCTGTCTCTCTGTTTCCTCCTCCTCTATCCGCCCTCTCTCTAACTTCTTTCTACTCTCTCGCTCTCTCTCCAGCTCCATCTTCATCCCCCCATCCCACCGTGTTCTGAACTTCATGCTCAATTGTCCTCAAATTCCGTAATTCCTCCTTGCAGTTCTGCTTTTGCTTCCTCTACCAATTAACATGAATATAACCCTTTAAACAGCTGTAAGTGAGCTGCCTGCTGTGTTCACATAGACCTTTTTTGCTATGGAATACATATGCTAATGGCCTTGGAATAGAATACATATGTAATAAGGCTTGGAATGGTATCTGCTACGCCATAAGCTACTTGTGTGCCTCGGCCACCTTTTCTTTGAAACCAATTTTCTTGTATGAATCTCTTTTAGCCCTTATAGGCCAGACCAAATCACCTTTAAGCTTCCCTTCAAACAGTCAAAATTAAATGTTATCATCCAAAGGTCACATTTTAATTCCTGTTTCTTAGTACATTTTTATTCATGACACCAGGGGTCTCCTGGATCACGGTCTCCTTGTAATCAGATATGGACCTCTCATTAAAAATAAAAAGGCCCCGAGCCTGCCACCAGATGCTAGGGCTACATCTTGTTTCCTTCTAAAGGACATTTCTCAAAACCACTGGCACCACCAGCACACACTGCAGCTGTGAGTTTAAAGAGTATAGATGCAATCCTTGAGGCAGCTGCTTCAAGTCAACCAGCAGACAGCAGGTCTAGTTTTTAACTCATTTTAAAATGCTATCAACTGCAGAAATCAGGCCATAATGAAAACCCTGAGCTGCCAGTCTATTAGGTAAACTTGCCTTTAGCTACCCATTTTATCAGGCACCTGCCATGTATTTGGTGGAAAGGGACCACCATAGGGCCAGGTAACATTTAGGCCAACTGACAAACTAAATTTGGCAATTAACCAGTGAGTAGGGATAGGTATCATTAAAAGAATGTTGATTTTGGTTCCTGAATGATACTTTTTATCAATACCTTCTCTGAAACCTTCACACCCGAAATGTGTGTGGCTTGAATTACAAACTAGTGTGAAGTAAGAAATGTCAGTGGGAATTTCTCTGCCTTTCAGCCTAGGATAGCTGGGATAGGCTCCAGAACCCTGGACTGCTTTTTACTGATATCGAACAACACTGAATGATTTGGTACCTGGGCTCCCAAGTGGCGCAACTGTCTAGGCCCTGTCATCACAGGGTCGATCCTTGGTGATGCTGCAACCAACTATGGCAACTGTCCTAACTCTCTCTGGGTGGGTAGGATGGCCTTACATCTTCCTCCATCACTCAGCGCATTGCTAGCCAGCATGGGCATCTGTTAAAACAGAAGTGGTTGTCAGTGTTTCTCCTCCAACTGTATTACACAGTCCATACATGAGCCTTTCCCCTCCCAGCACTGGTGGTATCATGTGATAGGACTGGAGAATTTATAGAAAAATTTCTGACAGCCAGTGGTCAGGTGTGTTTGAGAAGTGTAATTACCAAACTGTGCAGGAATCCAGCCCGCCAGGATTTAGGTGATGAATCCTTCTAAGCACAGCAGTGATGTCAACCTGTGTGTTGCACTTGTACTACTGCACTAGGCTCAGTAGCGTAGTAGTGAATGTCATCGGTGTGTGCAAGTTCTGGGGGTGGACCACTCCCCATTACGGCTCCACTCCGGAGAACAGTTATGAAATAGCCATCTGCGTACTACAGCAAAGCCGCACGGCCATTAGACCGGACAGGTACCATCCAAGCCTAAACGTCCCCTACCTCCTATTCTCTCAGTAAGAACAATAAGAGTGCTGGAAGCAGGCAGAAGAGGGGAGCCAGGGGTAGGGGGTTAATTAATACAAAGCATTTTAAAAAGAGAGCCCAACGCCTCCCCACTCAGAAGCAGCGGGGCTCCATGATAAGCGGCTCATCAAACACGCGAGTAGAGGGTCTCCTCAGCTGCTCGCGCTCAGATTAATAGCGCCTCAGGTCGGGAGGCCTCCCGCTGCCGCACGCCGCTCCACACCGTTCCGAAGGCAGATCATTCACTGACACAGTGTCACGGCGGATAATTGGGGCGCGTCGCCGAGCCACGCTCACCTGTCTGCACACAGGTGCTGGAGTGTCAGAGCTGCAGGGCTGCAAGAGAGAGAAAAAGAGAGAGAGAGAGAGAGAGAGAGAGAGAGAGAGAGAGAGAGAGAGACTTTACCTGCCTCGCTCTCTCTTTCCCACACACACATACATGAGAGCAGCTTTGGTTTAAGAATGAAACCAGAAGCAGGATGAGTCAGATGGGTGATTCTGAGGCAGGGATGGAAAGGAACCTTCTCAAGGTCCAGTGGTGTCTTGTCCTTGATGGTGACTGACATGATAGAGATACTGATTGACATGGCAGAAATGCACTACTGTTAAAGTGAGTAAACATTCAAATAGACACACTACAAAATTCTCAATTTCCCTCAGCCCTCTGCAGGCTCGAATGGTCCTTCAAGCTGGCGTGGAAATCCCCAAAGAATGTGCTTTATCCCCAAAGAATGCACTTTCAAAGAAGGCCCCCAGACTCAAAATTAAAACACCTGCACTTAAGCGAAGGTAAGACTTACCATTGCGTGCATCCTTAAGAGTGACACTTTTACGCCCCATCTAGATCCGGAAAAACCCAGATATACTCTTTAATGCATCCAAGCCTATCAGCCCGTGCAGTACCTGTGCCTTAGTGGCGTCCAGTTCGTCGATGAGTGTATGTCCTGAAGATTTAATTAGAGTCCACTAAGAGTTCGCAGAAAGCACATGTCATTGAAAATTTTATGCATCTGTTTAATGAGATTTTTCAAAACTGCATCATGTCAAAGGTGCCAAGATGAACATATTAAACCAAACTGGACATAAACTGTCCATGAGGCCTACGACATTTTTTTTTTAAATAAAAAGATTTATTTTTCTTTTTTTTTAAATAAAAACACTAATGGTGGAGCAAAGGGCTGAATATTGATTAGCGATAACTGACCTTTTGCTTATTGGTAGACACATGGGAAGGTGGAGATTTGAATATTCAATTATTGATGTAATTGAAACATATTGGTGGAAAACTGATAAGTGAGTTGAATTGAAAAAGGGGTGTTGTATTCTTAAGGCCTATTTAACCCCAGTGCAGACCCCGCTGGAGAGAACATCTGATTGCAGCTCCTCTAGGCCACAAAGTCGCTGAATGCTTCAATAAAACAGCAACGCCCCACTTTCTGACTGTGTTTGATTTTCTGAAAAAAATTCAGACTAAGACTTTTGCTTCAATTTTCCACAACATCTTCCAGTTCAGAGCTGGTGCTTATAACACCACACTGGGGTCTGGAACAGCCCATTTGGCACATTACTAAAGAGTAAAGGGCGTCACACTTGAACTGTTCGACAGTGGTAGAGCAGTTAAGTAGTTATTAGGTGCATTGTTTGACCAGTTATTGTCGTTGATCTCCATTTTTGTTGTTTTTCTTTTTGTTTGACAATACCAGCCACCCACTACGTTGTGTCAAAAGTTCTTAAACAGACCAGAAAGGGTCTGAAAGGGTCCAGAATCATATATAACAAAATCTTGTTCCACAAACCTCCATTGACAGTTTCTTCCTTACTTTTTTGTTCTGACAGCGGTTTTATTCAGACAGCAATAATGTAAATCAAAACAACTTGACAGGGACACGCAGCAACTTCCAATTCTTTGTGTGTTTTTTATGTGACATATACACTTTGAAAGGCCATAGAGGAACCTTATCAGTTCTAAAAAAAAAAAAAAAAACCTGTAAAAAATGTAGAGGTTCTTTACCAATTTGATGTTTTTTCCATGAACCTTCACACCAACACAACTCATTTATAAAATGGTTCTTCTTGGCATGACACAAACCCCTTCTGGCACTTTTATTTTTTAGTGTAGAGCACAATTCACCCGTGTTAGTTTATTTGTTTAAATGTGTTATTGTTTGGCACTTCTATGCATGTATACTTTGAATACTAATGGCAATAAGTCTAAATTAAAATGTGTCTACAAAAACAACCTTGGACTTATCGCTTTGGTTTTAATTTAGTGTTTTGCTAATTCAGCAGTGAGACATTCACAGCTGCTGCCGTTACCTTTGTATAACTTACTTGGCCTTTTTTTTTTTAAGCTTATTATAGAAAATAATGCAAACATTTATTTGAATAAAGTATCCTGACCTAAAATTCATCTGAGATGAATGGTGGCCAAGCAAGTGCTGCAAAGGACCCAGAAGTAAAATAGTTCTTAAAAAGTGGAATTCCCATTTATAGTTAAAGGCATAAAGCTCCATGGAAGATACAAAGACAATCTGAGATTAGCGGCGAGAAAATGACAGAGGAGGAAATGAAAGAAAGCTTAGCATTAATTGTCCAGGAGCCGGAATAGTTCCAGGGTGGCTGAAGCACGGCGAGGGCTGAGGGTCTCACTTGTTGTCGGGGTTGAGGTCAGGAGCGGGTCGATTCTAATGGTGTCGCCCAGCGCGCCCGCGATTCCACACTCATTACACCGTTCACAATTACGGCTACCTATTTCCCCGAGAGGGCTGGGCCAACCATTATCACGGCGACTCAAATGAAGTGGATAATTGTGTCTCTCTGCGGCACATCAGGAAACGGCAGAGAGAGAGAGAGAGAGTTAGTGTGCGTGCGAGACAAAGTGAGACAGACAGAATGAGACAGACAGAGAGACGGACCAAGAGGAACAGGATAATAAACATCAGCAGACATCAACAGAAGCAAAGGGTCCGAGTATGAGTGGAAAAACGGAGGGCAGCGGGACAATCCAGAAATTGTGCAACGTTGTCATGGCCGGAATATCTTCCCAGAACATGCCACCACATCAAACAGCAGCAAACCATGTCACACTTAGTGCAGCTATCACTGTACTACCAGCACTGATCAAAGGATCAAAATGTGGAATAACTCAATTTTAAGAATTCATCCCTCAAATCCTAGAGGAGCCATGACCTCATTCAAGCCTTTTGAGCACATTATTCCCAATCCAAAGCTGAATATAAGTGAGCACAGGAAATACGTCGTGCCGCTAATGCTTAAGAAGTCGGAAAGCTAATGCATTCAGGGGAAATGACCAAAAATAGAGGCGTGGGTTGTCATGTCATATTTATGAGAAATGGAGGCCACTGATAAAGCTCCAACTCCTCTGACTGCGATCCTACACAGACTTGTCAAACTATGTGCCATTACTATCCTTTGTCTTAGCGCGCTTGTCATGTAAGGCTTGTACTCGAATGAAATATTAATTCTGCATAATAACTTTCAAAGGGGAATAAAGTATGGAATAAATTATTAATCATATGTATATTCAAAGCTTTTTTTTCCCTGCTTTTCTTTTTTGGGAGCACAAGATATTCCCAGACAGTTTCAATCTGATGAGAGAGACCCTGATTCATTCTCTCAGAAAAACATAAATGTGGCAAAGAAGCAGAAGAACAAAGAGGCGCAGTTGCTGATCGCTAGAATGAAGTGGTGTACAGGTGTCAGAAGTAGGGTAGTTTGTAACATAGATTACAAGCCTCATTTAGTGGTTACTAACTACATTTAGTTCAGTGGAACATAGCAACATTTGTTGTGGGGAGGTTGAGGTGGGGGGGGGGTTGGGGGGGGTGCAGGAGTCAAGGTCATGTCATTAGCAGACGTCATAAACTCCCATCAACGGGAGTGAGGAAATAAAGCACGCTGATGAGAGGAAATGCGATCCGAGACAATAGATATCTCATTTACTGCATTCTGTCCCATTTCGACACAATTTGCCGTGAGCCAGTTAATATGCAAGTTATCCGTTGGAGAGGGCGCGAGACGGACCATTTCAGTGTCAATTTACAGCAAAAAGAGAGGACGGGAGTACTCTTGGTTCTTCTGAGCTCTTTAGCCTAATTCAATTGTACCTTTCAATACCTTATGATATGCAGGAAGTGGTTTGCTCGCTAGATCACATTATGGGAGAATAAAATAGTAAAACTGATTTTTTAAAGGCTCTAAGTATTCACAGGGAGAAAAGCAGATAAAAAGTGAAGCTTACTTTTGCTGTGTCTGAGGGGTAAGAAGTGGGAAGTAAGTGCTTTAGACTGCTCTTTGCAGTAAATGCAAGATATCCATCATCGACCTAGTCCAAACAGTAATGGAACAAGTTGCTTCATATTGACTGTTCTTGACACCTACCACTCTATTCATAGCTTTAAAAGTGTCTCTGGCCATTGGTTATAGCTTGTGGTGGATACCCTACGGCAGTGGTAAGAAAGGGCAAACCAAAATGTCAGTTTGGTTCTAAAATGTGAGTAAAACTATTAAAACGAGGCTTGTTTTTTTCTAAGAAAAAAATATGTAAATAAATCACAATTAGTGAGACCATGACTGGAAAATGCATATCTGGTAAAGCATCACAGACAAGCAGCGCATGGACAACTGAGTACTGAGGAAAGAAAAGCGCAGCCACTGTCTAGTGTTACATGAAGCACATAAATGAATGAGAAAGGAAGTGGGAATGGGAGATTTATTTCCTGATACTCTCAAATTAAGCCTTGTATCTTCGCAGAGGGTCCAGGCTGTCCAAATCGAGAGAGGAATACATTCAGCCTTAAGGAGAGACTGCAGCACCTTCTTAAATGGAAATTTCCACCCAAGACCCAACTTTAAATAATTCTTACCTAAGCTGCTGGCAGGCATATATCAGAGCATTAATATTTACAGCACATCATGCTGTAGTTGAAAGAATACAATTTGAAGATGCATGCTTGGATACATTTAAAATGCATGCATAAATAAAGATGGCAGTTATGAAATCAGGTGGCCTGCTCAGCAGAATTGCATCGAGAAACAGAAAAATACCAACCAATAAATAAATAAATAAATGAATGAATCGGCATATTTAACCTCTTGGTGATCGCATCTCAAGCAAACCAAAGTGCCGAATCGTATTCACCTCTGTGGCTTTTTTTTTTCTCTTTTGTGTGACAGGTCTACATTAATTAAAACAGACATACTGTAATTACAGTGTAACTGTAAACATAGGCATTGTTCCAATAAAACCATCCATCAAGACAGAACTACGTATGGCGTTCTATTAGACTGCAAGCAAACATTTTTAAAAGCAGCTCGGCTATTCAAATACATTAAGCGGTGTCCAATTTAAAACTATCCGTTTGAAGCCTAGAATAAAATCTAGCAGAAGTCTCCCTCCCTGTTGTATGGGTCACTGGACATGACGAGCCTTTCAAGTAACTGAAAATAGCAACTGCCGCTGCAACCCAATTATGATCCGAATCCTTTCCATTTTATTTGTTTTCTTCTTTTACCTTGTGAACAATAGGTCAGATGTAATCGACCGGATCCGTGGCGTTCAAAACAGACAGCTCAGCCTCTATTTGAGGATCAATAGCACCAGCTAACGTCTGATCCGCTTCTGTCCATATTCAAATAAAACGTGCTGCCGCTGTAGCACGCATCATCTCCTCAAAGTCATGTACGATTAGGCACGCCCGCTTCACTGAGTACAGAGAGGAGACAGAGAGGGAAATATATTAAACTAATTAACAGGGGCCTTGCCATTGCTCTGTGTTACAATATTAGAGACTTTAAGCACATACATCCAAATGAGATGGGTACATATACCGCAATAAAAAGGTACAGGAGGCAGGCCTTTCAAATACAGAAAAAAAATTGAATAAAATAAAATGAAACAGTGTCGATGAACACATTTCCCTACTCAGTACATCATGATGTAGCTCCAGGCGCTACCTTTGTCTCCATCATGGCACCGACTTAAACTGTGTATTGTAGCACGACACCCCTGATTTCATGCAATATGGAGGATTACGGAATTGAATTGAACGCTCAGCGTTTTTGTTCAGATTTCTAAATTAGGATTTTCTGTCTCCATAATGACAGAGAAGTCTCTTTTTTGCCAAATCAATGGCAGCTATTTATATGAGCCATAATCCCTCACCCAGCACTGAACTGCCAGCAAAGTGATGGTTTAAAGTAATGACTAAAAAAAAACACACACACACAAAAAACGCACTAAATGAATGCAAATTGGTTTTTTTCCATTTAAGCAAAAACTGCGCTTTATCCTGGGAGACTTCTTCAAGGCATGAAGGGGCTGGAGTGAGGGGGATACATAGAGCTTGATACATGTAATCAAGAGGAAAAGCTTCTCTGCTTTTGTGGAAAGTAAAATGTATACGGATGGGTCCAAACACAACGGTTTATGATACAGGATTCGAATATCCTTCCTGCTCCTCATCAGAGCGAGTGAGGCTGACAAGTAGGCTATCAGCCAAGAGATCATTAAGCAAGGGTTGAAGTGCCATTGCCAGTGTGTGGGGGATGCCATGGCAACAAGGGTTCGCCCTGCTTGAGAGACAAGATAAAAAACAATGAGAGGCAGGGTGCAGGGCCGCTGAACGATCGCCACTGATCGATGGATCTCGCTCTTTCTCGCTCTCTCTGTTCTTCTCTCTTCGGAGATGGAGGGAGGAAAGAAAGGGCAGCGGCGTTAAGCTTTGTGGCTAGTCGTGCTCGGGGAGGGGGGGTGGTCTTCAAATATAGTGAACAAAAAGGGGAAAGAAAACCACTGGAGGAAGAAAACCACCATCAAAACAACAGTTGCTCAAGCTACAGGGTCAGATTTGTACTCTCATAATTGTTGATCCACTGAAAAGTTTTATAAAGAAATCTCTTGCCCCCACCCCCATGCTTCATGCAGAGTTCTTTATAAACCTAGAAAGACCCGCTGATATAATAAGTCCCTTGGTGGGATCAGAGGGGAAAAGTCAGTCAGCTAATACCTGAGCCCCTGGGTTTGTCACAGTATCTTTAACCGTGTAAGCCAAAAGAGGATGACAGACGCAACGCAAACAGACCGCAGGTGACTGGCAACGAGTTCCAGCTGCGTTTGTTTGTGCTTTTTTTTTCTTTCAAATTTGTTCCATGGACGCTTCCTGAGACAGCGATAAAGTGCCTTGTTTCTTTGCACATGCACAAGTACACACACACACACACACACACACACACACACACACACTCACTCACACACAGGAAAGTTCGCTTACCAACAACATGTGCTAATCAATGCAGTGAAAGCAATCTGTCAGGAAATCTTTAGCATTAAGACTCTCTCCTCAATGGGGATCAGGCCCATTCACAGGGCTGGGGTACGGCTGGGTCTTAGGAATCTGTCTTTACGCATCCCTCTGTGTCAATACGGATTATGAGCCCAGCTTTTATCTTTTCAACCAAACAGACCAGTTACTCATTTAAATGGATTGAATAGATGGAAGGTTTTTTGGGGGGAGGGCCTTTTTTTAATAAATAAAAAATATACTCCTATGAATAAATTCAAATCCTGTCCCAATTCAAATTCCGCTGCCATATGCAAGCTATGAGATCTAATCATTCTTTTTAATCCACACAATTCACTGAAGGCATATTTTGAACATACTTCCTTAAGACCTGAAAGGATAAACACAGTCTACCTATTGTTGACAGCAAAGCACCTTTCTTTGCAACTTAAGACCAACAATTTGCTTCAGGATTGACTGCTTGGCAGCCGACAGCACCTGCATGCCAAGTAGCAGGGTTATATTTAGTGAAAGATTTTAGGGAAATGACTGCGATTCGCGACCTTGGAAAGTGCGTCTCAATTACAAAGAACTGTATTTACCGATACCACAATGGCTGCAAAAATAGGCCCTTTTTTGTATCCATGCCATCAAATATAAAAGGAGCAAATAAAACCTGTAAAGAAGAGGAGCAATGATGAACAAATAAAAGCAAATTTTGACATTTCGCATTCGGCGCTTCTCTTTATAGGTCAGAGGCAACCCTGGCCGACCCCTGTATTGTTCCTAAATGCCATTTTGTAAAAGAGGATCGCAGGAATTAATTAATGCATGGGTAGCAGCCACCATCAAGAGGCGCGCATTAAAATCAATGACTAATAAATTCAAAACACACAACAAACTCAGAGGGGAGATGAAACTAGTATTGTGCTCCCCAGGAAGCAGCCCCAGTGCGGGTCCTCCCACCAGCGAGGCGGCCACTCAGATGCTTAATGGAAAGTCGCTGGTGCCAGCTGTGTGCCTGTGAATAAAATCACTTTAATTAAAGGCATTACAATGGGAAGGGAATGGAGCAGAATCGACAGGAAACGGCCCTCGTACTTGACACACACACACTGACACGGCTCCATAAAGACTCAAAGAACAGGGGTCTCCTATCTTCTATCGCAAATGATCCAAATCCCAGCCCCCCATTCCTTTCCCTAAGAAATATTTAGTCCCTACGTCAGTCACAGCATTAAACATGTGAGCATATCATGCATCTATCTTAATGTTCTTTGCGTACAAGATAATGCCATCTTATTCCGCCATCTGTAAAATGCTTGGCACATCAAACTGAAAAATCTTATCCATGTCTAGACATCCTGTTATTACAAATTATCACACGAGGCACTGCCAGAATTTTAAAAATACAAACCAAATCACTTCCTTCTTTAAAGATCAATTGACAGATGTAAGAATGGGTGCTGAATCACATATTTCTCAGTGCAAAATTGTGAACCAGTGGATAAACGATTGTCCTAGGCTTCTAAATATTGTGCTGCTTTCGCTGGCAAACAAACCAGTAAAAGAACCGTCCACCCACATGGAAGGGAGGAAGGGGCCCTCATAATCTGATTCACAACAAAGATGAGCCCTGATTACATTCACCCCTTCCTCCTGTTTTAAATAGACTGGGAGCAGTGCCCAGAGCCAGCTGGGGTAAGCGCAGCACAACTCATCCAACAAGCTCAGTGCTGTTCCTCTGATCAATCACAAGGGGGCAGGCAACACACTCCACATGCATGTTTTGTTTTACTGGAACATGTTGTTCTAAGGACATTTGCCATTGCTTTACCCTCTGTACTGGTTTAAAAATGTGCGTTGTTAAACTGCCTGAATAACATAAGTGGGTGTTCGGTCTAAAATAGGAAGGTCTGCACGCCATGGAGAGCAAGTGAAGCCTCTTCTGTATAATAGAACAGAATAGGAAAGAGTGATGAGGAAAACTAAACATGAAGCTAAAGTTAATTATATTTGATTATTTTATACCACAAAGGCTAATACAAAACAGTAAATACAATGTTTGTAACATATAATGATCACAATGATTACAGAAAACCTGTAAAATGCTGGGGGTTGGTACTCAGCAGCAGCACCCATTTCAGTCAAACTCTGAAAGATGCTCATGTATTTTCAAATATTTTGCTTTTACTTCTACTCAAGTATATTTTACTCACTTATAGCTCAGTTGTGAACACATCTGATGTCTGAGGGCATTTTATTTTAAAGAAGACACATAAAAAAACTCACACAAGCTTCATTTCCTGGTCTGACAGACACTGGATGTACTAAGAGGTTCTGCTGCAGTTACTCTTTTCTTTGAGACAGAGAGTTTTGCACCTCTAGTTGTTTTGGGGTTGGGAAAGTATATATACTTCCACTTGAGTCCTCATACTAGTATTATTAAAACTAGCAGTAATTAAGGACCTTTTCCACCACATTTTCAGGGCCAAAAATCTGGGTCAGTTTGGGTTCCTGTGAGATCATTCCAACCAATATCTACTAGGACAGCTTTAATGTTTTCTGAACATCTCTGAACTTCTTCCCACTTTTTATCATCCTACCTTTCTCTTTTGTTATTCACGTTATCTTCTAACATTGTGTTATTTACGTTATCTTCTAACATTTGTGATTCTGTCACATTTTCATATCTCAGCATCAGTTTCTATTTTGTTTTTTTGTTACTACCTTCTCATCAGATTCAGTTCAGACACATTAGCCTGCCATGCCGAAATCAGACTGTGATTCAACTGAGATTGAATCCCCAAAGTCTATGCTGTTGTATATCTTAAACATGTCTAAGAAAATCTTTCTGTTTGCCTCTATTACATTCACAAGATCTCTCACCAACATGTTTCAGCAGAGTATTGAAGTACAGTGAGGAGACAACACCCCTATCTCCCCAAAGGAGAAAAATGTCATGCTCCCAAAACAGTTTTAAACACAATTAGCTAAATCAGTGCTATGTTTATTTTAGTATTTTTACCAACAGGATTACTTAAGTAGCCTCAAGGATGCAGGAAGTAGAGCTGGTGAGAGTGGAGGACTTCAACAGTCTTCAGTCTACAGTCCAGACTAACTGGAACAGTGAAAGAGAGGTAAAAAAGAGAGGTGCAGGTGGGGTGGAATAGGTGGGGAAGAGTGACAGGAGTGATTTGTGTGCTGGAAAGGGTGGAGAAGACTGGCACGAGTGATTTGTGTGCTGGAATGAGTGGAGAGGAGTGGCAAGAGTGATTTGTGTGCTGGAACAGCGGAGAAGAGTGGAAGGAGTGATTCGTTTGGTGCAAGTGGTGGAGAAGAGCAGCAGGAGTACTTGGTGTGGTGGAGAGGGTGGAGAAGAGTGGCGGGAGTGATTTTTGAGGTGGGATGGTTGGGGAAGAGCCGCAGGAGTGGTCTGCGTGGTGGGATGGGTGGGGAAGAGTTTGAGGAGTGATTTGTGTGGTGGGATGGGTGGAGAAGAGTTTGAGGAGTGATTTGTATGGTGGAAAAGGTGGGGAAGATTGGCAGGAGTGATTTGTGACAGGCAGGTATCAGCACGAGGTATACAAGACAGTAGTGAGAGTGTTGTCTGGTTTCATATTTTGGAAATGGTAGCACTGAGGAAAAGCCAGGAAGGAGAGCTGGCAGAGTAGAAAATGTTAAGATTTATATTGGGAGTGATGAGGATGGAGAGATTTAAGAATGAGTTCATTAGAGGGACAGCTCGAGTTGGACCTTTTGGAGGAAAAGTCAAAGAGGCGAGGTTGCATTGGTTTGGACATGTGCTCAGGAGAGACTGATTATGTTGGGAGTAGGATGCTGAGGAGAGACTCTGAGTGTGTTGGGAGAGATGCTGAGGAGAGACTATGAGTGTGTTGGGAGAAGGATGCTGAGGAGAGACTCTGAGTTTGTTGGGAGAAGGATGCTGAGGA
>JBBIGA010000040.1:19680716-19697417 GCA_037576975.1 Alestes dentex | reverse complement strand
TAAGGCAGATGATCAGACTTGTCTTGAGAAGAAAGCTGAAGCTAACAAAACGCCTGCTGTTTGAAGTACATTTAATCAATTCTGTGTTTTAATATTTTCAGTAACTGCAGTAGTTGTTTTGTTTAGTGAAAGTGACCTACATTTGAACGGAATAAATAATCAGCTTTTTTATGACCAGTCTCTTAGTCTTTCAGATGTGTGGGAGATGGTCTTTGGAGTCGCACTCTTGACAGGAAGAGGCAGCCTGTGCACAGGGCCCTACAGGGATTTCACAGCCATGTCAACGACTGATAGTAACCTCTCGCTCTCTCTCTTTCTCTTTCTCCCTCTCTCTTTCTCTTTCTCCCTCTCTCTTTCTCTCTCTCTCTCCCTCCCTCCCTGCCTCCCTCCCACTTACTCTCTTTCTCACTCTCTTTGTTTTACTCAGCTGAAGCCCTGCTTAGACGCTGGACCCAAACATCCTAAAAGAAAAAAAAAAGACTTTTTCTCCTTTCTTTCTTTCTTTCTTTCTTTCTCTCACTCTCCTCCTCTCCTCTCTGGCTGTTACTGTCCCTCTCTCTGACTCTGTCCTCTGTAGCTGGGACAGGAAAAGCTTTCTCAGGAGTCGAGTTTCCCCTGACAGAGTCCAGAGTGTTGGAGAGGATAAACAACATGACCTGCTAGCTACATGCAGAGCAAGATGGACAGGCAATAACAAAGAGTTACACCAGGGGTATGTGTCGTTTTTACTCATAACCACATTAGTAACTGAGGCACACAGTCGTGATCTGCAAAGTCTGATCTGCCATGACATGTTTGGTGCCTGAATTTTGTTTATGTAGTTCTGTACAAGAGTGGCAAGATTAATGTGTATAAGATTACCAGTAACCATTGTGCAGGTTGAATCAGTCTTACAAAACTATCACACATTGTGTGGAGCTCTTAAGTTCTCACAAGCAGACTTGCTTGTGTGCTATACTGTTTACTATAAAAATGGACAAATGTCAAATTTCAAGAACTGTGTTACTGTTTTAGCTGTGCAATACACTTTTGCCCATTTTAAACATTTGGAGTTATTTCTTTTTTATTTGGAGTTATTTTTGTGAATAGCCTATCCATCATTTTCTCTCCACAGTATATATTCCAGTCACAAAGAAATGGCAAAATTGTAAGCAGTCTCCTCTGGGATCAGAAAGAAAGTATTCAGAAAGATTCTGAAATCTCACATACCCCTTATCTGTAGATTTCTTGAGCATATACTGAAATTCTTATATTTTGTAGGCCGTGCACTAGACTAAATGTTAAACTTCAGTCTAGTAGGACTGTTTTCACTAAAGAATCTTAAAAAAAAAAACACTTCTCCACAATCAGAATTTAAAATTTCTTAGACTGTGCACAATCAAAAGCACTAAACAAATGTATTATTAATAGTAGTAGTATCAATGTTGCAAACTAGAAATGGTGAACCAGCCTTCTTATGTAAGTTAATTATGATTCATGGCTATGTTCATGAATAAAATAAAAGGGAAAAATAACTCTTCCAAAATCAGTAGACTTTATTTTTAAAAGGTTCTGCATAATTCACTGTAAACAAGGTGCTCACAGTAGTTTGATTTGAACTTTCTTTACAGTGGCAGTGAAGGGAACCTGAGGTCACGATATCTGCAGCGCAGGAATAGCCAGTGAACTTTAGAGTATTTGTATGAAAGTGTAGTAATAATACACTAATAAAGCTTAAATAAGGTTTTTAAGAGTAATATATGGCCTTACAGTGGTGTTTATGGAACTCTTCAAAGTGAATGCCTTTTTATACATTTCTACCTCAGTGTATCTCAGAACTGAATGATTGTGAAACTATACCTCAGACATTAGGCAACATGTTCATAACCATATTGTAAAATAACTTTGTCAAGTAACTTTTAAAGGCATTAACTTTTAGCTCCTATCACATGTGAACAATTCTGACATGAAACTCCTGAAATGAAGTCCTGAAATTTCGAAAAAATCTGTGAAATTCCAGAAATTACTCATATCCTTTATAACAGTTCAGGGAATAAATAGTATGATGCTTACAATTAATCTTCTGCAGTTAAAATTAAAATACTACATAAATCATTGGCTTAGATATGTGATTATGGAGGTTGTGCTGTTGAATGACAGCTCTATGTAACTGCTATAAAGAAAGATTCATTGTCATTTGCAAAGTCATAGATAAATGGAAACTTCCCTGCGTACTTATTTTAGCTACAATGATGTTTAGGTTTTACTTTCTACTTTCCTCTTTTCAATTTGCTGATGTGTCTTTTTTGTTCTAAATGCAGCTACTGTCATTCCAGAAATCTCTTTCTATGTGCTTTCACTAATCAGTTTACCATCTTTAAAGGAATAGTAATTACACACTCAGCAAAAACAAATACAATTATGTTGATTTGAGGCATTTTCTTACTTTCAGTTCCCACTTACCCACAGGGTGTTGGTACAGCAGGCTGAGTGGGGTGAAAAAGTGCTGTTTCATTGACTTCAGTGAGCGTGTGTTTCGGGGATTGCTTATGATGCGCATAGATTCCCACGGTTCTCAAACAGTGACTATGCAAAATGGATCCTGTTTTTGAAAATGTTACTCATGTTTATTGAACTATAGTCTCATTGGTCATGTTTATTTTGCCCATGTTGCAACGTTCAGAGGAAAGCACAGCTGTGGTTTTGGGTTTTCACCACAGAGTTCTTTGGTTTTGAGGCTGAAAATCACATTCCAATATTGCTGCATTGTGTGTAGCGTCTGAGGTTGAAGAATTGTGTGTCGGTTTTATTAAAAAAAATAATTAAATATATACTTTTTAGTTTGATCTGTCAATGATTAAAAGAAAAATAGTTCTGATGTTGGTCTATGTGTCTTTAGTTTCATTATGTTAAAATAATGATTCTCACCAGAAAAGCTGTTATTTAGAGTCAAGTGATAGATTTTTCAATGAATACTCTTATGGAAAAAGGTGCTAGAAAGGTGATGGTATGTAATTTTCAATCGATGGTTCTGTAGGGAACCATTTTTTGTAAGTGAGCTATGAAAATACGAAGAATTGTTTTTATCTCCATAAAATGTGAAGGCTCTAGGCAGAACTGGAAGAAAGTTTTATACGTGAAAGTTTTCAGACTCCTCTCAAATATGGTTTCATAGGGAACCTGAAGTGGATATTATTCAATGGCATTGCTCAAAGAAGAGTGCAAATATGGAATAAAACATTTTCAAAAATGTATTGTTTTCAAATTTTGTGGAGGCATAAATTGTAATTTAAAATTAAGGGAAATCTAGAGGCTCCTAGGCGCAGGATTAAATCCATTCTGAATGTTGTTTTAACTAGTTAAAATGGACTTTTCAATGTGATTCTCAGGCTCAGTGTTGGTCCGTTATGACAAGCTGCTGTGCAGAAGATGACCACCCTTTCTGCGACTGATATCAGTGATGTTGGTCATGGTAAGAACTTTCTGTATAAACGATTTGTTCTATCTCAGTTTTACAGATCAAAGTAATCATTTTAGTACAACTTGTCGAATGTTGTAGTTCTCCAGAAACTAGTCTGTAGTTATGTAGTCATTATACTGGATTTTTCCAAGTCATGTTTCCCCTAATTGCTCAGTGCAAGTGAGGGTGGAGGTTTCGTGTTTTTTCTTTCTTTTTTTTTTTTTGGTTCCTCTGTTGCCTCCTTGGGTAGGAGCTAACACTGTGTATGTACTGAATTTATGTCACTGTGTTAATGTGTGTGTTCCCCTGCAGGGGAGAGTCTGGGCTGTGTCAGTGAGGAGGGCTCTTCAGTAACAGAAGTGAAACATGAGGTTCATTCTTCTCCAAGTCAGCCAGCTTCATTCTCCAGTTCTCCTAATGAACTGAGTGACACACTGCCCATGGAGCCCAGCGACATCAAACTGGATCCCTCGGCCGACACACCTGCTCCAGGTATGTTGGAGGTTGTGTGCGCGTAAAGTGATGTTTGTGAAAGTGTGTTTCTGTATTTTTGTCATTGCAAAGTCCTAAAGGCTTGGACAATTACATATTTTTTTTGTTGTGTGGACTAGAACATCAATTATTTAACCATCATACTGAACGAGAGGACCATTTAATCACATTTTACCCTAGTTCATTTGAGTTTGAGAATCAGTCTCAGAAAAAGAATGTAACAAGGGTATGGGGCATGGGTGTGTGTTTATGTAGCTGTGGATAGGAGTAGGTATATGAGCCATAAACGGAAACTGAATCTCAAAAATGAACTTTACATTTCTTTGCAAGTTTTAGTTATGCATGTCTCCCTTCAATACTGCCATTCAGGAGTGTTTGTGACTTAAGAATGACTTTATTATGTTGTTTTGACATACATTAACATACAGTATGCACATTTATCATCTGTCACATTGCTGAATTTTTGCATATGTGATATTTGTTTTTTATCTTGAGATTTTTATTTATTTATTTATCATTTCAGCTTTATCCTCCATGGACCATTGACAGTTTTCCTGCATTAAAACCGGCTCGTCAACAAAGAGCCTGTGTTTCATAGCCAAGCCAGTCTGAATATTGACTGACAGCACAGGCACATGAATACCAGCTCTAGTCAAACATGTTGCAGTTAAACCGCATACATGGCTTTTACAAACCAAATATTCTTCAGCATAAACAAGCAGTAATGCACAAATAAAACCCACAAACTGTCTTTTAGTGGTGATGTTAATTTTTTCTTGTTTTGTTGTCTCTGTATGTGCATGCAGAGGGTCAACCAGTGAAGAGAAAGAAGGGCCCTGCACCCAAGATGCTGGGGAATGAGGTGTGTAGCGTGTGTGGGGATAAGGCATCGGGCTTCCACTATAATGTGCTGAGCTGCGAGGGCTGTAAGGGCTTCTTCAGACGTAGTGTGATTAAAGGAGCACAGTATGTCTGCAAGAACTCAGGCCGCTGCGAGATGGACATGTACATGCGCCGCAAGTGCCAGCAGTGCCGGCTGCGCAAGTGCAGGGAAGCAGGCATGCTTGAACAATGTGAGTGGCTTCTTTTCCTGTCTGAAATTGAATTGAGTCAATAGTTCACTGGATGATGCAACCTGAGCTGAACTAGGGACAAATGTACCATTTTTCTTTCACCTGACTACACATAGCAAGAACATGTCTACTGTTTGACTACATTTGCTGTTCAAGCCAACTTCAAACTAAACTTGATTCAGAAACGAATTGACAATGATTAAATCTTATTGTTTTAAGATGTATTACATTTCTTTGATCCTAACAAGTGGAAAATGTCAGCACCTCTACACATACTGACACCCATAGATGTGCTTTTGTCTAAATCCCTTTATACTTTCTCAGGCGTACTCTCAGAAGAGCAGATTCGGCTGAAGAAGATGAAGAAGCAGCATGAGGAAGAAGCAGCTCGGAGCTCTTCTGTGGCCACCCCCAGCCCAGCCCCTGAGGTGGCCCCGCTGGCTCCAGAACAGCAGGAAATGATCGAGAAGCTTGTGGCCATGCAGAAACAGTGCAACAAACGCTCTTTCATCGACAGGCTCAAAGTCACTGTAAATGACCCCTGTCCTTTACATTGGAGCATGATCTTTCAGCTGCAGTTACCACAGCTAATATTACATGCTGTGTGCTTTAAAAATATAAGTGTTAGTCAAGTCAATTTTGAGTTTTCTAAGCTTAGTCAACACTGCTGCAAGTTCAGAAATCCCCTTTATTTCAGAAATCATTTTGCCATAAATAATAATAGATTGTTTCCCCTGAAGAAGTTCCCCTTTTTTTCCACAGATTTTGTATGGCACTTATGTAGCTTAATTCCTGTATTGTTCCTTACTGTATTTTGATGAAAATGGGGGGTAAAGACTGAGTTTACTTCTTTGACCCCTCAGCCATGGCCACAGAGTCAAGACCCGCTGAACCGGGAGGTGCGGCAGCAACGTTTTGCTCATTTCACTGAGCTGGCAATCATGTCCGTGCAGGAGATTGTAGACTTTGCTAAACAGCTGCCTGGCTTCCTGGAGCTCACCCGTGAGGACCAGATCGCCCTCCTCAAGACTTCCACCATAGAGGTCAGAATCTAGCACACTCATGCTTTAGCTCATGGGCCAGGTTACTTTAATTGATTTTGTGATAGTGTTTGAGTGCTGGCTTCATGTGTCATACACAGGTGGTCTAAAGACATTTTTGCGATTTGTCACTTATGCTGATGTAAAAACATTGAATGGGTTTTAAATGGACATTTTCTGCCCCCCAGTGGTACTGTAAGGATATTGCAATATCTGTGCATACTTGTGGTGTCCTAATAGCTTCCTGTGTTATTTGCATATTCTTCTGCAGATCATGCTGCTAGAGACATCTCGGCGTTACAACCCAGCTATAGAGAGCATCACTTTCCTCACTCCGGACTTCAGCTACAACAAGGATGACTTTGCTAAAGCAGGTGTAGATGCTTTAGAATAAACCATGTGGATTGGCTTGTTTGTAGTTTTGAGTCTTGATTCAAGTTGTGCTTGTCAATAACTGATTTGGTTTTGAATATTCAATCATGACAGTTATATATGTAATTGTTTACTATTCCAACTCAAGGCTGAGTAACAAGAGTCCACCATAACAATTTATTTCTTTATATGACCTGCAGATGTCCTCAAATGAACTCTGTCCTACTGGCTTTTTCAATAGGGTTGCAGATTGAGTTCATCAACCCCATCTTTGAGTTCTCTAAGGGCATGAATGACCTGCACCTGGACGAGGCAGAGTACGCACTGCTTATCGCCATCAACATCTTCTCAGCAGGTCAGCCTCCCATGCAGTGAAGGGTCTGCACACATTTTGCTTACACTGCCCACTGTGGACAGCTGTTTACACTGGGACGTTTAGTAAATGGGAGGAATGAGTGTTCACATTTAACAAAAATGTGTTACTATTTAATTAAAATAGTTATTTTAAGAGTAGTTTATTTCAGGTTGTCTCTAACAACATGCCTGTCAATATGATGCCATTTCTGACTCTGCATTTCTTTAAACTTAGCTTACTTTCTCAAAACTTTTAGCCTTCAGGACTAAATTGTAACTGAGGATGCCAGCTGCAATGGAGCAAGTATTTTCTTGATAATTGTAATGCAGTGTTTTTTTGTTTGCCGCCTTTTCATGCGTAGCCAGTACAGAGCAGTTTTAAGCATCAGAGAGGCTTTAAATAAACCAAAAGCCATTTTAAGTGCAAGCTTGAGGTTTGCCTTGCTGGTGATATACTGCAGGACATGTGCTATGAGCCTCACTGTCCTTCCTCCAGGGCTCTTCTGTACTCTCTTAATGAAATTTGACTTTAATATCAATCATTCTTTATTCCTAACTCCCCACTCACTCTTACTCAACGTGTGTGTGTGTGTGTGTGTGTGTGTGTGTGTGTGTGTGTGTGTGTGTGTGTGTGTGTGTGTGTGTGTGTGTGTTCGTGCCCTATGGGTATTTATGACTTCAGACCGGCCCAACGTGCAGGATCATGATTTAGTGGAGAAGCTCCAGCAACCATATGTGGATGCTCTGCATTCATACATCAGAATCAAGAGACCCAATGTAAGTCATCACTAAGGAAGAAGTTAAATGTAATGTGGTTGTCTTTCCTCTTTTTTTACAGTGGGTTCAATGGGTGGCAAATGGCTTTTTAAAATTTGTATTCTCTTTAATAACCTATTATATATTAGTTTTACCTGACATTGCAGTTTGAATGTTTATAGTGGCAGAAATGCCCATGTGCATGTACTCTCAGACCACTGCCCTATATCCATTACTTATTTATTATTTGTTTATTTTTACAGTATACATATATTTACAGTGTGCCAGCAAATATCATTGAGTACTACAGCCCCGCTATTAGCAATATCCAAAAATAAACATCTTATATTTGTATATGTTTACACAAAGTAGTAATTACTGTGTTGTTTTTGTTTTATAACTTTTGAGCTGTTTAAAGTTAAATTAGGCCAGTCTAGTTTTCTGTCAGTTCTTTTTTCCAACTGTTCCCTTTTCAGTTATCACAGATATCTTGATTAGATTATCCTATTGCCCAACCACTTTTTTTTTTTCCAGTGTGTTTATAAAGTGAGGTGAATGACATGCCCTTTCTTGTCCTGTCCATCCTCTAAAGGATCACTTGATGTTCCCACGAATGCTGATGAAGCTGGTTAGCCTGCGCACCCTCAGCAGCGTGCACTCTGAGCAGGTCTTTGCCCTCCGCCTGCAGGACAAAAAACTCCCACCTCTGCTTTCTGAAATCTGGGACGTCCATGAGTGATGACCCAACCGGCTCCCCGGACACAGTCATTCAGAATCAGGGTAGTATGACACAAGGGTGGTGGAGAGCATAGCCTTATGGTGTCTTTCAGGCCCAAGACTTCACTCGGCTCTGCCTTGAGGAGCCTGGTTTTATCTTCCTATTTTCTTATATTTGTACTTTCCTGTGCGGGATACAGTGTTCAGTGGTCTGCTTTCTCAGAATGAGCTCTTTATAGACTGCGTGGCATGATGAGGCTTTGGGACTGCTCGTATTCGAGCCTACTTTAATTGCATTGGCAGTACTGGGTTCTCCAGCATTGGAGCTCTGGGATGTAGATATTATGGGCCCAGACACTTGCTCACTGTAATGAATGACTACGAATGACTTGTTTTATGGTGGTTATCTTGTTTTTATTTTCATGTTTGAGTACCAAAAGTTCTAAGCAGGTCTTGGCAATGGTTCCTGGTCTTCACTGAAATAATCATCATCGTGGCACTCTGTTGTTGCTTTTTGGTTTTTCCATGGCCACATTTCCACTGTCAGAACTTGAAGCCGAATAACTCAGAACCAAAGGGTTGCATCCTTGTACGCCCACAGTTGCAGTTAATTGCCTCACATATTTGGTGTATGCTAAATAAGATCGAGGACGTTTGGTTTACACAAGCATAAGTGTAAGTATCCTTATCTGAGTGTCCTTCATTCCTGCACATGAGGTGAAAAGCTGTAAATTAAAACATCACTAGGAGCAGTGCTCCTGTTTTATTTCAAAAAAGACTTGGGCCTCTTCTGCACTACGCAATTTTTGCTTTGAGTTAAATCTTATGAGTTCCCGAGTTTTATGGATCTTCTAAAGTAGTAAAGAATTATAGTGTAGTATTCTTGGAAGTGCTGTATTTGTTTTGAAGCTACAATGTCATTCTAGAATGACATGGCAACTTGATCCATGTGAAAAGTGTTAGTGAATGTAGAAACTGTATGGTGTGAAAAACTATGATTTTTTTTTTTTTTTTCCCTCCCAATTTTTTTTTTTTATCCAGGGTAGATGGTTAGAGGTTGGGACAGTGAAAATGTGGCTAATGTGATTCTGAACTGACTGATCGGTTGGGTATGCCAGAGCTGCTCAGTTGGTGTTCCTACTTAATGAATTTAGTCATGCATTTAGAAATTTTATACCAACTGCTTTTTCTTATACAGAAGTGAACATGCCATTTGTGTGCAACTTTGGCTTGGGAATAAATGTGTTGTAAATGCTACATACAATCTCATGGTTACAGTCTGCAGAGTGAAGGTGATGGTGAACGAAATGCAATCTCGGGTTCATATTACAAGGAGAGGAAAAATATCCAGTGAGCCACTTACAGGGATTGGCAGGAGTCACTGGACCTGTCAACATAAACCAGTATGCTGCTGAACTTACAAACCTACTGTTAGGCTGGCAAGACTGGCAGGTAATTTTGTATGAAAAAATCTGACTATTAAATATAGGTGTAGGTTTAATTCTTTTGATTTACATCTGTGTCCATTTACTGCTAACAATTTATCAAACTGCAGCATCTTTCTTAGTTTTTTTTCCTAAACACAGTGACCTCTTTATGCCGGAGGAATCTGCAGTTGTTAATTGATTTTCTTTCAAATTGTGTTTCACAAGTTATTAACCTTTTTTCTAATACTCCAAAACCTCAGTGTCTGTTCATTGTTGGGGTGGGTGGAGAAAAGAACCAAACAATATGCTGGGTCTTCCGAGCCAGGGCTTAAATTTGGTTCTTTGCTGTTTGTTATATTGTTCTGTGTTTTATGAGGGCTTAGCGTTGAACTCATTCTGTAACAGCTTTCTTTGTGTTCTCTGCATTCTCCCCTTTTACAGTTCTCCCTACCAATCAGACCTTTGCAGGGTAGTATCCGTTAATCACTTCAGCCTGTTCTCAGTACCCCAAATCAACTGCAGTTTGTGGGTGATCATTCGAAATAGAGCTTGATCTTAATAATCTCATTTCTTGTTACATTATTTTTTTGTATATCTCCTACTCAGCTTCCAGTTGGAATAGTAAACAATAACATGTATAACTGTCAGTGGTCGCTCTAATATGAATTAGAGGAATACTGGGCATGTTGGTATGGTGAAGTTGAGTGATTTTGGGCTAGAACCAGATCAATGCAAATTTTATAAGAATGTTACCACATTATTCTTGCTCTATCTGAAACTCTGTTATTGTAGCACGAAATGGCTTGGCACTGATTGTTGCTAGGGTTGTCATTTAAAGGTTGGCAGTTTGGCTGGTTAAAGTTTGAAACTGCAATATTGTAGCTGAGCAATGACTAATGTCACATTTTAGGATTTGTCAGAACCAGAATTAGTTTACATTTAAAATTTACACATATACACAACATCCTTGGTGAAAGTACATGTTTATCTTAAGTGACATTTCTGCGATTTTAATCCACTATTATTATTTTTGTTAAATTTAACATATTGTAAAAATTGTGGCACGTGCAAAGGTTTGAGCACACCTTTAATCAGCACTTAGTAAGGCCCCCCTTCATAGCCTTCAGAAGTCACCGAACAGTTTTATTTTCTTGATTTAGATATGCACTTTTCCGTGAATGCTTCTTGTTCATAAATTTTCATAGTTGTTTTGCAAGCACAACATGTTTAAGATCTGGTCACAGATTTCTGATAATACTGAAGTCTGGGCTGTGTGCCTTTTTTCCTCCGAACAGTTGTTTTTACATACAAGCTGTTGGCTATTGACAGTTAAGATGACCTTCTGATGACCCTTCTGAGTAAATGACTTCTGTGCATCAACACTGTACACTGGGCCAGTACACCACTATTGCCATGCCAGATAAACCTTCCTGTAGGTCCTTGCCAGTAATGAGGGGGGTTTGCTTTGCATACATGATCAGTCTACAAGCAGGTGTTTTGTTTTTTTTTGGGTTTTTTTGGAGGTGGGCGGGTTGTTCTTGGTCTTCCAGATCTTGTCTTGACTTGTTTTGAACCAGTTCTTCTTAACTTACATTTCTTTGTGATATTTCAGACAGTGAAAGTGTTTAGATATTTCTCATAGTCTTGCTTTGAAGGAGTCAGTTAACTAGCTAGTTTCAATCAGTTGCTTAGATAAAGCCATGGCTGTTGAGTGAGGGATGCAACACCATTACAGGTTTCAAGGTCACATCATTTATTATGCTCCATATTTGATTTGTACTAATGAGTCAACTAACCTCCAAGACCTTACAGAAAAACTTGTGGACTGACTGAAGGAGTGCTTCAATATTTACACATGCCACATTTGTTTAGCATAAATTTAACACATTTTTTTGTAATTGTGCATTAAATTTTGTAGAAATGTCATGAATCTGTTTCTCGCAGATGTTTTAGCTTTTTCACAGTACTATGAAAAGTTTTAGGCACATGAGAAATGTAAAACTGTCTTGGCAGTAAGCATTTATTTGCTCATTAAAACACTAATGCCAGACCGCAGCAACTTCTGATGACTTTAGATCTGTCAGCGTGTGTTCAATTAACCTCTTCCAAACCTCATTTTGAGGAAGCCTGGTCTAATTTGTTGCCACTGTCCTATACCTGTTTTTTTTCAGTCAATCCTCTATTAAGTTAAATCAAGTGTACTGATGATTGAATTTAACAAATTAGTGCAGTGGCTAGGAGTGCTGAACCAGTGTTCTCCTGTTCAGCTCACAAGATGAGAACTTTTTACTGTTTGTGATTTGCTTTTAATCTAATATTACATGGTGTTTGTACAAGCAAAAATACACTTACTGCCCAGATAAATCATTTCAATTTGCTTAGGTGCCTAAGACTTTTCCATGGTGTATAAGTTTGTACTTCGCTGCAGTCAAGTGAATAACTAAGAATTTCTCTTTGAAACATGCCCTGAGGATCCAACTTGCTTTCTGCTTACCTTCCCTCTGTATTGGTATCTTTAGAGACACTTTACTCTATTGTTGATCAATGTCAATTTCTTTCACAAAGCTTTTGAAATACTAGCTACTCTTAGATGTAAGATTACAAGCAACAACATTAGACAAATAACTTCTTCTTTCTCTTTCGGCTTAACCCTTCAGGGGTCGCCACAGCGAATCATCTGTCTCCACTTAGCCCTATCTGCTGCATCCTCATTAGACAAATAACGAGGACAGCTAATTGGCAAAGAACAGTGTTGGCTCATTGTAATCAGATTTGGAGAATTTGAAATGTGTTCTCTTACATGGGCTATTCTTCTAAATTGTGTTGTATGTTGTTGTATGACATGTTGATTTTTTTTATAACACCACTATACATCAGTCACGTTTTTTCTAGCCTCTGTATAGCAGAATTGAACACCTTCCATCAAAGCAGTGTGCGTCTGCAATGTCTTTTTTTTTTTTTTTTCTTCTTCTTCTTCTTCTTCCAATCGACATTTATAAATGTTTTGGCTTTTAACAGAATGCTAATGAACCAGGCGAGCGTTTAATACTGAGCTGATTGTAATAATTTATTTTTTAATGCCCTGCTGGGTGGACCTTTTACTCGCAATTAATCTGACCTCCTGTGGTGTGGCATCAAACGATGGTGACATAGGAATGAAAACTTATGTTTAACGCCTTAAGTCCTTGGATAAACTGCTTTATATGTATAAATTTAAAATATGACAATTTATTGTTTATATAATATATATATAAATATATATATATATTTGTTTGTTGAAAAAGCTGAAAAATGTAGATGACTAAACACCTCAGCTATTCTTTTTACAGAAATATATTGACCTGAAACATGGAACTGTTCATTGTCTGTCTTTTTTTTTTATTATTATTCTGCAGTTTTTAATAGATTGGGTTTACCTTGTAAATAAACTTGAAAGTCTCAGCGTTGCCTGTTTTCCTTTCAGTTTGATCACAGTGTACATTTGCGCAAAGTTAAGCCTTTGCACAAACCTTTCTGACTGCACCTGGACATTTGAACAGGCTATTCTGTTTTCCCAGTTATAATTACTGGCACTAAGCTGTCTGGCAAATTAAATCACTTTCTAATTAAACCCGTAGTCTGGAAGGACAGGAAGATTGTATACAGTAGTTCCTAGTGGTGGGAAGCTTGATTCAGTGTACCCAAATGATTCTTTCAATTAATCATGTCTGATTCAACAGTTCATTTCTTGGGGCCTCAGTCCGTAGTTAAACTGGTATCACCTGTCCAGTAATTTGTTTAATGGTTAGTTATTAGGTCCTTAACATCTTAAAATGATTAATAAGCAGGTGTGAGTAACATACCTGGTGAATATAAAGAGCTGATGAGGCTGGCAAGTATGATGCTGACTGATGGAGTAAACAAAGTAACCTCCATCAAGATGTGGGCTCACTACCTGGCAAGCTATACGCTTGTTTTATTTGTGTGCTATAACCAATTATTGATTTTTGAGATATTTATGACCTTAAGCCATATATAAACTATTCATACTGATAGACTTACTGTAAGTCACTCAAGCCTGTCTAAAGGCAGGGCTGGGACCCTCACAGAACGCTCATAAAACAGAGCTCTAGTAATAGCCTACCATAAGATTTCTCTAGTGTTGCCATATAATACTTACACTACATAATTATTTACTATACAGAATATATATCCTACAGTCTGCAGAGAGAATGTATAAGGGAAATCAACAAGATTTTTTTTCTAAAATATTACATTTGATAATTATGTTGTCAACCTTTACCTAGACTTTAGACTGACATGAATGTTGCGTAGATGCCACAAAGAATCTGACTGACAGGCTTGTGATTTGACCTGTTTGTTGAAAAAACATGATTTAAGAAGATCACAAAGAATCCATCCTTCCATGCACATAAATACACATTTGGGGCTTTATGCAACATCCTGCTTTGAGGGACCCCCAACCACCTATTCTGCATGCAACATTAAAATACAACAAACATTTAATTTTGATCAGGAAAACAATTGGGTAAATGCTTAGGTAAACATAAAACATACATAATGTAAGACAGCTACACTGTACATAAATAAGAATAAAAACATGAAATAGAATGAAAACACTGTGTTTATCAATGATCATCAATGATGGGTCCCAAATGACTGACCAAAAAAAGGGACACATTGTGGTGACTCTTTCCACTGCTGATAATAAGAAAGGTCCCTGTGATATGATTATATACACTATATTGACAAAAGTATTGTGATACCTGACCATTGCACCAACAGGGACTGTATTGAGTTGGAAGCATGCCATTGTCCAAAATGTCTTGGCATGCTGAAACAGTAGGATTGCCCTTCACTGGAAGTCAGGGGCCTAGCTCAAACCCTGACAAACAGGTGTGTCCCAATACTTTTGTCCATATAGCGTATCTACAGTATAAAGTGAAGTAGTTCACTGAAATGTGCTCTTTAACCAGGGACTAGACATTTTTGTGCATTTATGCCTCTTCTTTTGATAGCAAGAGAGGTCCCAGGGATATCACAATTTTATATATCGTCTGTTATCGAATCGAAAGTGAAGAACGACTGTTATCGTCCATCCCTGGAGTGATGAATGGTACGGTCCACCCTCCTCTCGGCTCTAATGCGGAACTCAGGGTGAAAATGACTGGTCGGCTGTGAGGAGGGGACGCTTCATCTAACGACATATTTTCAGACTCGCATCCCTCTCAGAGACACAGTCTGCACTCCTTCGGATGCTCTGCACACGCTTCGACCTGCACACGACCATGTCCGAAGGATATAAAGCGTTAACAACGTTTGTTTTGTGAGATTAAGAGGAGATCAGGAGACAACATCGTAACGGCGTTAGCTCAGCACGCTAGCAGGTGAGCTGGCTGGCTAGCTGCTGGAGGTCAGTGGCTCCTTTTTGGCTCTTTTTGCACATACAGACGAGATTATGAACCTGTTTTCTGTCTGTCAGGACGGTTTAGGTTGTCTAAAAGGCATCTGTGTAAGAAAAAGACGATGACAGCTGCTGGTATGGATGTTGACATCCTTGTTTTCCTTTGGGATGCTGTCATTTGATCCTGTTAGCTGTTGCTATTAGCTACTAGCTCCATTGGCTTTAATGCATTATACACAGCTTGGATAATTCAGTTTCAGCACCACATGTATTCGTCTGAAATATTGAAGAAAGCTTGAATGTCATGCATCCAGGGGGTCGTTTGTGCCTTGCAGTCTTGTTGGAGGGCGAACCCACATTTTTTCATTTTAGCATGTTTTTTGTCACAACCCTCTTGAGATCCACACGTCTCAAGCTATATGAGCTCCTAAAATTACATTTTAGCACATTTGGACCTTTCCTGACAGCACAAGGACACGTGACACATTGAGAGAGGGCAGATGAGCAGGGGAAGAGAGGAATGTCACAGTGCAAAACTGAATGTAGAAATAATGAACATGAACGGTAACGATCAGGCATAAATAGAGACTAAATTCACTGTTTTCTCCATAAATGGGCATATAGTCAAATTTATACTACGGTCTTGTTGGAAGGCGAATGTGTGTAACCTTGCAACCATAATTTTCCGATTTTTAGGATGATTTCTGTCACAACCTTTTTGAGATCCACACGTCTCAAGCTAAATGAGCTTCTAAGGATGACATTATAGCACATTTGGACGGTTCCTGACAACACAAGGGCATTGCTTCTCATATAGAGACAGATGAGTATGAGGGAAGATAGAAATGTCACAGCCAAAAACTAAACATCAAGATTATTAACATGAAGTGTAATGATCAGGCATAAAGAGGAACTAATTATATGCCTAGATGGGCATACAGTGAAATTTATACTGAAGTGTTCACTGCTATCGTGACAGTTTTCTCATTTAACCTCTTGTTGGCTTTTACCTCATCCAGCACTTTGTTCACCTTTAGCATCTGATATCTAAAATAGTATTTAAAGGCTTGATGCAGCAAAAAGGGCAATGAAGTGTAACTGTCAGACAAAAAAAGGGCTAAATTCACTGTTTTCTCCATAAATGCAATTCCTAGATGGGCATAGATTTTAATTTCTTCTACAATGTAGCCTACCCTGCTTTTCATGACAGTTTTCTCATTTAACGTCAGTCTTGTTGGCTTTTTCCTGCACATCCTTCACATTTTACACCTAATATCTAAAACAGTATTTAAAAAGTATTTAAAGCAAAAAATGGCAATTTACTGTGCTATACTATTGTTTGTGTGTTTTGTCTAGTAGATACAACAGGAAAGAAGATGATGTGTGGCTTAACATTTTCAGGCTTATCATGGCATATATAATATGGTAAATAAGGGTCAAATTCGTACTCATTTTCATCCCAGTACCTCACATCGCTGTGCTGATTTATCAGCTAATACACTACTTCCAGCAGGTAGCTAGTAGTCCTTAGTCACGCAGTACTACAGATGCTGGCTTGTGTGTGTGTGTGTGTGTGTGTGTGTGTGTGTGTGTGTGTGTGTGTGTGTGTGTGTGTGTGTGTGTGTGT
>JBBIGA010000040.1:19666445-19676485 GCA_037576975.1 Alestes dentex | reverse complement strand
TGTGTGTGTGTGTGTGTGTGTGTGTGTGTGTGTGTGTGTGTGTGTGTGTGTGTGTGTGTGTGTGTGTGTGTGCTTGGTGGGGTGATCTTCAATCTTCAAAGAATACTCTAATACAAGTAGTTCCCAGCGAAGATGCAAGATGGAGCAGCCACGGATCCCACATATGCTCGATTGGATTGAGACCTGGGAGATTTGCAGGCCGGAGCAACACTTTGATGTTCCTCAACCGTTCCTGAACAGTGTGCAATGTGACATGGCGCATAATCCTGCAGAAAGAGGCCACTGCCTCAGAATACTGTTGCCATGAATTGGTGTACCAGGTTTAAAGTAAAGTGTCCCCTTGTAGTCACACACAACACAGCATAGCATACAGTGTGAAATTCTTTCTCTGCATTTAACCGATTCAGTGAAGCAGTGGGCTCCCACCCACGAGGGGCATACGGAGAGCAGTGTGTGGGGATGGTACCTTGCTCAAGGATGCCTCAGTGGTGCTCCTTGGATTCGAACACACAACCTTCTGATTCCAGGGGCAACTCACTAACCACTAGGCCTCGGGCTGCCCCTCACCAGGTGAAGCAGTGGGCTGCCACCAACGAGGTTTAGTTCTTTGCAAACATACATATCAGGTTTCAACACCTACAAAGAGCACATATACTCATAAGATTTTGGACCACGTAAAGAACTATTGGGGCACAATTAAAAAATTTCAAATATTTTATGCCATGTTTTTCCTTCATAAAGAGTAATAAAGGGATACAAATAATAGGGGTGGGCACTTTAAGCAAAAATGCTATTTGATAACCATTATTTGACAATTATTTGAAGATTACTTCTCCTAGACCCCATGAGCTTATACACAAAGAGATGAAGAGAAAGAAATAGATGAATTCCCGCTCCACTCCACAGCCCCCACCCACTAAACACGAGGAGAGAGTGAGAAAGACCCATTTGTGTTTTTTTACAAACCACACCTTTGGGAGAAACATTGGCATCATCTTCTTGAGTTGTTTAATGTCCGTTTGCTAACAGCTTTTTGGAGCATTAGTAAATCATTGTGTCACTGTGCGATATCACATTGTCATGATGCTTTGTCACATTGTTTACTGCTCAGCAGTATTTCATATGAGAATTTTCCATAAAGGGGTGCAGGTAGCTCTAAGTTTTATTCCATAGGGCTTCAGCAAGCTCTAGCTGGTCTGCTCAGGGTTTCACAGACATTGTTTTAAACTGATTAGTAGCCTAATCCTCGCCAATAGCTGCCAGATGCCACTGTTTTTGTGCTATTTCTGGCTCACTTGAACAGATAACTAAGCAGGTTTAGGGGGCACCAAGATAATGCACATGTGCCTGTCATATTATTTAAAACTGTCATAAGGTCTAAAACGCAGGACTGTTCACAAGTTTAATGTTAGACGTTTGTACTTCTCAACCATATAGGCCTTTCCCTCCCTCAGAAATGCCAGTGGCATATTGTTTGACATAGTCAGCCTAACTGTCTGTGCATGGTTCCGCTGTGTGAAATGGATGGTTAGAGAGAGCAGGATGTGCCTTCCAGAGAAAGAATGAAGAAGAATGAGGTGTGGATGGACAGGGTAGTCTAAGGGTTGTCAGTTGTCACAAGTCATTGTGACTAATGGTCCTATTAATAGGCCTGTTTGCTGCAGTGTCATCACCTCCTCTGCCTCCGGGATGTCAACACCTGTGAATTGTGGGTAATGTAGGCAGCGACAAGTGACGATGAGAAGATCCCCCAGTCACCAAAATGGTTGCATGTGGATGCTGCTATTATGAGGGCTCTGCCTTGTGTGTTAAAATGAAAAATGCACAAGGCCACATACGTGCAAAACAGTAATCAGCTCTTTTATCCTACTGAAATGTTGTAGTCCTCTAACGTCCTGCTAAATGACGCAGTGTCAGAACGTACAGGGAGAAACTCTGCTGAGAGCGAAGGATAAAAATAGCTTGGCTGGATCTGGCCGGTATGACTGTTTCAGCCTGATAATTCCAGGGGGTGTATGTGTATGCAAATGCACAGGTTAGAAATATCCATTGCCTCTTTTCAGATTTGCCACTATTGTACTACTATCAAGATCACATAAACTCCGAAGACACGTGCAGGTTCACTAGGAGTTCTGGATTGTTAATCAAGTAGTTGTATTTGTGTTGTAGACTTTGTGACCCCTGGTTCTTATATTCACCACTGTAAAGAAACCGCATTCTACGGGCTTCAATTTCACAATTTCAAATCTAAGCCCTCTGAGTGACTTTGTTTACATCTCAACCACTGAATCATGCAGGTTCTCCTTAAACAGTGCTTATGATAGAGAGATGAGTGTTTAGACTTCTCAGCATTATGTCATTATTGCATTATGTCATTATTGCAAGTAACTCCTGGAATACATTTGTATTTCTCGTGCATTAATATTTCCTGTCTGTTCTTTTCATTGCAGTTTTTATTTCCCTGGGAGTCATGTTTAGCCTTTATTTAGCCTTTATATTGTCTGATTATCTTTATTTAAATTAGGCAGAGCTGTTCACAAACATGTCAATCATAAATCGTATCCCGTGTGTCCAAGAGTGACCATGACTGAGGTGCTGCATGTAGTGATTAAAGTCAGCTTTTGTTTAAAGTATAGCGGTTTGAGATATGCTATGTGTTTGTCTAACTGAAGTGGTACAAATTCACGTTCAACAAAGATGTGTCATCCGTATGTATATTTACCTTCCAGCGATGCCATGTGGCGTGTGTTCACCGGCGCTCTCTCTGTGGAGGAGAAAGAGAAGGGCAGTCAGCTGCTGCAGGACCTGAGGGAGATCGAGTCGTGGGTGTACCGGCTACTGCGTTCACCGGTGCCTGTAGCCAGTCTTCGGCGTGTGGATGTGGAGGTGCTCCCACATGAGCTTCAGCCAGCACTCACCTTCGCCCTGCCAGACTCCTCGCGCTTCTGCTTGGTGGACTTCCCCCTCCACCTGCCCCTAGAGCTGCTGGGGGTGGATGCCTGCCTGCAGGTGCTCAGCTGCATCCTGCTGGAGCACAAGGTATGACCAGATGAGGGGAGAGGCCGCTGTCCATACCTGCAGTATAACTACTTTGATTCTGGCCTCACCTGCTGTATGCCTGCCCTAAGGCTAAGAAAACCGTGCATAAACCCTGTTTATTTAAGCATTTTGCCATGTGCTCTGATGTTTAATAGCAGTTTTTCAGTCAGCATACTTGATATTTACATGGCCCTTTTCCTCAAAGTCATGTAGACTTTACTTAGCACCATTTTGAATTTAGCTCACTTTTCGTGTGAAAGATTGCAAAAACCTTAAGCTTGCCTAAACCCACAAATCCGATCAGGTTTATAAAATAGATTTGAAAAACAAACCTACTTGAACATTTCTGTGTGTGGTTTGAATACAGACAACCTGACTGGCTCAAGGGTACAGAACTAACTAGGATGCGTTTCTGCCAGGAAATGCAAATTGTGATTGCATGGTTGCCATGGTAAGTGTGATGGTTGCTAAGGTGTTACTGTGGCGTTGCAGGTGGTTGCTAAGGTGTAGATATCCAGTTGCTATGGTAACTGTAGAGATTGCCATGGTGTTCCGAGTGTATGTCTGTCCGTGTGTGTGGACCCACATCTCTATTATCTACAGCCAATAGCTTTAAACACTAAGCCAAAATTCCCTAAAGACTCCCAAAGGGAAAAGCACTGCGATTTGGTTGACTACTGCCTGGGTCGTGCATTTAGAGAGGAACATGTCCAAAACTTTGACCATTGGTGGGATTTGACTGCACCAGACTCTGGTTGAGACCCCAATGCTCTAACCACTGAGCCACCATTCCCTGTTTTTCTGAGAAAATTCCCGGCTTGGACTGGCTGTTGCTTGGAAAATATTTATCCAGTTTCGTACGTGTATGCCATCGCATTGCATGTGATGACACACGTGCTAGAACTGGAACAGTGCCAAAGTCCTCAGAGGAGATGCCGCGCCAACATATTTCTTTCTCCGTATACATTCACAAGTGTTTCGCCCCGAAAATTCCCAACTTTAAATGATCGATACCCAGCCCCTGATCATCTGAATAAAAAGCTGTGTAAAGCGCAATAGGGGAGGGAGTTGAAACAATGCCAGTATTTCAAACCATCCTTGGGGGAGAAGTGATGCCAAGAAACAGATGGAAGGAAAAAAAGTCATAATAAAACTTAAGAAAAACAGCAGCGTGATTGCTGCTGCAATCACACTAATGAGCAGAAGACTGACCTTTGGTGCACCAGCTTCTTTAAATGTAACTGGAATTGCCTAACAAGGTTTTGTCCCTGTTATGTAGCAAATAAAACCACATTTAGACACTGAATCATTTTTGATGGCTTTGCAAGAGCATAATCGCACTGATATCTTGTCATGTCTGATGATGTCAAATGAATGACTCCGATGAAACTGTTTATTTATATGCTCTGTAATGCTAATGACAAAAGAATTTATCTCGGGATAAATAGAGTTCGTTCTTATATTATGCAAGATGGCTCTTAAAGAAAGGCAATAATATTGCTTGTCACTTGGACAAACTCAATTTAAATAGCTCTTAAATAATATAAGATAATATCATTATCTGTGCCCACTTTTTTAACGCACCAATGGCCAGGACATGAAGACTTATAAGACTTATTTGATCCTTTCCAGTCGTTCATTTTCTCGTAATCGTTTTTTTTTTTTTTTTTTTTGGGACTTCTAGGAGGGCAACTTTGAAACGTAGCTGAAGATCCTGGAATATACATTGTCCTTCAAAACCTTCATGTATATGAACAATGGTCATCGCACTGTATTTGGGTTGTAGTTAGAGATTGACTTTGACATGCCCTCTGCTGTTTGTAGGTGGTACTGCAGTCTCGGGATTACAATGCTCTTTCTATGAGTGTGATGGCGTTTGTGGCGATGATCTACCCTCTTGAGTACATGTTCCCAGTCATTCCTCTTCTACCTACTTGCATGGCCTCTGCAGAACAGGTACCACAACATGCAGTAAACCATCACATCTCATTTATTTGATTGTTGTTCCTAGAAAGCAGTGTCTTGATTCTTAGATTGATGCTTCTACCAACTAGACATTTTTAGTACAGGCGTGGCTGTACATTGTTTGGTAATGTTTGTAAAAGTAATTAAAAGGATCGATCTTATCCATTTACATTCATCTCTTTCTCTATCTAGCTCCTGCTAGCCCCTACTCCATACATTATTGGAGTGCCTGCTAGCTTCTTCCTCTACAAATCAGACTTTAAAATGCCTGATGATGTTTGGCTGGTGGATCTGGACTGTAACAAGGTCAGTAACCTCTTGCAGTTCAATCAATCTTTGACAGATTTCTGACCTTTAAAGCGGCCTGCAAAGCTAGATAATGTTATTTAACTATTTAATGATCAATGTGTTGTCCCTTCACAGGTCATTGCTCCTAGCAATGCAGAAGTGCTACCACCATTACCTGAACCGGAAGCCTCAGAGCTGAAAAAACACTTAAAACAGGTAAACCAAACATAACTTGCTTTGTTTTGTGTTTAATAGCTTTCATAAATGTGATTGTACGTTGTGTTGCGTCTGCAAAAACATGTGAGGTCTAATTTTACAGTGTCTTCCATTTCTTAATGTAAATATTGCATTATATGTGAAGCAACTGTACAGTTTTGTTGTATTGCAGTGTAATGAATGTGTATTTCTTCCTTCCTTTTGTCTGTTCTAGCTTTTGGAGGTAAAGAAAGTTCTGGGTCCATCTGAATCATGGACTCAGTAATAGTTTGAGTGTTCGGAAGGAACTAACCCCAGGACCCCTTAAGTAGAACCCCCATGGAGTAGAATATAATTCAGAACCCAGGGCTGATTCAGAACTCTAAATTCCTCTGAATTTGTTAACACAGGCTATTAACAAAGATGTTGAGATGAGAGTGTGTTTGGACATCTCAACATGATTGGCAACATGCAAACATTTGAGTTCAGTCATGCATTAATACCTGACTAATCCCTGTTTATTTGATCACCTTTTTTTTCTTCTTCCAATTTTCCCCCCATAATCATATATGGCACTTTCTTTAACTTTCTCTGTCATAATGATTATCATTATTCTTCATTGTACAGACCCATCAAAGAACATAAATCTTAAATCTTGAATCAGACTGGACTGTTCTGGTCATCATGGTCCTGAAACCAGTGATGCAAACTGAATCAGACCCAGTACATCGAGAGTGTGTGTATTGTGGATTGTGATCTCCAACCCGTATGGGTGATAGATTCCTTGTTTTGCTGACCAAGTGTGTTTGTTTGAGGTCATCAGAGAATCAAGAATTGATCAGTAATTGAGTAATTTTTATGTACTGATACAAAAAAGAAGTTTGTCAGCTGTGTCTTACTTTTCTAAGAGAAGTTCTGTCATAATGGAATGACAAAGTCACCTGCAGAAATACTTTTCTCTAAAAAATGAAGGTTTACTGTGGTGTTTCCTACCCACAATCCACTTGTAAAGTAATTCTTTCAGATCTGCTTCTTCTGCATCTGTGCCTATTGGTTATCACACTGGTAACCATGGATGGCCTACTTGCTGGCTGGCAGTTCTGTTTGGCAGTTCTGTAGTGCTGGGCGATATATTATTTCTCCCAGTAAACTGGTACTGGTTTCATACAACAGTAATTATCTTTGTTAATATATTTTAAACAGTTTAAATGACATAAAACTGGTAAAAATAGCAAGTTTACTTTCTGGATTTGTGTCTGGTTAATATTTGCAGTACTGTGTAAGTTTCTTTTTCATTGAAGTAGAACAAAACAGCTTAAACAAAATGAACTTTATCTGTTTGCTTGACATTTTTTAGCATAGAAGCCCAGCAGCTTGTTAATCTTCTAATACTCTGATACAGTATTGTGTTGCCAAACATATTTTGATATTGAATTTTATCAGTACCGGCCAGCACTACTTTTCTGTCTTTCTGTGTTGTAAGGCTTTTCCGTTGTCCACTCATACTGTTTTTGTCCTTGTCTTTGTCTTGCCAGTGTGTCGTTTTTTTGTTTTGTTTTGTTTTGTTTTTGTTTTCCTTTTTCTTCCTATGGTGTTGTGTAAGAAATGTTATTCTTTTATCTATCTCTTTCTCTCTTCTGTTATTCTACTTCACTCTTGTTCACTCGCTGTTTCTGTAATCTCCTCACCGTTTGGTCACATGCCTTACTGATCCTTAGCCGTGATTGGCTGGGGTTGGTAGTCATGTGATGTTGGCTCTGTCTGTTTTTGTTTTTGTTTGTGTTCCTCAGTGTCTTGTTAGGTTGACTGTGATCACCCAAAAGCAGATCTTCGCCTCCGACTCCAAGGTTCCTCTGCCTCTGCTCCTGGAACGTGCCATGCTCCCTACCTGCACGCAGTCCTTTGTCTTCTCTTCCTGCACAGACACTCTTTAAGCACCCAGTGCACATAAACAACTAAAACAGCTCTTGCATATCAGACTAATACGCTTATAGGCATATAATTGAACACTTGCACACAATTAAACCTCCATTCTCTGCATATCTCCTATGCTTTTCTTCCTGTCCTTCTTGGATTGAGATGTGTAATTCTGTGCTACTTGCAGCGCTCGTTTGGCTTGAGCATGCCTCGACATCCCCACACTCACTTTATCCAGTTCTCATTTAGCCGTGGTTATAACCCTAAATAGGCAGATTGTACATCAAGTGTGTTTGGCTTGGCAGCGTGGCCGGCCGGATTGTTGAGAGCGTGTACAGATTCGCTGGAATGCCAGCTGTGTCAGTGAGGTGTTGAGCGAGCAATGCCGGTATTCCCACAGTGCTTTGTTAATGGCTCAGTGTGATGAAATTCACCCTTCTTTAACATTTTTGACCTTTCAACCCACTAATACAGCAGCTCATTTCAGGCAATAACTAATAATCAAGCTCAGAGTTCATATATGGCTGTTTGCATATAGTGTGGAAAGTAAACTTGCCTTCAGTTGTGATGATAGGTCATTGACTTATCATTTAGCTTTATTTCCTTTTACACCCTGCCCAGTCCTTTAGGGGCCACAAACATACTTTTATGCCCCGTTGTATATAATGTACAGTTATTTCCATATTTATGACGAATCATTGCCTGAAGTGAGAATGCTTCTCCTGGCCCCTTTGCCCTTTTAGCCCTGTAACATTGGATTTTGTCAAATGCGTTTCCTTTCCATTCACTTCTTTCTCTCTTTCTTTCTCTCTTCCTATTGTCTAACTCTCCATAGGCTCTGGCCAGCATGAGTTTAAACACTCAGCCCATTCTAAATCTAGAGAAGTTCCAGGAGGGTCAAGAGCTGCCCCTGCTGCCCCCAGGACGCGATAAGTCCTCCCCTTCCTCCACAGAGTTTAATCCCCTGATCTACGGAAATGATGTCGATTCAGTGGATGTGGCCACAAGGTCAGAATTGTCTTTTTGTAATAAGACTAAGAAGAACACAAGAATGAATCAGAACGATAAAAGTGCTAATAGTTTACAGTGTATTTTATGAAGTAAATAGAAAGAAAATGAATTGAAGATGACAATTTGAAGATAAAAAGAATCAGGAATTTAAACGTGAGTGAAATAATTCAGATATATTTAAAGAATAGAGTGCAATAAATGGCTGAGTAAAAGGAACAAAAATCTGAATAAAGTGCTAACAAAACAGTGTCTTCCTAAAAGCACCTCAATCATCAAAAGTTCTCCTAGCACCAGAAAGTGAATTCTAAAGTTTAAGGCCATATGAGCGAAAGGCCATCTCACCATACTTTAGCTGAGTAACAAGAATAACCGACTTATTTCTGTGCGTAAATTTGGGATTTACAGAGAATTAAACAGTAAACTAAGATACAGTGGATGCAGATACAGACTATGAAGACAATTGAATCAGTTTATAAATTCTTAAAGACACTAGTAACCAGTGTTATTGTTGTAAAACATATAATAGATATACTGTACAATGGTATGAAAAGAATATGTAGTATCAGTAATATTGACATAAGAATTTTTAAGAATAATGTTGTATCCTTTATTAACCTTGGAAATTGTTGGCAAAATTTGTCATTGTTTCATTTAGTCTGCATTCCTTGACTTCAGAAATGAATATTGGGTATGTTTTATACAGGGTTGCGATGGTGAGGTTCTTCAACTCTCCGAACGTGCTACAGGGGTTCCAGATGCACACCCGCACGCTGCGGTTATTCCCGCGGCCTGTGGTTGCTTTTCAGGCCACCTCCTTCCTGGCGTCCCGGCCAAGACGATCAGGCTTTGCTGATAAACTCTCCCATACACAAGCTGTGGAGTATTATGGGGAATGGGCCCTAAACCCCACTAACCTGGCCTTCCAAAGGATCCATAACAGTAAGAGGACCCACTTCTTCACTTTCAAGTCTGAAATACACAGTACACAATATATTTTTCCATCGACAATATATTTTTTAGTGTTCTTAATGGGTACTGCAAAAAAGTTTGTTTGGTTGTTTGTGTGTTCCAGATGTGTTTGACCCCTCCCTAATAGGCGATAAGCCTAAGTGGTATGCTCACCAGTTGCAGCCTGTGTTCTATCGCGTGTATGATGGAAATTCCCTGCTTGCTGAGGCCATGAGTGGACCACTGGAGGATGATGCCAATGACTCAGACCCTACGGATGACAGGTAGGTAACACACAAACACACACGTTTTTACTTCTCTTTTAATTTCCCACCTGTTCATAATCCTACCATAACTCTTAGCTTCCACTAGTAAGGATGAATTATGTATTACACTTCATTGAGTATTCCATGTTTATTAATGCACATCTGTCTCTGTGCTTCATATAGTGGCAGTGACAGCGAGGCATATGACGACTCTAGCTCTTCCTACTCCTCACTTGGAGATTTTGTGAACGAGATGATCAAAGGGGACATACAGGGCGACACGCCAAGTTAGCCATCATTCCTGTTTTTTCTCTCTCTCTCGCTCTCTCTCTAGCTCTTTCTCTTTCTCTCTCTCTCTCTCTCTCTCTCTCTCTCTCTCTCTCTCTCTCTCTCTCTCTCTCTCTCTCTCTC
>JBBIGA010000040.1:19642498-19656119 GCA_037576975.1 Alestes dentex | reverse complement strand
TGTGTGTGTGTACATATATATATATATATATATATATATATATAAAGAATAATGTATTGTCCTAACAGCAAGAAACGTGAGCAACAACAAAACTGTAGTTCTTCCTTGGAAATCTATTTCCAGCGACATCACCCTCAAGTGACATACCTTGCTTTCTCTTGAAATTCTGCAGTGACATCAGCTGCATTTAGTCAAACGTAGTTAAATGAGAGAAGGTGACAGACAAGGTGAAACTGTGTGCTTCTTATATTGCATTTAATTATTTTACAAAAATATAAAATACGTAGTTAATTCTCTTAAGTTGTTTGTTTTACATTTTGACTTGACAAGCAGACTTGGCATATCAAGGATAGACAATTATTGTTTAAATACAATGATTACATCAATTTTTTAGTTTATAAGCATGAGAGAGTTGATGACACCCTGTGCCGAGGGTGGGTTAATTCTCCTTCTGAGCAACAATAAGTGCTACAATAAGAGTTATGCAGCTCTTTTTAGGCTAGTGATTTATAATTATATGTGTAAATATCTATTGTAATAATGGTGGTGTAATCCTCAAACTTCTCTCTAACCTCATCTCGTGGTTCATAGTGAAAACCAGCAGTTCCTGAAGGAGGTGGTGCAAAGTGTGCTGGATGGCCAAGGTGTTGGTTGGCTGAACATGAAGAAAGTGCGCCGCCTACTGGAGAACGAGCAGCTGCGTGTCTTTGTACTTAGCAAGCTCAACCGTGCTGTCCAGTCAGAGGAGGACGCTCGGCAGGAAGTCATCAGAGATGTGGTGAGTCATTTGATTGCAGAGAAAGAGAAAGAAGCAAGCCTGAAGTAAGGGAAGAGGACTAAATTGTGACATGATGCTGAAGTTAACAGATGCATTTATATTGAACCTTTTCCATCTACACTGCTGAATTGTGTGTATGTGCATGTCTCCTTAGGAGATTAACAGGAAGGTGTATAAGGGCATGCTGGATCTGCTGAAGTGCACTGTCTCCAGTCTGGAGAACTCTTACACTAATGCAGGGCTAGGTGGCATGGCCAGTGTCTTCAGCTTATTAGAAATAGCACGAACCCACTACCAAACCAAAGGTAATGTATAACAAACTTTCAGCTAACCTTCATTTGCATTTCTAAATCAAAGCTCGTGCTCTGGAAAATGACGTTTATTAATACTGATGTATTATTTTTACCCCTTCACTCCATCTTGAAGATGTGTCTCAAAATGAATAATCATTTAGTGACATTGACAATCATTTTACACAGATGCTTTACTTCTGTCCCATATAGCATAAAGGCCTGGTGTCCTCCTAACCCTTTCCTTTTTTACAGCAATCAACCAAACACTCCTTTTAAATCCACTATCTGTCTCTTGTCTTCTTTCTTTTTCTGCTCTCTGTTCCTTGCTGTTGTTCTGTCACTTTTGCACGCGACCACTTCTTGCGGTACAGAGCCAGAGAAACGAAAGCGAAGTCCCACAGATGGGTCGAGCAGTCCGGGCAGTAAGGAGAGCCCGTCTGTCCGCGTTGAGAGTGCCAGGGCGGCGGGTGTGCTCCTGGTGCCCCGAATTCAGCTGCCACCCCCTTCCTCTGGGAAAGGGGCGCGCCAGTTTGACACCCGGAGTCTGAACGAAGAGAATTTTATTGCTTCCATTGGTGTGTAAATCTCAGCCCCCTCTGCATGTGCCTCCTTGCTTGTTATACCACCTGACCATAAGGGGTCGATGTCTCCCTCTGCCCCTCCTTGGGCCTTGAACTGAATCCTGTTCCACTAACTGTCTACACCAACAAGTCTTAAGAACCACATTTGGACATTCTGACATTCTGTGATTTTAAACAAAAACCTTAATGGAAGCATTCACATCAAACAGTGATTCTGTTCTGGAGGCTCTGAAACCTCTAAAGGCTGATGTAGACACTTTACTGGAACTCTGTAATAATCCTGTGCCCAGTGTGTATTGATTGCTCCCCCTTGGAATGTTTAGAGCGTGTTGGTATTTGAATCCCTTTTGCCAATCTTGACACCCTTGAACCCACTGGTTGCATGTTAGAGTTTCTTTTAAGCCACAAACCTGCTGCTGTGTGCTGTGGAAAGGTCCTGAACCGCTCCTCGCAAAAAGGCCCCTACTGCCGCCTCCCTAGCATGAATACGAGCACACTCCTCCCCTGTAAACAGCCTCAAGATTAGCTTAGTCTCAGAGCGAAAAAGCAAACTGTTTTTGCACAATTCAGCTTCACAGCTTGAACTGAGACCTCAGATTGGTAATTATATCTGGGTCTGTGTACAGGGGAAAGTTCTTCCTACCCCCACCCTCATAACCTTGCCTTGTCTGTCCTTCCGTGAAGATGCACCTTCAATTCTACGGAATGTCTTTGAGATTGCACCTCCTGCTTCTGCAGCACCCCATTCCACCCACCAGCTGCAAGGCTGACGTCTCGCCCCCATTCCACGCCTTTCGCACCGCCTAGAAACTCCGCCTTGACCCTGGGAAGCTGCAGCTTGTTAAAGATGGCCCTCTATGTGGGCATCAGAAATGGGGACTCTCCTTAGATCTCCTTAGATGGCAGGTCTGGATGTCTGCCATTTTGGCTTTCCAGGATCAGGGTTGTAGAACTCTGGATACTTTGTAATGTGACCTCACTAGCTATGCTTGTCAGATTTTATATACAGTATGTCTTTCATCTGAAGGCAGTTGCAGTAATAATAGTAAAATCAAGCTTATGGCTATGTGTGAACATTACAAATCTTCCTCCTCTTGGAAAATGAGACTTTGCACTGTTAAGGGAATTTTTTTTTGTTTTGTTTTCTCTTTTGTTTTGTTTTGTTTTTTTAATGCTCATCCACCATATCTGATTCAACCAGCTCTCTGACACTCTCTCTGTCTTTCTCTCCTTGCTTGCAATGCATCTTGGGTAGAATTGTGGAGCAAGCACCAGGATAACAGAAAGCAAAAAGCTATGGAAAAAGAACAGAGTAAGATCACTTCCCTAAGCACCCAATTAGACGTTCCCAAACTTCAAAATTTGGGAGTTTTACAACCTTACAACCTCCACCACATCCTCTATGCTTTGAACCCCTTTACTCAGGAAGTAGAGCTGGCCTGTCTGCTGTTTCCCCATAGATACATGACCCAAATGTGAAGTGCCTTGAGTCCATAGTCGCATATTCAAGAAACTTTACCCCTGGTTTCAGGTTGCATTAAAATGAAGTTAACTGGTTGCAATATTCTAAGAAGTCTGACCAATCTACAAACGTTAGGATAAGCACAGTTTCTCCTACTGCCGAATAATAGAACATATACCATACCCTTTTCTTCCTGAACATATTTGCGCATAATAATCATTTGTATTATAAATTGTTGTGAAGTTAAAGTATTTCTTAAAACATTGACTTTTCAGTGGCTCATATGCTAGAAAGGCTGGGATGCGTGTGAGCTTTCTCAAGACCTGATGTAGCTGCCTCATCATTTCTTTATAAACCCTTGGAATTACATAGTGAACTATATTTACATTCTGTTTACATTCTATGTTGACAGCTTTGAGTCTGTGCTTCTGACTTTTCTTTGTTTTTTTTGATGTGGCAAAAATATTGTTTTGTCTTTCCTTTTTTTCACAAAAGGAGACCAACAATAACTTACTTCTCTGTTTAAATCTTAAGAAAAACTCTCATCACGACTCACGAACACAATTGTGTTGGTGATTGAAACTGAATACATTTTTGATGCTGCTCTCAAGACACAGTGATACAATATTGAACTACATCATGCTTATGTCAGTAATGCCTGTGACTTAAGGTTAAAGAGGTATCTAGTAACAATATAAGAAAAAGAGCAACCAGTACATTTAGGACGAAAAACTGTTACTGCCGTAGTCTACAGTAGAGGTTTCCAACTCTAGTCCTGGAGCCTCCAATCCTGCACATTGTAATGTTTTTCTGCTTGAACACACCCACTTCTTATTAGTTAGCTGGATCAGATGTGTTTGGAGCATTGAAAACACTACAGGGGGCTTTAGGGCCAGGGTTTGAGAACCAGTAGACAACAGGACATATATTGTAATACCAATCATGCCAGACTATGGATTGAGTCATGTTGTTTGGCTTGGTTAAATTTGTGAGATGCCACTTTCCGTATCATTTCTGCAATCTAGTGTGTTGTGTTTCTTGTTCAGCACACACTGGATGGCAAAGTGTAGTGGTTCACTGGTCCACCACATATGCCAGTGGTCATTTGCAATACTGATGTCATATTAGCACACAAATGGCAGCTAAGCTTTTGTCCCTTTTCCCGTTGTCTGACTGGTTGGTTGTGTGTTTGCCTGCATGTGTGACTGCTTATATCTGTGTGAACTTGTGTTAAGGTAGCGCTGTTATGAACTGATCAAGCTTCTTGCAAACATATAAGAAATAACAGTTTCTAATAAACGGAGCTCCCTGTCTGTACCTGCCTTGTTTTGTCCAATGGGTGGTAGCAGGAAAAGAAAATGATTAAAATGGGCCTCACAAATATTTGAACTTATTCAGACATAATGGTCATTTTCTTACATCAAACAAAAATTTTAATTATTCAGAGGTTGGGCGCTTGGGAAAGATTGGCTGTTGCACAAGTGATCAGTCAGCCTACTGCATTATTGTGTTTGTCATGCTGTTTTAGAAAAAAAAAAAAAGTTCACAGTTTAATATATCAGCCATCTGGATCTAGTTCATATTCAGTGGCATCTAGAATGCCTCAAACAAACTGTAAATAGGCTTTTATATGTAAGATTGGTGGTTTCTCATTAATGAAGCAGTAGAGCTGTTGACAAGGCTATGTGAAATGCTCTCTCTCTGTCCTGTTAGGAAAAAGCACTAACTTGGTTCCAACTTGCATGCAAAGTGTATTGGTCCTTCCCAAGCATCCAGGGTAGACCCCCAACCTCTGGCCTGCTTCCAGACTTATGGCATTGCAGGATGCAGGGCAGAGTACCAGTGAACAAAACAGCTAACTTTGTTTTTTCTGCAGGGGCTGATGGGGCAAAACAGCGTCCAGAAGGGGGCGATACTGAGGAAAAGAAATCTCAAATCAGTGCAGACAGTGGCCTCAGTGTAACCTCAGGCTCTCAGGTGTGTGTGTGTGTGTGTGTGTGTATTCAGAATATTTGGCATACAGTTAAGTAGCAGTCTAGTTAACCTGGAAAACATTATTGTAATTGGTCTCGAACTCTACAACAACAAATGCACCTGTTTCTGTCTGTGCAGAAGAGCGATTCTGAGTCAATGGCGAGTTCAGAGCCTCCGGCTCTGACAAGGAGCACAAGTCAAGACTCTGAGGCCAGCACAGTGGTAGGGCACGACCAACCCTGAGTCATTACATACACACGCCAGCTCTGAAACTTTACTGCACACATAGGTCCATTTTGTTAGATTCTATTGATGGTCCTTTTCACATTAGCGCCTTTCTGGATTGTTTGGGCCTTTAAACATCTGCTGTCTGATTTAGCCAGGTTTAAGCTGCCAGACCTTTGCTTCCTCATTACCTTATTTCCCATGCAAAATTGGAATTGCAGATGCTGTGTATGGCACCGTATATATAACTTGTATTTACAGAGTATTTTATTTTCAGCTCTGCTCAAACTAACTTTACTGTTTCTCACTCAGGCTAAGCTATATTTCCTATTGATATCTTGTTGTTGTGGCTGCATATTGAACTTCTCCTATGCCTTGCAGGTGAGTAACAGCTCAGGTGAGACACTGGGGGCTGACAGTGACCTGAGCAGCACAGCGGGAGACGGACTGACCGGTCGTCCCTCTCCTCACCTCACGTTGTCCCGCGGTACCCTCTCAGACAGTGAGATAGAGACCAACCCTGCAACCAGCTCTGTGTTTGTAAGTTGTCTTAACCTGTGAGGTCTCAAACACAGTTAAATCTTGGCCTAGGGCTTACATCTAACATGTTTTGCTGTGTGTCTGTTAGATTGCAATATTATTTGATTGATTATTATTCATTTTGAGATGGATGCAGAGCTCGTGATCCTTTCATAATTAGCTAACGTGTCACTTACTCAGGGGAAGACCCACAAGCTGAAGCCAGGTGCAAAGGAGCCTGTTGGGGGTGTAGCCAAGGGGGCCCCTGCCCAACCCCTTGAAGATGTCAGCATGAGGATCTACTTGTGTGAGGGGCTACTGGGTGCGTTGTCTCTTTCCCATGTTTTGTTTGTGCCTTCTTTTCTTTTTTTGCTCTCATTCTTGTACTTGTACTCTATAGCTTCACTCACCAATTTTTGTAGTGCTCCTGGTTTTTGTGTACATGTGTTCCCAAAATCTCTAGTTAAAATGTCTTCAAAGAATGTCAATCCAGCACAGACATGACTTTCATCTAAAATTAGAATTGTGTGTATTGTATATGTAATAATGCAAAGTGGGAAACGAAGACAAAGGTAATACCCTGAGCCTTTAAACCTTAAGTTAATCTGGTTACTCACCTGCATCTGCATTTCTCTGTTGTACTGGTGAATGGTGCATCGGTTGTTTGGGCTTTTGTAACACTGATTAGCTTCCTGCTAACGCATTAACGCACTAACACGCTGTGTACTCTCTGCTCTGCTACCCTGCCTCTTCCTCTCCATGTCCCGCTCTTCTCTTTCTTTTAATGCGGCGTAGGGAGGGATAAGAGCTCAGTGTGGGATCAGCTGGAGGATGCTGCCATGGAAACCTTCTCTTTGAGTAGGGCTTAACTCTGAATAATGACCTGTTATGTGTGTGTGTGTGTGTGTGTGTGTGTGTGTGTGTGCGCGTGTGTGAGCAAGCCTAGGAAATGGGGCATGTGCTATCGATTTGGGTGTTTTATTTTTCAAGCATGTGTTTGTGTAAACTAAAATATGGACAGCTGCACCATATTGCAGTAGGGCATGCAGTATATTCAGGTGTACAGGTATGTATGGCTGTGAGTTAGGAGAATTGTACAGTCTGTATACAATACCTGGCACCTAGACTGTAAAAGTACAGTCTGTATCTTCTCTGAGGCCTTTGTTTAGAGTTTGCTTTAGAAGCGTGGGGGTGATTTTGAAGGTGGTCGTGTAAGCGTGAGTACTGTGTGAATTACCACCTCCAGGCTTGTGCTAACTTTGACACCTCATTTGTTTTGAGATGGTAAATTAGGGGCTATGTATACTGAATGTGCCCCTTTATTTAATATATTTCATTTTGTGCATTGTTTAGGGTTTACAGTGTTATAAATGTGTGTCCTAGTATTATCTGGATGTGATTATGTTTATAGGTAAGGAGCGCTCCACTTTATGGGACCAAATGCAGTTCTGGGAGGATGCATTTTTGGATGCTGTAATGCTTGAAAGAGAAGGAATGGGTATGGACCAGGGTCCACAGGAGATGATTGACAGGTTTGTGTTTGTTTTACACGTTCACGTTCTTTTTGCTTATTTAGGTTAGGACTATACTAAGATTTAAACTATTACTATATATAATGCAAAATGGGATGTGTGCGAAATTGTGTGAGAATATTTGTTTCTGAAATATGTGATGAATAGAAAGGTCACGCTTGTATGTGTGTTATCCAACTTTAGGTACCTCTCACTTGGTGAGCATGACCGCAAGAGGCTGGAGGATGATGAGGACAGATTGCTGGCCACACTGTTGCACAACATGATTGCCTACATGCTAATGATGAAGGTACACATTGTTTTCCCCCTACTGAGAGACACTCAAACACTTAGTTAAAACATTTACAGTTATTATAATATAGAATGTGGCATATGTGTTGTGTAGGTGAATAAGAATGACATCAGGAAAAAAGTCCGGCGCTTGATGGGAAAGTCTCACATTGGCCTGACATATAGCCAGGAGGTCAACGAGGTCCTGGACCGTCTTGCACAGCTGGTAAGACTCTTACTACTCCAGCTTTAGGTGCTACATTCCTTAGGTGAGAGATTTTTGGTTACAGCTTGTTGTTTATCTTTGTAGAGTGGAAGGGAACTTCCCATAAGGCCAAGTGGCAGCCGTCACATAAAGAAGCAGACCTTTGTGGTGCATGCTGGGACTGATACCACAGGGGACATTTTCTTCATGGAGGTAAGTGTGTAGAAAAGCATGAATCATAGTTTCTGTGTGAAGCAATGGATCGTCCAGAAATCAAATGTACAGACTTTTTCATTTTTAACTTTTTCCCCCGAAGTCATGACCTGGTTAGTGTTCGATGTTTGCTTATTTGCTTTTGCCCTGGAGCAACAAGGCAACTGTAGCTACTGAGTAAGGGAAGTTTATCACCACCAGGCTAGCAGTGTGCAGATTGCATGATGAAACTATTACACACTTGCCTCAAAAGGTCAAGTAATAAACTACTAATAAACAAGTGTGTGATGAATTAGGCAGGCTCCTTTTAGATGTTATTACTCAGCTTTGTAGCAGACTCAGGACATTACAAATGACAATCTACAATTTAGTAAGCTGAAAATTCTAGACAGCATTGCTGTTCACACTGTAGTTTGTTTGTATGTGCCGATGCAAACATTTTTCATTCAAATTCAAAAAGTCCTTATCTTGTGTGTGTGCGCGAGCAGGTGTGTGATGACTGCATTGTACTGCGAAGTAACATTGGGACGGTGTATGAGCGCTGGTGGTATGAGAAGCTGATAAACATGACCTACTGCCCCAAGACCAAAGTCCTGTGTCTGTGGAGGAGGAATGGCCAGGAGACGCAGCTTAACAAGTTCTACACCAAGAAGGTCAGAATTCACACAAATCCTTTTCTTTTCATCTCCATCGCCAATAAGGTGGAACAATATAATCGTTTGGAGTAATGTCCAGTTATATCAATTTACATTAAAGTTTAGAATGTTTTTGTTGTTTTCTTTACCTTTAAAGATGTAGTTCCGGTGCATTGGGACAGTTCTGTTTCCTTTACATCATCCATATGCAATAGATAAACTGTAGCCTTTGGAACATTCATGTCAACATTCTCTGTTTTTGTTTGCTAGTGTCGGGAACTGTACTACTGTGTCAAAGACAGCATGGAGCGCGCAGCAGCCCGACAGCAAAGCATTAAACCAGGTTGGTAATTCAACTACATGTTCATTTTTAGTGGTGGGTGTGTGAGAGAGCTTTGCTATGTTGTTAAACTTCATTTTTCCTACAGTTTTGTTTCATGGCTTATTTCTCTTGAAACTGTTCCACATGCCTCTTTTTGTTATTTTGTGTGTAGGTCCAGAGCTGGGAGGAGAGTTCCCCGTGCAGGACATGAAGACAGGAGAAGGAGGTCTTCTGCAGGTCACCCTCGAGGGAATCAACCTGAAATTCATGCACAGCCAGGTAGGAGGCCCAAACGCCTGGTCATATTTTACCTACCACGAACATGCATGCAGAAACTCACCCCCTGCACATCTTCAGCCTCCCTCACCAGCTCTCCCTCATTCTCTCATCCTCCCTCTGTCTCTGTCTCATTGTCTGTTTCTCCCTCTGGCCTCCATGCCTTTTTGTTCATACTCTCTTTGTTTGTGCGGCTGTCTTCCTCAAAGAACTTCCGGAAAAGAATAAAGCGCGGAGGTACCAAACATTTAGTGTTAAATCTTTTTGCTACATTACATGATTGTTATTAATGAAAGTCTTTTGGTTACTTAAGAAGTTCTGAGAGGAATAGCTCCTGGTTCTTTTGGCTTCATTTGCTGAATGTTTGTTTTTGAGTTGCCTAGACAACTGCAGTTATTTGTTTTTCAAAAATGAAATCGCACATTACACATAAACTGTGTTAGCACTAACTGTTGTTTACTGTGGTACCAACCCCTTGTCTTCACAGTGTGTGGGTGTGTGTTGGTGTGATTTTTGGAATTTATTTTGGTGTGTTATGAGGTAAGATATAGGAGTATGAGTGAGACTTTTAGCAGTAACTGTCACTAGTGATTCATTCTTCATGTTGGTATGTAGTGACAAGACTGTTGCAGAGTGTTCTAATTATTTTTCACCAGCACAATGGAAAGGCTTTGTCAGAATGAACAATTTCAACATGCCCTTTTTGAACTTGGTAACAGATCACATAATGTGTGCTTTTTGCCTGTCGGCATATTTAGTGTTAAATCACTTATGTTCACAGTGCAGTTCTCTTTCTGCCAGCAAATAAATGTAAACCAGTTTATCAGTCCTGAAGTACTACAGGAATCTAAAAAAACTACATATTCAAATAGCCTTTACCATGTATAGATGGTATATGTATAGAGAACATTATTTTTGGTCTCCTGATGTTTTTGTGCAAGTTTGATAGGCTGTTCCATTTGCTCTAATGAAATGAAGCTAAGCTGAACAGACACTTGCTTTGGGGGGTGGCCTGGTCCTTTTGGAATACAATTTTATGTTCAGGTCTTTGGGGGCTGACCAGTGGGTCAGCCAATGAAAAGAAATGAAAAGACAGGGATTTTTTATTTATTTTATAATGTCTTACTTCTTGGGCATCCATGATAGCCATATTTTCTCCATGCTGTTGTCTCATGCTTCCATTCTCATACTCTAGCACTTTGCGCCCAGTAACCTGCATTGGTTAAAGTTAGTTGATCTGTTAAATTTGCTGATTCTGGTTGATCTGTTGAACTTACTTTTCTTACTTTTCCACCAATGTAGAATGTTCCTCCAGCTCCTCCATGCTTTGATATGTTAGACTGAGTTAGATGGGAGAGGTTTGTTGAGAGTTCTGTTGAGGCTTCAGATTGGAGAAGTGTTATCTGTGTTGTGTGGGACTTGGATACGTAGGCGTTGGTGCTTTTTCATCTGTGTTATAGCTTCCCTAAGGGTGCCGGTCCGCACTGCTGGCGGAGGAGGCATGGAGGGCAATGGAGTGGGATTAGATCAAGGCTTCAAAAAAATCGCTCCAAACACAGTTCTTAATTATTCACAAATGAGATTTCTATTTTTCTTTGTTTTGCTTTGATTGCATTCCTATCATTTTTTTGGAGAATTCTTTGAAGATTGGTTATTGATTCTCGTTGAATCTCTTTGGGGTGGGGAGGTAGCGCCATTGGGGTTTTTCTTTTTCCTTTTTTTTTTTGTGCTCTTTTGTGCGATAATAATCCAAAGCGTTTCTCTCCCATGCTCTCTCTCCCTGCAAGGAGCGGAAGGTACACCACCTCTGCTGTCTTTGCTTGTTAGCCGATCTTTTTTTTTTTTTTTTTTTTACCTTATTATTGTTGGCTTTCCTTTCTTTCTTTTCTTCATTTGTAGCATTTTGGCAGTCCTCAGTTTTTTGTGCTTCAGTTCTTTTCTTTTTATGTTCAGATAATGGAATTTTTCATGTGTGCTTTTTTACATGGGCCTATCAGCATTTGGAGCATTCCGCCTTACAAGGGTTTATTTTAAACCATTATAATCTTCATTAAAGTTCCCATCAACCATTTGTAATATCAGTTTATTTCTACTCAGGGTATACATAAAAAATAAAAGCTTTCTTAAAGGAAATCCATTGCAGGTTGTATTTCTTTACTTTTGGGTAACATCAAGTCAGTTGTTTAACCTCAAGACCTCCTCATTCACATTGTTTAGTTACACCAGCCATCATTCATTTGGCCCATGTAAGCTTCTCAGCATGGAAACTTCCTCTCTCTGTCTCTAGTCCTTTTTAGTTCTGGTAGCTTCTACTGAGCTTGCTTATGTGCTGTCTTTGTTTCTCCCTGTTTTACTGTTTACTAAATGTCCAAATTGTCGTTTTTTTAAAACTGTTCTTTTATTTCCTTTTTGTTTCCACGAAGTGTGATTGAGTTGCTAACAGTGTGCCCTGTTCTTTTGTTTGTTTTTTCATTTTAGGTTTTCATAGAGCTGAATCACATTAAAAAGTGCAATACAGTGAAGGGAGTCTTTGTCCTGGAGGAATTTGGTAATTACCCCCATTTTGATTCTAGGCCTGTACGCGACACGGCAGTAAACCAAACTACAAAGCTAATAGCACGCTTCGACTTTGTTAGTTTATATGTGAAATATGTAATATTTCACAGGTTTCAAGCTTTTACTTTTATTTTATTTGGTTGTTTTGCATTTTGTACCCTAGTGTATAAATAGATTTTGTGAGAAAGGTACACAAGAAGGTAGCAATGAGCAGGAAGGCTCTTAGCCTTGACCCTCCGTTTGGATACTGTTTTTAACATGCACTCCTCCACTTTGACTCATGAATCATACGTGCATATCACTTACGTTGCACAAGTGGCCACTTGCGGAAGGGACGATAAGGGATACTTTTTGTGTATATATGGCTTGGCTGTCTTCGGTGAGGCAGTTAAACAGGCAAAACAGGCTTTTTTGCAATTTTAAAATTAAGATAAGCCTGAGATTCAGGTTTAAAATGAGAATCATGGTGCACTGCCCACTTTTTTATGTTGCTGCAATTGCAGTAGAGTAAAACAGATACATCATTAGTCATGTAAAACAGATGGAATGGGCTGATTATAAAGCTCAATTTGAATGTAGCCAATTGAGTGCACCTGTAAGCGTTTTATTGCTAATTTCCTAAGTTTGAAAAGGTCATAACGTCAGATGCTAATTAAGATCTCTATTCATTTCAACTCTACAATCTATAGTACAAACTATTGTAATGGAAAGTCCACTTACATGATGTCATGTATTCCTAACCAGTGGTGACGTTGACATGGGCATGGTGAAAACAGTATTGCAACAGTGGTGGTCAAACTTTGGTGGACAACCTCCTATCTGTTTCTCACTGAATTCGTAGCACCATTGGTTCTCACTAGCTTCAATAATATTTTTTTTTTCTCTTGTGAATAGAAAAAGATCTAGACATATGTCTAGCATAGCCCTAAAACAGTAGCTTTGGAGTGCCTAATGCATCATTTATGTAGCTTTATTAGTGTATTGGATGGTGGTTTTGTAGGTTTTTCAGCTTTTTGGTCGGAGTACAGTTAAGGTCAGGGCTAGACTGGGTTACTGCCGTGTCTCTGTGCTTCCTTTTTGTAATCCGCCCCCTCATCTTTGCTGCTATGAAAACCTTCATTCTCCAGCAGGTAAAGTGCTGTCACCTTTATCTTTTCTACCTCTTCTCCTCTCCCCGCCCCTTACCCTTCCATCCATCCTCCTACTGACTGAGACCTGTCTGTATCTCATCTTCACTGTCTTGGCTGTCAGACATTTTGCAAAGTTCATGTTATCACGCTTGTAGCAGTTCACCATGCCATAAGCGATCGTAAGCCTGGCAAGCCCTGGACCACCTCTCTCGCAATAAGATTGTTTACTGTTCTCGCTCTTCTAATGATAAGAGTTTGCTTGTCTTCTACTAAAGCTCTGCTAGAAGTGTGCTTGTAGTCTGAAAGGAAATGGTTGCCTGTGAATACTGTGGCTTACTGGTCCAGATACTTCAGCTTGATCAAGTGGCCTGATTGTTAAGTAAGGTCTTTCAATGAATAGTCCTAGTACTGTTGGTTAATGATGATGGTTACATTGTGTTTTAACTATTGATTCCTTCATTCTGTCATGGGCCCTCTCTCTCTCTCTTTCTCTCTTTCTCTTTCTCTATTTCTCTTTCTCTCTTTCTTTCTCTCTTTATTTCTTTCTTTATTTTTCTCTTTCTCTCTGTCTCTGTCTCTCTCCCTATCCCTCTCTCCCTCCCTCCCTCCCTCCCTCCCTCTCTCTCTCCCTCTCTCTCTCTCTCTCTCTC
>JBBIGA010000040.1:19629151-19639151 GCA_037576975.1 Alestes dentex | reverse complement strand
CTGCGAGTATGATGTTCTTGGGATCATCTGCACATGATGAACTGAAGAGTTCCTGGAGAGTTCAATTTTTTCCTGACAGTATGTTCTGATTATTTTAAGCACACATCTGTGTGTCTTCAGTAGTGTAGTTATGCTTGGAATATATGCAGGGAGGTTAAATTGGTGCGGTTCCTTGCTTTTCATTCTCTGTATAACTTGCTCCAGCTTCTTTTAGGTTATCTTGTAACTTTTTTTCAAGTGATGACTGGAAAAAAAGGATACTATCATTAATCTGAGAGTGCAATCTGTCTGAGGATGATGCTTCCACTTGAATATTTTTGATACAGTTGCTCTGAACAGGATGTTTGAGAGCTTTTCCGTTTTAGTGTTTAAGACTCTTGTCCCTGAGAACTTTAGGAAGTCCTTTCACCTCATGTATTGATGAATGTGTTTCACAGAGAAAAAATAGTGAATACTTTTCACCTGTTTGACTAGATATGAGTTTGGTTCATATTCATATGTATAAAGTCATTATTTGTGTAAACCTGATGTGGATATGTGCACTGGGAGAGTTTGGAGAGTGTCAAAAATGTCTGAATACTTGTTTCCTCTCTGTGGTGAATCAGCTGAACTGAAAGTTAAAGTGTGCTGATGCTACTGGAGATTTACATTATTTTCCACTGACATCAATTGTAGTTAAGTTTGCTTCTTTAGTGTTGTACTAAAGCTACATGGCAAATAGAGGTTTGGTTCACCCAAAAAGATTTATTTTTGTGATATGTTTCAGTGCAAAACTAAAGAAGCAGACATTAAACTCCAAGAATTTGGGCTGATTGATGTCTATAGGGTGAAAATAGTATAAATTAGACTAAACCATTGTAAACCATTCCTTTAACTCTGTATTGCAATTCTTGCTGCCCACATTGCAATGACTGAAACTACACACACAACCACTCTGTTTGAAAAAGATTTATTTCGGTTAGATGTAAATACAATGTTGCCGAAAGCACTGAGTCTTACAGAATTCATTCTCGGCCGTAAAACTGTTAGTGCTGGGCGATGTTGTCTGTACCGCTATCAGTGTCACTCAGCAGTATTCAGTTTCTTCAGTTTCACCCATACTGAAGGGTGACAAAAACTTTCATAACTGCAATGTTTGTCATTTGCTGCGTGGTTCAGATTGTTTTGAGCAATTAAAATAAATAAATAGTAAGCTTCTTTTTTGGAAATTTGTTTCTTGTCTGGTTCCCTTTGGTGTAATTTTTAAAGATGTAGTGCAGAACTAAACGGTACTAATCATAAAGTACCAGAATTTATTTCTTTATAAATGTAAATATCACATACCATAATATATTTGGAAACTCTCATAATACTGAACTGTTCGCAGTATCACCCAGCACTAATCTGCATATAAGGTTTTTACATATGCATCGACCGACTTATTTCTCTGTTCTGCTTCGTTCCAAAAATAACAATAAAAATAAAAAAATATAGAGTACGTTGACACCAAGTTATGAAAATATCAAGGTGGTTATGCATTGGCTGTGCCCATGACAATTTTTGTAACTGAAATACAGTACTAAAGAAACCTTGTACGATAAAACAACTCTGAAAGGAAAAGCACCGTTCTGACCTAATCCCCAAAAACACTTTCTGCCTCAAACTTGCTAAAACGGTGCTTTTTTTTTAACATGTGTATGCATTTTATGTAAAGAGATAAACCAATACAAGCAGTTAAAGTTTTCAGAGCACAGCAGTGATTTGCTGTTTTATGCATTGTAGTTGCAAAATTTCTATTTAAGACTAAATCTCATTTTTATTACAACCTTTAAGGCAAACTGTTGAAGAAGAAACAGCCCACTTTGCAAGCTACAGCTCAATAATTTAAAGTCAGATGTTTTTCTAAATAAACCCCTGACTCGACTCCTTTAAAAGCCATGACAGCATTTAAAAAAAAGGCACTTGCAAAACACACATCAAGCTTTATGACTATAAATAAAGTCTAGGACACAAAAATGTCTGACGTGTTGTTACTAAACCATAATGCAATAATTGCCTCGTTCAACTGAATTACAACTTGGCAGTGATGCTGTTAAGAGTTTAAAAAAAAAATGCCACAGAATTAACCAAAGTTTCCACTGGAGCATCCAGAATCAATAACCTGTCTGGAGAGCGGAACACATAAAATAAAACCAAACTCCGCGGACACACAGTCTTCCATCGGTGGTCATAATGGTTAGGCTCTACGTAAACAGCATCTTAGAAAGAGAAAACAGCTGAAGCTCGCAAAAATAAGATCATATTTATGTATTAAATGTTGACTCTAATCAGTCTCTTATAATGCGTGAAATTTGTAGCACATATTCTCAGAAACAAAATGAAAAAATCGGCATGAAGAGGATCTTTGTACTCCAGTACGTCAACTCCATTATCATTAATTGCGCTATGGATGTGTGAAAATTTGCATTACATTGACTTTTGAATACTATTGGTTATTATATTTTTTTTCTGAAAACAATCTGCGCTGTAAAAATTGAATTTTCCATTTAAAAGAATAGAGCTAAAAGTATGTTGATTATCACATTTTAGCCAAAATGATGTTTTCCTGATGCTTAGTGTGCAATCCAATAATAAAAAGCAATTAGTCTGATGAAATGGATTTACACAGGGTTTTGTTCTGATAACATGTTCATGTTTTGATGAAAAAGTGAAGCATTTGGGACTTTTTTTGGAGGTACTGGACTGCAAAGTCACTAAAAAGTACTGGACTGTTCTGTCCACTGATGACAATTCTGGTGTTATTCTATAATTACTATTATTACCTGCTGTTATTAAGATATCTGTGTTTGCTCACTAAATCCCAGAAACTAATATCAGAGTGCGCCCTTGCTTTTGGCTCCGACATAAAAGATTTACTGGCCAAAAACATAAAACTAAGAAAGAAAACTGGCAGAAATGTAAAAGGAAAGATAACACTAGCTTGAGAGGTAAACGTCTCACTGACCTCCTTTCGGGTGAACATCAATGAACGTCCTAGTGTGTAAGCAAGGCCACTCTAGGATTACAGAATCTTGTGTTGAGTAGATGTTTTCTGAGGTGAAGGGTTGTCATTAAAAGTGCCATAAAGAGGAGTTAGAATAGTGGTTCAGCATCAAGCTTAGACATCTGCTTCCCTTCTCTGTGTCAAAGGATGTAGGGGATTTAACTGTCTCCATGAACGGCCTTGCGGAGGATCCTGAGGCGAGACATGACCTCGTCCCAGTCCAGGTACGCCCCCTCCAGGTGTCTCAGGTTCTCCTGGTGGGACACGTAGCTCTTGCGGCCGTGTAGCAGACGCCAGTTATCAAAGGTTACCAGGTCACCTGCATAGACCCGACAGGGTAAGGGATTGGTACAACAGAGCATAACAACAGAGCATAACTCCATTTCAGAACCCAGTAAGAATCATTTCTCTTTATATGATTATATCACAGCAATATAACGAATGTAAATACAAAACATCATCATGGTTAAAGTATTAAAAACTTCTATGAGCTCAACTCAGAACAAGAAAGAAATTCTTTAATGAACTTCTATTAAAAGATCTGATGAAAGATGAAGTTAGTTGCTAATTAACTAAGGGTTAACTAATTCTAATTCCTGATTCATTTCTTAGAATTTTTGGTCCTCGGAATCGGAATCGACATCAGTCCCATAATTGTCCTAAGGACTGGGCCATAAAATACAGTTATTTGTTACATGTTTAAGTTAATTGTTCATGTAAAGTCAATGACATTCTTTGTTTCTCTTTTTTTAAGTGACAATTAGGTAAGACATCCTCTACAAAGAATAAACTTAAATATGGCATTCTTCAGCTAATTTTAGTGCCCAGTGTCTGCTTTTTTGCAAAAATTAACATTGGAAAATGTGACAGATTTTTTTCCAGTACAGGAAATTCTGGAAATAAACAGTAATTTTGCAATACACTGTGCAGAATTATCTTGACTGTAGAGGATACGCACAGATTTTCCACAAAAAATATCAAAGTGTAATTTGGACATTAGTGCCCAAACTTTTGCAACTGTAATTTTTCATGAATTTTTCTTCATTTGGGATTTTAGTGCTAAAACATATTTATTGACATATGTTACATAGCTATTTTGAATATAACGAAATATAGGAACATATATTTTCATGCCTGTGAGAAAATGTGTCTGAAATAAAAAGGCCTTTATTTCTTATCCAGCCTCTTTTCTTTTGGCAGTGAGCACTGTCCGTGCTTTTCTGTTTCCCATTAAGTGGGGAACTCTCCAGCCTGTGCAAATGGCGAAATGCACCAAAGCCTTTACATGTGCTTAAGTTGATAACAAAACCAACAGTGTGACAGATTATACATAACAAAGTCCCTATCCAAGTCCAGTGTCTGTTACTGATTTGGACGTCGGTATGAAGTAAGTCCAGGGGACAATAAAGTGCATTGTGCTGAAATTTCAAGGTAGAAAAGTGAGTTAAGTGGACAGCTCTGAAACAGTGTTGACTCCTTAATCTTCTTTCAGTGCTGTTCCACTGACCTGGCTCCATTTTGTAGGTAACAACATTTTCTGGCCGGCTCATCAGCTCCACGAAGATCTTCAGGGAGGTGTAGAAAGGCTGGACCTGGTCAAGTGGCACGTCCAGAACAGAGTCTCGTGTAGCATTGTTATAGTTTATTCTCACCACACGGCCATCACTGTCCACACTGCATACCGAAAGAGAGAGACGAACCCATAGCAAACATATATTTATGACAGATTAGACTCAATACACCAGGTGAACAATAGATGGCGCTGGTTTTACACACATGCTTGTGGTGATAGAACCCAAAACAAAAGTCAGCATTTTTACATAATCAGATTTGTCATGTTTTCTTTTGTAAGGCCTGCAGTTTACATTTTTAGACCTAATTCATGATGACTGGAATGGTGTTGGAGTGTTGTTTCATTTTAGAGGCCTTCTGAGGCAGTAAAGCATGGGTTTATTTACTCACTGCAATTTGCACGCACAGTTAATTTGCTTTTGTTTTAGATGGTGCACTATAAGCTAGTAAAGACAAGGCAAGACTTCATTTAAGATAAAGTAAAGTAAGTCAACATTTTTGGCTCAGGTGGCTAAACGAATTGTACTGATATGAGGATCATACCATGCTGGTATGTCATAAAATCAGTAAGTTGGAACTGCACATGCATTCTAGACCAACTTGCATTTGAATGAAAGGGCTACAATTGTGGATTCTATGGACATGCAGTGTGCAAGCAACTGGGCTTCAGCCGGGACTACTAGACAGTAGAAAAGTGGGTAAATGGTTTTAAAACTAAATAAAATGTAAAATGTTAACTTTGACAACGTTAGATTATACTTGATATATTGCAATTGTGATGCAGGTATCGGTATATCCTTGTTAAAACATAGTTTTGGCTTGCATTATTTTAACCAATGGGATTTGCAGACCTAATGCTTTGATCTAAAGTTGGACAAAGAATTCTAAGCATAATTAACCTCCTAGAATACAAATGCTTCAAATGCCAGTGCTGCTATTTCAGTTAGCAAACAGTGCATCATTCGTCTCTAGTGTTTTGTGGATATGTGTGAATGTGTGTGTGTTCAACTCACTCGATGATGCGGTTTTTGGACTGCACACTGAAGTCGCAGTAGTCGGAGCCGGTGTCAGTGAAGTCCGCCCGGAGGGTTGAAAGTGTGTTAAAGGCGTCAGGGTGTTCTCTTCTCAGCAGCTCGGCCATGTGAAAGCCGTCCACCACCTCGCTCTCGCCACCCTGCTGGGCCTGCTGCAGACAGTGCAGGAACTGCACCTGGAACAGCACACCAACAGGGTCATGCCTGGACACTAGAACATACAGCTGTCTGTTCACATTTATTACGCTCCTGTTGTGCCAGTATTTGAATACTCAACCAACTAATCAGACATTTGTGATGTTGCATCAAAGAACTTCAGTCTTATGCTCTATGCTTACACAGTGAAATACTCAAAACATTGTTTTTGTTCATATATTTCCAGAGCTTATATATAATTCAAATGTGCCCATATAATATATCTTGCTTAGTACTTACCAATATAAACACAAAATGGCAATGAACGTTTTACATTTTATTTCTGCACCATTTATGTGGGAAAACTTCATTTATTTTGATTTTTTATTTTGACATTGTATTTTAATATAGTCTTTGAATACCTTTGCTTATCGATTTCACTTTGAAACACATTTTTGTTTATGTTTATGAATCCATACTTTTTTTATTGTTCTTATTTATATACACAAGTTAAGACATTGTGTATAAGTCTGGACTGCAAGAACACTATAAAACCAGCTATATATCATTTTATGGTCATGAAATTGACTTTTTAGTGATATTTTCTTCTGGGTTAATCTTACAGATGTTCAAATATCACCATTCAGTCAGAATCTACATCCCTTTATGTTTCTGTGGGGCAAATAATGCATGTAGATGAGGATACAGTAGGTGTATGGTGCCCTCTGTTCTTATTTAATGAGTGAAAAAGGCTGATAAAAAATCGTTGAAGAAAATTCATATTTCATATGAGCTCATTACCACAAGAAAAAGTCACAGGTGATCACAAAATACACTTCATTCCAAAAAACACATTGCCAAGAGAATAGAATTGAGTCTTCTCAATTCTATTCTCAAATGTTTTATAAGATTTAAGAACACAGAAGAAGGAGTCCTGGGTCTTGTCTTGCGCACTCTTTGCTTAAGCTCAGCTCACAGGTTTTCTTTTGGATTTAGATCAGGGGTCTGGGATGGTCATGGCTAAAGCTCTAGTTTGTGTTAATTTAACCCTATTTGAGTGCTTTTGATCATTGACCAACTGGAAGAAATAACCAGTTTCTTGGCTGAGGCACCCAAATTTTAATTTAACATCTTTCATGATGCCATGTATGTGAAAAGTACAACCTATGTGAACAACCTTCTGAAGTTAACAATGCATTCTTGGTTAATCAGACCAAATCAGTTCTTGCACTGTTCCACGGTCCAGTTCTGATGCTCACGTTCCTATTTTGGAGATGCTCTGATCCAGTCATCTGGCACTTGGCAAAGTCCCTCAGATCCATACGCTTGCTTGTTTTTTCCAATTCCAACACATGATCATCAAGAACTAACTTTTCACGTGCTGCTTAATATATCCCACCCCTTCACAGATGCCACTGTAACAACATTCACTGTATACATGTTAATAAGACCTAATAAAGTAAATGTGGGCACTAGTCTCTCAGTATTATGTTCTCCACACTTTTCAGTGATGTTGTGTTAGGCGGTACAATGCACGGTTTGGTTTACGTAACTGGATCTGCACATGTGTTTGTGCATGCATGCTTTTCTCGGCGCGTGTTTGTGTTGGGTGGGGATTATATACTCACCCCTGGAGGATGGTGCAGAGCAGGGTAGTCCGTGTGCAGGCTCAGTTTGCCCGAGGTGTATGCGACGTTGTTGGCCATGGGCTTGTCCTGCACTTGCCATGTGTGTCTGCGGAAGCAAATCACAGCAAAGGTTCAGAACAGGTGTCTCCCAGGCCAGTTCACCGTATCTCAATGAATTGTAGTGCAAGAAACCACAGTTGTAAAACGCTTACAGTCTTTTTTGTAGCCGCATGAGAGAATTTAAAAACCATGAGAAATTGCTGAAATGGACATAACAGACGTTTCTGTTATGACAGCACTCAAAGTTGGGCCGTGGCAGGCAGGAATTCTGTCTCGTGATTACCACTGTATAATTTGACCCTCACTATGATGGACAAACCCAGACTGTATTAAGAGTAGTTCCATCGGGAAGGAGCTCCATAAGGAAGTCATTAAAATGGTAAATAAGAAATATGAATTGGGAGAGGCTACATGGCTTCGGGACCTCTCTGCTACCCCTCTTAATTAATGTAAAGTTACTTACTTGCTGCTGTGCTGCTTTGATTATAAACAGCTGTGTGTGATTACGCACGCAACTACATTTGCCTTCTTAAGTCTTATCCCTTCATTGTGAACGAGACTATTGTATATTATGTACAATATACTTCTGTGGGCCAAGATAACCAAGCTTGTTAACCTCCTTGTACAAATCATGAAACCATTTATGAATGTTTTGTTATTGTATTTTAATGAGATCTTTATGTGTGTTGCACATTTTTTTCCAAACAACTCTCCATTCTAATTCGGCACATTACACAGAAATGACACAGAAATAATTCTGCAATGTATATCGAATACACAGAAAAACAACAATTACTCCAGACTTCTGAGGACACACTTAGAACTAAATGAATCCATTGTAAGATATCTGAAGTAGACAAGAAGGCACTCCTTCCCTCACTGGAAGAATGTAGGAAGGAGAACATTCCTCAGTGGTTGGACAGATTGGGGACATAGGGCACTAGAGAATAGAGAGTAAAGGCTGTAAAGTCCTGGACTGTGTCATGTCAAATGAAGTTCAGACGCGTCCTTGACTCTCGTCCTGCTCCGCCACCCCTGTCTTCCTCTGCAGCCACACACTGAGCTCATGATTTGGCTCGGGCTGGACCTTTTGTTCCAGTGTCGGGGGTCTGCTCAGGTAAAACCGGCTGATCCTGCTCCAACCTGGGAGACACCGTCCCTGCTGCTTCCAATGTAACTGACAGTTATAGACAGTAATGATGTCTGGAAGATGTCAACACAGGCTGTAACTGAAGCTGACAGTTAACTTTAAGTGTTTCTGTCTAAACTCTCTCTCTCTCTCTCTCTCGCTCTCTCTCGCTCTCTCTCTTTCTACTTTATCTAAGTAATTTCCTCTTAATTAATCTGTTTATTTCATCAGTCTACTTCTGCATCTTTTCTCCTGTCTTCCTCCCTTTTTTGCAGGCCTGTCTTATGTGAAGAGCTCTTTAAGAGGATTGCTCAATTGAGTGCTTTCATCATTTTAAACATTTTCAAAGCTCATGACATTAGAACATAAAAAGGACCTCGCTATTGAGACAGATAGACTGTAAGTGACTTCTAGTTCATTACCCCTCAGTCTGAACAGAGGTCGGCAGCAGCAAGATCCATTTAAGTGCAAGAAAATGTTATTTGATTTGGCCATCATTTAGTCCATTAAATACTTCCATCGAGTTAATTACATTTGCCCAATGAGTCATCTTTTATAGCACAGAAAATCTTTGGAAAGAAAGTCTGGCCGAGTTTTTTGCTGCTTCACAACAAAATGACACGTACAACAATTTGGAACATGCAATGTTTCCATCGAAAAAATAACAAATTACTTGCAAAGTAAATGTAAAATACAGATTTCTGTAGATTTCACAGGGTCTCTCTTAGATAACGTGTGTATGTAAGGGTGTGTGTGTGTTCCTTACCCATAGAAGGTGAGTCTAAGGTACCCGATTCTCTGACTGAGCCTGGCTACCTGGCCCTGCGCCACTGGCGCCCCCTTCAGGTAGACGATGCCAACACGTCTCAGAGCTGTGAGCCAGTCCAGAGCAGCCTTGTCATCATGAAGTACCTCCTCAAAGTCCAGTGTGGGCATCTGTAGACACGAGTCCCAGAAATCACGCTCTGAAACAACATAAAAAGTACAGTTTATATTATTACAGAGTACTATAGAGCACACAAAAACATCTAATAGTGATCCTAACCGCAATTACAAGTCAAGGTTTGATAAAACTCATTTAATCCTACTGCATGAACCTAAAGACAATATTCAACATACAGTGCAAAGAGGCAACAATACAAGATACAAGATCAGAAAACAATGAATAAGTTACAAATCAACAAAACCTCATATCTCTGAAACAGTGACTTTTTTTCAAATTTTATAGTGTAAGTTGTAAAGATTCTTGAACCACTTTAATTGTTTTTATTTATTGATTTATTTTATTGTCCATTCATTATGAGAATTTCACACAATTTGAAGACCACACAGTTTTCTAATGACTCTCTCTCTCTCTCTCTCTCTCTCTCTCTCTCTCTCTCTCTATATATATATATATATATATATATATATATATACA
>JBBIGA010000040.1:19573774-19629051 GCA_037576975.1 Alestes dentex | reverse complement strand
GTGTGTGTGTGTGTGTGTGTGTGTGTGTGTGTGTGTGTGTGTGTGTGTATGTGTGTGTGTGTGTGTGTGTGTGTGTCCTAGCATGTCTGACTTTTGAACTGATTTTCATCTGCCTGCTTCCTTGTATAATACTGGATTCCTCCCTCATTCTCTGTCTGTGTGTTACGTGTAAAAAAACAACTTGTGGCGTTCCAGCTCCAAAACACACGCAAACCTCCGTCTTTCAAGATTTTTTATTACAAAGTGGAACAAACCCAACCTCTCAGGAATGTAGCTCCACATGGTAAAAAGTCTGAAGTCCAATATTCCTGCCCGCAGTTATCTTTGGTTGGACCGGGGATACGTCATCCCCAGTCTCTTTCTCCTGCAACGTCTCACAGAATAATTACAAGCATATATTCTTACCGCAACATCTCATTACATGAATAACATACAATGAAGCTGTTCCCCACCCCATAAAAATATAGACACTCACTCACAGTATAACAATTTAGAGGCATATATAACATTCAAATGTACAGATTTATACAAAACACAAGAATAATCCCTACAATATATATTTCTCCTCCTTTTAATAATAATAATAAAATTAATAATAATAATAATAATAATAAATGCTGTTATACATAATATATTTAAGCAGTACATATCAGGAGGATAGTCAGACTGAATGCTTACTAACTGCCATGTTCTTGACTAGAAAACAGATGATAGGTTTTAATGGTGCATATTCTAAATCCATAATCATATTTTGCTGAAAAAAAGACTTCTCATTTACCTGACCCAAAGAGCACATTGTTCAGCTTGAATAAAACATATTACATATATTACTTTTCTTACTGTGTTATTTACTTACTTTGGCAATGTTTTGCAATATGCACCCTGCAACTACGTTCCATCTGTTTTTCATGGTTTTTGCAGGAGGATTCAAGTACTGTACATTTCTAGGCCCAGTGCTTGTAAAAGCTGACACCCATTCTTGTTCCTACGTCCGATAAATGCTGGACTCCAAGGTGTGGAGACCCTTGTTGTATTTTGACTAAGCATCAAGAGCTTAATGCCCAAGCAATGGGTAGTGTGTGGGACAGTGGACTGCTGCCCCCCCCCCCATTACTTCGTGTGGCAGTGGACTGAGCATTGCACAATACAGCTGCATTCATTTTGACCAAATACCCGAGTTGTGGCTCGTTCAGATGTGCACGTCAGTCCCTGAAAGAAAAAAACGAAATATTGCACATCAGCACAGAAAAGTGAAGCAAATAAACTACAAACCGATACTCCTGCTGATGTGATACATTTCATCCGTCTGGAACCCCAAGCGTGCATCTGCACCGAGCCACTTTAAAGCAGGAACGCAAAACCAAAGGAAAATATAAAGAAATAGTAAAAAAATGCACCTTATCAACTCTGCTTTGCACATGTGCATGTGCACCCTCCCTCCCTCTCTCTCTCTCTCTCCCTCTGTTCTTTCAGGTACTCTACCCTTTCAGGTACTCGTTCTTGAGGCGGCTGAGGCGCGCGCCGTGGCTGCGCACGACGAGCGCGAGGAGCTCATGGTGGTCGGCGAGCGCGAGCGCGGCGTTGCGCGTCTCGCGCAGCAGGTCACGCGCGTGCGCCGCCATGCCGGCGAATTCCTCGCTGGGCCGGCGCGCCTCCTCGCGCTCGCGGCTCTGCGCGAACTTGCCCTCGAGCTCGAGGAGCGCGCGCTCGGAGGCGGCGAACGCCTCGCCGATCTGCGTGGTCTCGCGCCGCAGGTAGCGCGCGTAGCTCTCCTCGCCGTCCAGGTCGAGCGCCACGCTGCGCGAGATGCCCTCCAGGACGCGCGCCGCGTCCTCCGCCTGCCGGCGCACCAGCGTGAAGTCCTCGCGCACCAGCGCGTCCGCGTCCGCGTCCTCGCTGCACGGGCGCCGCTCGTCCGTCACGCGGAACAGCATCTGGCACTTCTCCGGGTCGTCGTTGTCCTCGTAATGGCCGTCCGGCACGAAGTAGTGGTGGAAGGTGCCGTTGGACATCTCCGGGTACAGCGGGCCCATGAACAGCGCGTGCGCGTGCACCAGCGCCCACGCGCTGAGAAGCAGCCCCGCGTGCAGTACCATCCTGCTGGACGTGTGTGTGTGTGTGTGTGTGTGTGTGTGTCTCTTTGCTCCAAAATTCGTTTCTTGCACCAGCGCGGACCGACCTTCACACACTCCGCCTCAGACCCAGGTTCCTCTCTCCAGCACCAAACATCTCTTTCATATCCAAGTGCAAGGAGACGAGAAAAGCAACCCCGGGTCTCGTGCGTTCAGGCTCGCTTCTCCGTAGCCACTCTCGTGCCGGACACCACAAGGAACCGCGTTAGACGGGACCCCGAGTGGCCCAAACAACAAACCAAAACACAAACCGCACGGCGCGCTGCAGCGGGCTCTCCACGAGCGTGTGCGTCTGTGTGCGAGCGCGTGCGCGCGCCTGCGCGTGTCTGCCCAACATCTGGCTAGGAGAAACACTAATGATAGTCCTGTTCCCTCTCTCAAATTACAAACCCCCTTCACTGCCTCACTTACAAGGCAGAGCAGATCGCTGGCTGGAGTCAGGGATTAAAGGAGCAGGAGCCATTAGGAGCTTTTAGGGATGGTGAATGGGAGCAAAAACAATATATAAAGGTGGGAGGAGGTTGACAGGGCTTCTTCAGACATGTTGAGATGTCCTTATAGCTCAGAAGTACGCACTGGGTTTTGTTCTGTTCTGTGCTGGGAGATGTTTCTTAAAGTAGATCAGGACCTGGATCACAGTCTTACTAATTTTTCAGCCAGTCCAAAGCGTTGGACATCAAACTTCAGTTGCAGCTTTTTAACGTTAAATTCAACTTATTAGACTACAAAAGAGAACAAAAGAAACATCAAAATTTCAACAAATAATGATTCATGTTCCAGAGAGCACAGAAAGTACTCAATCAACATGTTGTAAAACCTCAGTTTTGATTATTTTTACAGTTATTTTAATTTCCAATTTGGATTTCATCCAGTTTTTACATCTTGATCATGGATGCGTCAACGTTTGTTTCATTGTTTTGTTTTGTTGTTATTCTTTATTTCTTATCTAAAAACGCCTTGTAGCTTTTTGTAAGGTACGATACAGTAATATATAATTACTCACTTAGTTGCACTTAGTGCCACTTTTATGGACACAGTTTTGGACTTAAATGCCGTGTTAATGGTGTTTTACCGTTTGGAATTACGTTTAGTCTAGATTTTGGCTTCCTTCAGGTCCGGGGAAACCAGCCCATAGTGTTCTAGGTTTAGTTAATCTAATTTATTTAAATTAAATGGCCACTATGGAGATGTCAAGGCCTCAGTAAAACACCACATTAGTAATGGCAGATTTTCCCAGCAGGTCCCACATGTTTAAATGCACAACAGATCCACACACTATGATTTAAGGTTTCAATTAATGTTCCATTTAGTTTTATTATGACTTGGATCTCTTGACACTTGGTAAATTAAAGAGAGACAGGCCCAGATTCGTTGTGAGAGTGAGTGACACAGTGCTGGACACCCTACTTTGCTATTCACTGGCCTGTATTGAAGATGCCAGGTGGTTGACAGGCCTCTGAAAAGAAAAATGCTCTCTTCACTGCTGCGATCTTCATTTCCAAATACAGCTCCCCTCCTGGCCTCTCTGAGCTGCTCCTTCTGACTATTACCCCAAAGGGGGGGGGCATTGAGTGATGACGAAAGGTCCTGACCTCTGTGGAGCATGAGACTAAGCAGGTGCTGCACGACCCTGACACCATGATGAGATCTTCTTTCTCACTCTCACAGAATGGGCTCAAGCAGGAGGGTGTGAGTACACATTCACACAAAAGCAAATCCAGCTTGTCATCCTGGTCACATTTGAAATAAACCAGACAGTGAAGCAGGAGCAAATAAAAAAGAGTATAAGTCGTAAATACTTAATGGCATTATATGTGATCTCACTCCTACAGGGGGATGAAATAGATAAAATAGAAAAGTAAAAAAAAAAAAAAAGATGCAGAACATTCTTAAAAATAAGTCAGTGAACACTTCAAGCTATGCTGTAGAGCAGAGGTTTCTCGAGCTGGTCCTTGATTCTATATTTTTGCTTTAGCATTTGCCACTTATTGCATATATTTAAAGGTGTGTGTGTGCCCCGCAGTGGGCTGAGTGAATAAATTAAATTAAATTAATTTTCTCTTTCTTTTACACATTTGAATCGTTTTAACACTAAACTTGTCTTGCCTTTCCTTGCCTTCCCTTGCCTGTACTATGTTGTAGGATTTGGGAACAAGCAAAAATGTGGACTAAGGTTCCCTAAACACCAGTTTGAGAACCACAGCCATTGAAGAGGGTGGTGGTGGCCTAGTGGGTAGGATACATGCCTCTGGACCAAGAGGCCGTGGGTTTGAATCCTACCTTCAAAGAAGTTCTTTGGAGCAATTCCCACTACAGTTGGTGGGTCCTCTTGGGCATTTCTCCAAAGAAGCCTTTTTGAAACCTTTATATTTAAGAGTGAAAACTAGCCAGCATGCTGACCATAAAACACAGGTTTGGTCACGACTGACTGATATACTGCACTGTTTCATCATTTTCACAGAAACTGCCAGTGAGCTATCACTTAACCATCTGGACACATACACACACCCATCTAAGAAACGCACATGTTCTTACGTTTTGATCCTTCATAAAGGATCCTGCTTCTCGGTCTGGTGTGTATCACAAAGTATGATGTAATGACTAATGTTTGAGAGGTGTGTCTTCTATATAACTTAGAGAGAAAAATGCTTCCCCCTCAAGCTCCCTAGAAATGCTCTTAACACAGACAGAGCACAACATGTAACTCAGAGACAGCGAGGGGCAGACAGTTTGACTGAGTGTGTGTGCATACTTTGAAGGGTTTCAGTTTTCACTACGTCATGATCAGTTGTTCCCTACCTTGCATTCTTCGGAGACACTTTTAACTTTTATGACTCTTTCATGCAACAATCTGTGGAACTTTCTGTAGACACCCTAAACCCCCCTTGAACCTGGTTCCCCCGAGGTTCCTCCTACAGAAATGCACAATGAAGAGCTGGATTTGACTCCTCTTTTATTCCTGGTCTCATATCCTTCTAAACGTACTGCACCCGGCTCCATTAAGACCTTCTATCTTTGTCAAATTTCCTAACAACAGACTCATTTAGTAATTTGAACATATTAGGTTTCCTCAGGAGTTACTGAATGTTTTTATTAGCCCTCAATAGCGACTCTGCAAGTTTAAACAAAGTCCTCATTTTCAGCTGCCTAGCTGTACTGATGTGCTATTGTAATCAGCGGTCAATGTGCACATAATTGATGGCATATCCGAATCGTGTAAACGGACAAACTCCTGGGCTGCGGGTTGAAGATCCTTTTCCTGACTGAGCTCTCTTTCCACACGCCTCACCGAGATGATGTAGCATAAATATCCTTTAAGTCACCATGTTATATGTGGGTAGACCCTTAAGTAAATCAAAACGCTGTGCGGTTCCGTTGTGGTTGAGCTGAATTTAGTCCATCCGCTTGGCAGGAAAAAACTGGGCACTGGCATAAATGCTATGAACCCCATATGAACTGAGCCAGTGGACCAGTGTTTATCTGAAAGGGCATGATTTATGAACAAGTGCTTGATTCATCGTTGATTCTCTCAGAGGCTCAATAAAACACCACCTCACTGGACCCGCAGCACTTTCCACTGAATGAAAGGTTTCAGTCACAGAAGCTTTCGAGTAAGAAAGCAATTAAAGTTGCAGATGCTGGGGACAGAGCCATCAGAAATAAAAGAGAAACCCAACACAGCAATGTCGTGTTTTTCTATTTCTGTTTACTGTTCCTATGAGGGAATGTGATGTCAGGCTGGAAATACACACACACACTGCAGGCACCAAAATTCATATATCCATGGCAGATATGCACTCTTAAAATTAATCGTACCTGAAGGGTTCTTTGGACCAACCAAATAGAAAAAGTACTTTTATTTCCCTAAGAAACCTTTTTTAAAATGATTCTTTAAACTAATACTCCAACTGAATCTTCACCTGCATCTGTAGCATAAAATCCACCACTATGGATAATAATTTCATAATTTCAATCATGAGCCACCATTCATTAAAGAAGATACCAAAGATGCCTTTTTATAGCATTACTCCTAAAAACTCTGTTGACATCTTCATTTTTAAGAGCAGCAGCCATGCATAGCAAAATAAATCCTTCCTGGTGAATGAATACTTTAGACCTGCCATTGTTATGACACACAGACATGCAAGAAGAGCACACATGTTCAAAACTGTTGCCTATTGCATATGTGTGCAAAGATGACACTAAAGATGTTAAAAGTAAATCCAGCTAAAAGCGAAATCACAGGCGCTATAAGATTGATCATAATCTTTTTTTTCAGTAAGGTATTTATTTAACCTGAACAACCAATGGAAATCATCAAACACTAAATGATTATTCAATCCGAGAAAAGACCCAAAGGCCTTTTGAAGTGTGGGGTGCAGTGATGCAGCACAGAGCTAATGAAGGCTTTGGTCCCACAGCAGCCTTTTTCACTTCATCACACACATGTTCCCAACACTTGAGCCAAGGGTGACCTCAGAACAAGCTTCCAGATAGCAGCTCAGCTGCCCACTCTTATAAAGCTGGATTTTACTGCTCCTGCAATTAAAACTCTTTTATTATGACACAGCCTTGGAAGCCATGATGACCCTGGGAATAAACCCTCAAACATATGCTTACAGTCCTTGATTTTTGAAATAAATGATGTCAGATAGGAAGCAGATAACAGCCACAAAACTCATAGAAATAGAAACTTAGAATGACGCACCGTGATTATGGGGACTTTATTATGACATTGTTATAGAGGGTACAATGACAAATCTGAGTTATTTATACTCTTAAGAACGTTGTAAACTAAGTGAAGCAATTTGTGTGCTTCGGTGGTTAGAGAGGACACAATGTTCTGCTTTTTGGCCTGGGCAAAGCCCCCACATAAAAAAAAAAAATACTTTACCCAGTAGTCATCTGTGATGTGATGGAACAAACCAGGGCAAACCTCTGGTGTTTCTGTTTGATCTGTGTGTGATGAGAGAGGAAGGAACACAGTGGTGACCTCCACAGGGAGAGCCCAGTGATGCTGGAGCTGTTCGTACTGAAGTGCTTATGAGATTTTTCCAGTTGATTTGTGGTCAAGTGCCTCCTTGCCAACCCTTGTATTGGCTTACGTATTGTCGGTCTTCATGTCTTTTTCATATGGAAACTTACTCAAGCCAAATTAACTCAGTTAGACCCCCTCTGACCCTCCCATCCACCAAACCCCACACACACGCACACACTCACACACACTGCAACAGACAAGGGCCTACAGAAGGGTATCATAAGGATCTAGACCAAGGTGTTCATTTCTGGTCCTGAAGGGCCGGCGCCAAGTGTAGTTTGGTGATTTCCCTGCTTGAACACACCCACTCGACCTGGCAGTTAACAGATGAGTCAAACCATGTGTGTTGTAGAAGGAAATTCACCAAACCATGCTGGGCACTGGCCCTCGGGACTGGAGCTGAGCTCTCTCAAACAAGACAAAAGTGTGCATTGACAGCATTATCTGTTTTAATTTTGCTTTAGCCCTTCAGCATTAACCAAAGGACTAGCCAAAGTTCAGGATTTAATCCAGCCTAGAAGCTAATTGGATAGCTTTTGAAAGCTTCTCCCAGGAGAACACAGGGTCACCTAAGCTTCTGATTCTGAGTTTGAGATCATGGATCAACGTGCCTGACTCATATCTTACCTCCTGCTGTTCAGAGGAACGTGGAGGTAGTCATAGTGTGACCGCTCCAGACAGTGCAGACAAGATTCCACAAATCACAGTCTGCAGGCAGAATGATAGATGCAGCTTTTGTCTTTTGCTGACTGAAAACAGAGACAGGGACATGACTCAGAACCGTTAATGAAGAAGTCAGAACAGAAAGAAAGAAAGAAAGAAAGAAAGGAAACCGAATCAAGTTTTCTGAACAAGAATGCATCCTTCCATCCCTGGGGTGTTGTTTGTTAATGTCTTGCAGTACTGATACCGTATAGATGAGATCAGAGGCTGCATTCATGTCCTCTGCTTGAAAAAAGCCACCATCGTTAAACTGTAATAGCCTGCACATGTGGCCACAGAAGAGTGGTTGGACTCCTGTGCTCTTCCTTTTGACATTCATTAGCCCATGATGACTTAATTGTGTATATAGAACTCAAGGGAGAAAGGAAACAATCAGCAATTAAATTACGGAATTTATGGGCGCCAGAGTGCACAAAAAGAAAATACACAGTTTATAGATGACAGAGGTTGGCTGTCACGCAGTGGAACAACTCTCTATTCACAAACTCACTTAAAGATTGGAATTAGATATGAAACGTTATTGATTGTTATCAATGACATATTTTAATTGATATACACTCTTAGTCTGGGGATTTGACTGAGAGCTGAAGTCAATCCAAATGCACATGAACTAAAAAGAAGAAGAAGGAGAAGGAAATAACGTGGTCAAAGAAGAAAAACTAGACAAAGAAAAAGGCAAAGCGAAAGGAGAAACAGAAGGAGAAGGAAAAAGAGATGGTATGGTAAAAAAAGAGGAAAGAGAAAAAGATGATGGTGATGATGATGATGAAGAAGAAGAAATGGTAAAAGAAGAAAAAAGCTACACAAAGAAAAAGAAAATGCAAAAGTAGAAAAAATGAAAAACTAGGAAAACCATATAACATACAACATAAAAGGTTTTTACATTTGGATAGGAATTTAAAATACACGAGACACAACCACCAAGAGTATGACAGACATTAAAATCCATATTAATCATTAACAAAACACAATACCTCTTTTATTAACAACCTGGCTTTTTATCATCCACGAGGCAAACGTTTTGGCAGCACTGACCTTCTTCCATAGTGTTTCTAACTTTATCATTTCATCCGTTTAAAGTTCAATAAACCTTGTTGTTAAAGCAGGTCCTTCAGATTCTTATTTCTATTGAAAATTTCCCAGTTAACGTCCAAATGTTTTTATGAAATTTAACTAAGTGGGGCAAGTTTTATAACCATTAGGGCAGCGCAGCTCTTTGCCAAACCAGCTGCCAAAGAGCAAAGCCATCCATCTATCCATAGATCCAGCCTGAGTGGGATTTAAGGAGGGCTCTCTATCTCCACCGCTCAACTGCATGGAAAGTATGAAGACTCTAGGACGCTTTGGCTGAGGTAAATCATCTGGAGAGAGAGAGAGAGAGAGAGAGAGAGAGAGAGAGAGAGAGAGAAAGAGAGAGAGAGCGAGAGACAGAGAGAGAGTGGGGGGGGGGAGAGAAAGGGAGAGCAAGAGTGAGAGTTTACCCAAAAGAGAGCTCATGGTCCACAGTTTCTTAATGTTTTCTTTGGACTGTGCCAGAGTGTGTCAGAAAGGGAGAGACAGACAAGAAGAGACAGGAAAGGAAAGAGGAGGCAAGAAAGAAAGCGGCAGACTAGCAGTGACCACCAACAGGAGGGCAGAAGAGAGGGCTAACTGTGATCCGTCTGGCAGGACACTTGGTTTCCATCCTGAGAGACAAGAGAGTCCTCTCTGTTCCTCATCCATCATTCATGGAAAGAGAGACAGAGAAAATGAATAGAGGAACAATTTGTTTTACAAGCGTGCACTGGTCCACACACCTGTTAATACCTTTCCTGTTTGCCTCCAGTACTCCAGCATAAGAGACACATTCAGCTACAATTCCAATAACATCCAGGCCCCCTGCTTTACGATGGAGCAGTACATTTCTGTCACCACAAACACTCTTTCAAAAGAGCTGAACTTATTTGCAATACCAAAGGAGACATAGTTCATATGAAAGTGATTTCAGAGCAGTGATGTTAAGGTCAATTCATTCAGCGATGAGTCCTTGTCAGACGGTTCTATCTCTGAGCAGACATAATATCTTATTGTTCCGTTAACGCATCAGCATCCTGACCCCACCAGACCCTTCTGGAAATAACGGCTATGCAACATTTCACACTGAACATAAATACTGTTGCCACAGCAATGGTCTCTCCATAACAACCAGAAGCAACTGCTGTCAGCAAGATTTATGGTGCAAGCCGTTTTGATAGCGCCTGTTTCCAGCATTGCGGTGTGCTCACAACATGTGTTGAATATATTATATATGTTGTTCAGGAGAGCTATTTCAGTTTCACATTGTCCTGGCCAAATGGAAGCATTTGAGGCAAAATCAGCACAACGATGGCCATTAATATCATTTCCAAATGGCGGCTCTAGACTGCAGGAAGTCCTATTGGCCGTGAATCCCGGTCTCATTGTGCGTACCCTGTTTGGATCCAAGCAAGTCAAAATTGTCTGCACGAACTGAATAGTTTTGTATGAGATTTTCCACACAGTTGCCTGTGTGTCTGCGTTAAGTCGGAGGCAATCCAAAAGAAAAGCCTCATAGCCTCTGCAGGCCGGGTCCTTAGTGGCCTAGACGCCTGTGTCTACACATAACATGCATTTTAGTGACAAATTATTGAACAATGCATGACGTCATTTAAATTTTCAACTGACATGGGGGTGTGGCTTTTGTGCAATTCAGTCATGTTACAAATATTACTGTAATATTAAGAAATCATAAAACGCACGACAGTCAAAATCCTGGAGAAGTGGCTACCATGTTCATTTTCAGTAGGGCTCCTCTGTGTAGTAATGCGTGGTATTGTACGATCACATTTATTACATACTATACCATATTATGTACAAATTCTAGCTTAAACACCCACAGATGAAGCTTGCAATAGATTATTTATCCTTTATACAGTTTTACTTCTAAATTTGTCTGTTTGTGAGTGTTATTGTTACAGCCTGTTAACCTGACCTCTGCTGACCTCATCATTTCTAGCGAGGGCAGTGAAATAAGGTGGCACTGGAGGAGTACTCTGAGTGGCGTCTACTAAACTCTTGACAGAATAAAAGGATTTAAAAGTGTGACTTAAACTCAGAGCAAAATGCTTTACAACAGAAACGTTCAAATTAAGAACTAAATGATCAGATTTAGATGTTTTAGAGCGGGCCCCAATCTTTTTTGTGCCACAGACAAGTTTCAGTTAAAACAATATTTTCACGGACTGGTATAGATACAACTAAAAACAAAGTGCGTTTGTTTTTTTACCCATTTTTGCTAGCTTGTGGGCTAAATTTTTGACGCACCGTATCACATGACCGAGACGAGCGTTTTTCAGACTCTGATTATCGATAAAATATTTTTTATTCTGTCTTTCTGTGCAGCCCGGCACCAAATGACGCATGGACTGATACTGGTCCACGGCCCAGTGGTTGGGGACCTCTGATTTAAATGATCGGGTGATTTTTTAAAATATTGTCATATAGATATAGATTATATAGATATAAAGAGAATTGAAAATAACAGCAGATACTGAATGCAAAGTGCATTTTATCTCTCAAATAAAGATCAAAATATTGCATTAATATGTCTCATATGTGAAAACCCTAGTCTTAGCAATGTATTTCATGAAAAATGAAGAAAAAACATGAAAGTGGTATTTCGAGACGAAAGCCCTCCTTTAGAGGTTAGGTTATATATTCAGATCAGTAAACTTAAAGGCAGAATGAACCATTTCCCATTTGTGTAAAGTTGCTGGGAGAAATTACCTTGTTGGAGATTGGTTAGAATAATCCATAGTCTTGAATTCCATAGGCCTGTATGTGAGAATACATTTCGGTGTCTCGTCTTAGCTACGAAACTTACATTTCAGTTTCATGGTAGCAGCAAAACACTTTACTAAATGAATAATAAGTCAGAATTCATAATTATATAATTAAAGAATGAACTACATTTTAAAGAGCTAAACCTCTGAGATTAATAGACCATGTTTTTTCAGCAACAGTGTAAATCTCTTGAATCTCTCCCTTGGTCCCTTGCTGTGCAGTGTGTGTGTGTGTGTGTGTGTGTGTGTGTGTGTGAGTGTATGTGTGTGGGTGTTTGTTCGTGTGTCCTCCACCTGTGCTATTGGAATTAGGCCACTGTGAAAAGCAGCGAGCGCCTTCTCTTTGGCCACAGAACTTGTAGTGTCTAAGGGAATCAGACAGATTAGCTGGAAGTCGAGTGCAGCAACCTGGAGAATCAATGACCTGAGACAACCTCAGCCGGAACATTCCAATGACGGATTCCAGTGCAGAGAGAGTCACACTCTGAGGGAAAAGAAAACAACTGGAGGAGCTCTGCAATTAAGCCAGGGTCTACCGAGGCAGTCCTTTTAAAAATTAGGTGCTGAAGCGATGATTTCTTTATAAAGACTCATTTCTTAGTTTGCGTAAGCTCACAGATGTATTCTATCACCGCTGAAAGGCCTAAATCCAAGCGTTAAATAAAACAGATGCCGACTCACGGGACGTGTAAAGGTGCAAAGTGAAAAACTGTTTCTGAGGCATTTAATCTGGAGAAGGACAACGGCTCATGCACTCATTTTTCAGGCAATTTAGAGATTCAAACTTAAATCAAGCATTAGTTATGAAAGGTTGCAAAGGATATAAAGCATGTCAAAAATAAAAAATAAACAGTACTTTTAGTACAGATGTAAGTGCATAAATAACAAAATAGATGCCACTGACTGGACTCACTCTCAGAGGCCTGAACTTTATCAAACAATGATATAATAAATGGCAAGGAATCTATAAAATTGTGTCTAAAAATCCTTACAAAAAGAGAAAATATCGAACTCATCTTGGAAATAATGCTAATGAATCATGTGTAAACATATAACTAATATAGGCCATCATTCCAGTTGACCATTAGTGCATTTGAACCTCTGTTAAAGTGCAGTATGGAAGCGCCTGTTGCTCTTCAGGATTTTTTGAGCCAGAGAAACCAGCTTTGATTCATGACTTTATGACAGAACCTTTCATAGTATCACTTTATAAGTTTAACTGAACTTTTAAGTTGAAGGGCTTTTTTTCAGACAGGTCAGAAATGAGTGCTAAAAGCCAAGCCGCAGGTGGGCGAATGGCGTTTTTAATGCAGCAAGCTGTGGCGAGGTCAGCGGAGGGGCTGTGTGTTGAACTGCTCTGGATTTAATCAGAGATCTCCCGCTGAAACAGGCAAGTGGGCCAGAGAAACCCAGGAGAGACCCAGGAGTGATGTCAACGCTGGGAGTGGGTTTGAAAGAGGCTATGACTGCTGTTAAGCATTCGTTTTTACTGCGGTGGCACACAAGACCCACAGCACTGCCAAGCACTGAAATGACACTCAAGTCTTTTGCCGCTTTCAAAAGAGTGTGCACAGTCAGTTAAACCCTCAAACCCATAGGGGCTGATTTAGGGCCTTACAGTCCAGTTTCTTTCTCCTGAATCATGTGTCCAGATTAAGTGGGTTAACCCTTTAAACTCAAGGCTTCTGACTACTAACTGATTTATAAATCTGGAGTTATAGGCAATATTAGTATACATGTGCAGATACATGATTTTACATTTATGAAGGCATTCAGAACATCTCAAAAGTGCCTAGAGCTAGAGGTGAAAGGTTTTGGTGTGGGTGTGGATTTTATTGTAGGTCTTTAAGGTCATGTGTAGTATGCAAAATATACAGTTCCTCAACTCTGGAAAACCGTCATGTTTGCTAAACAAACCCATATAAAAGTTTTAAGAGAGCATTTGGGAAAAAGCACAGGCAAGAAGAGGTATTATACACTCTCCAAGCAAGGGATGTAGTTTTCCTAAGGCCTTCACATCTCTTAATATAGATCTTATCCTGGACAGGGTAAGAGTAACATTCTAGCATGGACTTCTTCCCATGTTCAGCATCTATATCCATGAATGCATTTGCATGTGTTTGTATGTTTCCTCGAAAAGCTCCCAACCGTTCTCAGGTAGGACATACGTTCAAACAATGGAGCTGTTGAGAGGGTTTCTTGGTCCAGAGCCATGCAGGCTTCTTCTTATTTTAGCCTGAGGAGGAGGAGGATCGCACATGCCTTCCATATGCGGTAAGCGTTGGGAGTTCTGCGGCACTTGGCTGGGGCCGGCATGGGGCTTGCACTGCTGCGCTAATGGTTGGAGCGTGCTGGGCAGGAATAGCTGTGGTGGCGTTCAAACCTCCAGCCGTCTGCCAGCCGGCCTGCCACAAGACTGGGGCTGTCTCCCTCTCTGTCTGCAGCCCATAAATGCCCTCATTGTGCCCAGCTCAGTGCCAACTTTACGGACACCAAGCCGCCCAACAAACCTTACCATTACACGCCATAGCTGCAGAGCCAGAAAGAAACTGGGAAATTGCTAATTAAAAAATGACTAGCTTTCTCGTCGTGTGAGATGTTCTCACGTAATGCAATTCAGAGCGTTGTGGCATTGAAAGGCAGGTGACAGAGAAGGAGATTGTTCCACAACTAGCGTCTATGTCATGGAAGGATTGAGAGACATCCTCTTATTTTAGATGTGTGAATGACGTTATTGGTTTTGTAAGGCCAGAGAAAGACGACTCCGAACCCTGTTTTTTTTTTCATTCAGACCTACTATTTACAACCTTTACCAAATGACCCATCGGCTCTTTCCGTGCTTCGTTCATTTGCCTGAAATACGGCCTGCAGGACGTCCATCATGTGATTAACCTACACATCCTTTCATTTAAGTAAAGATGCATCATCCCATGATGTAGACTGAAATTCCATGACCCAGATTCGTTAGTCAGATTGATGATTCGGTACTCACTTACCATGGTGTGACCAAAATACACAGCAATTATTCTTGCTTTTCTCCCTTGAAGCATTGACTAAGGCCAGATGTACATGAAACTGTGAATGATTAAACCATCTCTGCTCTGGCGGTCTCTCGGCAGTCATAGACCCAAACGACCCAGAGGTCATGGGTTTGATCAGGACTGATGGTATCCTGCTACTGCCAGTGTAATGTTTAGCAAGGCACTTAACTCTAAAGTTGCCGACTGCTTCTGTGACTGCTATTTGTAAGCTCCGAGCTTCAGGCCCATATGTCAGCTACATGACATGATGATTTATGCCGCTTTAGCTAGTGGGTGTGTATTGTCTTCCAAAAATAGACTAGATCATCCATCTAAATCCCCAGTAGTGGAAAAGAAAAGAGTGATCTGGTCCTTATTTCAGCACATGTTTTTGGTCTCTGTGCATTATTAAGGCAGCACTTCAAAGAGCTGAGCACGCCCAGTCAGGATTAGCGAACGTGCTAGGCTAGGATACATGATTTTCCACTGCAGAGGGAGGCAAGCTGAGTCATCTGTTGGATCCAGTCAAGAAATCAAAAAAGTGGTGAAAGACATTTTGCTCTTCTCCTTCTGAATGAGAACATGACATGAGCAAAGAAGAAACATCTTTAGTTTATCATGTGGGGATGAAAAGTACAGTGGAGACCCCAAGAGCAAACCATTCATGAAATTAAACCTGATTTGAGTCAAATGAAGTCTGAAGTTTTTACACATCACAAGTCAAATAACATTCAGTTTCATCCAAGCTGTAGTAATTAGCTTCCAAGCTAATTGCATGGTCCAATTTTGACATTCTTCTAATAAGTAAATTCAACTAAGATGCATCCACTGCTGATGCATTCTATTACAAAGTTCGTGTAATGTCCGCAAAAAAAGCACCAAACAGTAGAATGGAAGCCTCTGGAGCAGCTACACAGTAACCTAAGGTCTTCACAGCCAATGCATTGTGCTGGCTGGAGGGGTATGAAGCTTCCCAGTTCTGAGCTGTGGAACAGTGGAACTGTGTTCTCTGGATTGATAGTCCTCCACCAGTATTTTTGGGATGAGTTTGAGTGGCAGTGATCGTCCAAAGCTCATCATTCAACATGAATATCTGACCAAATCTGTAAAGTAAAACCAGAATGGCACAATGAAATGCAAACATAAAATCTGACTTGTTCCAGTCAGGTTCAAGCCACATCATTAGTTGGTTTACAGCTGATCTCTGGACATGTGAAGTCAGATCATTAATTTTTATGATTCAGGAGTGGCTGTTCTTCACATCAGCACGCTTTTGACAGACACTTTTTTTTTTTTTTTTTTTTTTACAATTTTGCAGTGATTTTCAGTAAAGTCTAGAATTGAAATCCTGTCTCTGAAAATTAATTGCAAATCTTATTAGCTATTTAGCTAACTGACCAGGTCATTCTACTTCTATGTGTTTTGTTCATAAAGTGACCAGTTTGCCTGTCCTTCCAAAGTTAGCATGAATTGTTTATATGGCAGCCAGTGTGGAAATGCAAGCCAATATGATTCCGGTCTGACCACAGAAAAAGTGATTGGGTCATTGTAACAAGTCTGATTCACCCTGCATTGTGAACAAAATCTAATCCTCTTGTGGCTGAATGCAGTCCAGTCCTCAGCAGTGACTGCCAGTTTAGTTGGCTCTTTCTCCAGCTAGTGCATCATTAAATCGTTATGAGGTGGCTGTGGATCTGCATTAATAATAGGGAGTTGAGTCACTATGACAGATGATTGTAAATTAACTAAAGCTGGAAAAAATCTCTCCTCTGTTGATTTTGAAAATGTGCAAAACCATCGTCTGCAGATCTGTGTGTGTGAGTGTGTGTGTGTGTGTGTGTGTGTGTGTGTGTGTGTGCATGTGTGCATGTGTGTGTGTTTGTGGCTCAATTCTTTGATTATTCCCTGGGATTTAATTTTAGATAATCATGCCTCTAGTATGTGGAGTGATGATGATGAAATTGATGATACATGTCTGTGTGAGTGTCTGTGTCTGGGTGTGTGTGACTGCATTCCAAGTGTTACGTCTCCAAGCAACATCTCCCAACTGTCTCTGTTGGGAACTAAGCTCAGAACACAAATTGCTAGCAGTAGTCACTGTGAAATGGCTCCAAATGACCCAGTTTCTGCATCTGAGAGCGAGGCTGTTTTCAGTGATGGGAAGTTAGATCACTGCGTTTCATGCGGAGGGATCTTCTGTCTCCATTTCGCTTCATTTCAGTGACAAAAACCCTCCTCCTAATGTTCGTTTCCTGCTTTCAAAGCCCAGACTGTGTTCTTGGCTGCATCCCTGTACCCATCAGTGCTGTGACATCAGAGAGACAGAGTGCTGGAGTGCCGCACTGAAATCACTCATGGTTTAATCATAATGGATAATAAATGGTTATATGTGCGCATATAAAGTAAAAAAAATAAATACATTTGTTAACATTTAGTAGCTGGTTCCTTTTTTATGTTTAATTGCATTATGTTATGCTGGAAACAGCATTTGCACTTCTCTGCAGTTGGTTATAATTTTATTTTAGACCAAAATAAGACCAAAAACACAGTTATCTTATAGATTACAGACTTAGAAGATATAGGGAATGGTGTTTTTTTCTTAGAAGAAAGGGCTCAGGAAGGAATTGAAGTAGAAGAGCTTAACTTGTGTCTACAATGAGATGAGAATCCAGTAGTTCTCTGCACTGTTTTTGATCAGAGTGGGTCTGTGCTGCATGGACATGGCCACATACCCTCAAAAGGAAGGGAAAGGAACTCTAGTAGTTGTCAAATAGTTGTCTGGGTTGTACAAAATAATTAATTACCCCTATAATCATCAAACACAATGTCACTGCCTTTTTCTGAACATTGGTTTAGTGATCTGGACAACTGATTAATGCTATTTAACTGTGTGTCCCGTCCCCTTTTGATATTTTTTTAACCTGCAGTTTTTGTTTTTCTCCTCCAGGTGTTTTAAAATGCTTTTCATTATTTCTCTTATGTAACAATATAATAACTTGAGTATGGGGTTAACCTACAGTGAACAACTCTGAGTCCAGTATAAATATGCTGTCTCTTTAGTTATTACTATGCATTACTCCGCTGCTCTCTAAAAGGTACTATAGTATTAGTCAGGACTTTAGTTGTTTACTATCATGATTTACTGAGCAACAAGCCAAATTCCAAAATGAATGACCCACAATAAGAGGAGCAGTATGATAACATGGTGATATATATCAGTGCACATATTATTATTGGTCTTGAGCCATATCGCATCAATATCTTTGTATTATATTTGCTGCTATCTTGTTCTTTTCATTCACTCCAAAATAATGGACACCATAAAGCTTTAAAAAAGAATGATGTGCCCATCTCGGAACGCAGACATAAGGTCATCTGTTGTAATTCCAGGATATTACACCAATATTTTATCTCATACAAATTGGCCTGTCAAATCTCTTTCAGTTAACATAACAGAACCTGCTCTGATTCGACTAATCCAGCTTGAAAACAACTTTTTTTTTTTTACCTCATCCTTCTTCGTCAACCTTCATTTCAGAATCTGGAAGGAATTTTCCTGATTTCTTCCATCTCCCTGTCACTCTCGTGGCCTCCTGCTCTCAGTCTCTGTGGGTCTGAACATGCATGAAACTGCGTCATTTTCACTCTGTAGGAGAGCTGCTGACACTTCAGAACAGGCGAGATTTATGACTTTGAGACTTGATTTATTAAGGTTGATTTAAAAAGCGTTTAACATGTGCAAAACTAATACACAGTTACAAAACTACTTTTTCCACCATCGCTGCTAAACCCATTTGCATATATTATCACACTGCGAAACTTTATATATACGTATAACGCTCAAATTTTAATATCCATGTTTTGTTTACTAAAAACATTGTCTTCCAATGAGTAAGTGAGTTTTGTGGTGTTGTTTTTTTTAAGTACAAGGAAAGTACTGTTCATGTTAATCCACCATGTGTTTCCAATGTGACAGACGGAGAGGCTGAAAAACAGTCGAGTATTGATTTATTTGAAAAAACAATTAGCTTTGTTATCTTTATGCAAAGCCTGGGTCTTTATTGCTATTATGCAAGACCTTTCTAGTGCCCCAAACATCCAGTGACAGAGGAAATCCTCATACCAACAAACAGGGATTATTACTGAGGTTGTGCGCGGCAGTTAAGACCCGAAACCATAGACGGTGCTTGACAGGAGATCTCTACTCCCACATTTTTCCAGACTTTGTGCAGTGCGGGGATGAATGGAAAACCAGCTGTTGTGAGGATTAAAAAAATATATAAGGACAGAGGGAGAGAGCGACGGAGTGTTGGGAAATGAGGAAAGTCTCTCTGTGGTCTGGGGGGGGGGATGGAGGGGGGGAGGTTCGGTTTTGATTGTTAGCCAGGAGGACCTGCCTCGCCAACAGACTGTGGATCATCTTGTGTCCACTCTACATAAAGCACATGTTGTGCACTGAATGATTTTAATTCTGTCCAAACATCTCAGCTTAAGTGAAGCCTTTGAAAATGATGTCACAACCTCAATAGTTCTTGGCTTGGACATCCAGTTCTAGGGAAAGAAAGACCTTGGGATTATGTGGAGGTTGCTAAAACTTCTTAAAAAGGTTCTTTACACCCATTTCTCAAAAATGGTTATTCAAAGCAGTATTAACAAAAATGGCTCTTCAAAGCAGTATTTGCAGCCCCAGTATTGGGACCCACTGCCATGCATGGTTTTTAATATTTCCTGCCCCAACAAACCTGATACAGGCCATCAGCTAATTGCCTTGCTCTTCAGAAGCTGGATCAGGTATGTTGGAGGCAAGGACACCTAACATTGAGCAGGGCTGTGGGTCTACAGGATTGAGACTGAAAACTGGAACCAGTAGTAATTCAATGGCATTGCTTCAAATAACCCTTTTGGGTACCTTTATTTTTTACAGTGTACATGCCGTAATAAGTCTATTAAGCTCATAAAGGTGAAGTCACTCATTTCATGTACTTCATTTGAGACCCACATAGTAGCATAACTGTGTCATAAACTTTTCTGGAAGGCATCACTATGTTCTGGAAACGTAATGGGTATATAACTTACTTCTCTGAGCAAAGACGACTTCAGCCAGAGAGCTGTTAATGTATTAAAAGGCCAAGTTGCAGAAACAGCATGTTTTGAATTCACAACTTTTGTGATGTCACATAAAGAGACACATTTAATTAAAAGAAGTGTTTGAGACTGTGCTGCTTTTTAATGATGCAGGGTGGCTCATTAGAGCGAAACTCATTTACATATAACAAAAAAACAAAGTAACAAAACCAGACTATTCAATTCTAATACAAGTTGTACAATAGACATGTAAACAATAATTATTTTTGACACATAAACCTGGTGCAAATGTTATAAGTAGACCTCAGGGGAAAAAATAAAATACAAGGAAATTGTAGGTAGCAGGCAATACAAATACCAGTAGATGTTTTTTTTTTTTATGAAATCAAGTATTAATATTAGTGTTATTCTTTTCCTGGTCATATTTGTCAGCATAAGTGTCTAAGTGACAGAGGGATTTACACTGCAGATGGTGGATCATGTTGAACATTCCTTCTGCATTACAGAGCACTAGAAGATCCTCCAAAAGAATGTAATGCACTTCTGAATGATGGATGCGTTCTGTCGGGACAATATTACTCTCGATAAATTAATTCAATAACAGCGACATGCATTGAAAATGTGTTTTCTTTCCACAGCTTGTGTGCCGGTGGTGGAACAGATTCAGAAGCGCTGCGTTTAATCAGCAAATCACTTTTGCACATACTAGAGCAACTCTGCGAAACACCAGGGGCAGAAATCAAATATTTTATGGGAGAGTTTGTTTGGGCCAGAATTCCACACACTCTAATCTGGGCCAAAAAAAAAAAACATTCTTGATCTGGATGTCCGGATGGAAAACAACAATCGAAAACTTGGACAAGAGCATGTGTGATAAATAGTTTTTGACTGAAGGAGAAGAAAATCAATGAAAAGAACACCGGAACATTTTTGCATTATTCAGAGGAGGCTTTGTGACTTTTTCCCTCAAACCTTTTCATGAAAGTAACAGAATATTTTGGAAAGACCTTCATAGGCCACTGTGTTTATGAGATGAATATTGTGGTTTCACCTTTTCATTGAAAGGTCTTCAGTGAAGACTGATTTCTTTCATGAAAACTGATGGCTCAGAGACCCACGCTCACATTTCCTAACAGTTCAGTTGTTCAGTTTGGTCAAGGTCAATACAGTCAAGTCCGCTGAACAACTCAGCTTATAGTTCAGCATTGCATCAGCCTGTTGCCTCACCTCCTTCTATCACAGCTCTCTAATCACATCTCACTCTGAGAGTCTTATATTACGTCTGACCACTGGGCGAGTTCCTCAAAAACAGCTACTTTGGCTGGCCTATGGCTATAAATTGAAACTTGACGGATTCACTACAGCACCTCAACAAAAAGTCTGACCTTTTCCGAAAGGATGTTGTCATGCACGGCTGTAGCCGCTTTATGGTTTATTCAACCTCAGTCAACTTTCCATAAATGCTGTGAGTGTTTTCTATATAATCTAAACTTTGTTCACTGCACTGCTGAAGTTTTATAGTCTGCAGCCCTGTAGTTTAATCATTGGACCCGTGGGCTTTTTTTCGCCTTTATACTCAAGAGGCAGTTTACAGCTCAATTTCATTTTATTCATTTGAACAGAATCCCTCTGAAACCAGGTTCTCCAAAATGCTCATATAAAGTGTTTGATGGAAAGATCTGGATGGAGACAGGAACCACTGCCGCCTTTAAAGGATCAACAAAGTGAAGAAAGCGAATGGGATGTCGCTTGGCCTTTTAAAAAAATATTTCCAACTGGAAGCAGCCATAATACTATACTACTATACTCATTGTTACATAATATCGGGCCAGGGTTTTCTTTTATTGGTTTATATCGTACCAACGCACTGGCTTTGTCATTATTAGGGCCAGCTGCTTATTGCTGCTGCCAGTAACATTAGTCATTAAATAAGAATTGTTTACAATGTTTCTCTAAATAATGATAGAATATGTCCATTAGTCACTGGTGAGTCACGTATTGACCAAAATGTGGAATATGTGGACAGTGCAAAAATATAACTTTCATAAAATGAAACTTTCATACAAATAATGGGAAACGTTATTGGATCAGCCTATATTAAAAGGTGGGAAAATGTTCATTTTACATGCTTTACCATATTTGTATTATTTTATTAGGGGTACATTTATTAGGGGTCCGTTTTAGTGAATGTGCTTTTTGTCATGGAGCATAATATATTCACCTGTAATGTAATTATAGACCTCTTTGTGAAAAAAGTATTCGCTGAAAAATTAAATTCGCTCTTTTCCCACCGTGCCTCTGACAAAGTCAATTGAACAAGAGATGTTTGGTGTTCATAGTTTGCCTTTTTTTTACTAGAAGTCTATGTCATCCATTACTTTTTAGCTGTTTTAACCTTGTAACTGTACTGCAAAACTTCACACCAGACACATTTGACTGATCAACTAGTCAAGGGGAAATTCAGTCTTCTGTGAACTATTCCTTTAAATAGTTTTGGAAAGAGTGTTTCGAGACATCTGGTTCAAAAACTCCTAGTGTTGTTTGAGGAACTACTTTTTGAGAAGTTGAGAAAAACGTAACCTCATCCAACTTTCCAGAGATGTTGTAAGTGTTCTGTTGAGTCAAAACTTTGAAATAAATATTACTCCCCTTCAGATGAAAGTTTCACAACAGGCTTCATACATTAAATTATGACTCAAGGTAGTTATTACTTCATAAATCAGTGATTTTCATGGTTGCCACGAAGTAAAAATGCAGCATGCACTCCTACTATGCAGTACTTTTTACCAATTTATCATTTTGTTATTTAGCAATCACAAAACAAACGTTTACCAGAGATCCGTTCTTTTCCGATGAAACAGATAAAGGTGTTAAAAGATGAACAGTTGTTTCTATAGCTTTAGCTTTCTATAGCTTTGGTGTCTCTGGGTCTTAGCTTCACCATCACTGAGCAATGAGTTTCAGCAGTAAATCCTGACCTCTGTTGTTTATGCCACGCAACTACAAGTAGCCTTTGTTTACCTCTACAAAGACGCAAGGGTATTCATGACTTTACTCTCATTTTAGGTTTAGATTTTATATTTGAATCTTTTAAAATTGTACTGTATACCCATATGTAAGTACATCATGAAGGTTTCACATATTATAAAGGAGAGCTTCTGTGTTTCAATAATGTAGAAAATAATATGTACCTACATTAAAGAATCCTGTCATATATGACAAACAAGTACCTACATTGTGACAATGTTTAATATGTATTAAATATCCAAGTATATTTATGTAATATTAATGTTCCATTTAAATTATGTATGAGTTATATGAGTTTATGTATGTACTAATGTTCCATGTGTATTATTTATATAAGCATATAATAACAATATTCTATATAAATCTATTGTAACAATGTTCTGTATGTATTGTTTATACGTATCTATGTAAGATAAGTTTCTTATGTATTATACATCTGAGGTCTAAGTAATAATACCTCTAAGTAACAATAATAATGTTCCATACCCAGTATAAATAATTTCGTCTTAATTTCTAGTTTCATGTTACACGCCCATAAACACACAATCTCTCTCTATCTCTCTCTCTCTCTCACTCTCTCTGTCTCTCTCTCTTTCTATCTGTCTCTGTCTCTCTCCCTCTCTCTTTCTCTTTCTTTTCTTCTCACAGTCTTGCCCTCAAGTGCAACAATTACTGGAGAACATGCTTATGACGCATGCTGTCATTGAGTATGTAAAAATAACCCTCTGCCTTTTGTTATCAGATATACTGAACAGATATGGGCAGTAAGAAAGAAGATCTGTCTGGCTTGTAGTTGCCAAGGAGACGGGGCATGTCTGAAATGCCTTATAGACCTGTTAAGCAGGTGCTTCTCCCAGCGAGGATTCGTCATATGGTCAAAATCAGTAAAATATCACTCTGAAACATGTTCTTCAGGTAAAACACGTCTGTAAAATCCCAGACATGTGTGTTTGGCCTCCAGAGGTATGGAGATTTCAGTAGAACTATTGCCCTTCCATGCGCTGCTATGACGTCTGCTGTGAGGTGGCTTGATGGAGGGGTGTGGCCAACAGGTGCAAATTCAGGTAAGTTCAGTTCCTGGATAACCTAAGGAACCTCCCCCTCCCTTTCGCTTTGTTTCCACACTGTTTTTTTTTTTCAGCCTGCTCATCGGCTCACCCTTAACGTCAAAGAAACAGGTAGGACGCCTTTTACTTCTCTGACCGAAAATAAACGATTAATCCTTAAATAGAGGACATATATATCATAAAACAGACATATATATCATAAGAAACACAATAGAACTGATGTAAAGTGACTGGCATCACTGAAATAACTACAGTTTATCTCATTACCTGTCAGCACTGATCTCAGTTTGGTCTCTTTTGATATGGTGATGGGATGGCAAGCTTTTAGAATCTGCTTAAAACTTAAAGATCTCTTTTTTTAAAATTATGAAATGATTGTGTTTGGTGTTTTATTGACATACTGGAAAGAAACCAGAATGCCAAAGGTGTTAGATCCATTTCTGTCATCATTACAGCTTAAATAAAATAAAAAAAAAAACCTTTAAAACTTTATCCTTCCCAGTACATCAAGGAAATTAAGATTTCCATATATTCAAACAAGAATCAGTTAACCATAGCCGATTTTAATAATTTCATTTAGTCAAGGATGAAATAATAACTCTTTCTTTTCTAGTTCTAGCGATACTCATTCAGTGTCATTCAGGGCATTTAAATGCTTCATTTCAACTTATTCAGCTAATCTGGACTTCAGAATAATTTTGAATTTATAACATGTCCATCTTTAAGAGTGTATGACGTACGAAGAGGTACAATGTAACTGAAAACAGCAGTTATTTGTTGTTGTTACAGCTTGGGTGTGACTTTCTAACAGCTTAAGAAAGCCCAGTTAGAAGTGAAACTAATTATATAGGCCTAACCAGTTTTGTAGGCCTTTGTTTGGACACCAGTTCTTGCAATGTCATGGCTGTTATAAATAAAACGCTTAGGTGTGTATCAAAGTTTGGAGGAGTGGATTATTCCCTTCACTGAGTATTGCTTAAGAGGGCAGAACATAAGGATGTCTAAAAGAGGACAGCGTGTAAGAGGCTTGGGTGTGTTGCTGAAGGAATGTAAGCAGGATTTTGTAATCTGCAGATTTGTTCGTTTTTGATGTGTTTTTGTGGTCGAGGTTTCCTCCTGAGATGACTCATTCTATCTAACAGCCTGTTGAACCTCATGAGATTTCTTGCACCACCGTTGTGGTGTTGTGGTCGCATTCCTACTTCCTAGTGTACATGTTATCCATCCTACTGTGATAGAAAATAGTTTTAGATAATAAACTGTAACACCAGAGTCAACACGAATGAAACAGTTGAAAAAAATACAGTGCAAAAAATACATCTTGACAGGTAAACAATATCCAGTCCAAAAATATGTTCAAATCTCATTGGATATTAAAAGGATTTTCATTGGCAATTCAGCACTGATGGTATAACGTAATCCTAGATTAGCCTTAATACATATTTCTTATTTATGCAATAAGGCAAAGTGTCTTGCTCAAGGACGCAATGGTAGAAAATAGGTGGTTTGAACCTGCAGCTTTGTGGTCATCAGGTTCACAGGCAACTTTTACCCAGTAGGCCACTACCACCTGGAACCCATGACTCCTTCACATGAATGCATTTACTTTTCTTTGGCAGGAGCCCTGAAAAGGCAGATATGAAGCTACCTTTAGGACTTGGTTTTGCTCTGCTGTTGATGCTCCAGAGCCTCCAGCAAGCATCTACTCAGGACACAGATACACAGAATGAAAATACAAGTGAAAATGATTCCTTACTGAATGAAGAATCGATGAGCACATCTGGGGCACTGAGTGGCGATGGCGATAACCAGTTCACAAACCACACATCAGAAGGTATGACTGTCATTCCAGTAACAAGTGAGGCACCAGAAGGCATCGAATTTTTCACCTCAACTCCGCCGCCCCATATTGCTCTCAACTCTAGCAGTGAGTTTTCAGTAGACACCAACGACACCTCGACTCAGAAAGACAACACGAGCCAGCCAGTCACACCTAAGCCAGATCTGAGACCTCCAATGACCAATGACACGGGCCTAAACAGCACAGTCACACCGCAGCCAGAAACCAACAGCACAGAGCCAGGCTCTGGAAACTTCACTTCAAACGAGACAGCTGTCGACACCTTTGTCACTCAAAACTCGACTGCAGGTGACAACGTCAACTCTACCACTACTCATCCACCTCAGCATGCAAACACAACTACAGAGTCTCCACCTGAAAACCCAAGTAACGGAACTAATGGAACTATCCAAACCACGACCAGCAGCTTACCTACCACTGAATCCACAACTGTCCGACTCTACACACCTGGGAAGACCACAAAACTGAACAGAACTGGGGGATCATTTGATGTCAGAGACAACTCAGAGAGAGGTGAGAAAGAGCTGAATGTTTTGTGCATACATTAATGTACATTAATTTATTCGTACAATACATTTTCATTTAATCTTATAGAGTCAGTAAGTACACTCCTAAAATACAGGTTCTTGGTTCTGGTAGAAGCCTTAAACTGATACAGAACTGCTATGGATATATTTTACACACTCATTTACAAAGATCTTTAAATATTCTACTGTGGCTTCATTCCACAAAAACATTTCCAGCACCTTCATTTTCAGGAATTACTATGGATATTTTTTTTTTCCAGATCATAGGTCAAATGACTGCCCTTAATGATGAAAAGACTTTTTTGATTTTTTCCTTTTCTTTTACTATTACACACTCATTGAGAGGAAGGAGTAAGGACATGAGGACAAGCTTCCGTGAGGGGCTGTGTTTATCAAACATCTCGGAGCTATTTCAGTGTCGTGCTAAACCAGGTCAAGTTTTACGTCTTTAAAAACCTGATGGGTTCACGCAAACAGATCCCGGAACAGTAGTGTTAGACTACTTTGAGGAACTTAATAGACATCTAGGATCTAGAATCAGGTTTCTTATATTTAGCAATGGAAGGACTAAAAACCTGCATGTTGTATAAATGCATTCCACTTTTGATTTATTGGGCTAAATGCAGAAATTGTTCAGTTTCAGTTGGATTGAGAAATGGAAATAAACATGGATACTTCAGTCACAGAAAGATCGATTCTTATATGGCTTTCATCTTGAACGTGTGATTCTTGAAAAAAAATGTGAAAATGCGAATACTATCCATGCACATACATGCTGTGCTCAACAATAGGCAATGGGCAGAAAGGACTATTTAGCACTGAAAAAGAGCAAACACATTGTTCATACCAACGTGACCCAGGTTTCATTCAGAAACGCTGCCACTGGCTTTTTTAAGTTGTCCAAGACAAAGCATGTCCATAGTCAAACAACACATCTCCTCATTTCCACCTTCAAGCTGTCCCACATTTTCAGTGTCTCATTTCAGTTCTAAAGCTCCCAGTGTCTCTGCGTGTGGGGTTGAGTTTCGGGCCTGGTTTGTCCCCTGCACTGGGCTGGGCTCTCTGGTTACTGACACATAACCTTACAGCACAATAAGCGCTATGTTCTCTCAGCACGTCCTGGGAGGGGCTGTTTTCCCAGGTCAGGGGCAGACCAGTGAATGAGCACCTCGCCACTGGGTTAACGTTAGCATATTCACGCACAGAAAGCACCTAGGAGTTTCCCAAAACCAGCATTGTCGTTACCTCTACAGTTCTCACACTGGACAACAGTGCCCCTAGATTCGAATTTTTGATTTCAGAATAATAACAGGGGGACAATGTACAAGTGCATAAAGCATTGTCAGCAATTATTATTATTATTATTATTATTGTTGTTGTTGTTGTTGTTGTTGTTGTTGTTGTTGTTGTGGTTGTGTTAAATCTATTCCAATTCTTTTTCCCTTTTAGACTAAAGTGAGTGCTGGAAAGATATTTTACAGAAGAACATTTTGCTTTTATACTGCTTTTGCTAGAAATGAAGTATGCTTGCTATATTGTATGCATGTATAGGTCTCTGATCTTTTATAACCTATATAATAATTGTGGGTTTTAAGTTTCTCTCTCTCATAAAACGATACATTATTAAAAACTACGTTATGATTAAGAACAGCATAAATTTGAAGTTTAAATAGTTTACTCTGCATGGAAAATGACAAATGTTACTTTAAAAGATAAGGAAGAGCAAAAGCACTTGGGGAAAGCTGAACTAATTGGTTGGATATCTAAACATGGTCCCAGAACTCAGTTCTCGGAAACCTCTGTGTCAAGGGATCCCTGTTGCAGATTTCTGCACAGACCTACATATGACGTTGCCATTAAGAATGCATTTATCATCCCTCCGGTAAACATTCTGAGCAGATGTCAGTTTTTTGGTTGCATTACTCAATGTCATCTATTCATCTAAACAAACATTATGGCTTTGCAGGTTTGACCTCAGACATTAAACAGAAAGCCAAGAATCAGGCGTGGGGAGCCGTTGTGGGAGTCGGTGTTGCAGTGGGATTTGTTGCCTTGGTGGTCTATGTCATCATGAAGCGAAGGAGCCACAGGAACTTCTCACACAGGAAACTGGTGGAGGATGTGGCGCCTGACCCAGGTAAACACAAACTCTGTGACCCTCAGCTTCACCATCAGGACCACTGACAGTACCTTTATATGCCACTTTGCCTGATTTAAATATTAAAAAGGTATTCTTATTTATACACCAACACAATGAATATACAGTGAAGCAATGAGTTTTGCCTCGTTCAGCAGGTTCCTGAGTGGTCATTCTGCTGGTGAAATGGAAATCAGCACAGCTATTTTTATTAGCATAATCAAATAGAATATTTTACCCTTGCCAGCCTGTTATCAGATTAACAAGGACACTGCTGGCTCTCTGTGTACACACACAGGTTGCATAATATGAAAATGAATTAGGCCTGCCACAATACAAATTTAGCTTTTTTAACAAAAACACTTTTATTAATCTTGACTTGCTTATTCATAAAGAATGAACTTTTGTGCCATTGATGACTGGCTATTGTAAAAAAAAAAAATGGGTTAAGTATAAAATGTCAGAGAATGTATTGGGTAAGCTTCATAGGAGGTAAAGTTCATACAAGTTCATAAGTGGTTAGTGAAATCAACATCATCTTCAAATAAACTGCTCATGCTTAGTAGTGAAAGTAATTTCTTTCCCATCCATGGCTGCCTGGAGTGTGTACTCATCTGGCTTTCTTCGTGATGCTCAGCCGGGGCTGTTTTCAGTTCCAGTTTGTTTCAGAAGCATTTCATCATTGTTCTCTTTGTATATCAATACATTGCAAACTCAGTGTTCAGGTTGAGTGATTAACTTGGCCTTTCAAGAATATTCCACTTCTGGGCCCTGAAACATTCACAGTTCAGTAGGATGCTTCCACTAATTGAACTGGTGGTCATATATGACCATGTCAGCTTGTTTCTGAGATAATTAGGTGGTATGGCTTGGTGGCACAAGTTAATCCTAAACTCATCTGTCCATACGACTTGATCTCTGAACTCTACAGGCTTATTAATGAACATTTTAACAAACTGCAACCCATCACTGTTTTGAGGCTAACCAGTGGTTGGGGTGAACCTCTACATATTGTGCTGGTCTATCATTTCTCTGCAGTACAGTACAATAGTACAGTAGACACATATGCCTGCATTCTGGACAGTGTTCTTGACTGAAAGTATCCCTGAGCCACTGTGTTACCAATGTTTTATCCTCTGTAGTTCTCAGGCTGGACACCAATGAACCTCTGGACCTGAAGTATGATGGCTTTGCCTACTACAACCCAGGACTACAAGGAGACAATATCCAAATGACCAGCTTCCCACGAGGACATTCAAACTGAAGATGAATCTGCCGAGCCAAAGACTCTGTCATTGTACACTGGGCTGATGAATGTATAAATAATAAAGATGAAACCATCCTTATCAAAGCTTAAAGCATATATAAAGCAAATTGCCAAATTAACTGTAAAATGTCCAGAGCTTTTTCTTTCTTTCTTTCTTTCTTTCTTTCTTTTTTTGTGGCTAATCTAGACAGGCATATTGTTGGAAGGACAAAACTAAACATTATCCATATTTTTAAAAATTGGGAATCATCTATAGGTCTGTGTTCTGTTAGGTCAGTAAATATGGACGAATTCAGGTAATTATTATATGAGGTGAAATGAATAGCACAGCTTGTATCAAGGCTGTATTATCCTGTAGTCTGAATATATTGTTATGAATAACTGATACATGAGGGTTAATAATAGGTGGTTGTTGTAAGTCGGCCTACCCAGATTCATTCATAAGAATGTGTAAAATTGTAAAATGTAAAGATGTAATAGGTAAGCCTGACACTTCATAACTTAGAAATGAACTAATAGAAAAAAAATAATGTTCAGGTGCTCCTTACATAATGTCAAACCTAAAATATTTCTTTCTTTGTTTTTTTTTTTTTTTTTTTGTCAACTTGTCAGTGTTTAGACTATTAATAAATCCAGACGATGGGTCATAAGCTCAGGTCGGCTAAATTGGTCATTTTGGAAAATGTGTATAAATTACAACAGAATGGAAACCTTTTATTTCTTAATGATGGGGGCTTGTTGTCAAAGTCATGCCGCATGCACTGTGGCGTGTTTATGCAGTTGCAAAATGTTCAAGCAGCTACTGATCTCCTGCAGTGACTTTCTGTCTGAAGAATACTATTTTACATGAAAATGGGTTTATGGTTTATTCCATGCAAATAACAGTTCCTGAAAAAGAGCAGAGAAACAGTAAAAGAAAAAAAAAGTTGTCCTTTTTCAAACACAAATGTGTCAGTCAATTATTTCGTGAGCTCCCCCTGCGCAGCCGACTGGACAGGTGAATGGGTTTAGTAATACATACAGGCCTCTAGGGGGCGATGTATGAACACTGTAAGTTGCAGTCTACCATGTGACCCTGCTGAAGAAGAGTGGTAGCAGCCTGTTATGGACTGAGTATTATAGAATTTGGAGTTGTTCTTTTAAATTTGTCAAATGATTAAAACGGAGAAAATTTTGCATTTGAAGAGTTCTCGAGGCGGAAAAGTTCGTGTTGTGCGGGAACACTATGTGAGGGAGCGGGTAGAGTGTGGGAGCTCACTGTGTGTGGCGGGCTGTGAGAGGGGTGAGAGCAAAAACAACACAAACATGTCACTAACACATCTCACTAACACATCACTGTGTGTGGCGGGCTGTGAGAGGGGTGAGGGCAAAAGTAGCTCTTCAACACAAACTGTCTTTTATAACTAACAGTTCACGAACACATCAACACAAATACTAACATAACCAACACATGACAGTAACTTTCTCTGTTATAACAGAAGTAAATAACAGTCTCGATTATGAATCATACATCCTTTATAACTAACACACCACTAACACATCATCAATAACTAACACATCACGCTGTCTGTTCTATAACTCACAGATCGCTGTCTCATTATAACAGCACACTGTCGCCTTTATACCTAACACATCACTAACACAACACACTGTCTCCTTTATACCTAACACATCACGAATACACCACACTGTGTTTTATAGCTAACACATCTCACAAACTCTTTTCATAACTACTACAACAAAAACTGTTTTATAGCTAATACAGTAGCACAGACTGTCTCTTTAATAACTAACACATCACTAACACATCAGCACAGGCTGTCTCCTTTATAACTAACTCGTCACTAACTGTCTCTATTATATAACTGACACATCAGCAATAACTGTCTCATTTATAACTAACACATCTCACTAAGAGTCTGCATAATAACTAACACACCAGCAGTAACTGTCTCCATTGTACTAGCGCATCACTAACACGTAAACACTAACTCCCTTTATTGTATCTTATACATCACAAACACCCATATGTATCTATCTCACTGTGTCCATTATAAGTAATACATCGCTAACACAATTAATGTACTGTTTTAATAACTTTACACATCACTAACAAACTCACATATTCACACAACTATGATTTGAAAATGGGATGTTTTTGCAGATTAGTTTCCATACATGGACTATATGGATGGAGGCAGAAATGTACATTTCGAAACTCAGTAAAGCTTGTAAATATTATGTATATATATATATATATATATATATATGTGTGTGTGTGTGTGTGTGTGTGTGTGTGTGTGTGTGTGTGTGTGTGTGTGTGTGTGTGTATTCAGGACTATGCAGGTGTTTCCTCTCTACATTACTATATTGGTACCTGGTACAGTTTTCTCTTACACTACTGTACCTACTTATCGCAGGGTGGTAATCTGTTCTCACTTTTAAATGATAAAAGCAAATATATTCCTGTAGATGGCAAGTTGCTCTCTGGAGATGTGACCCACTATGTGGTGCCGGATGCTGGAGTAGTGCGGGACTTTCTGGAAGTTTTGGAGTTCAGGGAGTTGCAGGGTATCGTGTTCACCCAGACAGCCTGCCAGGCTGCACATCATGCACGTGGACGGAGGTATGCTGCTGATTCAAAGATTTAAAGCAAACTCTGCAAATATGATGCAAGAATATGAGACAAATATTTCAGAGAACATAGTCCTTGATTTTTATATTCAGCCTACTCAAGTACAGAATGTGTAAACAGAGAATGCAGTCATATCAGCATGTTATACAGTGCAGTGAAATATTCGCCCCCTTCCTGATTTCTTATTTTTTGGATGTCACACTTAAATATTTCAGATTATCAAACAATTTTAATATTACGCAAAGATTAGCCAAGTAAACACAAAATGCAGTTTTTAAGTGATTTTATTTATTAAGAAAAATAACTATCCAAACCTACAGTGCCCTTTGTGAAAAAGTATTCCCCCCCTTGTAAAATCATGAAGTAACTTTGGTTAATCACATTTTTGGAAAGCTGAGTGCAATTTCACTAACCACACCCAGGCCTGATTACTGCCAGACAGGTTGAATCAGGAGATCACTTAAAAAGTAGGCTAAAAGACGCAAAAAAGAAGACATCATACCGCGATCTAAAGAAATTCAGGAACAGATGAGAAACAAAGTAATTGACAGCTGTCTGTCTGGAAAAGGTTACAAAGCCATTTCTAAAACTTTGGGAGTCCAGCAAACCACGGTGAGAGCCTTTGTTCACAAATGGAGAAAACATGGAACAGTGGTGAACCTTTCTAGGAGTGGCCAACCTAGAAAAATTACGCCAAGAGCGCAGCGGCGACTCATCCAAGAGGTCACAAAAGAACCCAGAACAACATCTAAAGAACTGCAGGCTTCACTTGCCTCAGTTAAGGTTATAAGAAAGAGACTGGGCAAAAATGGCATGCATTGCGGAGTTCCAAGGCGAAAACCACTGCTGACCAAAAAGAACATAATAGCTTGCCTGACTTCTGCCAAAAAACATCTTAATGATCCCCAAGTCTTTTGGGACAGTATTCTGTGGGCTGACAAAACACAGTAACTTTTCACTTTTCTTTCAGAAAAAGAGCATCATGCCATTGATTGATGGAATCATGAAGTCTGCTCTCTACCAAAAGATACTGAAGGAGAATGTGCGGTCATCAGTTTGTGACCTCAAGCTGAAGTGCATTTGTGTTCTTCAGCAAGACAATTATCCAAAACACAACAGCAAATCCACCTCTGAATGGCTTAAAAAAAAACATAATGAAGGTTTTGGAGTGGCCTAGTCAAAGTCCAGACTTGAATCCAATTGATATGCTGTGGAATGACCTTAAAAAGGCGGTTCATGGCTGAATTTTAACAATTCTGCAAACATGAGTGGGCCAAAATTCGTCCACAGCAAAGTGAAAGACTCATTCCCAGTTATCACAAACGCTTAATTGCATTTGTTGCTGCTATGGGTGGCACAACCAGTTATTAGGTTTAGGGGTCACTTACTTTTTCACATAGGGCCATGTAGGTTTGGATTTTCTTTTTTCCTTAATAAAATCATCACAGCATTTTGTGTTTCTTTGTCTAATATTAAAATTTATTTGATAATCTGAAACATTTAAGTGTGACAAACATGCAAAAAAATGAAATCAGGAAGGGGGCAAATACTTTTTCACAGCACTGTATATTTTAAACCCATATTAAATAATGCATTTATTCCAAAATATCTGAATCATGTATGATCAGCTTCTCATGACAGTCTGCTACTGTTTGACTACTGAGAACCATTATTGCATTCTGCAGGCACTATAACAGGATACGTAGCCTTCTAAAGGACCCTCGCCATGACTGTGTCCTGTTTGCAAATGAGTTTCAGCAGAACGCTTACTGTCCCAGAGAGAAAGGTGAAACACAAGAGAAATGGCACACAAGGTGAGAGATTCCTTCTTTGTCTAAAGGTTTATTCAAATGTAATGGGGTTTAGTATTGGCTGATCTCCTTCATTTATGCTTATCCAGGTGTGTGTACCATGCAGCAGCCTGGTATCGTAAACATCTGGATGATCAGAAGCCAATAGTAATGATCACAGAAGATGAAGATGCTGTCAAAGAGTACGGCAGTGAGAATACTGGTGTTTATGTCATCTCAACACAAGTATGTTTCTATGCTTCCTAACAGCTAATTTTTCCCTGCTTTTTTGTTTCTTCCACCTTGTTCACGTGTCACATTACTTACTGCTTCATAAAGCCATTGTGAAAATGACCACCATCAATATAATGCAGATGCACTGCTGTGTATTTTCTAGAAAGAGAGTGACACGAGAGCAGATTTGCTGGAAGTCTGTGTTTTCTGTGTGTTGATCTGTAGGAATATTTGGAGAGTTTTTGGCCAGACCTGCAAGCAGCACGGGAGCTGTATGCATCCATTGCTCAGACCCTACAGGAGAGAGAAAGTGAGGCAGCAGAGAAGGAATACACTGAGCACCTGCCTGGTGAGGTTCTGGAGGCGGGGATTAAATCTGGCAGATACATTCAGGTAAGGATGTTTAAGACTGGTGAGAGTGGACTGAAGAAAAATAACCAGAAATGAGAGAAAATAAAGCTGTTAACTTGGAAGATGTGCACCTCTGAGGAACTGATGGGCAAATAACATTTCCTGCACTACCCATGTCAAGGGAACACTCAGTGTGAACAAGCATCGAGCGCAGCATGAGGCTTTCGTGCGGTTTGAGGGTTCCTCAAGCAAGAACATAGGTCAGTGACCACAAACATGATTTTCATGTGACCACTTTACTACATGAGGCTGAATAAGGTTGATTCATTGTTAAACTTTGATCTATGACGTCGTCCACAGAACTTAACAGTGACATTCTGATCAGCGGGGGGAAGCATCGTAACCGGGCAATACATGGAGATACAGTTGCTTTGGAGCTGTTGCCACACAGTGAATGGAATGGCCGGACTACAGCATTAACAGAGGGACAAGGGGAGGAGAAGGCAGGAGAGGATACACAGAGCCAGCCTATGCCCACAGGTAACTGTAGCAAACACCACAGTATATCGTTTATTTATTAGGTTTGTGTCCATAGCTGCCAACGTTTAGTCACTAAGTAGCCACTCTAACATGATGCTTGAATGGAGAATTTAAAAATGTATGCTGAAAATGAAATTCCATTTAAAATGTAAGAATGCAGTTCTTTCTAGTTAACTTTCAGAGGAGCAGAGTAATGTTAGCCAATTGCAATCAGTTGTGGTTAATGGTATTTGTAAATGGAAACATCAAGAGGATCAATGAGGAAAGCACTACTGTTGTCTCTTGTAATACTCTTGTTACTCATTGGTTCTTCAGAAAAACAGGAAAATCTTAAATTAGTCTTTCTGAATTCACTGGAAGCAAGTGTTCAAGTGTTAATTGAAGTAAATGCAATTTTAATTTAGCACACACCAAACCACATGCACTTGTGACCTGGTGGTTCGGGAATTGTCCCTGGGTACCTTCCCCACACACTGCTCCCCGGGCGCTGCGTTGCTGGCTGCCAACTGCTTCATTGGGTTAAATGCAGAGAAGGAAATTCACATTCACTGTGTGCTGTGCTGTGCCATGCTGTGGTGTATTCACGTGTGACAAATGGACACTTCACTCTTTACACTTTTATCATTGCCAAAGCACTATAGCAGCAAGAAGTGCAGTTTTTTTCATGAGGTACCATAGCTGTCTTTGCAGCTGTCAATTTTCCTGCTGTTCCCAAGCCTCCTGGTCCTATAAGACCATCGTGTTCTCGAGAAATAGACATACTTTAAGTGTCAGATCATTGAGGCTGTGGACGGTTCAAGTGAACATGAAGAAGCCTATCTAGGAGTAACTAAAGTAAATGTTCTGGACAATTAGTATTAGCAACTTTTTCAGAAAACAAGTAATACTTAGACTAGTAGTCTGATATGATGTGATTTTCATTCACCATTTTCCTCTTTGTAGGCAGGGTGGTGGGTATCCTGCAGAGGAACTGCAGGGACTACGTGGTTACATTTCCTCCACGAGAGGAGGTGCAGTCACAGAGCCGAAACTCCCAGAAAATTCTAGTTGTTCCTTGGGATTACCGCATCCCAAAGATTCGGATCAGCACCCAGCAGGCTGAAGCACTTCAGGTATATCTGAAGCCATTGTTTCTTTCCACATATATCACATTGGTAGTTGGGGGCTAAATACACAGATTACATTAGTTTAAAATATGCTATTGAAAATATTACATAAACTCTCTTATTTCACATGCTGTGATTTTGACACTGTTCCTCGGGTGCATGAGTGACTAGAAGATGTATGTCAATCATTCAAGCATCAAAAAATAGTTGGTGTCTAAACTCCTGAATTCTTTCCTTTAGTATAAGTATGGAGGTGAAAAGAATACATTGTAACCTATATATCTCTAACACACATATAAGAACAGTGTTTGACACAGTTCTTATGGATACTAGAATATAAAGCTTAAATAAGAATCACGCATGATGTATATCAGCATATGATACCAGTGTGTAAACAGTCGGAGTATATTTTAAATGGTACTGTTTAATTAGCAGTACTAAAGTGTTTGGGTGCTGTGTGAAGGACCATAGGGTGATTGTGCGTGTGGACTCGTGGGATAGCACCTCTCTCTACCCCAATGGTCACACAGTGAGAGTACTGGGAAAAGCTGGTGAGCTGGAGACAGAGATTCAGACCATACTGGTGGAGAACTGCATCCATGTGGCCCCATTCTCTGAAGCCCAGGTGAGTAACACAGGAATTCAACAGAAGTGCTTCCAGCTACAGAATGAGTAAATTTCATATCCTGTAGGCTGATTGAGAACATGGAATTTTTAAGTGTCCAAACTTACCATTTTACTCCTGTCCACATATAAATACCATAATGCTATCTTTTACAATTGTGTTATAATTCATTTTATATAAATATTAATTTGAATATTAAAATTAGACCAACAATTGAGAATGGAATCATTTTTAAAAATGAGTTATGCATTTTCATAATATTTGTTTTTGTGTATGATTGTTTTTCCAGTTGCGAGAGATGCCTGTGAACTCTAAGGAGCAGCCATGGCTCATGGATCCAGCTGAGGTGAGCTCTAGGCGGGACCTGCGGGACACACACCTGGTGTTCAGCATTGACCCGCTGGGTTGTGAGGACGTGGATGACACCCTGTCTGTCCGCACCCTACCTGGAGGCAAGCGACTGGAACTGGGCGTACACATCGCAGATGTTACGCACTTCGTGAAAGAGGGCTCACTCACTGATTTGGAGGCCCGCTCTAGGTGAGAGGCTTGTGAAGTGAAAAGACTACAACTAATCATGTTTCAAAATCTGATCAGCATTGAAAATATCAGATTACTTACATCACTGTGGCTGTCATGAGTACATTAAACCAGTTAGTTAACTTTGCATAAGTTCTGAGTGTTTTAGTTACCTTTTTTATGCATTTCCCTATTTCCAGGGCGACTACCTATTATCTGGCTGACCGCAGGTATGACATGCTGCCGGCAGTTTTGAGTGCTGATCTCTGTTCTCTGTTGGGAGGAGTGGACAGGTAAGCCACACACTACCCCTTCTCACCTGCAAATGATCTAATATGATCATTTTGTGTATTTAGATGTCACACACAAGCATTATTATTGAACAGCCTCTTGGAATATTCCTGGATTTTTTTTATTTATCTGTAACATCCCCCATTTTTCTTTGCATAGATATGCCATGAGTGTATTGTGGGAGCTGGATGCCGAGTCTCTGGCTGTGTGTAACGTGTGGTATGGTCGCACTGCGATCCGCTCTTCGTACCAGCTTCACTATGAGCTGGCGCAGGGTCTGCTAAATGGAGAATCTGTTGAAGTGCCAGAGCTCTCCCAGCTCAAGAGCTCTGAACAGAGCCAGAAACTTTCTGAGCTCCTGCAGGCCCTGGAGACTCTGACTCGGGTGGCAAGGCACTTGCGGGCACAGAGGGATAAGGTGGGTGCGCTGGAGTTAGAAGGAGTGGAAGTGAGAGCACAGCTGGATGAAGACAAGAACATTGCTGCACTCGTGCCTAAACAGCCTCTAGAGGTTCATGAGACAGTGGCAGAGTGCATGATCTATGCCAACCACTGGGTCGCACGCAAGATCCAGGAGAGTTTTCCCCACCAGGCTCTGCTGAGGCACCATCCCCCACCCAGACAAGAATTCTTTAACCAGTTGATCGACAGTGCCAAGAGTCGTGGATTTACCATTGATACACGGTATGAAATTTCTTTATTATGAGTAGCACAAGCATCCATGGGACAAAATTTGTGATGTGGACAGAATAAAATTATATTTCTGCATATTTCCACTGCAGTATGTCTTATCATTAAGATCTCAGTGATGAATCAGTATTTGAAATGGTTAAAAGCTGGCCTGCATCATTTTGACCAAGATGTTTGACCAATACCTCGATTCAGCTGATTTACATATTGTAGTTCCATGGTATCAGTGTGGTTTAAGCCTAGAATGTCATGACAATTAAACAATATACTGTGAAGCCCTAATATAATGCATCATAAGTTGTGGTCCTTGTCGCTGTTAAAATAGTTTGTCTGTCTTTGGCCACTTGGGCTGTAACAGGTCAAACAAAGCTTTGGCTGATTCTCTGGACCGAGCAGTGGATCCCCAGGACCCCCTTGTAAACAGGCTGCTGAGGATAATGGCCACCCAGGCCATGTCTAACGCCTTGTATTTCTCCACCGGTTCCTGTCCAGAGGAACAATTCTATCACTATGGTAATCCTTACACATTCACTTTTAGTCTGCCGCGCATGGGTGTGCATTCCTAAGAACAGTTCAGGTTCCTCAGGGTACAATCAGAGTGTTTAAACAAAAAAGCTACTTAAAGATTTTCTGGGCACATAATTCTTAGTGCATCACTAGATTTTTCTTGGCTGTTCTAAAAGTTTAGTCTCTGCAAGGCTTCAAGGAACACAGATTGGAACTTCCAAGCAGCCTCCGTGGCTGTTCTGCTCTGATGCTTACTGGCTCTGTTGTGTGTTTCACTGGCAGGTCTTGCGCTTGATCGCTACACACATTTTACTTCTCCAATCAGGCGCTATGCTGACATTATAGTGCACCGCCTTCTCATGGCTGCTATCCAGCTGGAGAAAGAAGAGGGCCTTCAAAAGACCTTAGCCAGCAACAAGGAGCTGGAGGAACTGGCTCAGCAAATCAACACCAAGAACCGAGTAAGTAGGCTCCTTGACTAGATACTTAAGACTGGTGCCTTAACAGTGTTGTAGAGTTTAGATCATGTTCCTGTTAAAGAGACTGATCCTTATAATGACATTTTTTGTAAAGGATTTTCTTTGTAAGAGATTGTGCACAAATTTGCAGAAAAATGGCTTATATAAGTGTGTTGGCCGTAGACAATGGGTTATAATCAACCTAACATTTCATTTGGGGGAAAAAAAGTGTTTTTATACGACTGAAATAGCATTCCTCTGTGACCCCAAGGCAGCCCAGCATGCCCAGAAGCAGTCCACAGAGCTTTTTCAGTGTCTTTACTTCCGAGACAAGGACCCACTCACGGATGTGTGCTGTGTGGCTGACGCTGTTATCTACGGCATCAGAGCCAATGGCATGCTGGTCTTCCTCCCACGGTAATAACTTTTAAACAAACAGCTTGGTTGAACTTCTTACTAGTAGCGTAGTGATATTCCACTTAGAGTTCAAAATTGGTAGCAGTTCAGTATAGAAATATACAGTACCATGCAAAAGTCTTTTTAAAAAGTCTAATTAAAACCCATTTAGCTGAGCAGTATATGCTTTTCGAAGCTAATATTAGAAAAAATAAAAATATCAATACAGTAAAAAGTGATTTTATGTATGTCTGTGTTTACTCTATCATTCCTAGGCCTCTCCTCATGGAAGCCTAGTATTACATTGTAGTTTTCATCAAATACCTCAAATACTTGATTCAGTTAAAGTGCTACTTCATTAGATTCAATCAGTTCAGCTGCTGATTGAGTTTCACAAATCCATGCAAAGGCTGGAGGCATTGATGTGAAATCTGGAACCGAAACTGTGCTCTTGTAACCAGCTTGCAAAACTTTAAATACTTTTTAATCATATAATCATATTATATGTTTCTAAATACTTTCTTGTTTTTGCATTCATCCTAATATCTGTATTTGCTGGCAGAAATTCATCCAATCACATCAAAATAAGAGAAATGATGCAGTGTTTACAGAACTTGAATAATTCAGAGAAAACAAATCTCTTGTTTACTCTTAAACAAAATGGCAATAATTACCTTTGATGTGCTTCTAGTAGTGTTTTGCCATCCAACTGGTCACATTGCAAGAGGAGAGAGTTGATTACAGCAGTGTTTTTATACTTTTCCTTATTAAATAAGATTTGATTCAGGTGATCACCATAAAGTACCTCATAAAGCAGAAAGAGGTGCTTGTGTAGGAATTTAACAGACACTGGCATGGAATGGTTGTCTTACTCATAGAGATGCTGATTTAAAAATCACATTTCAGTGGTCTAATTGTTTTTTGCCAGAGTTGTATACGTAGAAAAACATTTGGCATGAACTGGTGGTGATGAGACCACCTTTTTTAAGAGATTAGAAACAAGGTGTGTGTGTGTGTGTGTGTGTGTGTGTGTGTGACTGTGCTTGCAGATATGGTTTGAAAGGTGCAGTGTATCTGAAGAATCGGGAGAGCCAGGTGGTCAGTGTAGGAGATGATGGCAGTTGTGAGTGGCATGTGGGGACACTGCAGAGGTATCCAGACAGGATCAGCACCTTCACCAGGACAGGAACACACACCTTCCACCTATTTGATCATGTCACTGTGAGTAAACACACTCTTCTATACTTATAACCATGCCTGATGCCTGATGTCTCACGACTATTTGCAATTTAATAAGACTTTAAATAGTTGCAAAGACATAACGATATATGTTTAAACCATGTGTTCTTCCAAGTCTATAAAAGTGGAAGTGGTGACTGCAAGTAATGTGTTTGTACACTACAAACAATCGGCCAAATACTGACCAATCATTTTAATCTACCTATATATACACCTACATTATACCTTCCTTGGTTCCACTCCAATTGCTACAGTAGCACTCAAGGTTTGGCTAATAGACAAGATAGACACTATTTTGCCAAAAGTATTCGCTCACCCATCGAAATAATTAAATTCAGGTATTCCAATAACTTCCATGGCCACAGGTGTATAACTTCAAGCACCTAGGCATGCAGACCGCTTCTACAAACATTTGTGAAAGAATGTGTCGCTCTCAGGAGTTCAGTGAATTCCAGCGTGGTACCATGATAGGATGCTACCTGTGCAACAAGTCCAGTTGTGAAATTTCCTCGCTACTAAATATTCCACAGTCAACTGTCAGTGGTATTATAACAAAGTGGAAGCGATTGGGACTGACAGCAACTCAGCCATGAAGTGGTGCCACGTAAACTGACGAAGCGTGGTCAGTGGATGCTGAGGCGCATAGTGCGCAGAGGTGGCGGACTTTCTGCAGAGTCAATTGCTGCAGACCTCCAAACTTCATGTGGCCTTCAGATTATCTCAAGAACAGCGTAGAGAGCTTCATGGAATGGGTTTCCATGGCCGAGCAGCTGCATCCAAGCCATACATCACCAAGCGCAATGCAAAGCGTCGGATGCGATGGTATAAGGCACGCCGCCACTGGACTCTAGAGCAGTGGAGGTGTGTTCTCTGGAGTGATGAATCACGCTTCTCCATCTGGCTATCTGGGTTTGGCGGCTGCCAGGAGAACGGTACTTGTCTGACTATATTGTGCCAAGTGTAAAGTTTGGTGGAGGGGGGATTATGGTGTGAGGTTGTTTTTCAGGAGCTGGGCTTGGCTCCTTAGTTCCAGTGAAAGGAACTCTGAATGTTTCAGCATACCAAGAGATTTTGGACAATTTCATGCTCCCAGCTTTGTGGAAACAGTTTCAGGGCCCGTTCCTGTTCCAACAAGACTGTATACCAGTGCTCAAAGCAAGGTCCGTAAAGACATGGATGAGTGAGTTTGGTGTGGAAGAACTTGATTGTCCTGACCTCGATAGAACACCTTTGGGATGAATTAGAGCGGAGACTGCGAGCCAGGCCTTCTCGTCCAACATCAGTGTCTGACCTCACAAATGTGCTTCTGGAAGAATGGTCAAAAATTCCCATAAACACACTCCTAAACCTTGTGGAGAGCTTGCCCAGAAGAGTTGAAGCTGTTATAGCTGCAAAGGGTGGGCCGACGTCATATTAAAATGGGACGTCACTTAAGTTCATATGCGTGTAAAGGCAGGTGAGGGAATACTTTTGGCAATATAGTGAATGTATTTTTTAATAGTCCAGTGAAGTAATGGAAGCCATGTTCCCAGTGCATTACACTGTAGTTCAGAATGGTTATGTGTATCGTGAACATTAGAAGCATGTTTGGTGTAATAAGCTTTGAGTAATTGTTGCTGTCCTTATGAACAGACGTCAGTTAGACTACGTATGTCTTTAAAGTGGCCTTTTCTCATTTCTTCTGTATTTTTCTTCCCGGTTTATAAACTTTTCTCTACTTAGGTGCGTATCTCTGTGGAGCTGTCTCGTTGCCATGCTGACAGTGTACATCTGGAACTCATCAGTAACAAGCCGCATGAGGCTGTGAGGGCCAAGTCTCAGCCTGCTGGTCGTGGTCAGTCTGAGCTGGTTCAGGAGGTGGTGCGCAGGGAAGAAGAAGCATCTCTCCAGGCAGAGGAGCAGAAGGCAAGGAAACCTAAACTGAGCCGAGTGGAGAGAGAGTTCAGACAGAGCAAAAGCCCCAATCTGTACTCTGTTCTGCAGGAGATCAGTGAACTGGCCCTTCTGGACTTGTCTGTCTGTCACTTGACCAACACTGAAGCTCAGACCTGCAGTACCTCAGCTTAGATTTATTTCAAGAATTCAACCCAACCCAGAACGGAGTGCCAGAATGGAGCCTGCAACTTTTGTTGATAAGGCCCTATTATGGCTTATTAAGGAGTTGGATGGTGGGTTTTTATTGCTCAGATGTTACAGAATTTGATTTTTGTTTACTGTTTGACACATACACTTGGACTCTTTGGCTATTGTTTTACATAGAAATTGCTTAGAACTGAGCTAATGCAGGGATATTCCTTAGTTTATGTCAGTTGCACTGAACACAAACCAGTTACCAGATTGTTTTTACAAATGAGTCAAATGAAGCCATTTTAATTAAAAGTGTATTTTTCATAAACGGCTAAAAGTGAATGGAATAAACTTTTGGGGTCCTTAAATTGTCAAACAAATGACTTCAGTCTGTGGCTTTTGCTAAACTGTTTATGATTTATAACCAGGTTAAAGGAACACTACCGTGATGACGGCTTCCAACTGCATATAAATCTGACGGAAGTGTTTGGAGCTATTCTGCCTTATTAGTGTATATAAAATATCAATTATAAATGAGGTCACTTTAAGAATGTCCTCTTTAAACAGCAACATCACTGCGGTGGGATCTAGCAGAGAAGCAGCTGTTGTATACTGGCAGGGTTTGTATGTTTATATAAATCTGAGTTTGGCCCATGTAAGATACACAGTCTCTCGGTCAAAAATCTCAAGACACTGGAAGTGGTTCTGGAGGCATTTGGCAATGTAAGACTAGAATGGAACAACACAAATAACTCGAGCATGCTGAATAAACCACAGTACATTAACACTTTATTTAGAATACTGAAATACAGTGAAAAAGTAAAGTATGTTTGAGACAAACCATGTGAACAAGAATGATAAAACCATAAAAACAGAACAGCAGTCTTCCACATAGCTTGCAGTTATTTCTACTACTGATGATGGAACTGAATTAGGTTTCCAATCCAAGTGTCATGCTGTTGGTTTAGAAACTTGGGATCACTTTCCTGTGGGATCATTTATTAACCCTGGCCATGTAGTCACAGGCAGTTAGCAGCTGTATACACTAAATTGTAATGTATGTATGGTTACACCAGGAATGTCCAATTTTAAGGTTCGGTTCAGTAGTTGTTGGTGTTCATTCCAATCCAGCTGTAGCTCACTGTATGGGACTTTCAACAGTTGGTTTCCGTCTTCATACAACTGATCATGTTTGCTCCTGCTTTGCTGAAATGAAAACCTGCAACCCTTTGCAGATACAAATGGGCACCCTTGATTTGGGCCAAAAATATCAGTCAGATGTATCAGATAGCACAAGTCTCCTCAAATGGGGCTAAATCTGTTCAAAATCAGAGGCAAGGGTACAGCTACAGAATTCTCTAGACTGGTTATTATCAAAATGTAATAGATATAAAAATGAACAAGGAAAAGGAAAAAGGTTAGTATTTCCAAAATATATAGATCCTCACAGAGGACAAATGCCCAAACAAACCAAAACTGAGATGCAGTAATAAGAAGAGACAGAGGTACAATCTGGACATGGTCAATTTCTAAGGCCAAAAGAAGGGAACGTTAGGCTTGGGTTGATTTGGCTCATTTCTTCAGCTCCCCCTGAGCTGCAGAAGTTTGGCACTGGATAAGAAGGATCTGGTTCGACTAAATGTCAAGAACAAAATAAAGCACAGCTTAACAATGTTTGGCTTATCTGGAACTTGATTAACAGAAACAAAGCAAATGTCACGGTTCAATAGCTGTAATGGTAAAATCTTTAGAGAACAGTAGACGATTTGATTGCGGTCGTTTTTTTGTGTCCAAAACAGAAGTGGAACAAGTGGGAAGAATAAGAATCAATCACTATTATCCTCTACGCCATTAGTTAGCTCTTGAACTGGGCTGTCACACTCATTATCAAACAGGGGGGAGTTCTGGGAGATGGCAGGTTTCTGTTTTAAAGGTGTATAGTTTTCTTCCGTGTTTTCCTCCTCATCTTCCTGGCTGTCTTGGCTGAGGCGATGTTGTGGGGTGCTTGCAGAAGGCTCGTCAGGCAAATCAGACTGTGAGGACTCTGAACGACAGATCAACAAATCGGACAGACACATTAGCAAATGTAAAACATTTTGGAACAAGCATGAAATAATATTCTATGATTAACTGATAATTGCATGTGAAAATCTAGGCACAATAAGCCTCCTTGGCAGCCTAGCCCTGTATATGTGAGTAGCTTATTGGTAATGTGGTTCAATTATGTTATACACAATGGATTGCAATTATACAACACTGTTGTGGGCAGCAGTTGACTAGTTGAGGGGTTGAGAAGCTACATAGGATAAAAATAATTCGGCTGCATGCAGGCCAGGCAAGGCAGGATTCCAGAAACACTGTCTGAATAAATACAGGACCATTGGACTGACATGCAAATAATCAATCACAGAATGTTTAAAGCAACATGTTACCAAGTAACAAAAACCAAAACAGCTTTTCGTAAAGAAAAGCATCAGTCAAGCAAAGGCCCAACTACCCATGGCTCACAACAAAATTTAGTAATTACTTCTTAAAACAGTACGACAGATGAATGTTTTTCTGATTCAGAGACTAGGCCTATAGAAGTCTCTTCTGCATTAAACCACATCAACTGCAAAGCTCCTATCAGCAATAAATTACTACAGTACTCTTCTCTGAAACGCATATGACTGCCACACTTTTTTCCTTTGGTAATGGCAACAAGGGAACCAGGAAATTGAATAGTTGTGCAATCCCTAATGCTTGTTATAACCACTCACCCAGCTGTTTTTGTCGAGCCAGTCTCCTCTCCAGGGCAAGCTGTTTATTGAGCTCAATGCGCCTCTGCTGCTCTTCTGTTAGACTGACAGAAGCAGGCGGAGGAGCAGGGGTGGAATGGATAAACGGATCTTCAGAGAATCCTCCATCTCCAAACGGCTCTGCATCTTCCTGTAAACGGGCCTCTGCTTCAACTGAACACAAAACAAAATTACATGATACTACAATCCATGGAATTGAAAACAGGAACACAAACACAAAACCATGGCATCAGCAAAGATGTAATGTTTAATACGTTTCTTACTTCCATCATTTCCCGTGAAATCCTCATGTGTCAGAGGCATGTCCAGCCGTATTCGTTTAAGACACGTCTAGGGAAGAAAGGGGTTTTTGTGCCATGTTCATATTTACACCATTTCAGTAATGCCATTCTGAAAAGAACTTGATGTTAAAAATGACTTAATGTAATGTCCTCAAGTCAAACATCAGAGGACATGGACTGCTGCAAATCATTGTTGGAGCCAAATATATTCCACTAGTCCTCACCTGTACATCTTTCTTTCCTCCTAGAACTTCTAGTCTGTCAATGAAATCCTCAAATTGTAGCTTGGGATAGAGTCTGTGTGCCCAGTTCTCCATTTTTCCCATAAGAACCTTAAGATCCTCTGCCTAATTAAAGGTAATGTGGAGCAGGAGGTAGTGAACATGTCTTACATTTATTGATGAATAAGCATACTTAATATATATGAGTTAAAAGCATTAGATAAGTCACCTCATGTCCTCTGCCTCTAAATTTGACATTATCAAATAATGTACGTAAGGCTGGAAGTCCTCTCTCAGAAGTCAGTCTGTAACAGAAAGAGAAGGAGAAAGACTGTTAAGTACTGGTCACAACAGACTTCAGCATTTATGTAGTGCACATAATATTTAAAGCAATGATCACTTAAAAATGGTAATACCTCTGGGAATCTAGTTTAGGTTGCGGTCTCCTGACTGTTCGCCTCTTTGCTACTGGAACCTCAGGTAACTTGGACACCTCTCCCTCTTCTGCATCAGAATGAACAGTACAGTTAGTGAATCAAACACACCACATTTACATATACTGGTGTTAAAAATGCTCCCCTTAACTGATAAGTGCAGAAACATTACCCTCTCCATTGGCAAAAGCATGTTCCTCTAGGTTACCCTCCCCTGGTGACAGAGGTGGAGGGAGAGGGGGAAATGCCTCATCCTCTATGTGTTCATAGTCTGGGATGTCAAACAGACCATTTTCTGATGGATCAATCATGGCACATGGAACCTGGACAGAGCAAACCATTTTTTATGTCCATAAACCAGACTGATAATTCTGTAGATTAACATTATGAACTTTTCCAGGCAAAACAAACATGAATGTAGTATAAAATATTGTTTAAAACTGACACTGGGGAAAAAAAATTTAAATGCCCAGTATAACACACAACACTGTAGTTTTGTATTGTTGAATTCACTGTCTCTTTTATGTCATGAAAATCGATGTCATTTTCTCACGCTGCCAGTTCATGTTAGGATTATAAGGAGGGTTTCAGCCTGGACAGCTTTTAGAATTAGGCACAAAATACAGCAGCCAGACTGACTAAAGATAATTTACATACATATCAGTAACCGAAAAAGCCTGTTTAATTCTAGGAGCCAAAAAGGTGTTGGATAATGATACACTAAAAGTGAGTTATGAACTGTGTACATAAACACAGCAAAACATGACACTTAAAACTGGTTGACACTTAAAACTCAAATATGAGTCCCTAATAGGCAAGTGCTGTTAAACTAATTATGCAACTCCATTAACCGTCTGCAGCATGTCTATTGATTTAAATAGAACAATCAATTAATAAAATCATTTAAGTACACTACCAGTCAAAAGTTTTAGAACGCCCCAGTGTTTCAAGCTTTGTTTTATTGAAATTCAAACAGTTCAAGTCCAATGAATATCATGAAATGGTACAAAGGACCGTGCTGAACTGCGAGAGGTTAAAAAATGGTAAGGTTACCCAGAAGTGGGAAATAATTCTGTAGCACTATGCAGTACCTCTGGTATGTGCCTAGTTGGTCGGGTTCATCCTACAGCAAGATAGTGACCCAAAACATAAGTCCAAGCTATGCCAGAACTACCTTAGAAAAAAGCACAAGATGGTAAGCTGGAAAACATGGAGTGGTCAGAAGTCTCCAGACTTACACCCCATCTAGCTGCTTTAGGGTGAACTGGACAGAAGAGTGAGAGCAAAGCATCCTATAAGTGCCACACTTATGGGAACTTCTGCAACAAAGGCCTATTTGCGAAGAAAATTCTGCAGAATGAACAATGAGACACTGAACCGCTTGAATATCAATACATAAACAGAAAAATTGGGGGTGTTCTAAAACTTCTGACCGGTAGTGTAACTCTTGAGAATAAAGCAATAACAGCAAGGATGTGCTACGTTCGTTTCTAGCTGTAGTAGTTCTTCTACGCCAAACTCATCACACCATGTCTTTATGGACCTTGCTTTGTGCACTAGGGTAGTCATGCTGGAATAGAAAAGGTTCCTCAAACTGTTTCCCAATACTTTTGTCCGTATCGTATATATTTTTACTTCAAATGTCTTGGTATGCTGAAGCAGTAAGATTGCCATTCACTGGACGTTAAGGGGCTCTGAAAAACAGGTGCGTCCCAATACATTTGTCCGTCTAGTATTTATATTTTCGGAAAACGTTTTATGCTGAAGCATTAAGATTGTCATCAGGGGCCACTTGAATTCAACAAAGAAGAGTGTCCCAATACTTTTGTCCATATAGTGTAACTTAGGCTGATGCTGTTGGCTCAACAGTGTTGAACCAAAAAACAACAACCGTACAGAGTTAAAACATCATTCATGTTCAATTTTCTTTAAATGTTATAGTTGCAAGTTAGGTAAACATTGTAACAATTATGGTTAGCTTGTTAGCTAAAACTCCTCTCACTTTAGTACAGCCAGGGATATGTTTGGCGCCAATTTAAGCAAAACAAGCTTATTTACAGGACGCTGGGAGCTTAAAATGAGGCATATTCAGAAAAAGATACCTCTTTATGCTTATTATTAACCGTTAAAACTGGAGTCAAAGCCTTGGTTAATATGTGAAGAGGAGAAATGGGTCTTTTGGACCATTCCTGCTGCTCCAATAAGTCAACTTTCATAGCTTAGCTTAGCTTTGTAAACAGACATAACTAGTCATACTGCTCCATACACACAGATCCAATAACTCAAGGATAAAAACAAGGATTTATCTGCACCGTCCTGTTGCCTGACAGCAGTGCTTTCCTTCAACTTCAAGCAAGTTTGTGAATACAAAATATAATCACCTGAAAAACTTCGATTAATTGAAGTTCCTTCCCGGATTCTACCGGCGTTTCTCAGCACCAACCAAAAATCAAGAAAGCCCTGCTTCGTTTCTGCTGATCTCCGAGTTTCCACCAGGCATGGCTCCCCCTAGTCGAGCCAAAGAGGTAACGTCTCTTTCCCTAATTTCTAAACCGTGCTCAGTAATGCACTGCTCAGTTTTCTGTAGTACGAACCAGGTAGTGCAGGACCAGGGCTACTATTTGTACACTATATTGACAAAAGTATTGGGACACCCCTCTTAATTCAGTGTTTATGCTAGGAGTGTGAGGAATACCAGTATTTACTAAATTATATATACTATGATAAGCCTAAAAATGCTAAGCCATAAACACTTCCTCTTGTTCTTTTTGCTTCATCAAACCTTTAAATAATTTTGTAGACATCAGGGACCTTTCTTGCTATCAGTTGTAGAAATATGCCAAAATATGCCCCTGAATGTTTCTTTTGGGCAGTCATTTAAGACCCTTCATTGATTGTCATTGATAAACGCCATATTTTTGTTTGTGCCTTTATTCCATTTCATGAACTTTACATGGACAAAAGTATTGGGACAAACCTGTTGTCTATGGTTTGGGCTGGGCTCCTTACTTCCAGGGAAGGGCATTGCGTCAGCATATCAAGACATTTTGGATAACATCATGCTTGTGCACACAGTTTGGGGAAGGTCCTTTTCTATTCCAGCATGACTGTGCCCCAGTGCACAAAGCAAGGTCCATAAAGACATGTTTGGTATGGAAGAACTAAACTGGCACACAGAGCCCTGACCTCAACCCCATCCAACACCTTTGGGATGAACTGGAACAGAGATCGTGAGCCAGACCTTCTCGTCTAACATCCCACCTCATAAATGCTCAACAGAAATGAATGGGTACAAATTCCCCCTTCCAAGAAGAGTGGAAGCTGCAAAGTGGGGACCAACTCCATATTAAAGTCTTCGGATTTGAATGCAGTGTCATTGAAGTCACTGTAATGGCCAGGCATCCCAATACTTTTGTCCATAGAGTGTATGTAGTTCTTGATGTGTAACACAGTATTGCAGATTTCATGTCACACAAAAACATTGATTTTTAGTTGATTGATAATGACTAAACAGCAAGTTGTTCTGTAATTCATGTTTACAGGACTGCATAAGTTTCCCTTTGTAAAAATATTCTTTTTTCTGATTTATCACTTCCTGGACATCTGTGTCTCTACAAAGTGTCTGCTTTACATAATCCAACTGATAGATAGATAGATAGCTAGATAGATGATTTTTGGATTGACTGGTTGGTGGGTTGATTGATTGACTGGTTGGTTGTTTGCTTGACTGATTGCTTGCTCCATTGTTGGATTGACTAGATGGTTGCTTGCTTGCTTGATTGATTGATCGACCGAGTTCGTGTTATGCTTAATAGATTAAGGCTTGTGCAGACATGCTATCTCGATGAAAAGCAATGATGTACAGGGTAATAACCTTTATTGAAGATATGGTTAATACACATCTTATTTTCACTGTGCATGATATCCACTTATATCCACTTTGAATATGTTATGTCACAGAATTGCTCCTCTCCACTGTGCTTAAGGAGGTATTACAAAAAAACAGACATCCTATTAAAGTATGTTGTTTACTTCATCCACCCTTTTTCACCTCATATCAAACACCAAACCTCTAGCTACCCACTGACAAACTGGAGTGTATTGGGGATGTTTTCCAACAAGACGTTTTCCAGCGATGCGTTAACATAAACACATGTAGCCTCCTGTCATTACTTTGCCATTGGTAATGGCTTATAACGACACAGCTGGATCATTTGACTGGCGTGTCTCAGTCTCAGTACAGAATTCTGATAATCCTAAAGCTTAGCTCAAGGAAATCACTTCAGAGACCACTGATGAGGGAGTAATGCACTGAACAGACTGGAATGAGGTACAGGAAAGGTCAGGCAGGGCAGACGAGGCCTATAGGCGACCTCTCAGCAGGAACATGAGGAAAATAGCACTGATGAGAATACAGAGGGTGCACACAGTGGGGACTACAATCTCTGTCACCATTTCCATGTGGCTGGTCAGTGGATCTAAAAAACAACAGCACGGTTTGAGATGCATATAAATAGATTTGGTTAAAGGCACGCAGAACTGCAACTGAAAAAAAAAAAGTTTTATATGCAGGAAAAATTATAGCGCAGAAAGTAAATTCTTAAGTATTGAAAGGCAGTCCCTAGTACCTAAACTTCATCATGCACGGGCCAAACCTTTGCATGTTCCTTATTTTCCTTGGATTTTCTTCTAGCTGGAGGGGCAAACAAAAGAACATTCCTGTTAGAGATTTTCCCCTTTAAAAGGAATGAAATACTAAATTTACCCAGTCCTGAATGTTGTTTTTTTGTGATTTTTATTATTCTGTATGTCCAGTCATTTAATAATTCTTTCTCTCTTAATATACTAATTTAAAATACAAATGTAGTGTTGCACCAACTCTATTTGCAGATATTCTTTCAATTGCTCTGGTCAGTACTGCTTTCTTCTAACTGAAAGTCACTAGTAAGTGACTGTCAACCTAAATTTGGCAAAAATAGACCATTCTCTTCAGAGTTTTCTTTTATTTGCCCCAGCTAGATCATTACTAATCTTTTAAAAAATCAGAGAAATTTGCTAACGTGAGATACTTACCTGCCGCTAGAAGCTGGTTACTAGAGGTGCATGTTTCTGTTGCTTTCCTTTTCCAGCTCTCAATCTGTGGTGGACATTCAACATGTATTTAGCACATAGATAATACACAAAGGATGTGTACACAAAGGCTATAATATGAAGGCGTACCTCTCTCTGATTGGGGAAGCCGTTGGAGCTGATGATGCGTTTGTAATACTGAACAGAGGCTTTGGGGTAACGTGGTTTATTTTTGGTCCTGAAGTCCACGTAGTACAGGCCAAATCTTTCGGAGTAGCCCTCGTCCCATTCAAACTTGTCAAGCAGAGACCACGTAGTGTATCCTTTCACATTTACCCCATCATTAACCGCTAATGGGATAAGAAGATAGAGTTTGTTCTCCTCATTCACTTGAATTAGTGAAACTGGATCACATTTTACAGACTGTGAATATGTAACAGATGGCTTTGGTCTTAAGGCTTGACACTGACCTTTGAGCATTTCATTGATATAATCCCGTAAGTACTGCATTCTCCACTCATCACACAGATCTGTGCACACCATTTTCTCTGAGACGCCGTTTTCTGTCACATAAATCATAGGGTTTCCATACTGCGTCTGAGGAAAAGAAAAAAAAACCCGAGATACCTCTCTAGTCTCTACTTTGTTAGAAACCCCTAATATGTAGACCCACCTCACTGCAGTATAAAATAGGGAAAGTATCCAGGTACAAACATTGTAGATGCAACCTCAAAAGTACAAGATGGTCCATAAAGTCCTAATTGCATTCCTTAAATGCGTTTTAAAGGTTTCCCAGGAGAAATATGCATATTCATGTAACTTTTCATAACTTAAATATTAAAATACATATTAATAACAAGCTAAATAAATATGCATAATTATGTAGCTTTTAATAAATTAAATATTAAAATATATATTAATAACAACCAAGGAGTCAAAAAGGGGTATATGTGGTTAATGCAACTTAAAAATGTAGCTGCAGTGGCACAGTGTTCCATAATGAAAGGTACTGAATACATGCCTTTAAGGGTATCACCCTAGTACCAACGTTGTACCAGGTACATTTTTTGGAGGGTTAATGCAGTTTGTGTTATCCATTCTTTACTGTTTTTTTCTGGACATTTTTGGTAGTAGGCCACTCTCAATTTAGTGACTAAAAACACCACTATGTATGTGTGCATTATACTGTACCAACATTACACACACTGTCACCCCACTATCATTACAATACCATGATATCAATTTCACTGCTGTGCTTATAATGGTCTGCCATCCAAATAATGTATGGTCAGTTGTAAACCTGTGGTCAGAAACTGACCAAAGATGAATAAAGTAGGGGGAGGTCTATAAAGTAGACCTAAAAAGTCCTGTAACCAAACTGTAGGGTGGACCATATGTTGAATAGCACTGTATATACACTGATTAGCTAAATTTAAAACCACTGACAGGTGAAGTAAATAACATTGATCATCTTTCAAGAGGTGGGATAAATTAGGCAGTTATTAAACAGTCAGTTCTTGAAGCTAATGTGTTTGAAGTGGGAACAATAGGAGAATAAGGATCTCAGGATCAGAGTATCTCCAAAACGGCAGGTCTTGAGGGGTGCTTCCAGTATGCGATAGTCAGTACTTATAAAAATTGGTCCAACAAAGGAGAGTTGGTAAATATGACAGGAACATGGGTGCCTAAGGCTTACATGAAAAGTGAAGCCTAGCTTATTTGGTCAGATCCCACAGAAGTTCTACTTTAGTACAAATTGCTGAAAAACATAATCCCGGTTATGAGAAAAAGATGTCAGAACACATAGAGCATCACAGCTTACTGTCTGGTAGCCTCAAAGAGTGCCAATGCTGACCCATGTCCACCATGGAAAGCCCCTACAATGACATGTGTCAAATCTGGAACATTGAGCAATGGAAGATGGTGGCTTGATCCGAAGAATTACAATTTGTTTTACATTATGAGGATGGTTGTATGTTTGTGCATTGCTTACCAGGAGAACAGACAGCACCAGGATACACTAGGGGAGGAAGGCAATACGATCCTCAGGGCAGTGCTTTGCTGGGAAACCTTGTGTCCTGGCATTCATGTTGATGTTACTTTGACATGTACCACCTACCTAAACATTGCTCCAGACCAAGTACACCAAATCATGATATTCCCTATTGGCAGTGTTCTATTTTCAGCCATCCACTGCATATCCACAGTAAATCGACCACATTTCTGGTGCGCCCTGATCATTTCTAGTACCTTCACAAAGTTGAGCAGGCGACGGAAGCCCCATGGCACCGAATACAGCCATTCGGATCCAGGATCGGGCCAGTGTGGATCTACTAGTTCAGCCAGGTCCCGGTCAGTGAAATAGCTGTTTCCGCGAGTGGAGGGGAAGTTTTTCTGTGTGATGTAGCGAGTGGTGAAGTGGCCAATGCCCAGGAAGTCACAGGTGCCTTTGATGTAGCTCTTCTCCTGCGGGTTGAAAGTGGGAAGGCGGGAGCTGCCCAGGCCCTGCTGAGCACTCTTCCTACCTGGAGAAACAAAGACACTAAAGATCAAACTAAAGGAACAAAAATCTAAAATCAATCAGTCTGGCTGGTACACTGATGAAAACACAGATTCTTGACTTTAATGCTGAGTTCTATAAAACCTTTAGTTGGCATATGACTAAAGGCTATGACTATGAACTTTAAATTAAGTGAGGCTCCAGTAAACTTTCAAAGTTTCTTCATGGTCACGGATCTCTTTTCAACAACTGGTTCTTAAGAGAAATATTCATTAAAAGTCTTCTTCTATGACATTGGCTGAAGCAATGTTTTAGTAGTGCTACATACATGCAATACACCTTACAACACATTGATGAACTGATGTTCTATGGTTAAAAACTGGAATGCGTTTTTTTGGACAATAATCATTTTTGGAACATCAGTACCTTAACTCTTCGCTTTTTACCTTAACCTTGTATTATTCAGGCTGTGTGCATGGCACTTTCCAGGTTTCCTAACTCAGGGATGGTTTAACCTAAGCTACAGACATGATGTATGCCAAGCAGTAGGAGTAATTTGGGAAGGAAATCCAAGAATCCATTTCTTATTCTATTATTACAGCTCTGCTTCATTTCTTGGCCGAAGCAGGGGCGTCAGAAGCATTTTTAATGTGAGGGGGCGGGGTTTGGGCGTGGGCCGGGGCGTGGGGTTTGGGTGGGGGCAGGGTTGCTGCGTGGGTGCAAATTCTCGTCCTTTTAGGGGGTGGGAGTGTTTGGAAACCCCTGTTGAATCTTGAATCTTGAGTCTTTCGCGAAAGAATCC
>JBBIGA010000040.1:19521978-19543186 GCA_037576975.1 Alestes dentex | reverse complement strand
TCTCTCTCTCTCTCTCTCTCTCTCTCTCTCTCTCTCTCTCTCTCTCTCTCTCCCTCTCTCTCTCTCTTTCTCTCTCTGTCTCTGTCTCTTATCTTTAAGGAAAAGTTCCTCTGACCCCTGGCGGGACCAAGACTCAAAACATCTCTTGCTTGGGGCCGTGCTTCCTTGCAGTAGCGCCTTGTGTATCTTGCTGATTTGAGGAAGAAGCTGCCAAATCCAGCCACTGTATTGTTGCCAGTGCTGCTCCTCGCACAGAACAGTGCAACGCAGGTCTAAAAAGTCCTTTTGTAAGGTATGCACAATGAAAATTACTTATTTACTTATTACTTATTTATTTACACATTTAAAGGAGCCACATCTTAATTTTCTTACTTTCATAAAAATATGAGCGCAACATAGTATGTAGACACAATTCATGTTTTGAAAAATGCCTCAAATAGGAATTTGGTGCTTGCCTCGGCCCAAGCTGTTTTTTTTATTATTTAACATAAAATACAGTGCAGAAAAGAAATACACATGGCAGTCCTAAAAGCACAGTGTCTAAAATAAACCCTTTAATTCTAAGGCATAAATAGTGGTTTAGCGAATTATGATTTGATTTTATTATGTTTTTTATACCTAAACCCAAACATCATGTTTTTTATACTCAACCTAAAAATGTAAACATAAAAGTAGTGTGCCAGAGAATAGATTATAGGTCAAGAAAAAGGATAGAGCCCATTCAAGGGACCTCATTGGAGCAATTAGCTATTTCTTCACAAAGAAATCCCATTTTAATGTTACTAAACAATATACAATGTCAGTCAAAGTGTAGTCTTCCATCTCATATCTTAATGATTTGCAGACCTGTTAACTCATTAAAATATGAACTACTGTACGTATATATTTAAATATAAATATATTTGAAATAAAAATGGGTGACATTTGGCACAGTCTTAATAAGATTCTTTGGGATTGTTTGAGAGAAATTGTTAGAGAAAAAAAAAACCATGAGAAATCTTAAATTAAGAATGTGTTAAGACCATTTTGTGTTTTAAGATATTTTATTTAGTAAATATAACATAGATATGTTTTTAGATTTTTATTTAGTAATAGAATTTATTTACCATATTTACACTTGCACACTAGATTGTACAGCTAGGTGGTCGCAGAGGGTGTAGTCTGCGTATTAATGTACCACCTTCCTAAACAGACCAAATACACCTTCTTGTTGCAAAGGTGTTTCTTAATTGTCCGGTCTCCTCCATTAGAATAGTGCCCCTTTCCACGCTGTAGAGATTGTTCAGGAACGGTTTGAGGAATATGACAAAGACTACAAGTATCGACTTGGCCTCCAAATTCCCCAGAGCTCAATCTGATCAAGCATCTGTAAGAAGTGCTATACAAGCCAGCCTGATTTTTATGATTTTTTTTATTTTTCCTTTATTTTCTTCCTCAAAATTAACAAAATTAAATATATTAATTGCTTTAAAATTCGGGCAAATAGAGCAAACTAAAATGAATCTTAAGAGAGAGAGAGAGAGAGAGAGAGAGAGAGAGAGAGAGAGAGCGAGACAGAGAAAGAGAGATATCGAGCGAGTGTGAGAGAGAGAGAACAGAGTATGTATCTCCTGGAGCCAGTGAAAAAATGTGTGTTTGTGTATGGAGCTGAAGTCCTTATCTCCAGTCTGTACTGACGCCATGCTCTTCCTGCCTCAAATCTCCCCTGCTGATTTACTCTCTCTCCTCCGCCTCTCCCTTTCTCCTCCTCCCTCTCTCTCTGTCTCTCTCTCTCTCTCTCTCTGTCTCTCTCTCACTGTCTCTCCCTCCTTCCTCTCGAGCCCCCAGCCCCTGAGGCACCCTGACCCACAGTGCCACTCCAGCCCCCCCTCTCCGTCTCACTCCTGGAGATTAGATACAGTCTCTGTACCTGCTGACGTAAACATTGGCTGGCCCGATGCACGCAAAGTCCACTGCTGTTGACGGGACGCGCCTGTCTGTGCTTTTGTAAGGTTGGTGATGGACACAATCCCAGTGCAATCTTCATCTCTCTGTCTGTCTGTCTGTCTGTCTCTGTCTCTGTCTCTGTCTCCACATCTCCATAGAGAGTTTCAGAGTTCTTATCATTATCATGGCTACTGAATAACTACTGAATATTCAATCAAAAACATTTGATATAGCTGTGGTGTCCTATATTTAATAGCTATAGTTATAATAGACTGTAGTAAATGACCACATTATTATAGCCTGTTGTTACTTGTTTTATACACTTTAGTAACAGGGTATACTATTATAAATTATATGTATTGTAGGTAAATATAGATTTTAGTCAAGTCTTACAGACTTATTCAGTACCGTATTACTTTAATTATACTGTTATAGCCTATAGTTATTGTATGTATTATTAAAAACCACAGTCACCGTATTTAGCATTGTAGACAATAGTTAATGAATACTGTATCATAGCCTATAGTTACTGATTTCAGTATGACAGACTTCAGTTACTGGCTATAGTATTAGAGACTATAGTTACTGCCCGTACTATTGTAGTTAATAGTTATGGGCTATAGGATTATATACAAAAAAAATTGTAGCCTGTAGTTATCGACTATATTATTACAAACCAAAGTTACTGACTACAGTTTATAGCTTATTGTTATTGGATATAATAATGTGGACTACAGTTAAAGGTAAAATTGCCTTTGCTATCGTTATTGATTATAGTGACTGTTTTAAGGCAGTTAGGGGCCGATAATTGGCCTCAGTCCAAAGCCTACCCAGTCAATAAACACAAAACGACCTCATCCTTCATAAGTGCATTATAAGCACGCAAGAGCCATGCGGACACTGTGTACTCACACTGGCGTGCACAGTAAGGCTAATCTCTCTGTCTGGAACTCTGTGGCCTGTTCGGCCGGCGCCGGGCACTTGGAGCCTCCGCCGCAATCAGCAGCCACGCAGGCCGGCAGCCCTGCCTCCGTCACACTGCCTTTCTTTCCCTTTCCTTTGTTTTCAACTCGTTTCCTTCCTCAATTTCTTAGATATTCTCTTTCCCCCTCTGAGTCTAAACATGGGCATGTTTAGAAAGCATGCACAGGGGCGGATTACAGCAGAACAGAGACAGGCTGAGCTTGGAGTTGGCCCAGTGAGATGGTTTAATAAGTGAATGTGTTATGTGACCACATTTCTATCTGTCATGATTCAAATACAAAAAAAAAACTTCACAGGCCTGGAGACAGGCCAAATAATTGTTAGTAAAGCGTGTCTAAAATGGACACAGGCCTATGCTGTATATTCCTGACATTGTTTATGATTGTAACCTAAAAGTGCTTTTGAGGTTTGCCCTGAACTTAGAGGCTTATGATCTTATAATGTCTACTTTTAATCACAAGAGAGGCTGTTATTTTCTTTCTAATATATAGTAATCTCTGTTCAAATTGTGCAATTAAACGCTTGCACAGCTGGTACAAATCAAAAAATGGTGTTTATGATTATAATATATGTACAAGGCAGAAACAAATGTTCCTAAAGCCACAGTGTGATGCAAAATGAAATTTACACTATTGTTTTAATGTATTATGTTCCCAGATTTCTCCTTCGTTTCATGGGCGGCTGGTGGCCTAGTGGTAAGGGTGTTCGCCCTGCTATCAGGAAGTTGTGGGTTTGATTTTCAAGATTGCTAAGCACCTCTGAGGTACCCTGAGTAAGGTACCGTCTCCACACACTGCTCCCTGGGCGCTGTGTTCCTGGCTGCCCGCTGCTTCACTTGGTGAATGGGTTAAATACAGAGGAAGAATTTCACACTGTGTGCTGTGGTGTGTCCACGTATGACAGAATTTTCACTTTAAACTTGTCCAGGAATCCCCAATTCACACAATACCACCAACACCAAGAGTCATATTAAGACTTTTTTAATAGAACCATTGCTAATGTAATGTAAGTGGACAGCTCAATGCATGTAGAAATTGTGAGTTTGCCATGTCAGATAATAGAAACCCTTGTTGGCTTGCATTGCACTGAGTGACCAGTTGACAGTAAGACCAGTTGTGTTCCCTTAGACTACAGGTGGATGTGACACTGACCAACAAACATGACATGTGATACATGTTTTTGCACTGGACAAAAACACATACCATCCTTAAACATATCACTCTTAAAGTCCAAATTTGTAAAGAGTATATTGACCATTTTGTCATACATGAACACACCACAGCACACAGCGTGAACAGCATGAAATTCTTCCTCTGCATTTAACTCATTCACCAAGCGAAGCAGCGGCCAGCCAGGAAGTGTGTGGGGATGGTACCTTTCTTGGGATTTGGTCCATATTTCAGTTCATTTCTATACATGTCTATGTTATTTAGGGTCACCAAGTATATGTTAGATTACTAAACAACTAAAAATGGTTTGGTTATTTGGACATACAGTTTTCACATTGCTAAATTCCATTACTTGACGAGTACAAAACCTGGACACCAAACACGTACACTACCTTTCGCATATGGGAGGTATTATATACATTTGATTCTGCATAACTATTTAATTGTTGGAATCTTAATCTGGTATTTCTGAAGCCATTTTAAAAAACGTGACCAGTGCCTCACTTCACCTTCTACCATATCTTGATCTGTCTTCAGTTCCTTCATATCTTGTCCAACATCAAACGTTTCCACTGTCTGAATCAACCTGAACTTGCATAACTAGAGAAAGGCGTAGTTTGTCTAAGGGCCACAGCAGATACCTTGGCATCAGAAATGTCTCACTCTAGCCATCACTAAAACCTATGAATAGTACTTGTCCTGGCCATCTTAAGAGTCTAAACAACTCAAGAAAGAGACAGGGTCAAGGAACTTTAACATCAAAATTGTTTCATTTACACTCCATGCTGGTTTTAAACTTGTTTAAAGACCACTAAGCCCGTACATGTCTACACAAGGCCATGTTCCCTCAGGTAAGGCATCAGCTTAGCATACTGGTGTCTATGTCTCATGAATCTGCATAAACTAAGCTGTCAGATGTTGTTTTTCCTGTGGACTCGGCACAATCACAGCCTTGCTCAGACATTTCCCGACTTATGCCACGTAGGAGTATCTCTCCTATGTTTTCCCAGCAGATGCTCATTGAGGGCTCTGGCTGTCGCCCTCTCTACACCATAAATGAGGCTTCACTTGCCGAGACTCTGCTTTGGAAGCCAGAAACTTCCCCAGTAGACACATTCCACCGACTCTGTCTGTCTGAGTCCTGCTGTTACCTTGGACTTTACTGGGAGTCGGAAATCACAATCAAGAAAGGTTTCTTATCATTCTGAAACAGAACATGTTGAATGTTGGTATGAATAAATATTTCAAATACTTGTTCTTATAATCAAAACTTGTCTCTTTAAAATAGTAGCTGTATGGAAAAAAAAAATATTGTTAACTTTAAAGTAATAAAAGGTAACTATGGACCATTTGACTTGGACCATTCCTCATGAAATATTCAATGTAAATACCACATGGTGTTTGTTAAACATAAACTTGCAAGGTTTTGCAATGACACTGAAGAAACCTTTGAATGTTTCTGGACATGCATTTTGCCTGGACAGTTTTGTTCTCCCATTTACAGTGTTTTTCTTTTATTGTATTCTGAATGATCTGTGGTTCTGGTCTGGAGTCAGATTTTTGTTATGTTCCATTACAAACTCAAGTACTATTGTAAATATGCCACAGAGCAGCCTTTTGTCTGGTCCCTTAAATTGCCATCTCAGTATTCTGGGAATCCATTTTTTCTAGCCTGAAATCAATTCTGTCTTCCAAAGCCTACTCCGTCTGTACCAACCCAACGTTTTGTTGTCCCAGGGCGACATGCCTCTTGTCTTTTCCATAGCCCCATTACCGCTCCAGATGACATGTCACTCTTGAGCTTAGTCTTGCCAGGCTCCTTACGACAGGACCACCACTGCCCAGGGCCAGGGTGGACATGGAGGCTATTTTGGGAGGTGCTTTGGTGCCGGACTCCCTGTCTCCTTAGCTCCAAACCTCTCTGCTGATAGATTATCTACAGGAGGCTAAATGGGAGTCAGAGCAATTATTAACCTGACGCCAGGCTAGCACGGTTATCGTCCACTCTGAGCGCTGATAAGTGACTCGAACAGTAATGAGGATCCTACCACTGGTCGTGAAGAGGAAGCCCATAATGCAGCACTTTATTGAGTTTGCACCAAAGTTTTCAACAACTCTAAAAGCATTGTACTAATGGAAGGTTGTTGCCATTGCAAAACGACTCTCCTACTGACATTTGTTTTATCTAATGTTTTGAGTTTTAATGTATGAAAGGTTTGAGTGCAGCCAAGTTTGCACTTTGAGACGTACTTAAATAAGATCCAACAGAATTTGCTCTCGAAAAGATGGTGTGTTACGAGCCAAATTCCGAATGTAACACGACAATGTAATTACCCGTTCGACTAATAAACTGCTGCTGACTGGAAAGAGAGGCTGCCATCTCTGCTGACCATCAGTCATTTCTGGACAGTTGAAACTTTTCAGCTATAGTGTTCTCCCACACGGCCGTGCTTTGGAGTCAGAAGGTCTGGTATACTGCATTGCAGGCTGAGCAAACACTCTCTGTAAACATATTGCCATGTTTGGAACTATGTGTAAAAGCTTCAAGCACATGTATGCCACTAACAGAAACAGTTTAAAGGGAAATGTTACCAATTTTTCCAAAATATCTCAATAATTTAATCATAACAATGTAAACAACTTTACTCAGAATGGTTTGATATTAAATGTGCCCATTCAAGAAGAACTTGCAGAGTCACAGTCATTCACAACAGTGAACACAACTTGCTGCCTGATGTCTGAGACATTGTTTTATGATGGGTTTTATATAAAGTTCCCCAAACCCTATACTTTTTAATATATTTACATGGTGGATGGGTACGCCCCTCTTTTTATATTTACCACTATATATTATTAGCATGACAAACCAAAAGAAGCTTTGGTTCACTGATCAGTTTGGTTACTAAATAAAATGGCTATATTTCATATAGACTGTTGATCCCTACCATCACCAGTGTAAAGACATATGAGTTAGCAATTTCTCTACAATGAGCCATCACCTCTCAATTGGAATCTAAGGCTGATCAGGCCTCTGTGGTAGCTATACTAATTATTTGAAATATCCTTCCTCTTGGGATTTATATTTCTAGATTGTTTGTAGGGTGTACTTTTTATACTGTACTGTTGGTATAGTTTTTATCATATTGTTTTTAATTTTTGCTGTGACAATGCGAATTTCCCACTTGTCGGACTAATAAAGGTTTATCTTATCGTATCTTATCTTATCTTACATCACCCAAGTCTGTTGCTGTTTTTAAATTATGTATGCTGTGTCTCATTTAACTTTACAGACGTTTCAAGACAGGACCCTGGCATATGTATGTGAATATAATGTTAAATACTTGTGTGACTGTATACTTATATATGTTCAATAACTCTGTAACTCTAACTTTATAACTCTAGCTATATGTATTTAAATTTCATCGTATTTATTCTGTACAACACTTTAGTAAACTTTTTGTGTTTTTTAAACATGCGTAATAAATAAATGGACATTAACATGGACATCAAGCCACTCTGAATGACTTAGAACTGAATTATACAGAAATTCAGAAAAATTCCATTCAAATCACTCCCATTTAAATGACAGAACTGATCATAAGGAAAGAAAAAGAGTGAATCATGTTACTGCTCACAAAGAATCACTTTGAAGGACATAGGACCATAGTTGCAGGCTAGGATTGGCTCACAGAAAATTAAAAGATGTGTCTCCACCCTGTATATAATAAATGTTCTGGAAAAGTTTTCTCAGGATGATCAAAGTAGCGGCTTAAGTGTAGTTCTAACAGGCGTTAGCCCATAATTTACAGACTGATGATTTCATCCATTAACAGCAAAAAGGTCTGCCTTGCCTACTTAAATGTTTCACAGGGTGGACCATACTATTATTAAGCACCCACCTTCTCAATGGAGAAAGACACAATACCTAAAGAACCAATTGGAGACCTTCTTTCCTGAACTTTTGTTACTGTGAACAAGTCAGTGTATTATGGGGCGTGTCTTTCCTTCTGACTCCACACGCTGAGAATTTAACCCTTTAAGGGCTTTAGCCTAGCTGCATTAGCTACTCACAGCACTCACCACAGTGACACCAGCACCACTATTGCTGCTATTATCCCCAGTACACAAGTCTCACAGAATGGCAGTACAATCATTATATTTTGCATTCCAACAACACAGTAGTTATCAGAGCACAGCCATGATCAGTTCTCTCTTGAGCTGAAATGGCTGTGTGAAGAGAGTCCAAGAAACTCACACTCATGTATGAACATTACTGTTATTTATCATTATTATTGTTATTTATTATTTGGTTACTCAGTAACCATTCAGTAACACCACAGTATGGTACACATGGCTCCTTTGAATCCGTGCTCTTATGCTTTTTTGTAAATACAAACATACAAATAAATAAACAAATATACAAATAAATAATACATACATACATACATACATACATAAATGATGTCAGATGCATTTTGTATTCAGTAACTAATCATTTGAATGTCATTTCTAAAATTGATAAAAACCTATTACACCAGTTACTGGTGAATAAAAATGAATGATCATATTGATAAGACAGATTTGGAAATTATGGACGAATGTTGATGATGATAAGTGCAATGCATCTATTTCCCCCCAGTGTTTGTATGATACAAGTTAAATAATACAGAGAATATTCATTAATATTTAGCTGAAATCCTGGTTTTCTGTAAATAATGTGAAGGTGTGTGTCTGGAATGCAGGGCGTCTGTCAGTCCATTGTCAAACCTAATCTTGATTATTTGGGTGCTCCACTTCACAGCGCCGTGTGCGTTTTTGCGCTGGCGCTTTAAGAAACCTGACGCCGTGTTTGCGCAACAGTGAGCGCTGCTCGCAGCCGCCAAAGTGTCTAGACTAGCACATGATGGGAATGAACCAATGGCTCCACTGCACTCCTCGGGGGCCCCGTGTGTGAGTGTGTGTGTGTGTGTGTATGTGTATGTGTAGGACCGAGTGCGTATCTCCAGAAGAAGAAAGAAGGGGGCAGAGAGGAACGGCGCAAGGAAACAATCGAAGAATCCCCTTAATCTCGCCTGCTATTCGGATCGAGAGGTCTGAGGCGGCTGCTGGACCACGAGAGTCCTGTCCACCCATGGAAGTATCGTGTGTTGGTTTTTCCTTCGTTGTTTTCTTTCATGTCCCGTTGCATGAAGCTCGTATTTGTGTCGTGAGAGCGGACTGGAATGTGAATTCTGATTAAAAGGATTACTTGGGGTCGTTGCTCCATTCATGTGCCCCCCGTCACCAACGCTGCCCCAAAGGTGTTGAAGGTCTGCTTGCTCTGGAGGTTGCTGATGGGCTCTTTTGGGTATGAAAGGTGAAGAAAATCTCGTGCCTTTTTGCTATTGTGCAGGAATGCAAGGCAGTCTGCGTTAAAAAGCGAGGCAGTAAATCAGCTGTGTCCTGCTCGGGGCGCATGCAGCACCTCTGGTGGGCTGTAATGCTCTGGAGGTGCACCACTGCTTTGCTGCAAAGCTGGTGGTAGGATCAGCAGCACTGGGGGTCTCATGTTGTGCCTCAGCCAGGGGGGATATGTCCAAGGCTTTAGCCTGGTGTGTGGAGTTCACTGGACCTTGATGTGGCACAACCAGCACAGAGGTGACCTGGACCTCCAGACCTAGAGAGGACAAGGAGAAACGGATGAAAACCGCCCAAGCTGTCGTATGTTGAGGACGAGACGCTCGGGTCTGGTCCGGCGACTCTGGAGAAGCCGTGTGATCCCGGATAGGGAGGGGGGAGATGGAAGCAGCTGGAGCTGGGAGGGGGCTCCAGACCGTCCGAGCGACAGCAACCCAGAGAAGATCCCCAAAACAGAGTGTGCACCACTGGCCAACGTTCTGGGAAACGTTGGAGGATTGTTGGGCAACCGGCGGTTGAGGGACAATGGAGAACAGGGGGTCATTTTAGAGCAGGAGTGTCGTGCCATGTGTGTCCAGGAGCAACACGGCGTCCCCCCACCTGAGGGAAGTGATGGCAGGACAGTGACATGCTGTCTTTTCAGAGACCTGCCTAAAGAACTTAGGACTTCCAAGAGCACGGTGCTGACCTGCGGCAAGGACAGGCTTTCGTGCCACTGGGAAGACAGACGCCAAGAAGTTAGTAGCGCTGCAGAGCTGAAAGCTCGAGCACTTTTAGAGCAAGAACTCAAGAGTTGTGCTTATGCGTTCCTGAAAAAGCTGAAGGAGAAGCCTTTGGATGTTTTGTTGGAGGCGGTTGAATCCAAAGGTGGAGTGCTGGGGGACTGTGTGGTGGTCTCTCTGTCCGACCTGAGGATTGGGGGCCAGGCCGTATCTCCTCAGTACCTGCTGTGTAGGCTGTTCCGCTGGCCAGACCTGCAGCCCTCCTCTCAGCTCAAGGCACTGTGCCACTGTCAGAGTTTCCGGACGCAGGACAGCCAAATGGTCTGCTGCAACCCCTATCATTACAGCCGTCTGTGTGGACCAGGTGAGGATGCTCAAAGCAATGACTTTTGATCTTTCAGGTGTTGCCCAGCAGGGTCAAGCTGCCTAAAGGTGTCTGAGAGTCCATGCTGATAGATATTATTTGGATCATTTGCAAGCTTCCAGAATTAGTTCACATTTCCAATCCATTTGCCATCGGAAATAGACCTGCTGTAATAGTAGTATACTCTTTCAGGTGTTCCCTTGCAGGACTGTGATACCTTCATTAATGTGTGAAAACCATTAATATAGACTTTGTTCCTGCAAGCTTATCATTACAGTTTCACACATCCAGACCATTCAATAGTAATAATAGGTCTGCTGTTTTAGTGTACTCCATTACTACCTTGTTAAAGTGGAATTGCATTGAACAGAATGTATGAATAATTCAAAGTCATTTGGAGTGTTCTGTTGTGAAAGGTGCTATTGGAGAGTACTGAGTCAGAAGCATTCACAGGAGTGGTCTGAGGAAACAAACGTCCAAACCCTTTAACGCCTCTAAAAACTGCATCACAGGAATCTATTCAAGTGGTTACACCGGCAAAGGCATTAATTAGTTAGTTTTGGGATAAGCTTCTGCCCTATAACAAACCTAAACTATTGCATTGTAATACAGATTTACCACTATTTTACCATTACCAGCGTTACATATGAGACCCCCGTATTCCTATCACCAAGTCAAGTTTCTGAATGCACAACTTAAGATCAGACTATTGAATGACTTTGTTTACATCCCAACAGTTGAATTTGTGGACATTTTACAAAATGTGGATTTTTTTCTATGAATGATCTGGGTGCACGCCATACAAAGAGAGACCCCACACAACGAACATGCTAAAGGACACACTGAACTGCACAGAAACATTTATCAGCAAAATGTATTGCCGTCAGTACAGTAAGGGTTGAGAATTTTCTGTAAAAATCAGGCCCTGTGAGACTTCGGCTCCTTGTGTCTGTTTGGAATTAAATTGGAGTGACAGATTTGTTGGTCAGAGCATTAGAAAGGCTTAATCTAATTTTCTGCAGTCTTAACTAAAAGGGTGTGAGCCCATGCGAAGTTTCATGAAACCTCCATCCTATGAGATCACACAGTTTTCTCACAGTCTTCCACAATAACTGCTTTACGGAGCTGGTCTGTGGCACACTCTTGTTCAGGAAGTGGACTTCTCAATTCATTACCCTACTGGGACTCTTCAGTTTCTTTGCTCCTCATTCAACTTTTCTGTTCACCAAAACACACAGTCACTGCTCAGAAATGAGCTCTCTGGGCTGTTGTCCAGACAGCGAATTATAGTACTTTATTTAGAGGCTTATGAGAATCCGAATTATCAAGGAGTTTCGTTTTTGTGCACATCACTTTAAGCTTTATTGCTTAGACACATCTTTGTCATCCTTATGCCTCATCACAGGTCTCCTTGCGATGGACTGTAATGTGCCTATTTGTGTTTAACTTACAAATTGCACAAGCAAAGTATTTCCTTCACTGAGTGACTGATGGGAAAGCACTTAGCTGAGGGAATTTTTCAATATAAACAGATATATTATGCTTTGATTATGCTTTGCTGCAAATGATGTCATCTGTGCTTTCAGTACCATTCAAAGTGCCAAGGCCCAGTTTTCACTCACTGAACTCTGTGTTCGGTTGTTTATAAACTGACCAAGTTATTGAGAACAAATCAGTTTTAAATGGACCAGTCTGAGCATGCTTTGTGGCAGATGATGTCATCTTTGGGTTCAGACTATCCATAGACTGTGCTTTGGTCTGGACTTTAACACTTCGCTTCAATTGTAATTTACATAATGTACCACGCCTGGCGCGATTTTGGTGGCTGGGAAATGAACACATGATCCCGGGAGAACAAATCACAGCGAAACCTGTTATTGTGTTCCAAATGTGTAGCTCTCTATGTGCTAAAACAGCTTTAGGCAGACACTGAGCAGGAGTGATGTGAAGTAGTTTTGGATGCTGAATACGAACCACTCTCTAATGCATGCACTCTACTTTTCAGACTCCCCCCCTCCGCCATATTCACGGCTCTCTCCTACACTAAGACAGCAGTGTCTGGGTAAATGATCTGCATTATTACTCTTTTTCTCTTATTTGCTTATTAACTTCAGGAGAAACAACCATACACTCAACATGTATTATCAATTTATACATGTATATTTTTTTACTGTCGTTCACAGATCCTGCACATCCAGCCTTGCCTTATGTTAGGACTGAGGCAACACGTTCGCCCAACAGCATGACTGGGGATCAGTCAGGTGAGTGGTGATACTTTTTTGCCTGTGTAAAGGTGCTGACCATACTGATGAAGTCAGATTGTACATAGACGACCTTTCATATAACCTGTTGGGTTTCTTTATATTCTCTCATGTTTGTGGACAGGATTTGGAGTAGAATTTGAAAGCCAGGGCTTTTTTCTCTCCAGATAAAATCATCGATTGTAATCAGAATTTGTTGTTTTAATTAAAAATGTAAAAACCATTTTGTGAGCTCTGTCCTGGTTGTAGAAGCTCACCCCCTAGAGGAAAGTGAGAGAACTTTAAATGAAAAGCATAAAGGAGGTATGACTATATTGAGGTCTAACGCTCATTCTCAGGGACATGTAGACACTTTCTGTCCTGGTTCAGCTCCCAACATGACTAAAACAGGTAATCCATGGCTCAGGTGGTTCAGGTTTGTAGGGACAAGCTTAGGAGCCATGGTGGTCACGTAGGTCAGCCTATACCGGTTTGAAGAAATCCTCTCTGCAGATCCTTAAACATACCAAGGACAACAGACGAATTTTACTTTATAACTCATTAATTATTCCCCTGTCATTTTTCACTATTTTCTATTATTATTTTGGATTGATTGCCTCTGATTTTACATTGTGTTGTGTTGTCCCTCCTCTGAGCCATTTCATAAAGGAGGATTTCTCAGTTAGCCAAATAACTCGAGCCAAAATTTGAGAGCTGTCCAGTGGAATGCAGTTGTGCTCCAGTTGAACAGGGTGTTATCTGACTAAGTGAAAATTCTGCATTTGCTGACGTTTTGCAGTCCGAAAGGTCGACATCCAGCAATGTCCCTCCCTGCAGACCTTGCTGGGCTTCGTAGGACTTTTTGCCTATTGCAGTGAAAGACAAACAGATTCCTCAACATCACCCGCACACTTTCCAGCGTCCAGACTTGAGGCGCAACTCTCTGCAAATTAGATTACGACCAACAATGGGCAGTTTTGTGAGGCTGCTGCTGGAGCGCGGGCCTCTGTGCTTCCAGCAGCAGTGGGAAGTCTCCTAGCACCGCATAATTACCCAGCCTTTTGTGGTCTGAAGACAAGGAATGAGATCCTCTTTTGGTGTGTCACATACGGCTCTTTCTCCATTATTTGCATGTTGTTGTTTCCTGCTGAGTTTTGCAACGCAGGCTCCGGCGCAGCCAGCCAGTCGCATTTTAAAATAAGGTTTAAATTACAGGGCCCGCTGTGGCTTTTCCTCTTCCTGACTGAGCGCAGGCCAACACGCAATTTAACTAATGAAATCCTGCCAGTCTGTGCAGAGATTCTTTACAGATGTTGACGAGGGACGACTCTATCAATTGTTGGAAAATTGTTTGCTCCCGTGTTTTGCGGAGTAGACATTTAAGTGTGCGCTTTTGTTTGCTTGGCAGCAAGGGGGGGGGTGTTATGCTGCTTGCAGTGTTGATTTTCTCTGTGGGTGTGTGTACGTGTGAGAGCACATCTCTCTCAGACCAGTGTTGTGACAGAGAGAAGTATCTGTCTTCTATCATTCTGACATAGTCTGTTTTCTTCATTTGAGGGCTGAATCAATATGCAGTCAATTCGCTGGCTTGCATCACAAATCAGCATAAAAAATGAGGCCTGAGATGACTTTCGAGTCTGGATATTAATATCATGCCCTTGCAACTGATTTGAAGCTGCCTGTGGAAGATTTGCCTAAAAGCAAATCAGAGCTAACATTGATTTTAGACAGGGATACAATTGACAAAATACAATCAGACTTAAAATGCAGGGCAGAGCTAAAAATAATGCCCATCCGAGCTTAAGAGAAAGTAAACGCACTTCAGAATCTTCCACAATACAATATGGTATAAGTTTATTGTGTGAGCCCTCTCTTATGTTTTGCTACTTGGATGGTATCATCAGTATCTTTTCAGTTGTTATTTACTTTTGACAAAAACTCATCTTTGAATAAACGCCATAAAAGAACCACATGTGGTTACCTGAAGCGCCATTCAGACAATGGCTATTTCAAGACCTATTTTTTGCAAATGACATGTGTGAGTGTGAGGTACCTTTTTAAAGCCTGCATAATGCAAAGGTTCTATATCATTTACCAGTTTTTCATAGCGCCACATGTCCAGGCCAAGAACCATTTAGGGAAGTGTACCCAGAAGAATGAGTTGAACAAAAGAATGCGATGCTACTTTTGTAAGAGTCTGAACTTTGTTACAGATCCAGACTCAGGATAGCAAAAATAGCTGTTCTAGCTTAAGCCGGTAGTAGTGTTGCAAGCATTTTTGGTTTTGGCTTTTGCATGTCCCTCCCTCCTCAGATGTCCCTCACCCCTGCCTGTGGAAGAGTCTAATCTGTGGAGGGAGATCTAATATTTGGCTCAGCGGGACAGACAGCGCTCCTTTCTCCCCTCCCCCTCTCCCCCTCTCATTCTGCGGTGTTGGTTTAGGCTTGGCCAAGGCGCTCTCAGACCTCTTCTGATGGCTCTGCATGCCGCACCACCCATGAGCATCTTGAATAGCAATATAATCTCAGCAAGCACTTTTTTTTGATTGTTGAGGAAATGTGGAAAAATTCATAAGAATGTTTCTTGAGACTGTAAGTGTCCCGAAAGTGGTGCCACTGGTCAGCAACAGTGGGTTACCATGTATCAAATACCATATTCTTATGACGTGTGATTACTTTTTTTCTAGGAGGAAAACCAGGCTCATAGAGTTTTGTAATCATATGCTTTGTACATTTAAAGGCTATTTGCAGTAAATAGGAAATAAAAGATGATGTGTGGGCAGCACCAGGAGTGCATGACTGGTATGTTGAGCTAAATGTATTTGAGCACAAATGGCATTAACTTTGAGAGGGGAAGATCCTGTTTAATCTAGGAAACAGACATGACTGGTAAATTGTCCTCAGTGTTCCAATGAATTTTAGTAGATTTTTGACCCCTTAAAGGGATATGCCTGTGCTTTTCAGTCTAATCTCAACCTACTGCTGCTGTAATATGTGGTCTATTACCATTGACTGTCATTTTTTTATGTTTGTTATATACAAAATAAAAGAACAGGAAAACTGTTGACTCAAAACACACCTATAATTGAAGTCAATGGGCAGGCGCTGAAACCTCTCCACCTTCCCACTGGTTTCTATTATAAATGTTTTGTTTTGTTTTCTAAGGACAGGAAAATTATTGTCTGCAGTAACTAATAATATGCTACAGATATGGCAGAATACAAGAGAATACACTGGAAATTGTTGGATTACAACTGCATATGTCTTAGTTAATGATGGGCGTCAATTAATCGCATTGTTATACGCAGAATTCAATAATTAATTCAAAAGTAGTGTTTTGCGCAGTTTTGTTACAGTTTTATTAAAGGTTTGATAACTTTTGGTCTGTAGACACTTTAAAGAAACAGCACTTTAATGAAACTGCTTTTTAACAGCAGTATTCCTTTTACACAGTTGCAGTTAAAATATTTCTTAAAGATGAATGTAATCAAATCACATATAAAACCAAAGCTATTTGCTGCGTTACACTCAGAGCCCAGAGCATGGGCATCAGAACCATTATAGAAAGGGGGGGGGCTTGCCCATTAATGCGTGATGAATTGTCGGCGTTATGTAAATAATGTGTTAATACAATAATAACGCGTTAACATGCCCGGTCCTAGTCTTAGGTATTAATCTTGAGGCGTACATATAGGCTCTTAGCTTTTAAGGGGTTACATATTTTCTGCTTTTCCTTTCCAGTGGAACGTGACAAAGTGTCTTGGTGCCATCAAATGCCGTTGTGTAATCTGATGACCTGCTTTACATTACCACCCTGCTCACACATAACATCCATGTTGTAAACAGTAACTGAAGAGAAGCAAAAGTATGTCCTTAGCTTAATGTATATTCTTGTTAAAGGAGTTTATTCCTAATCAATTTGCACCATTTTTAATGACTTGTTCAAACAGTCTGAGGGGCCGGTAACATTTTCAAATGTGAAAAAAGCTTTTGGTAGCTGCAGTTATGTTCATTCCTGTTCACATCTACAGTGAGCCAGTAATAATTTTAACTTATATCTGCACATGGAGCTGCAGAGAATCAGCAACATGAGTCAGGACATCTCCCTAACCTCTCCTTAAACAGGCCTTGTTTCACTAGCAGGGTTTCTCTGTGTGCGGGGCAGGGAGAGAGAGGAGGCTGAGCAGAATGGGGCCACAGGCCTGGGGCTTTAGATCCTCCCCCTCAATGGAGCCTGTGAAGCAAAATAATGCCATCAGTCTGTGTGCCAGTTAATCAGAGCTGATAGGCTGGCGGCTGGGGGGTCAGGGGGTCGCGGGCCTGCACTGAGTTGTCAGGGAGCTGAATGCTGGCCCTCGGAGGGGGAGAGGGGTCCCAGAGCGGCCCCGCACAGCCCACTGGAATGCTGGGAGGGGCTGGGGCATGGGGGTGGGGGGTGTCGGAGGCAGAGATGACAGATTTGGGCCTTTTAGCGGGAGCCGTTGCCTCTTCAACTCCAAAAACTTTGAAATGGAGCGGAAATTAGGTAGCACTTCCTCTGAGTGTAACATCAAAAAAAAAAAAGCCTGTGAGAGCAGACATAAAAGTGACTGAAAGCGTTTGACGTTATGCTTCAGGACAGCGGTTTTCTCCAGGCAAAAAAGAAAAAAGGGAAAAGGTTGTCATGTGTGCCAAGCAATGCTACTGCTTTTCTTACTCTAGGCTACACTACTCTAAAAGGCTGTTACAGATATGTTGCCTGCTGTGCTGCTGTAATGCCTTGAGGTGTAATTGTTATCAGAATGCAATTGGAATTGCACTCATATTGGCTTGTACTCCTGTGGGCTCACTGTTGTTCACAAATTGCAATATTGGCATTTGCAGTGTTGATACTGAGCTTGCAGAAGTCAGAATTCTAACCAATTAGGGTGCATTTTTTTCCTGGAAGGTAATAATTTAGGTCAAAACAATTCAGGTCATCTTTACGAGTGTCACTTTATACCTTTAGCAATGTATTAATAGCAATGTGTTGCAAGACGTGTTGCAAGGCAGTATGTTGTGTGGCCCTGGTGTTGTTTGGTAATATTTTCTATTTTTATGTATTCCAGTTATTTCCTGTATGTAAACACATGCATCTTCATTTGTTTTCATGCACAGATGCCAGTATGTCTCCTTCCTCGCTTGTACACGCTCACTGGTGTAACGTGGCATACTGGGAACACCGCACACGTGTGGGCCGTCTGTATCCGGTGTACGACCCCTCTCTCAGCATCTTCTATGACCTACCTCAGGGCACAGGCCTGTGCCTGGGCCTGCTGCCCCTTCCAGCCCGCTCCAGCTCCGTCCAGCGCGCCCGTGGCAAGATCGGCCATGGCATCCTCCTCAGCAAAGAGGCGGACGGTGTGTGGGCTTACAACCGCAGTCAGCACCCCATCTTCGTCAATTCGCCAACCCTGGACCCGCCCCACTGCCGCAGCCTTACTGTCCGCAGAGTGATGCCAGGCTACTCCATTAAGGTGTTTGACTACGAAAAGTCGTGCCAAATCCGGCACCCCGGCGATTCAGTGCACCTGGAAGGGCCTTATGATCCTAATAGTGTTCGAATCAGCTTCGCCAAGGGCTGGGGGCCATGCTACTCGAGACAATTTATTACTTCATGTCCTTGCTGGTTGGAGATTCTGCTCAACAACCACAGATAGCACAGACAAACACACATACACACACACACATACATACACAGACACACACACGCACACATTGTGCCACTTACTTAAAAAAGTCCCCATGCTTCTCTCTCTGAAACACAAATGCATACTTTCACAACCACAATCCCAAAATGTAATCTATCTAGAGTCTTTAATATAAAGTTTTATATATGCATATTATATAAATTACACTATACTTGTAAATAATGAATCATTTTTACAGTGTAATTATTTATGTATAGTGCAATGTGTATATGGACATGAGGAAAAAGATGATCAGGTAATGCACTTTGGATTCTGTGTGTGTGCACATGGAATCTCTCAATGCCGTTTTTGCTAATGGATGTACACAGTGAACCTGGTTTTGGTGTATAGTTTTCATATACTATCAATATCCAGAAAAAATAAGTACCATGGACACATTGATAATAAAGTATTCATGAAATAAGTTCCCTGCCTTGTCGCCTGCTGTTATTGAGGGTAATGAATGCATAATGATTTATTTTTAAATCAGGTATTTTTAAAATGCAAATATTGATTTTTAAATGAATAGTTTGACAAAAAAATAATTTTCCTGTTAACCCACATGTTGTCAGTTGGACAAAACACATGGTAGTTTGCCTCTTTTGCAAGGAAGCTACATGGCTAATGTAGCTAACAAGACATGGAAGCTGATCCCCTATCAATTGGCAAAAATGTGTAAAAAATATTTTAATTCCTGTGTACACTGCACATATATACAGACTCAAATACATGCCCATACATATTTTTATTTCTATACCTATTAGTAAGATCAGTCAAAGGCTAACTTAGGTAAAGAGAGTCACTGGGGTCTCTAACCACACTGTGCCAAAGAAGCACTATGCTGAAATATCTGGCCAGATGAGCAGAATGTGAGATCTCCCAACTTTGTACACTGTTAACGGCCTAAAAACTTGCGAAAGACCCCAAGACACCTAAACCCTTGCATTCCTCCAGTCGGCTAGATGAGACGACCTCTAATCCACCTTTACGTTGTACTAAGCTGTGGACGTGTCCCATGTGAACCCTGGGGTCGGGGGAAGCATGCAGTTAAAGCTGCTGTTTGTTCTGGAAGGCGACTGCTGCAGCGCCTGGCTTACTCAGCAGTCTGCCCAGCCCCACCTCATCCCTTTTAAAACAAGACTCCCAGAAAGCCACATGCGCCATGGTGGCCCAGCCTCCGCGGCCTCCAGACGCATTCTTCAGGCCCATGAATGCTATATTATGACTGTGGAGACAGGGAAGGAAAACTGGCCTGTTCGCACGTTTGTATCTGTGCAGAGAAATGGAAAAAAGGGGGCCTTATACTGGGAAAGACCTTGGCGAACAGTGCCGGTTCAGTTGCAAATGTTTTATTGAATACTTGCTGTGCTGCCATTAACAGGAATGGGGGCTCTGAGTGGGCACAAGGGCAGTTTCAAACATGTAGCCTTTCCCATGACTACGGACACTCAGCAGAGGTTAGCCCCCCAGAAACTGACGGCTCAAATGAAACCCCAGTTCCCTACGTAGTGAACGACGAAAGTAAGTAGTCTGATCATGACATATAAGGGACGGGGTATATCTCAGACTGACTTCTTCATCCATACCTCTTCATCCATACCTAGGAAACGAATTGTGGATTTGTCCGTTTCTAGGATGCCCCAGCGTGGAAAGGGTGATGTTTGTCCCATAATCTTGTCCCACACTTTACATTTAAATGTAGGGGAGAATAAGTGCATTGAAAAATGCAGGTTATGATCACTGTTGTTTCAATGTGTGCCTATTATCACATTCTAACAATTTGTGTGTAAATGATAGTTGATGAAAAGTAGTCATAAAACTAGTACACCATGGTTGACAACTTGGCAGCAATTATGATTTCAGTTTTTATACTTTAATTTGAAATGCAAACCCCTATATTTAGAGAGGCATCATGTGATTTCATTAGTGGATGAATGTTCCAGTAAATTAGGATTGTGCCTACACTGGAAGAACACTGGAAAATTGCTAAATCCACCGTTAGCTTACTTCATCTGTAATAAAGGGTCAGTGCGAAGTTCTGTAAACTGTTATCCATGTAACCTGAGTCCATGTAAAAGTGGTCAATTTTGCTCTCTAGCTGTCAAGTTTAGAGAGCAAGTTCTCCGTGTTTAGAAAGTCCCCGCGTTTCAACGTATTTCTGGCTGGGGCTGCAGCGCTGTTCTGACCTCGCAGTGAACCTTGCCAGATTACTGACTGTGGGGATTCTGGCTCGATTCTGGCTCCAACTCACACCCAACAATACCGTGGCACATATGCATCAGGGTCCCTCAATGTGTGTGTATTTAGGGTCAGCTCTTCTTCATCTGAATTGTTACATATACGAGTTCAAGTGTTAAAAATGTTTGGTCTATGTGTTTGGCCTGAGCTAAATTGCTTTTAACAGACTAAAACTGATCCTTGCTCACAATTTTTAACCTTTGTTAGATTCAATAGATCATGCCAAATTCCAGCATACAGATATACTCACGTTGGCCTTAGCATTCATTCAGGTAGTCTGCCGAAGCCAATAGAGCAAAAAAGATATTTACTTGTAAAAGGCTTGGTAAACAGGGTTTAAAAAATGCACTTTTTAGTGAAGTAGCTTCATCTCACGCTGAAAAAATTAGAAAAATCCAACACTTAATTTAAATACATTTATTCAGAGCAAAACAAGTTCCTCATCGAGACATAATTATTTT
>JBBIGA010000040.1:19483275-19506749 GCA_037576975.1 Alestes dentex | reverse complement strand
TGTGTGTGTGTGTGTGTGTGTGTGTGTGGGAGAGAGAGAGAGAGAGAGAGAGAGAGAGAGAGAGAGAGAGAGAGCATGTGTTCAAACACATGGGTGCCTGGGAGCTGGGAACAGGAAGAGACGCCAAAATACATCTTGGTGGACATGTTTCAGTATTCTTCTCCATGTTCCTCTAGGAAAACCCTATCAGTGTAACTAGAAACTTTTGAAACACCAATATTTTACAAAGTACAAGGAACTGTATCAAAATAACTGTTTATGATGACTGACCATGTGCTACAGATCATGCAGCAGACAGAGATTAGATGCTGGGGTATAACTTTAGCCCAGAAAAGTGAACTTTAGCATCACATCATATTTTCATAACTACTAAAGTTGCTGACGTTTTGCACCCAGAACCCTACAGCTAGCATCAAGAGTTTTGTTAAATACCACAGCTACCTAAATGGTAATCTTAGACTCCTCCACTGTTTATTCCCAAATAAAGCCTCTATCAGTCTTTGCCAGGAGGTCTGAGGAATATGTACTTGTGTCGTGCAGGGACAAGCTGGGGCAGGTTTCTTGCATGCCTGGTGCGGCATCCTCCAGCCCCTATTCGTTCACTAAAAAAAGCAGCTCATGCCCTCTTGAGCCCGAAGGGTATCAGGTGAATGAATGAATGCCTGGAACCTCCATCCGCTGAGATTCCCTGCTTCTTTAAATATGCAGCCTATTTGCGCGCATAACGGTTTGCAGTAGAAAGTAAGGGGGGGCACTTAATTACCTCCCCTGGATATTTTCAAATTCACCCTCTTGTTTCCTGTGAGTCACAGTCTAATGGTAATTATTGTCCAGGCTTTACAAGTGCTTTAAACGGAGACGGAAGTGGGGCAATAAAGCCGCCCGATACCACGCTGCCATAATCCACTGGTGTAGAGCTATGAAAAGATGAGAATGAGTGCAATTTTCACAATCGTTTCCAAAGAAAATAGATGCGTGCATTTGCTTTGCAAACCCTTTTGCAAAGGATCTATGGTAGTGCTACATTATGAAGCTATACATCTGTAGTGCATTGTAATTGCAACACACTGTAATAAACTATAGCAATGGTAAAAATGCACTGTAAGTCTACTGGATGGATCCTGCCGAAAGTCCTGCAGTTCTTTTCTTCTTGGGGGGGGGGGGGTTAACGCTACGGAAACTTCTACAGAATCACCTTGTGTCTTAAAAGCTGTCAGGCTGACTGAAACTTAAACCTGAGTGGTGTGAAGCCCCATTTAACACCACTTGGAAACTCCTCTCAGTGGGCTATTGTAACTTTCAGCTCTTTTAGTTGTGGCTTATTTGCATTAGAAGCAGACTCAGCTGGTGACGTCAGAAGGAGCCGCATTACAGCACTGCTCGCGGATGACTCTGAACTTGAGCAAACTTCAACTTTGCTGTTGATGTTTAAAATAATAATAGGATACCAACAAAAAATAGCAAATTCTTGGTGATATATACACGTATATGAAAACAATTCACATAACAACATTTTAACGGGAAAAAAATATGTAGGAGAGGAGGAACTATGTTTCTCGGCGGAGTAATATACAGCTCCCCAGTCTAATGGTGTGTGCATGCAGAGGTATGGTAAAGCCAGACGCGTCTGTTTGCCCGAGCCGGGATAATTTTGAGCTTTTTAGCTCATGCATTTGTTTACAGCTTTCTGTTTTCTTTATCTTTGAATTAGTGGTGTAGACGAGAAGGTCTGAATCCTGTTTTGTTTGTTTGTTTTTCCTCGTTTGTGTATGTATGCGTGGGTAAAAGTGCTGCAAGAGGGAACAGGGCTGAAGTTGAAGTGAAAATGTCAATTTTACCATTCACTCCCCCCATCGTGAAGAGACTTCTGGGCTGGAAGAAGGGAGAACAAAACGGACAGGAGGAGAAGTGGTGCGAGAAGGCAGTGAAGAGCCTGGTGAAGAAGCTGAAGAAGACAGGGCAGCTGGACGAGCTGGAGAAAGCCATCACAACTCAAAATGTCAACACCAAGTGTATCACGATACCACGGTGAGTTGTAGCAAACTGACATCAAAACACTGCGCCGTGCTACTCTTACAGTGTCCTAAAAGTTAATTACTCCGTCTTATTCTCTTCTAACGAGCCTTGTGAGTCTCTTTGTGAGTCAGGACCCCTGCCTTTAACAGTTTGGGTTGAGAAACTTGACTTAGAATACCTCATTTTGACTTAAAGACGGTTTGTAACAGTCAGAGTAGCTTTATTTTAAACTAGTGTAACTACTGTTGCTGAGCAACTGTTGCTAAGTCTTCACAAGTCTGGGTTATTGACTGAAAGTTTGACTTCTTCTGGCAAGAACTGTTTTGATGTGACACACTTATGCCACCTAATGCACACGTTTCAAATCATGACACGTTTTAAACTATAAAAACACATGTTTTTAAGTTCCCGGACAGTTTAAGTCTCCATCAGAGTAGTGGATACCAGACTAAACCCCCATACTAGCCTGTTTTTTGTTTTAGGGCATTGGCAGTCTCCATCAGAGTAGTGTAGACCAGACTAACCCACCTCCCCTATCACAGACAAGCCTGTTTATTTACGTTTCAGGACAGTGGCGGTCTCCATCGGAGTAGTGGAAAGCAGACTAACCCCCCATAAAAGCCTGTTTTTTTTTTGTTTTAGGACAGTGGCAGTCTCCCTAAGAGTTGTGGACACCAGACTAACCCCCATACAAGGCTGTTTTTTTCACGGTTAACCTCGTATTTCCATCTAGGAAACAAAAAGTGTTTGCAATTGTGGGCATGAGGTTGCCTCAGTCCTCCACTGCTCCTCATTCTTTCCCCAGTTTGTGGTCTGCTGTCTGATAGTGTTATATAACTCCCGACCCTAATCTGCAGTGCTTTCTAGCTACTGTGTGCTTTGGGTTTAGCTCTGTATTATTGACCGAATTTTGGACGTTTTTTTAAAGCTCTTTCTTTGTCCCGAAATAGATTTGCCTCTTCTTTCCACGAAAATGTAATCCTTTGTGTTGTTGGCCGTCATGTTTTTCGGTGAATTCGCTAGCTTGAGTTTCACACCGCCTAGATAATCTTGTTATGTCATCCAGAGGCTGATGCTGACGGACAACTCGTGCTTTGTTTCAGGCGATGCTGTGCAGTGCTGTAGTTCAGGCCACACTGGGGCATGCTCTGTGGGACCTTTCTGATGTGTCGCGTCTCCTTTTGAACACTTTGCTGCATTGGTTCGGACTTTTCTGGCCAATGTTTCTTTATTCCACTGCCACTGGTGTGTTCCAGGTGGTGTGTTCCAGCGGCCAGACTAACTGTCAGTGACACCTGAGGATAGCTTGTGAACCGTGTGCCTGTCGAACGGTGTAAATTGCCAGTACATTAGAGGCCTTTCTTAAAGGTTAAAGGGAGATTCGACAGATGTTTTCCAAATTTCTGCACAATACAGATGTATACAAAGTTGTTTGAAGTGATTTGATGTGAAATGGTGTGTTGTAGAGAAATCTGTCAACTTTAATTTCTTTGATTTGTTTGTCTGATAGTGGTGATATTTGCTAAATGGAAGGACCGTGCCTTTTGAGTTTCATAATGATAAAATGGTAATAATAAAATAGTGATAAATGCAAAAAATGCCTCCCAAAAAGACTGTATCTGTCTGCCTTGCATGTGTATGTTTTAGGCCAGTACCTGCTTGCAAAGCTGTTGTTAAACAGTTTGAAGGCATTAGGTAATATATGTGTAACCATTTTGTGTAATAACTGTATTGTAACGTTTAGGGGCATCAGTTGCTTAGTATGTCTACTTCTTATCACACTTCTTGTGACTTTACATGTTTTAGATGGCTTTATATAGCATTTCATACTAAATGACTCTGTAGGACTTTGCATAATGATAATATTCAGCAGAACTGTTGAAAAATTAGTGCCATTTCCTTTTAAAGTAACTTCTCATTTACTGTATATGTGTTATAAACTGGCGGATCCACAGTTGCTGTTTATATAGATATCTTTGTTTGTATTTTGGGACTGAATGTGCCTGTGGTGGTGAAAATGTGTTGATATAAACAGCTGTGGTTTTTGCCTACAGTGCCATAGTTGTTGTTTCCAAACTGCAGATAGCGGAGTGAAAGCAGGGCCCAGAGCCAGTGATCAGTCTTACTCACTCTGAAGCAAGCCTGTGGCTTTGTGGTCAAACCCTTTACTGCCCTTTTGGTGAAGTTGTGTTGGTAGAGAGTCTTCAGCATAAGAAGATGTCAGCTATTGGGATGTATGAGAAAAAAAAACAACTTTTGCATTTAACAAATAGCTATGGCATTGGAGAAAATAATCTTGTTGTTCTAAAGATAAATGCTCAGCCTTTGTGGAGAGAGTTTGGAAGTTAATTTTAAGTTATAGGACAATTACTAATACTGGATGAAGTGTTCAACTCATGCTTACAGTCAGAAGTCAGCTTAGAGGTAAATACCAGGATTGATTAAAGAAGGCTCGAAAGTTACGGTGAACTATAATGCCCGATATTTTATTACTCAGAGATACGACTAATGTGACTGAAGAATACCTGACAGTATGACTCTTTTATTACAGTCTAGTTTATACTATTCAGCAAAGATTTTGCTCTAGACTAGAGCATGTATTTTTCTTTTCTGGTTGTTTGAGTGTCCTGAATCAGCACAGAGTGCAGCCTTGTTCTCTGTTTGCGTCAAGATTCTACGCACAGCCAGACAGCAGCCTCTCTGCTGTTCCATGCCTGGGCTTGAGGCGTTAGATTCCTCACACCTGTCTGCCTCCTCTCACACAGGCGTTCAGAGGGAGCGTGGCTGCAGGTCACTGCTAGCTTCCAGGATACTGTCTTGCCGCTACATGCTGTGAAAACTGGAAAACTGTCAAGCCCTACTGAAAGAGGGCGCGAGGTAGAAATTGCGTAATATTGCTGAATATGTGGACCTGGGTAAAAGTAGATTTTTTTTACAAATGAACAGTAGCATTCACATTAATATTAATGTATGCTGAAATAAAACATTACATAGTTCTGTGTATAGTAAACTATGTGTTTTGTGGAAAAAAAAAAGTATATTGAAACCTATAATTTCAACTGCAGTGCTAAAATTAGGGCTCTGAAAACCGGTGTTCCTCATGTCATACACAATGCCTGGCATGGTTGAATGAATGTTACATGAATATACATAAGCGTTATTATAATCTGAAACATGGGCTGGTCGTGCCTCTGTGGGCTGCACCCACCTGGTGGGTTCATAAGTGTCTGAAATTCAGATTAAGACACCTTCATTTCAAAAAGGACTTGCGGACCAAAGGTATTTTGTAAAACCTTTTTTTTTTTTTTAAATGCTCCAAGTTCAGAATGGCTTGTTCACTAAACCATGGTAGGCTTAAATGAATTAAAGTTATATTATGCCTTATTACATCACATAACTATCTGCTTACATTGTGTTGCAGTACAAAATCTTTTTTGATTTCTTACAATTTCACAGTGACTTAGCTTGTTCTAAGACTGTAAGTGGGGATTCCCTCACTTCAGATCTTTATCAACCTTAATCTGTGTCTGGGAACTTGGCCCTTAATGTTTTCAACCACAGTTAGCTTGGGTCTTTTGAAGCCATCATCTTTCAAAAGTGATACGCTGCACCTGTTTGTGTCCTCCCTCTGCCCCCGCACATCCTGCTTGACCCAGCCGAGAGCCAGCAGCGCAGAGGATGTCTGCACAACTCATCTGTTTTTGCGTTCCAAAAGCCTGCTCTATCTAACCACAGTGGCGGTTATTTTTACACACCCCTCCTGTAGAGTTTCAAAGTGTTCAGAGCTGCGAAGTAGACGCCCATTGGCCCATTGGATGATGTGATTCAGAAGGCTCCGCAAACAAGAGCGGTTTATCAGTCTGCTGTCATGACAGAAGTTTTTCTTTCTCCTTGAGGCTGAATCTGTCTGCGCCCTGGGGAGACGTCTGGCCTCAGGTTCTGCCTTGTGAAACTCTAGCCTGTATCCTGTGATCCAAAGCAGCTTTTGATAAGAAAAAGTTATCAGATTTCATTGGTGTTCAATTGATCTGCCAGGCATTTTTTGTGTGGGTGGGGTGCATCTTCTAAACGAAGGGTGTCTGCAGGAGGTGAACTTGAGATGTAGAAGATGAATCATAGTTATTGTTTGAAGGAGGTAGACAGTAAAATCAACATGCCACTGACAGCTTCACTTGCTCCAGTAGTCCAACAGCCAGGAACGTATGTTTTTCACTAGGTTTCAGTGAAGTTGACAGTCTGTTTGTCTGAATATCGGTTGACAGTCTGCTTTGGAACTTGTGGTTATCTCATTGAATTGTCAAACAGTTCTACTGAAAGATGATCATCCAGCACATGCCTTTTTCTAGTCATGACTTGTAATTAGACTTTGGCTATTTCTACACTATAAGTAATGTAATTTAAACAAACAATAAAACAAAAACAAGCGGATTCATGTAAAAACAAATAAAGTCTGTCTGCCTTAAGCTTGCTCTTGGGATATGTTATAGGGTTTCCCCATTAAATCATTTTGAGCCAAGGACTTTTAACTTTACATACACTGAGAAAAACTCTTCAACAGGGACAGATAATGTGATTATTTAGTCACCAATACAATAAGTTTAATGAACTAAAAGTTTAGTAATTGATGGTATCACCTGATATCGTTACGTAAGGTATTGTTCTTTTACCATGTTGATGTTTTGTTTAACGTCAGGTAACTGGAATAAAAGTGATGACTGACTTTCCCTAAGAGGAGAAATTGAAGAATCAGGAATACGTTTTGGTGGCTGATAAATATAGAAGCACTGTAGAAATATAAATATAAAAGCACTATGGTTATTTGGTAAAAATTGAAATTATAGACACTATTACAATGCATAACTTGATGTTCTACATTCATTCAAAAGAGCTAAAGTAGCTTCTTAGGGGTGACGTTGATAGTCTTACACAAGTATCATTGTGAACACGCGTATGTCAGTGTTTAATATGAAATTCATTTGTATAGCCTCATAGAGGCAACATTTCAGACAAACCAATTAAGCCTCATTTATGTTTCCTTTATATGTAATAAAAAAAACCCCATCCATTTCAAACATTGTAACCATCGCTGCCCACATACTTCTTTGCATTCTTAATCTTGGCATAGATGGTAAGCAGTACATCCACTAGAAAGCAGAGTCAAAAGTTTAAAGCCTTTTTAAGTAGTTCATTCACAATATTTTCAAGGTGAAAAAAAACATACCTTTGACTGCTGACCTACATTAGTTGGCTTGCTTATGACCACAGTGACGAACTGCCAGGTTTGACTGCGGTTGTGGTGAGCAGTAGCTGTGTGGATTTGTTGTCTGTGTGCACGCGTGCAGCATCAGTCTGTAGGCACGGTGTGTGCTTGTGAGTGGATGTATTTTGTCAAACCATATGCAGGGATTTGTAGTGTGTGTATGTGTGTATGAAAAGCAAATTAAACATTTGCTGGCCCTTACACTGTATGAACGTGTAATGGTGAATGCACCCTAAATGGTTCAAATACCTTTACATTGACGTATATTAAGAATGGTCTTGCCTTCTTTAAAAGTTTACATTTTTGAGTTTTTTTTGTTGTGAAGACATATATGATAGAAAAGGTTTGGTCAATACTGGTGCTGATTATATTTTTGATTTAATTTTATACTTTACGGACAGATTTGATTGTCAGCTCTCAGTTGCTACTTCAAATAAAATCTAATATAAATATTATTGCACTGGGGGTGGAGCCACCTGTAATTCTTCATTGTTTTTGTTTCCGTTAATTCTGTTCATATAAAGGTAGTTTGCGCAATAATGCTCTCATGCTGAAGGTTAGGTTAGATTCATTTTTACATGTTTTTGTTATTACTAACTATTATTATGTTTTGCATTCAGTAGAAGCAGTTCAGCCTGTAAGGCCGTGATAAATTGGGTGAAAGACTCCTATAACGCTCCTGTCTAAGGCTTTATCCTGTTGTTGGGAGGTCAAATCTATTTCCAGTCACGATAAAATCACAAGTAATCAATAATCAAATGGGGTAATGTCAGCTTTTCTGAACATGCTGTTTACTTCTGCTGTGACTTTTTAAAAAGACAGTGCAATTAAAATCTGAACTGATGCAGCTGTCATTGGGATTTGTACCGTTCTGTCTAATTAAAACTAGTAACCATCCCACGCATAATGAGTACATGTGTATGTGTGTGTGCGTTTGTGTGTCATTCTATGCAGTGTGTGTGAGTGTGTAGGCACTCTGTGATGAAGTTAGTCAACCTTCTGGAATGCAGTGTCTACCCAGGGGAGGGCGTGGGCCACTGCTTGGTTTGTGGTTGCTGCTGGGGTTGAAGGTTTAGAAAGCTCCTTGCCGCCTCCGTATCTGCTGGGATAATAGACACTCTGTACAGCAGACAACAAGCCTGCTTTGTGCTGCTCTGTCATCACGGCTCGGACCACGCGCAACTACTACTGCTACTACTGGCTCTCAGGCAGCCGCAGACTGCCATGCAAAAATAGCACTTCTTTGAGGCTCTGGAGTGTATGTGTGTGTGAATAGAGAAGTGTGTATGTGTGTGTGTGTGTGTGTGTGTGTGTGTGTGTGTGTGTGTGTGTGTGTTTGTGAGAATTAGACACAGGGATGTTTTGAAGTTTGTCTGCTCTTTTTAGGAGACTTTCTTTAAAGTCTGCAGTGTGTGTGCACAGACTAATCCGCTTAATCTCACCAGACATCAATTTATCCTATTTATTCAAAGGACAAAAAGGCTTTTTCTACCCTTCTACCCTTCTACCCTTTCTACCTTTTTTCTGCCCAACCTTCCTACATCCTGTGTGTGTGTGTGTGTGTGTGTGTGTGTGTGCATGCGTATTTATAACTACTGTCGGAATTGCTTTTGATTTTTAGTTAATGTATATTAGTTTACACAATAAGAACCGGCTGCCTTTAACAGTGTTTAACAGTTTTTCCTAATAAAAGACATGATCCCAGATCATAGATAAGCAACTTAGAAATTCTTAAGCAAACAAGAAAGCTATAGCAGCGCTTCATGAAAGTACAACTTTCCTCTTGCTAACAGAGACCAGTTGATCGTCCAAGGTTATGAATTACATTGTGTTGTAGTTATAGTTTGCACTTTGGCTCTGTGGCGATGTCAGAAACTGTGGACAACATCAGCATGCCAGAGAAGACTCTCCTGTCTACTTGTGTTGTTCGACGTTGAGCATGATGTCAGGTTTTCAGGCCCTATCAAACCTGTAATGGAGAAGTTCCTGGGAACCCTCTTGAAACTCTACATGAAGACTAATTAAAAACCACTTATGTAATGTCCCTCATAGACAAGCAATGCGACAGCTGGTAGCCCAGTGGTTAGGGCGTTTGCCTTGCGATCAGAAAGTTGTGGGTTCGATTCCCAAGACTGCTAAGCACCTCTGAGGTACCCTGAGCAGGGTACCGTCCCCACATACAGCGGCTGCCCATGGTTCACTTGATAAGTGGGATAAATGCAGAGGAAGAATTTTGTGCTGTTCACAAAGTGTGGTGTGTTCACGTATGACAGAATGGTCACTTTCAAATAGTTTTACACAGCCAAAATGTTTCACTATTTAATATATTCACTTTTTTTCCCAGGGGCTGAAATTTTAACATTTGGTCTCTTTCTCTTCCCGTTTTCCGACCATTTTTTTGGGGTCATCTTCAGGAATTTGAGGGCATGTTTCTTTTCTACTACAGGGCTAAGAGGCTGACACTGCTGTCTTTGATACAGCTGTTGCAAAAGTTTATTATGCATCTCTACCTTTGAAATTAACATTCTAAAATGAGCTTCTGATAGTACGATTATTTGATATGTCTGTTATTTTTAAGTACTGCTCAAGGAGATTAAGGATTGTTTGATAAAAATAGTTATCCTATTCCTCGGCAGCCATTGAGCAACCGTTCATGATCTTATGCTGCCATAAGCCGTACGTTGTCCATGGCAGGTGTTCCAGGGTCTTTTATTAGGAATCATATTCTACACTGTTGAATCAAGCTAGCAGGAACGTCTCTAACATTACATTCACAAAGTTGGGTAGAGCTCTTAACACAGGTCCCAAATTGTACACTAGCCTTGGGGCGGTAGGGGGAGACTGTCTGTCTCTTTTTTACTTTTGTCTGCCATACTTTGCTCTCCTGCTGAGTTTGGGCCCCCATAACCACCGCCAGCCGGCCAGTGATATCACCTATGGATCAGACTCCAACTAGTTTCTGTTTACACAGGGAAGACCTTAATGACTTTAGCAGAGGGAGAGAAACCCAACCCATCGGAGAAGAAGAAGCCAGGTTTAAGCAAATCATGAACTGCTTCCAGACTAGGTTTTGATTTGGTTTTACAGTTGGACAAAATGCATAATCAAGGAGTCCTGGAGATTGTGACATGAGTTTCCTGTATGCATCATTATTAATTAATTGTATTAAGTGAATATCATTTCATCATGCTTTTAATATTATTTTCACAATTAAGTTATTGCACATCACTGATAGGAAACTCTCCATGGCAGATGTTGTACCATCAAATCAGGATCAATTCCGTGTTTACGTTGTTATTGATATATTCATCTATAAATGCAACATTTATTGGAAAATAACTTTTGAACAATGTGTTCACAAAATAAAGGTGAACAAATTGGTTTCACGGCAGAGTTAGTGGTGCTGTATGTCATATTAAGCTTCCAAGTAAGTGTATCTTATCTTTCGCTATCACCCAGAATCGAAACTGTCATGCATCTTCGGAAAAACATTGGAAACAAGCTGTGACTAGAGAGAAAATGCCTCTCTTTAACCATACCCTGAATTGCTTAGTGGCCCTGCCATTGACCGTAGTCTACATGCTATCACTCTGCGTATGGCCTGGCTTAGGGGCAGGGGGGATGGGTGGCAGCAGTGATTGTGGAAGGGTATTTTGGGGGCTCTAGGGCAGGAGGGTCAAAGGAGTGTTTCTGTGTGCGGGGGGTGAATGTATGCTGGAAGCTGTCTGGTCTTTCAGTTCAACTGCTTTTGTCCTCCCCCTTCTCAAATAGGCTGCTTCTGTGCGTCACATTTGCATTTTGCAGGGTTGAACAAGTTCATGTCTTTTAAAATGGACAGAGCTGCCCTCAAGAGTGTCTGCAGTTTTTCAAAACTGTAAATGAAATTTTTCTTCACAGCACAACAGCACTGACGCCTAACCTTGATGATGTATACATAATAAGGCTTGGCCCTTATAGAAGGCTTCTTTTATTATTCTTACTCAGGCATATAGGGAAAGAGAAGCAGTCGAATGAAGGTTTTGAATAGAAAGGTAACAATCTTTATGTAACTTCTCATATAATGTCTTGTTCTTTTCCATTACCAATTCTTTTATTTATGCACTCATGATATTGACTGAACTGAAGCAAAAAGAGTTGACACAGATTAAGTCTGTGATAAAGAATGCGAATACTAGATAATAAGCTTTTACAGTTGTCTGGCTGATACCCGATTCAGTTATTATCAGTGCTGATGCCAGTCCTTCATAGTGATGTGTTGCATCCCTAATGTAAACTAGATTATTATTATTATAAAACACATTTGCAGCTAATTACCAAGAAAATTACAGCACTCCGGAAGGCAGAAAACGACATAGAGCTAGTACAGCGGTGTGTGATGTGAAGCAGTGCTGTTCAGAGTTTGTGCTGGAACATAAGTCTCATTCACTCTCTTTTTCAGCACCACAGACTAAATCTGTCCAGCAGCTTCAGTCCTTGTGGGGTCATCTCTTTCACCCCCCCTTTTCCACTCCCCCATTCCACTCCTACTTCTCTACTTTTCTCCATCCTCCCACCTCCCCCCTTCTCCCAAATCTCAGTCGTCTCTCTACTCAAGTGACAGCCGGTGAACTGGGGGGAACTCATGGTTTAGTGCGACAGACCTTTCCTCTGGATCTGTTTATTTTTTTGTGTGCCTGTTTATAGGGCCTACTGTGTCGCAATTTCCCCTCAGAGAAAAATCAATAATCTCTCCACACTCGAGTCCCGTGCCAGTTTTGTCCGTAGTACACAATGGAAAAATGCAGTCTGATAATGCAGCCTGAGTGCCGTAAAGAAATGTATAGTACTCTAGGAAATGCTAGCATTCAAGTGAAGCGGCATTTTCTCATGATTGTACTATTGTTTTTACCCCAAGCATTGGTTATTTAGGTCATTCGAAAATGTACCATTTCTGCTTATTGCACTGTAGTCTTAATGCATTGTTTTGAGCCACTTTTACCATCAGACATAACAAAGCTGATGGAATGAAACGTGTGGCTTTAAATTCTGTCGCTTATTCACTCTCTCTACCTTTCTCTTGCTGAATGTTGTAGGAAACTGAGAATGCAAACGTGTATCAGAGGCACATTTTCATTACACGTTATACATTGAAGTGCACGTTCAGTTCTCTGACTGCGTGCCTGTCCCTCCCTGTCTGTCAGGAATATATGACATGAACGGTATCTGTGCCTTGGATTCCTAAAGGGCTAGGGGAGCATTGCTGAACCAGGATAACCTTTTCCATATTTCTCTCTCTCCCTCTCTCTCTCTCTCTCTCTCTCTCTTTCAGTCACTCAGGGTATGCGGGCTAAGAGCGTGTCATGGGTGCTGCTGATGCATATCTAAAATGCATAATGCAGCGGTCATGCATTATACATGTGTAGAGTAGCTGAGGCAGAACTTCAGGGACAACAGTGTAGCTTTTCCTGAGGAGTTGTTGATCACAGATGTGTAACATGTGGCTTTTGTGCATTCAGCCTAGGTGCCATTCTGTGCCTAAATGACAATACATTCTGCCGTGCTGTTATAAAGTACTTTTTTTATTTAAAGAAGTAGTTTGAATAGATAAAATTTGTAAAATTACCCATTAGGTCCATCTGCATTTCATGTCTAAAGCATTTGTCATTTCGCTTATTGCATATGTTAATTTTGTGTTAATTTGTATTTTTAAAATACAGAAGTATTTTACTGTCAAAGTACAAAAACTATTTTCATTAACATACTTTACTTTCTGGTGGTCTAAGTGTATCGCTCCCTGCTTGGAGTTTGGTATCCGTCTCCATTATGTTGTTTAGGCTACGACTGATTGGAAGTGTGTGGTTTAAAGAAAATTTCAGCATCTTTGAGAAACTTGCTTTGTGGCTTACTCCTTCTGTCTCTAATACAAACATACTCTCTCTCTCTCTCTCTCCCTCTCTCTTTCTCTCTCTCTCTCTCCATTAACCTTAATTTGCCTCTGTAGCTGGTGGAGCACTGAAGTGTAAACCAGAGGAAATGACAGTGAGTTTACATGCGGAGGCTGAAGCGCAGCCCTGCTCTTCCTCCTGCAGTTTGGCCACTGACCCTGACTGTGTGTGTGTTTGTGCATATGTGTGTGTATTTAGGTATTTAGAGGAAGAATGAGGGACCTTGCCCATTCTTGTACAGATATTTATTAAATAAGAGCTGTGGATTATTTAAAAAAACAGGCCATAGCTGAATAAACCAAGAGGCACATTACATAAATCATTTCTAATGGAGCTTCTTATTTTGTAGATTTGCTGTTGTATTTCTCTCTTTCCTTCTCTGTTCCCCCCTCCCCCCTCCTCCTTCCCTCCCTCCCTTCTTTCCTCTCTCTCTCTCTCTCTCTCTTTTGCGGACACACACTCACACACACACACACACACACACACACACAAACTCTCATACACCCACACTCTCTCAATGGGACGTCTGGTTTTCTGTTTTTTACATCGTTTTTTCCCCCCTCTCCCTAACTGCCAGCAAAGTGAAAGCTTTTCTATGAAAAATTGAATGCACATTTTGCTGCTGGGAGTGGTATAACAGGCACTGGCAAAGGTATTCTGGTGAAGGCCCCAATGTCTGGCCCCTTCCAGCCTTTGCCTCTGGGATAGGAGGGGGAAGAGGGAGATGGGCAGGGTGATGATCGAGACACTTCTATCATTAGCATGGTGAATTACATCATGATTTTCTGAACAGATCATGACTATCGTCAGTACCTCCAGTACACTGCCATTTATAGTCATATTTTAGTCTCATAGAGGCTTTTATCTTCTTCCAGTAATGTTTATTATATTTTAAACTTGTAATTCCATGTTTATTGTTTGGCCTCTCATCTCTCAACTGGCATTATGCTTGACTGTCAATGTCAGGAGCTGAAAAGGGCATCATTGCATGTAGTGCAGTGCTGTATGTGGGGAAATAAACAGCCATTGTGCTCTTAGTTTCTGACCCCATCTGTCATTGGGGGAATCATGATGCATGTTGCAACATATCAGAAATGGTGACATTCGTACATAGTGGTAGTCTCAAAGCATTTGGGTTTGTGTTCACATATGTGCGTTTGTGTCCATGTGCTTGTTAAACACGTGTGTGTGTGTGTGCGCTTGTGCGTCTGTGTCAGGGAGATGTCTGCTTGTGGTCTCCTAAGCCCATGTAAGATGGTGTTAACATGGCTGAATGGATTCTGATGATGCCAGAGGCTTCTTGCTGTTCGTCAGGAACAGCATAAGGAGGGCTGCTTGCTTTATCAGCATCAAACTAGTCAGCTGTATGGGGGTTAAATTTGAGTTCAGGATTATTATTAATGTCCATCACTTGGTGTGCTACGCAAACCTGACCTCGTAAATCTCTTATCTTTACACTTTCTGTGACTTTTTCTCTTCATGCTGGTGATTTAAATGTGAAAATGAAAACAGATGGTCTTCTGACAGGAAACTGAGTTTGTTTGCTGCTGTGGTGTCAGCAAATCTATTGGCGCTACTAGTTTAAACTCGATTCTTGTTATTCAGTTATTATATGGTATTGTCCAGTAACATATATGAACTATTAAGGAACTCTTGTATAAGGTGTGTAGTTACAAGAGTATTGGAGGTGTTTATATTATAGTCAATTAGCATTGATTTTTACACTGTTTTTCTTCCTTACGTCATGCTATAGTCTTAAGGTGTGTTTTTACTAATAACACATAAAGGAATAAAATCTTTGTAAACAATATGCTGTTAGTCACTCAGACTTTTTTCTTCTGTCTCTTTCTCTCTGTTTGCCAGGTCTCTGGATGGGCGGTTGCAGGTGTCCCACCGAAAAGGCCTTCCTCACGTGATATACTGTCGACTGTGGCGTTGGCCAGACTTGCAGTCACACCACGAGTTGAGAGCAGTGGAGCTGTGTGAGTTTGCCTTCCACATGAAAAAGGATGAGGTGTGTGTGAACCCATACCACTACCAGCGTGTAGAGACACCAGGTAAGAGACAGACCTTGTTGCTTCTTCATGCTGACACTATACTTCAAACGATGGATGAACTAAACGAAATCAGAGTACAGTGTAACACTCTGTCTTGCACTTGTATTCACACTAGGCAATGCAGACTGTTCTAGAGTATGTTGGACAATGCGTTTGACTGTGATCACTCTGTACTGTGCCTGAGCAGAAAGCAACCAGGCCTAGTGTGAGAACGCACTTAAGGAAAACTTGAGCTGTGTTCGAAAAGTGCACTCATTCACTTGCTCACTCATTTACTACATAGTGTTTGCTATATAGAGGGGTTAACTAGTGAACAAGGGGAGGCGACGTTTAGTTAATTTCGGACACCCATGAGGATATCCACGAACAACCTCACTTTCACTTGTGTTATATTGCTTAAATGAAGTATTTATCTGTGTAGTAGCTCCACATACACTCAGGTAAATTTGCCATGCTAAGCCTGATATCATTAAAATGATACGTGATTTAAGGACAAAAAAATTCATACCATTGGTTGCACGGGACTTAATTAATTACCATAACGTTATGATAAACTTGAACAACAAAACACTACTCACATTTGTGCATGACGTTCTCCATTGCTGGTGACTGTACTGGTTCCTCCTCTCCTTTATTTCACGGGATAACAGTAAAAGAAACCCGCAGTGCATGATGGTATAAGTGTATTCATGTAGTGTACAGTGTCTGGACACTAGATTTTGGCATTGCGTGGTGATTTTGTAGTGCACTAACCAGTGGGTGAAATTGACAGTTGGAATTTCGAACACTACAAAATGGCTGATGGACTACATAGCGTCCTACATAGGGAACGAGTGCACTTTTCGAACACAGCTTTGGTGTATGTTTTTCCTGAAATTCTGCCCTGTAAGAGGCCTGCCCTATGCAGTGGCACAAGCCACCATTGCAGTCAAGGAGGTCTCAGAACAAACAATACAGTGATTAAGAGCTTTGATTAGCAGCCTGCACAAACAACACTGGAAAAACTCAGACCTCTGCGGTGATTCGGCCAAAAGACATTTTGATTTGATGCACCTTTTTATTTGAAGTAGACTGTCAGTTTTAAACCCTTGCTCACAGCGTAAAAGGAGTGGACTCACTTAATCAATCTTTTATCAACGAATTTGGCTGTGTCCTCTTTAACTCATTAAAATATTCTTCAGAGTTGCTGCTTGTCCACATTGGGCAGTAAAACGGGTTAGTAAAATGTGGATATGGAGATTTCTGTGTGCTACTGTGTTTTCTAACCCCATGTTCCCTTTATTGTTGGATGCACACATTAAATGTAGTAATAAATCACAAGACATGTTGAGAGTACAGCACACAGAATGTATTCAAACAAACATGCTAAATGCAAAGCACGCTAGAAGATATTATATAGGATCTGAAATACAGCAAATAAAACAAAGAGATAAGCACGATCATACGTAAGAGAGATAAGTCTTAGGACAATATTTTAAACTTGTCCGTGGTTAATGTAAATCTCACTTGGGATTCAGAGCGATTAGAGTGAAGAGAACAAATTAAGAGCAAAGTTATGCAAACTGTATTGTGTGCAGTGAAAAATACTGTTTAAAGCAATGCTAATGCCGTTCTTTCTTTCTCTCTGTTTATCTTTTTTCTTTCTTTCTTTCTTCCTTTCTAGTCTTGCCACCAGTTCTGGTGCCTCGCCACACAGAAATCCCAAGTGAATTTCCCCCTCTGGATGATTATAGCCACTCCATCCCTGAAAACACAAACTTCCCAGCTGGCATCGAGCCTCAGAGCAACTATATCCCAGGTATGTTTATGAGCGTGCAGGAGGGGTGTAATTTTCGGACTTCACAGCGATTATGTTTCTGTCTTACAATTTTGTCAGTTTAATTTGCTTATCTTGATATGACCCAGAATTCTTTCTAACAATGTGACTGTAATTGTTAACATAATGTTGAATGTGGACAATAACCAAGTCTTTTTTAGATTTTTGTGTTTAAAGCCTTTAAATTTCTTTTTGGCCAACAAATGAGCCACTTGCTTTGATGAATGTTGTTATGATCGATTATAGGAGTGTCTAGGAAAATGTGTGGGTGTCTGGGCAGTTACACTAATGGAGACACTGCCCTTAAGACCTTCAGACATTTTTGCCAGTAGGTGTCATTACAACGTTATAAACATGCCTAAAAATGTAATAATTGAAACGGCTGTTTATGCCACATGTGAAACATGAGACTAAAGAACTGAGATACAGCACAGCAGAGCAAGTGTAAGTGATAGATGCTTTGAGCTTTTGAGATTTGCTTTCACGCTGCCTGTTTCCGGGTTCTGACGGAATACGCCATGTCCACAGTCACAACTTCTCTGGTAGCAGAGGCTGTGGTCAGGCAGTAAGTATGCTGGCAGGCACAGGGAGTCAGAGCTGGCCAAGCAGACAGACAGAGAAACAGTTTTGCTCATGGCCCCCATTTCCTCAGTCCACTCCAAGCAGTCCAGCTGCCCAGCCACCCAGCGGGGGACAGCAGCAGTAATACTGCCTCATACAAATGGAACTGAGGCACCCCAGGGAGCAGTTCAAGAGACCAGCAGACACTGCCTCATAGGCACACACCTACACACCCTCAGTGTGTGAGCATGTGTGTGTGCTCACATACACAATACCGTTAAAAAGTTTGGAGTAATTGTTTTTAGTTATGTAAAACCATTTCTGCCGTAGATTAAAATCTGCAAACTTTGGTCAGTAGTGTAGCCATATATGAAAAGGTAAAATTATAGTTAAAAACTGGTAGCATTTTTTGTAGTATCCTACAGTTTATTTACAGTACTTATATTGCAAGTACATTGTTGGGATATATATACAGGTTATTTACAGGTTATGGCTGCTCTTTTATTTACAAAAGTATTGTTAGTGTTACTGCACCACACTGTAATTCCTGTTTTTAAAGTAATACTATAATCACATCATACAGTAGGCTAATGTAAGCTATTTACAGTACAGTTAACTTGTATGTATTTTCGGAAGGTTGCATCAGTTTCAGCTAAATGGTCACTTCCGCAAAATGCTTTGCAAATAACAGCTAATTACTGTTCAGTCTGATATTTCAGATTCAAATAGCTATTTAAACCAAGAGTATGACCACTTACACAGTGATAACTGTTGTTGTCCATAAGTTATACATAACTCATTGTAGCAGCTAGATGTGTTTAAACCAGTCTTTGAAATCACAAAGCTGACAAGAAACCCAGTATCTAGTTGACCAAAACACAAAACCTAGTCATGGTTGGAGTAACAAAACAAATGGATTTTGATCGGTTGTTCTGAAAATTATACCATGTTAAAGCTAAATATGTGTGAAATAAATTGTTGTTGAAGAAATCAAAGCCTACTACCAGAAAGAACAAAAAATGCTGGAACGCTCCTTCACCAGTACTAGGATATTCAAGAGTTCTGTTTTTAAAGTGGTTATGCACAGGAATTTTGCCTAGAAACTTCTGGCAGCAACATTTGCTGAAAGACAGCTAGACAACCATGATGATGACAACGTTTGTGGTTATTACTTTCATATCTGAAGTTCACAAGTATTTTTATTATTTTCTGACACTGATATCCTTTTACAGCTGGACTTTGTCTATATGAAGAATGAAAAAAGAATGAACATCTGCTGAAGATGTACACTTTGAAACATAAAGAAACACTTTGCAGGATGTAGACATAGGTGTGTCATAAGAAGTAGAAATACACCACATGGTTTACCACAACATTCTAACCACCAGTAAGCCTCTTAAACAGGAAGTCTAGGTTACAGTTTGCTAGGTGATGCATGCTTATAGAGTCAGCAAAGGCCTATGTCATGACAGACTATGTTTTCGTTCTGAAAGAATAGAGTTTGATGTTATATATGATACATGCCAATACTGTCTATAAATGGGAACTGAGCAGCAAGTTTTGAGTTAATTGTTTTTGAGAAGTCATGAAAACTAACACATTGACACAAATGGACATCTAGAAGTGAATTATGACTTGTGTACCAAAAATTATGGGTTTGGTAGATAAACCCAGAAAAATAAACGAAACTTATAGGAAATTTGCTCTTTAAAATTGCAATTGATAATGCTTTACTCACTGCAGCTGCACATTGATGAATGGACAGTGCCGCTAAAATATACTACTAAAGCAACCAATGAGTTTTAGAGCTAAAAAAGTGCAGTGTTTATGACTAGCCATGTCAGACATAACCTCTACTGAACATGCATTTCAGTTACTGACAGGAAGACAAAAATTGTGAAGAATCTAAAAGCCACTTAAACAAGCAAGGAAATTATAAGTCTAGAAGAGCATCATCTGGTGGCCTAGTTGCCCCTGGGATCAGAAGGTCAGGGGATTGAATCCCATGACTGCTAGTGACATCACTGAGGTACCCTTGAGCAAGGTACCGTCCCCACACACTGCTCCCTGGGCGCTGTGTTCCTGGCTGCCTGATGCTTCACTTAGTGAATGTGTTAAATGCAGAGAGCAATTTCTTGTTGTTCACACCATATGCTGTGCTGTGGTGTGTTCGTGTATAACAAATAGACACATTTCTTACATCATGAAAGATGCCACACTTTTACTGATGACTGATCGATCGTGTGTCATTCATTGTTAGTGCAGTTGTATGTGCAGACCTGTCGCTGTTGTGTGTTAAATGTGGTGTAGCGATAATATTTTCGCATTTGGTTTCACTCTCAATAAGTGTAATGAGAAAGAATGAGTTTAAGATTCTTTTGCTGTTTGATTATTGTTCCAGTATGTAGATATCCAGAATGTAGATGATCTTGAATTAAAGTCAACATTCATAGTCTTTGTTTCATTTCAGGTCTAAAGTGCAGATTGCAGAGCCATAGAAACAAAAACTGCCAAGTTACTTTCAAACTGCACTTCACACCCTCACACAGTGAGACACATACAAACACATAGGTGTGATCATAAAACAACCCATAAGTGAAACTTATGGTTGTGATTAATTACATAGGAAATGAAGCCTGACCTCATATTCTTTTTCAACCAGAGTTAATCCTGTCTTACCTAAAGTTTGAAACATGAATGTATGATACATTTAAAAACTTTAGACTTGCCTTGTTAACTGATTAAAATCTGTCAAATAATAATGCATGTCTATGTTAGGCAGTAAAATGAATCTATGCATTTTTGGCTAAATATGAACATGCTTCTATATCAGAACACATGTAACAACACCACTGAGAAGTTTCTAACGGAAAAGAGCAGGACAAAATGATCATTATATGCAACAGATTTAATTGTTTAAGAAAATTGTACATAAAGGAAAGTCTCCATAGCTCTGCACATCCCATATTTGCCTCTGCGTGTACTTCAGACCTGCGTCATTGGAATGGTATTTGATTCAAGGTTTGGAAATGTGGTCAGTTACTGTAATACAGTAGTTTGTTTTTCCATTTCCTGGGCAGAGCTGTGCTCCTGCTGCTGAAAGTGAACTGAGTCTGACTCTAAATAGAAGGCTTAGTTTGAGGAAAAGACCTCATGAGTCATTGTCTGTGTGCTGCACCTGTTAGCAGATCCACGTGTGAGGATGTATGTGTTTTCCTGTTCTTCACCATTTTCCGGGTATGTGTGTGGTGTGTATACCTGACTATGTTGTGTGTGTTTATTTCAGAAACGCCTCCTCCAGGCTACCTCAGTGAGGATGGAGAGACCAGCGACCATCAGATGAACCATAGCATGGACACAGGTTCGTTAACAGATTACAAAGATTTAAAGACATCAAAAAAAATTTCACCATTTGAAAGAGTGAGCAACCATTGACTTTGCCCTACAGAATTATTGGCACCCTTAGTCTTTGCTCAGCAAATAACAAATAGTAAATTCCACATGAGGCCATTATCACAAGAAAAATATCTAAAGAGATCACAAAATTGATTTTATTCTGAAAAATGTGTTTATTGGCAGCTAGATTTAACATTTCCTGGTACCACCTGAAGTCTATACTACCATGCATGCGAGCGTCTTATAGTGGATTTGGAGACGTGGTGACTGCACGATGTTACTACACTCTGGAATTCTCAAACTGTGGTCTTTGAAGACTATATTGACTTCTCTGAATGTCCAGTATCACTATGGATGCTGAGAAAAGTTGAACTGTCTTCCAGGCTAATAATTCTTTGAGTTCTTAATTCCATGAATTTCCATGATGATGGATGGCTAAGGGATTCAGGCCCTATAGAACCTCATTTTATACCTCAGTGAAACAGGAATTCCTTGCTAACTGTGTAAAAGTTCCTAAACACTAAGAACAACTTAAAATATGTTCAGTATGAATGGAGTCACACTTTATTTACATATCCATACATTCATATTTCTTCTTTTCAATAATTGTGGCATATATAATTTTGTTTTGAAAACATGTTGGTCACTAATATTTGCTTTATTTTCTGTCTAAACCCATCTCAAATGAAGATTTTGTATTTATTTTTTTTTAATATGATATTAAGGCAATAACTGATGAAAGGAATTTCTTATAAGCATTTTCAATTGTCTTTAGCAAGGGTGTCAGTTGTTATGGAAGGCACTGTACATTGTATGAATATCTCATGTTCATAAACATTTAGTAAAGTTGCAACAACAAAGGACAGGAGCAATATATTCTCTCTTGCCTGTTTTTTTTCTTTTGCCATTTCTTCTCTGTCCACTATAAACCATACCATTTCCAACAGTGGTAAATACATTATCCTGTATTTTACAACTATTTGTAACCCAGATTTAAGGTTACCTTGTAGTTACACCAATTCAGTTTTAGAGTGTACAGAAAGGTCCATATATCTATGTAGAGCACATGCCCTTAAACCAAATGTTAAGTGCTGTTTGTAGTGTGCGTAGGCCAACACTTAACCTTCATTCGCTCCAGGGGTGCCATGGAGAAAAAAATTACATGGGAGGGGTTGTGGCAATCTGTAAAGATCAAGTTATGGTTGTGGAACTGCCATATACTCACAGACTCCCTCTGTTATTTAGTCAAAAGCTACATTTTATTCACTTCCGTAATTACATAACTAAGTATTAAATTATGTTTTTATAAAAATTACAGATATTTTTTTGGATTTTTAGAGGGTTTTTTTCCCAAAGGCAGGGCAAGAAACTGTACACACCACAATATTTTTTCTTCTCGTTCATCTCTCTTTAATACAGTCACAATGGAAAATTCAGAATCTACACTTTTGACAGTATATCTCCATTTGTTTGTAAGCTGAAATCATTTTAATTCTATGTTAGTATTAGCTGGTGTAAGTGGTCCAGTTCTTATCAAGACATATGTATTGGGTTAAAGTATTTCAGTTAGATCTAATCAGTGTGTGAGAGTTAGTGTATGTTGGTTTACTCCCAACTCAAACAAGTTCAGTCTGTGTTGTTTTGGGCATGTTCAATAAAACCTCATCTGTGGTTCCTATCTTCCTATTTTTGCACAGGGTCTCCAAACCTGTCACCAAACCCAGTATCTCCAGCACACAACAACTTAGGTAAGGTCTTTAGGAGTGCTCAACAGTGTGTGTGTGTGTGTGTGTGTGTGTGTGTGTGTGTGTGCGCGCCCATGTGTGTGCGTGTCCGTGTGTGTGTGTGCATGCGTGTGTTTGGGTGTGCGTGTTTTCTGTGTTTTGAGTTTGTCCCTCCGGTGGCTGGCCCAGAGGAAGCCACAGCTAAAAGAACCTTTTGTCTTTTCTCAGTACGATCTCTGAAGCAGCACTTGGGACAAATACCGCCCACACTTCGTGTGCGTTACAGTATCCTGTCCCTCATTATCTGAAGTGAGAATCCCAAAGGGTGCTTGTCTTCCTTACTGCTGCAATAATAAATACCCCAGTTCCACATGCTTCAGCTGGGCGTTTACACTCATCAAGCCCGGAGCCTGAAGCCCTTTCATTCTTCTTTTCTTTTCTCTTTCCTTCATTCTTTTTTTTTTATTTCAACTTACAGGAACTTCTGGTGTGTTTATGAAGTTCTTGCCGTAAGGCAGCAATTTTCTTGGGTCCAAGTGATGGTGATGTTTCCACTGCCCTGGATTTGTATTTCTGGGAATCAGCTTTTGCAGTTGACATCACTGTGTCATCGATCTCCACCCATTTGTTATTTTTAAACCTTTTTTCCTGTCCTTTCTTGTTCCTTCCTTCTGTTGCTTTCTTACTTGTTTCTTTGTCTCTCCTCTCTCTCATTTCTCT
>JBBIGA010000040.1:19455683-19469013 GCA_037576975.1 Alestes dentex | reverse complement strand
TGTGAGTGTGTGTGTGTGTGTAGTCTTTATAATAATTTCTCATTTTAGTCAAGAAACATTTATATAAATTCCTGAAACCCTCTAAATTTATAGCCAGACTAAAAAACATTTTAAAAATGCACAAATGTCTTCCTTGTTTCTTGCTGTAAAGAATGTTTTGCTGTAAATAATTCTGCTGCTCTTAAATCACTGTCAGCAACTGGTGCCCCAGTACTTACAGTGCCCATGGCCTACTGCTTCTCATATATTCTGCATAGCAACGCCCCCCCCCACCCTCCAATTTTCTGCCCTGGCTGCCTTCAGCAACAGCACAGACATCAAAACGACAAGTGACAGAAACCACCTACCACCACTTTCCTTCTGAATATGTGGGTCTTTGGTCAAACCCCACTCTCACAAAACACATGAATGATTCAGCATCTCCAGAGCTCTTTGTAGGGGCTCCTACAGTGTGTACCCATCAGTGGTGAAAGATGACTAGTCAGTTCATTCATATTATTGAATATACCTATTTAGTAATATTCGGTTAAATTTGTACTTCGGTATTTTTAGATGACAACAGGCCTACTATTACTAACCTTAGAACATTCGTAAAAGAAAGAATCTCTTCTGTTTGCTCCTGTCTGTATTAGCCATTAATGTTGAGTTCCTAATTAATTTTTGGTGTTTAATTTTATTCTCTTGCGTTGATTTATACCTGAGCTACTTTGCTTTTGTTCACTCATCTAGCTTTAAAGCATCAAGCTCTTATTTTAGACCGAAAAGATCCCTAATGAGAGGAAAGGCACCCAACAAATGGCTTATAGTGGATGTACTAAGATGTTCCATTGTGGTTCTACTGGGAATCAGTGCTCTAGGAATTTACCTGATTCTTTTTTGCAGTTGTTAATTTCTTTTTGGTTTGTTTGTTTTTGGTGTTGTGTTACATTTACATTGCCTTACTGAAGAAAGTTTTGTAGCGTTTCTGTACAGCATAAAAGGCTACTTTACGCACCTTTAGTGGTCAGAGTTATTTTAGAATTTAAGGAAACACACAGGCACACCTTTGAGGTAGATAAATAAATAAATAAAATAGGTTCATTTCTCCCTGAACGTTCCTCTTTAATCAGTGGTGCCCTCTGTAGGCTGAAGATGGTACCACAGTGATCCACTGCCCTCTGGTGTCCTCTCAGTGATGTCATACAGAGTTTCAGATTGCTGACTCAAAAAAGGCCAAAAAAGCAACAGCCAGACAGGGCTGAGGCGGACATGTCTGACACACTGAGACTTTTTTGGGGCGGCGGGGTCATTTGCTTCTTAAGCTCATTGTTTAAAGTTCTTTGATGGCCATTGTTCACCAAAAAATTCAACACCTGGTTTCCCTCTCGCTGAGTTGCAATGCAAGCTACCATTAATGCCTTATGTTACAGTCATGTATTGTGTTACTGGACACATTCCAGCTAGACATTCATGGCCAGCTGAATGAAGGTTCTTGTCTTGCAGCTTAAACGTATATGTCAGTGTGCATGAGAGGGCATGTGTGTGTGTGTGTGTGTGTGTGTGTGTGTGTATGCATGTGCATGTCACAGTCTCAGCAGTTCCACTAGTTAATGGTTAATTCACTTTACACTGGACAGTTTTACAGACATATGCTTTTTTACAGTAATGACTGCATTTTTACATTGTACGTTAACACAGCGCTGGTTGTTACAGGGGTTTCTTGTCACAGTGCACTTTTAACTAAATCTTAAGTTTAGAAAGCAGAGGTTCCGTGTTATTAAAGAGTCCATATCACGGAAAACCACATTTTCCTTAATGTTTTTAATTAAAAAATGCCAGTCCATATATGGGAACTATACTTGTGATTTTATTGCATATGTAATTATGCCCAATACATAACTTGTTTAAAGCTAAGGACTATAGGGAAAGTGTTCATGAACAACTGAAGTATGTTTGTGGTACATAAAACCTCAAACTTTTTGGTTACAATAAAAAAAAAGAAGATCAGAATACACATCAACAAGGCTGCTAAACATGGGATAAAAAGGGGTATAACGTTTTGTTTGTGCCCTTTCCTCAAGGCATGCCTTAGTAAACTCTCCCTTGTAGAGTTGGTTGTGACTTGCACCGTAAAAAAATAATTACGGTTTTTAAGTTTTAATTACAGTTTTTGCTGCTCTTTCGTGACATTTTCCCATCTTCTGACCAAAACATGAAAATAGCTGAATGAAAGTCAGAAATGTTAACCGACAAATTGGATCCCTGTTTCTACTCACATGAAATGTTTTTGCACTTGTTTTATCTTCATGATAGGTTTATTATATGGTAAAGGTTTATTATTATGAAATGACTTCATAATGTTCCAGTCATTTTGTGTAGCACATGTAGCTTTTGTTAAAAAATAGGCTGATTGTTTGATAAAAGGATTATAGTTAAAAATGTGATAACCCACCCTCCACCCCCTTTCTGTATGTCATTGTATTTGATTATAGTGAAATTATTCTTGTACGTTTTATGTCCATGTTGTATGCAGTTGGTCCTTGTCTTTTCAGTGCTGTTTTACTGTCATGAGCACTCCATGGCAATAAATATCCTATGTTGAACATGAATTTGTCTCTGCAGAATTCGTAATGTTGAAGGAAAAATTGTACCTGCAGTGATAGCCTGTATCGCCCAAGGCAGTGACATTTCGAAGTTGTCTTTTAGCATTAAATGGAATGTCCCAGTACATCCTATCCCATCTGTCTTTTAAAAAGTGTTCATGTACACTCTGTTAGCTGTCCCGAGCTGATGATGACGGACTGGTGGGGAGGTTAAACTGAACAGATGACTCCACTAAACTCCCCCACAACCCGCTGACAGTAACATAAAGGTCACCGATGACGGCCACTGCCTTTGTTGGTAAACAAATTAATCTTCTCAAAGGTCGCCATTTGTCCCGCCTTGCTTCTCTCTTCCCACTGTTTCTCTCACTCTGTCTCTCTCTCTCTCTCTCTCGCTCTTCCTCCTATCTCTGGTCAGGAGGAAAATCTGTCAGAGCTGGCCGATGGTCCACAGATTGCCGTGGTATCAGCATTCTGCAGCAGTACTGCACACCTGATTGTGGCGTTGCGCGCCGCTGCGCCACAGCTGTCCCAGGACAGAAGCTTCTACATGCCAATAGAAACAGTGCTCGCCTCTCCAACTGGTGCTCGCTGGACACCTGCCCACCAGAGTCCTGCTAGCCAATACCACCCACCCAGCCTTAGGCCTTCTGTCCAGGATAGAGACAGAAGCTGCTGTTCTCTTTCCTGTGTGGAGATGCATCTGCCTGCAGAGTTACACTGTCATTTAGGGCCTCGCTCTGTGGGATACTCAGAGCAAAGGAAAAGTTTCTGTCCCTCTCTCACTGCATTCGGAACAGACCCCCAGTTACTGCTCCCTGTGTTGTGGTGGTATTTAGTGTGGGAATTAGTTGGTTCTGTGATCTGGCCCTTTCAGGTGAACATTCTTATCTGAACAGCCTTTTTTCCTGTTGTTTTTGCTGTAAACAAAGATGGCCTTTTTAGGCCAAAAAGACAACTGTGAGATACCACTATGAGAAAATAATGAATGCAAAATAATAAATGCAGAAAAGATAGAAAGTTCAATTGTGGGGTTCTGTACTTTTGCACTTGTGGTCTAAATTGATTTGTTTAACTGTTGTATCTTTATTTAAATAGTCTAAACAGGAAATGCAGAAACACTGTTATGTGACTGAACTTTGGCTGATATTGAAAATGTCTGGCAGCACTACTCAAGTAAGAGCTGTTTTAGCATATAGAGTCAGTTATTTGATACCTGAGTCAGCTGATCTGAATTACTGAGAGGAGCAACTTACATCAGTACTACACTTGAAAATCTGGAGCACTGTATAAATCACATAGGGAACAGAATTAGTGAGTTGAGGTAATGATTTTGCACATCACACTGTAGCAGTAGTCACTTTATATATTGAGCATATGGGAAGGCGTTGCCGTTGCTCAATATATATATGTGCACTTTCAGAGACTGTGTACAATGTACAGCTACAGCATTGCATTGCTTTGTTGTTGAAGTGGTCCAAAATGACTTCAAATAAAAGAAAACTTTTTTCCTTTTCCTGTATAAAGTAGTTTTTTTTTTCATTATTTGTACGTATTGTAGCGTATTGTGTTTCCAATATTGTAAGAGTGCACTGGATATTTTTGATCAATTTCAAATGACTAGGTGGCCTCCTAAAATAGTGTAAAGAGTAATGAATAGGACACAGTTTCAGTCATATACCAACTGTTCTTTACTGTTTTTATCTTATTTTTATTATATTACCTACACCAGTCCACCACCAAAGACTCTCATGCAGCTCTTTTCTGTTCTCAGAACAAAAGTCTTGAGAATTCAATTTTACTTCAGCAGCTGCCAGAGCGCTGATTAATGGCTGCCCATATTCCTGCCTGCTGAAAGGCAGCCATTTTGAACGGTGGAGAAGTCCAGGCAGTGACCCGCAACTAATAACATTCTACTTGAGCAGGCTATCGAGCGCAAAGCGCCACTGTTTATTGTGCTGCTTGATGGCGGTATGGGCCATAAGTGAGACAGGCCAGGGGGTTAATAATCTAAACTTTGGGCTTTCCCACTCCTGTGTGCATCAGGGGAGAACAGTGACCTGGATAATATACTGGGAGTGCACTGAATTGATTGTAACTGATGAACAGTAAAGTATGTGGGAGTTGAGAGGCCTGTGGAATGGTTTCAGATTTAAAGGTTAGGTCTACACATGGTTTAGTGGCTGTGTGTAATGTATCACAAACTGCCATGTGTACAGCTTCTTTCCTGATATCAAAAGTAATTCTTTACAAATCTCAATACACCATGTTTAAAAATACCTACAGTCCACATATGGTTGGCAAAAAATAGTCTATATCAGGCACAATTCAGTTTTGTATTCTTGGAAGGTAGCAGGCTAAAGGGGTAGAATAGTGAATAATATTTTAAGAAAAAGCCTAAACTGACCCACCTCGGGTACAAAAAATAGGGCAGTATGTAAATAGCATATGTACATTTTCTTTTGATTTAATGGTTCAATTAGTGGTGAAGTTCTTTTTCTTCTCTTTCTACCTACTTTGTCTTCTTCTTCTTCTTCTTCTTCTTCTTCTTCTTCTTCTTCTTCTTCTTCTTCACTTTTATTGTACTTTCTGCCATGGGAGAATATGACAGCCTATAGAACCCCTTTGTGGTTTTTGATCAAATCTGGCACAGTCCAAAATATCCAGGCACCAGACTTGATATGATCGCTGTCATCCAATTAAATTTGATGGAGAAAACACCAAAAGAAAAACCGAGCCATATGTTGGCAGTGCTTGGTCAGAGTCATGCCAAACTTGGTACACTTTATTGCCAAAGGGATTCCTGGATGCCCACCAAGTTTCATGAAATCTGGCCACATGGGGGTGCTGTACCAGAAAAACAGAGAAAAAATAATATAAAACCAGTGCAGATGTTTCAACCAAATTTCTGGTGCATCATCACAGGCCCTGTTCACATCTGGCACTAACAACTTCTTGGGTGACAAGGGGACAGTGCAAAGTACAGATGTGAACACACTCAGTATACTTTGATCACACAGAACAGATGCACTGTGCGGTCTGGACTGCAAAGGGCTACACACTCTGTTAGCTGTGTGTATTCAAATATGTTCTAGGCCACAATGAAGGGCTGCCTGATCTGCTGACATACTCTGTGTAAGTATGTATTCATTCATACACAATCACCGTAATAATATTTGTTTTGATTTCTTCTTATTCTCTATTGCTTTTAGTTGTTTGTTTATTGATTTATTCCTTCCAGCTGAGATTAAATTATTTTTTAATCTCAGCCAGACTAGGTACAAAGTGCACTGCTGCAACAAAATTTGTCTTTGATGAGTGGAAATGATGTATGTGATTATTTGCATGCAGAGCTGGGAAGTGAGATCAGTGGAGACACATTCTAATAGCAGTCTAATGCCTCATTTTCATGTTGGTATTATTACTACTGTTAGTAGTAGTAGTATTAGTGGTGTTGAGTATTGGATTTTGGTGACTGTGTGGTTTAAGATTAAAAAGGCGCATGTTGTAATCTTGTCAAGATGACCAATTCTTCTAACTTTATTTGTTTTTTTAGCTGACAGACCAGTTAATTCAAAGCAACACATACAACACCAGAGGTTCTCAAATGATTTTCACATCTGCCTAACAGCTTGATTTTTTTTCTCCAGCATACCAATGTCACTGTCGTATCAGACATTATCTGGAAGAAATGAGGAACAGTTCAGTGGGAAAACGAGTCGGAAAAGTATGAAGGCAGCATATTCGTTAAGTAGTGGTGTGTTGTCCTTGCGGTGCGCCAGCAGGGCTGCGGGGAGCAGTGGAACAGACCCTGGCTGCTAATGAAACACTGAGGCGCTGGTTCTGGTTCTGGTTCTACTGTCGTCTTGGCTTGTCCCCCTGTCTGTTCCAGCCAGATGTTCTGTGTAGCTGCGAACGTGGGGTGCAGTTTCAGCCCTGTGGATATAGTCTGCAGTTAGTGATTAACTCAGGACAGCTGGTGCGACATTTGAAGACATGATGTATTGTAACAGACTGATAGGCAAATGTGTGGAATGACAATGAGAGATGTAGTGCTGAAATGCAGTATATTGCAAAATCTTCTTTATATGATTTATTGGTCCATAATTTGATGCAATAATCCACCGAATTGGTGGCTGGCTTAGAAACTAGACCTTAAAAGGCCTGTTTTTACCCCATCTATAATATTTGTTTGGCTTTCTGTTCCAAATTTTTATGTTTTCCAGCCTCTCTTCATCTCTTAGAACAAAACAGGCTGTTTCTGTTACCCTAAGACAGATATATGTAAATGACCTCTGTTCTGATTGGCTGCTCTGTATCATGCCTTCCTCAAAACGCAATCCAAGCACTTCAAAGCAGTCAGGAACAAACTGTTGAGTTCAGACTGAAATCCTTAGAGACACTGAGAAAATAACCTTCAGGCACTCCTTTCAGATGTCTGGATTGTTTGAAAGGCTATTACAGATACTGAGATTTGCCTCTCGATAGCCAGGAACAGCACAATGTTTCATTGTTTTGCCCACATGTCCTGTTCCAATAAATCAGCACATATCGCTTACATGTGAACAGGTAGGCTAAACTACTAGAGGCTGAAATATATACAAAACCGTGCCAATGTCTTTGAAAGCAATTCAGGAAGCCTGGAGATGTATTCCTCAAAACTAAGGAAAAATACAGGAAAGTATGAAACAAAGTATGAAGAAATGAGGGGGTGCTCAAGACTTTTGCACAGTACTGTATGAATGGTCAAAACTAAGCTGTTTTTGCAGCGTTGATATATATTGACTATTAAGAGACCAGGGAATGTCATGTTTCCAAACATGAAATAGTGTGTCACACCTTTGTCATTTAAAATCAGAAGGGAAAACTCAGTTTTCCTTGATATGGGCTCTTTAAATTTGAACCAAGAAGAATTGCCAGCTTCAAACAGTTTCATCAGAGAGAGAATGTACAAAAGCTTTGACTAATGAAAGCGCTTGAAGGAAGGGTTTTGCTTTGGCAGATGTCTGAAGCAGAGCAGAAACACATGGCTAGAGTGGAGAGTTGAGCTGGCACTGTCCGCATGCTAAAATGGGCACCAGGAACAGCAGCTGCAGGCAGGGTGGCACTACTGGCGTCAGCATCTGCAGAACACAGGACTATAGCAGGACAGAGGTGGATACAGTCTGCTGAACTGCAGCTTTACTCACTGACTTTCTAATTCTGGTTTTAATCTCTCTCTCTCTCTCTCTCTCTCTCTCTCTCTCTCTCTCTCTCTCTCTGTGTCTCAATCTGCTTCTCTTTCTGTCTGTCTCTCTCTTTCTCTCTAAAATCATAGTGAGTTTCTGCAGATTCATAACACTGTAATCACTTTCTTTTCCGCAAAAAAGGCCACACTTACCAAGGACGAAGAAGAACCATTTTTCTCGTTCCTTAGGAAGTCTACTTTTCATGCCTTTTGTAAAGGTTCTGCCAAGAACTGGGATGGTTTTGTTTTATCTGGCATCAAGAAGCTCAGACAACAGGAGACAATACTGACAGCTGCCTGACATGTACCACACACACACGCGCGCGCGTTAACATGCAGTGACAGACTTGAGAAAACTCATTATATTAAAGAAATTATGGTTACCTCATTTATTCTAATAAAAGAAGAACAAACTGCCACCTCTTTGCTTCATTCAGATTCAGTCTTGCATTTCACAAATGTTGAAGAGTCTTGAAGGTAAAGATTTTTTCACTCTTCCCACTATTGTATTTGTTCAGTTGTTCGGACACCCTTGACCAGATCAAGGGTGTCTGGTCTTATTTACAAAAGGCTGGTGTGGCTGCAGATTTTCATTCTAGACAGGGACATCACTTAATTCTGCTTATTTAAATAAGGGATGTGCAATCACACTAGCCACTGGTGGATATGACTGGACATCCCTTATTTAAGTGGAACACTGTGATTCAGAATGTTTCTCCCAGACTGGTTCTAATGTAATACTTAATACTTAACAGATTTAATAAAGACACATTCATTTAATGCAACTGCCAAATCATTACAGTAGCACTTTCGACTTTTTACACTAGCACTTTTGACTGACTCTCACAAGAAAACCTGCTCTTTTTTGCAAATGCAAGCAATATTGACCTTTAGTCACTGAGGTTGAGGTTAGGGTAAGGTTTTAATATACGCATGTTATTACTCCGCTACAAGAGTAAGGTCCTCATAAATACACTAATTCAAGTAAGTATGTAACGTTCATTTTATTTTAGTCCATTTTCCCCCTCTGATTTACTGCTAGTAACTTCCCTCCTGCTACCTGAATCTAAGGTGTTCGCACTACAGCACCAAACTGAGATGGTAAAGATTTACTTGTTCTGAGTCACATGAATCCAGCCATCACATATTTCCAACCCAAGCAAAACCAAACATGGCCTCTTAGACTCCCAGCCAAGGATGGCAGTGGCATCGGCAGGGATTAAACTCAGGATCTCCCAAAGGCTGGGCCAAGACAGCTGTGCTATTCGAGAGCCTGGAGACATTCGTTTTTTGTTAATTACACCCATCAAGGTCTCCTTAGTAGTGACCCCTCCTTGGAGAATTTGTGTAAAAATCTTGCAGCTGATTTGGTGAACAATGTTTTTCTTTCTGTGTTAAAACAAAAACAGATGGTCAGCCCTGTAGCGAATCCTTGCATCTCTGAAGAGGAAACTTTATAGGAGAAGGAAAAGCCGTTCCTAACTCTAGTGTACATTTATTTAACAAGAGGGTATTCTAATTAAGTCTGCATCATCTCTGTTAGCCCGTTTGTCTTCAAATGCAAAGGACAGCAGGTAATTTCACATGGTGAAAAGCACTGGAGCTACAAGCTTTTGACCCATCAGGAGTGATTTGTTAGCATGTCTGTGTGCCTTTATACAGGCTTTATAAGCATAATAACCCCCCTGTCAATGATCCATGTTTGTGTTGATCTCCAGCAGCTGGCAACCGACTAGAAAGACTTCCAGGAGGGCCATTACACAGCACCCATCATTACAGCTCTCTCTGTCTGTCTGTCTGTCTTTCTGTCTCTCTCTCGCTCTCTCTCTCTCCATGGCATGAACACGCACACACACACACACACACACACACACATACACACACACACACACACACACACACACCCATCACAGCCTGGAGACGGCCTGCTCGTCTTATTCAAATTGGTCTCGGCAGGAAAATGCGTTCATGATGATGGGGATAATAGCAGAGGAGAAAAGAGCGAGACTTCAGCTTCAAACACCATTTAATTTGGAGATTAAGCAAATAAAAAGCCATTACGGGCAGCCTTACTGCAGTAGCAGGCTGCTGTTACAGGCCAGTATCCACTCTCATTTAACAGAAATGAGCTATAAAAGATTGGTATAGGGTGTGTTGGTGTTTTTAAGTGCATATATTTCCATCCCTTTGCTCTTCCTTTTCCACTCTTTATGGAGGTCTGGAGTGACAAATGGTTTATTAATGCAGGTTAGGCCCATTTTTTTGTGTGATAATAGATATGTTGTGATTGCGCGTTGTGAAGGAAAGGGCTTGAATATGCAAAGAAATCCATTGCAGTTTTAATCAAATGTGCAGTCAACACGATTAGCTCCAACGCCTGATATTATTTAGATCTAATTACCAGCAGATGGTCGCCTTATCTGCATTTAGGGTAAGTGAGCCAAGAGATGCGGCAGGCGCAGGAATCATTAGGAAGTTGAGCCGCGGGTTTTTTTTTTCTCCCCTCCACTCACCTCTTACACGCTGTAATAGTCATCATCCAAATGTTAATTAGTGCTACTTTAATTATTTAATTACATGTGTGCTCTTCATGCCGTGTCTCCTCTTCACTCACGCTCTTCTTTCTCTCTTTCTCAGAGCTCAGATTTATATCTGTGCAGAAATGCATTCTTTAGTCTTATGCTCCTCTACTTCATACGGACCTTGCCAAAGATTTTTATAGGGATGTCTCTTCATACATTCAGCAGAAAACAGGAAAGCTGACTGACGTGTGCAAAGAGATGCAGTCGTGTGTGTGTCTGTGTGTGTGTGTTGTGTTTAGAAAGCTATAGGTCACCTGGGGAGAGGGAGATAAAGGAGCTCTCCAGGATTCCAATGAAGCCATACGGATTATATCAGCTATCAGCCTTATTGCTATCGCTGATCACTTCATTTTCAAGCATGCGCTTTTAAATGGCAACACTGATCCTGCAGGAATTTCATCAGCACTTCAATTGGTATAATGTAACTGCTCTAGTGAGGAAATTTCCTGGGGAATGGGCCATTCCACTGTAGCCATGGACCCAACATCCTACTTGTAGACAACTTACAACTTGCAACATGCAACCTGCATAGCGGTATGCCAAAGTTTGAACACCTCCAGTGAAATGACACGTTTTGTTCATTTTCTTCATGGAAACTCTTATACAGGAAACACAGTTTAATGAAGAGCATTTTTCTATTTAAAAAAATACAAGCTCTTTTCAGTCATTAATTCATTTTCTGAATTTGTTTTGTGAGTTTGTTTATCCTGAACCAGGGTCACAGAGAAAGCGGTCATAGGGTGAAAGGTGGAGAAATACAGTCCATCGCAGAAAATCTCAAATTTTGGGGAAAAAACTACAATGTTATACAGCTGTTTTCCCGCTATAGGACGAATATTCATTTTCTCTTCTATAAAACATGTCGTTTTTCTGGGGATATAAACATGCATACAGCCGTATATGTACTTAGTCTTCACTGCTGGATCTTTAAGAGATTCTGACCAAAACTGATCAAAACAAGCCTTATATACTGAGATGAACGTTTTTAGGTACAAGGGGGCCTCGAGTTACAGCAGTCTTGACATACGACATTTCGAGTTTACCACGCTCACTCCCACTCCTATTCGACTTACACCATTTGTCTCATACTTACAGACTACTTGGGTGAACTAGTTTGTTTGTGCCCAGCGGAAGAATACGCAGTAACGCGGCATATGAGTGAGGGAGTTTTCCTTTTCCTTCTTCCGTGGCTTAGTTGTGTTTTTATGATTTTACAACTGTGTTAGGACTGGTAAGTGACTTAGGCTAGGGTGTGTTTCGGGTTCCATCACTGTCGAAGGAACAGATCTGTGGCATAACTCGAGGACCCCCTGTATTGTCATATTATCAGAAACACCCACCACACTTAGGTGCGCTTAAGTTTGTAGATACTGTAGTGCCGAACTCATCAACCACCCTCTGCCCTGTTTATCAGTGGAAAATGACCACCAAGGGACCACCACCGACCAGATATGGCAGACTATTTTTATCACAGCAGTGACACTGACGTGTTGGCATTACTGAATAAACTGGCATTTCAAGGTATTTGATATGTGCATCGTATATGGTATCTGTTCCCATTCCGAACCGTTCCAGGACTTGTGTTGGCCCTGTATATGAGCTTGAAATGAATCCTGATGCACTGGAATTCTCCACCACCGTGGGCCAAGGTTTGCAGCTCCACATAGCGAAAACAGCAGTGTCTGAGTCAAAACTGTATTCCCAAGTCTGTGTCATCTTTCAGAATCTTGTCAGATTTAATTTACAACAGATGCATCTGTAACGACTGCAGAATCTTAACCTTTCTACACTGAGAACCAAGGGTTCAGAAGCTTTCATAAGGTGTTTCTGAATGAGTGTATGTTTTAGTAATGGGGCTTAGCAGGTTCGTCTCTTTTTCACTCTGGCTGTGGCACGGCGTGCAGTTCCCAGAATGTCCTGCAGAAGGCACTGCTGCAGTCCTGTCAGTCCGTGCAGCCATGAATTCTGCCCAATTCCCTTCAAAGCTGGACATTTTCACTACAGTTTGAATATAATTGTTAAATAAATATTAAAATTACGAGTCAGAAAGTGCAGAAGTAGAATGCACTCATTAAGGTCATTGTACAAATTCATGTTCTTATGTTTTAGTTACAGTTACACAGTAATAATAGAATCATATACATTTACCTTCTAAACTCAGTACTGGGCAGGTGTTTAGACTTAACTGATATTTCAAAGTGACATTTGATAATGTTTTCATTGTAACCTGGAAGATTAGAACCTTTAGTGTTAAAATGTGCAGTATTCTTATTTTGGCATTTTCTAAACCAGACTGAATTGAACCCTAATTCAAAATATATGTATATTAAATGTCAGCACACATTGATCAGTGCATCCCTAGTTTTACTGACTATGACTTTTTGCGAGTCCATGGTTGTTTGTGGTGTCTAACTCCACCCATTTCAGTTGTTCCTCTCTGAACTTTACTGTCATGAATCAAGCAGTTCATGTTCCAGACAGGTTTTACTCAACATCCGCCCCAACCGAAGGCTCTTTTTCTGCGAACTTCATGACTGTGCATTCTTCATGATGTTGTTTTCTTCACTGAGAGGAAGAAAGTGCAGAGACAAGTGATTTTTCCCACTTCCTCTCAATTTTTCTTATTGATTCAGGCTCCTCTTTGAAGTTAAATTTGCCCCACATGTCAGGGAGATGAATCTGTGTTGGCGTACAGCCCTGACAGAAGGGGTTTGTTCCGCGCAGGCTGCGTAAATACAGATGTGCAGTAATTAGCTCTGTTCTCAAGGAGTTCAGTCTTTACAGCAAAGATATAGAGTATCTCACTGTGGCAGTGTAGAATATCATGATGTGGTATCATTATTGATGAATTTATATCACTGTTCACTTTTATGAGTGTATATTGCATTGCTATGTTTTAGATACTTTACAATAACACAATAATTCACAATAATGACATA
>JBBIGA010000040.1:19443852-19455583 GCA_037576975.1 Alestes dentex | reverse complement strand
ATGTTTTTGGTCTGTTATTGCCCTTCCTTATGGCCATAATAAAGTCCAGAATTACGTTTGAAAAATAAAGTGTCATGTAAATCAATCAGTAATGTGTGTGTAATGTGTAGCTCATGTGTGTGTGTGTCATCCGGCACAGGCTGGACACCATTAGTGGCCTGGACTGTTCAGTCTACTGCTGGGTCAAAGGTTTTTGTAAAGAGGGCATTTTCTGCTTGAAACTAGGCACAGGCCAGAAAAACATGGATTTTGTTTGAAGAATATTCGATGTTTCTTGCTAATGTCATTTTCGTCTGCATGCGATTAAAATCCTTTTACATAATTTTTGCTCTGAATGACACACCACAGGCTCCTGTCTTTAGATAATTTGAGTGGGTTGGACCCATAATTATAGTGTAATTAGTGTAGACTGGGCTTTGATCTGTAGGCCTGTCTGCTGCGTGCTGTATGGGGACCTTCTAGGAAAGCCCTTGCACGGTGGACAATAGCTAATATTACGCGGTGGGTCCACACTTTGGGCAAGAGCAAGAGCCATAATTCGGGGCCTATCTAATAATCCTCTCCTGCCTTTTTCCTCCATTCTCCCGCAATTATAGGCTCTTCACCCAGCAGCTTATTTGTGCCAGCAGTTAGCAATGCATTGATTTAATATGTTTGTAATCAGTACATACAGCCTCAGGACACAAAATGTAAATTCTTTTTTTGTTGTTGTTTTTTTTTTTCAGAGGCCTACAAAGTAGCCTTTGATTTTCTGTCACGCGTTAATTACTGTGATTCGCCGCTAGATGGGAAGCTTTTGTAAACTAATTACGAGGGTGATCATCGTGTAACCACGAGCATGTTGTTTTTCACCTTGGTTTAATTTCGCTGTCCAAGGCAGCGGCTGCCACCCACCTCGCAGTAAGCTCCTGTACTCCCAGCCGCACCCTTGAGCTATTACCTTTGCTAATTCAGTGTTGGGAAAGGTGGGGGTGGTTGGGGGGGCTATGTGGTGACTGTATCCGACCCAAAAAATGGTCGTGGTATCGGCGCTGTTAATTACTGGAGTAAACGGTTGAGACGCTGCCAGGGACCTATTGCGGAGGGGCTTTCAATTGTGTTTCCGCCATCTGGGGAGAGCTGAGAAGAGAAGAGAAGAGTGGGAGAGAGAGAGAGAGAGAGAGAGAGAGAGAGAAAGAGAGAGAGAGAGAAAGAGAGAGAGAGAGAGAGAGAGAGAGACAGGCTTGATAGCTCGTCTACAGCCTCAGGGTCTGAGGCCATATGGAGACAGCACTTTGCCTGCGCTTTATTGCACACCTTGCTGTTTTAATCAATAGCAAGCTCGCTCACACGATGCCGAGATCAGGGGTTATTGCTGGGGCTATACGGTGTCATTGGACTATTTGGTCTGCTTTGTTTCTGTTCTGACTTTGTGTCAGCCCAGTTCTGCCCTTTCACTCGTCTGCCATCGATGGACTATTCATAAGGCTCGCCATTAGCAACCGGTGTAAAGGCACACAGGCCAAAGCCCTGGTGATAATAAAGGTTTGTGCTACTGTGTTTAGTTATTACTGATTCATGTTTTTGCATGATATTTGTGCAGATCACATCACACTTTTGTCACAGTTTTTATCTTTTTTTATTCATATTCAGTATTTTATCTTATTTTATTTAGTCATTTCTTTTTATTCTCTTCCTGTAAAGCACATTGAATGACATTTGTGTATGATAATGGGCTGTATAAATAAACTTGTCTTGACTAATTATAGTACAGAGAGCAGTTGGCACCTGTATGTCAAAATTGAAGCCTGGACAGTACACTCTTATTTGCTCATAAAAAAATAATAACATTAGGATGACTTATAATAATATAAACACATCAAGTGACTTTTATGTGTAAAAAATATTAAATATAAACAGGCACATTGAGGAAAATTCTGGAACCTGTTCATCTATCCAACTCACAGTATATCAAATATTACTTTACATAATTATTCTGATGATTCACTACTGGAAATACACTTCCCACCCTGATGAATGATGTAAAAAAAAAAGGTATACAAAAAATGACTGGCAAACAAAATCAGGCCATCCTGGTTCTTCACAGTGCGCTCATTCTCTTTCCAGTTGGTTTAGTCAAGCCGTCATGGCAGCTACAGCTTAATGTTACAGTTTCTGTTAATGGCATATGTGGAGTGTGTGTTGGATGTAATGTTACAGCTTGTAATAATGGTGATGGTGAAAGTGTAAGTGCCACAGCTGTAGCCCCAGCCCACGGTCCCCATGCTCCAACAGCCCAGGGCCCTAAAGGGCCCTCTCCAGCCCGGCCGAGAGGAACGCTGAGAGGCCCCCGCTATTCAGCAGCCTGTGTGCTCGTTGCTTAATTACTGTCTGCGCTGGGGGCTCGGCAGGAGGGCAAGTCAGAAAACTCACCATGAAGAGCATGAGAATACACCCTCATGTGAGGAAGTGGAGAATAAAAACCAAATGCCTCACTGCAGACACAATAGGGGGGTTAGAAAGAGAGAGAGAGGGAGAGAAAAAGAATCAAAGAACAATAGGGTTTACTTACCCTTTTCTTTTTGGTTACTGCAGCGGAATTGAAAATACTTACTTATAATACATACTTATAATATATTTGTCACATGTAGTATTACATATACATACTACATGTGACAAATATTGTGTTTACACATATGCATGTCTGTCACATATAGTCACTTTTGGAACTATATACACCATATGCATTTACTGTCCAATTTATATACACCATATGCATTTTATATACACCATATGCATTTACTGTCCAATTTATTAGACATATCTAACCTGTCATCCTATAAACAGTAATTAAATGTGCAGAAATGCTTTCACTGTAGAGGATATGTGCTCATGTGCTCAATCAAGCAAATGTATTTTGACTAGGGGAGCTCAGACTATTGCACATGGCTGTATGTAAAATGTATTTATGGGACATATGTTTGATGTCATGTCCAGGGAACGCATAAAAAAGTGTGTGTAAGTCTGTGTCTGTGTGTGTAAGTGAGTTGTGGAGAAGGGGGAGGGTGGTGGTTGTGCTAAGTGTGCCTCTTGTTGATCTAACTGTTTGGACCGTTACATTGCCTGAAGCGATGAAAGATTGAAAGATGGAGTGTGTGAGTGTGTGTGTGTGTGTGTGTGTCTGCACATGTGCTGTTTCCTCCAGGCATTTAACATTGCTGACATGTGAAGGCCTCTGGGGACGTTGTGGGCTGCTGGACTTCACATAATGGACACGAGTATCATTCACAGCAGATGATTTTTAGAGACGAGGCCCATACAGCATCCCTGAACAAAGTAAATGGGACGCCCTTATGCACTTATTTACCAAACATCACTCTCAATTCATGAGACTTAAACTATTTTGTGACGACGTTCTGAAAGATCATCTGATCTTGGATTCACCCATTTGTAACTGCTACTTTGTACCATCAGATGTGGTAATGCAAATAAACATATTTTATGCTCATTGTCAAGCTTGAAATAAACATAAATGAACAAAAATATGGTTCTTCAAATTGCAGTCAAGAGCTTCAGTTCTTTAAATCGCAGAAACTCTCACACTATCAAAGACTATTTTTCTCTAAAGACTCTGAGGGCTGAAAGTCATTGAAAAGCTCACAGTCTCTTACACACTGCATTTCCAGCAGTTCACACAGAGAGCAACACGGTGTTCACACTGATGGAGATGGAATTCCATGACGGAGACATCACATATATTAACATATATTGCACATATATTTTATATGATGGGAAATATAATGTTACTGTTGTATCATTTTTATAGCATTTTAAAATGTCAGTCATTATTTGGGTGAACGTTTCTCTAAAAATCAACCAAAATTTTGGAATAAATCTTACTTCATTTCTATAAACCGAAGTTAAAAAATGTTTTTGCGTGTTATATGTGTGATACAAGGTTATGGCAGCAATATTTATATAATTTCACTGAACAAAAAGTGTCACATGTACAACTTCTTTATTTCTTCCAATACTTGGACAAGCAAAGCCTGAACACCAGCAACAGTGCATTATTTATTTAATCTTACAAAGGAGTATCAATGTCCAAAATAAACCAATAAACCAAACCAAAAATGACTAAAAGCCATTCAAACATTAATACTTCAGTATTCAATTTAACTGAAAGCTTAAAAAGGTCCTACTCACTTTCGTCTTAATCATTAACTTCCATCAGGCCTGCTCTTTCAGTCCTGTCAGCCTCCTTTAGCTACTATTTCTACCTCTGCTTGTCGGTGTAAAGACCCATCAATAATATTATTTCTAGCTCTAGCACTCTCTGTGGAGTTTACTAAAATTACTGCTTAGCCTGAAGAACACTTCACCTGATATTCTAATTTGAACACTAGGATCTCAAATTGAGGTCTTTTGATTTGGTGGTCAGACCAAGTGTCCCTGTTCTCCCAGTGAGGGACCTTTGGGTGTCATATCCAGGAATGTGAGAGTGCTATGTTTTGCGTGGACATGAAAACAAAGTTAGTGGAAGAGTGAACTACAGTGGGTGGAAAATGTCTTTCTGGACTGGTGTAATTCTTACTTTACAGTGTTAGTGCTCTCATTACAGTAAAACAGTCGAAACCAGGTATTATGGAACACATGTTCTCTGAGGAGCTTCTTCATTTCTTCTGTGTGATGAGTCATCAAATATTATGTCACAAATATTTTGGACATGAGAAAGAATATGTTTTTGCCATTTATCAGATTTCTGCATGAAAAGTATGATTGATTAATAATTGATGAAGAATCTCTACATCTGCTAGAAGTTTTGTGTGTCTTCGTTAACTTATATAAGGGTTGATGAATATGGATAACACTGTAGAACCAAACAACTGTTTTTCTTTTTACAATAATATTTCACAAACTTGTATTCATTTGTCACTGGAGTGGCTTGACAAGAACTCCTTATGTCAAAAATTCCAAAATGTGTTTTATGAACACATAAAACATTCTTCAAAATAAAACATCCTTTATGGTTCTTACATTTACTGTTTAATTAAACCTCTAACATTCTGAGTTTTTTTGCACTTCTCATTTACAAAAATGTTCTTATCTTTGTAAACATGTTGTCTCATTCATGTATGCAGTGGACTGCAGGTATTGGTTGATTTTATCGATGTTCCTCACGAATGCAGGTTAACTGGAAGGCCAAGCATTGGAGTGCAGGTTCTCCATAGACAGTCATTAACACTCGGCTCCACTTATTGAATTTGTGAATTAATGCATCGTGCTGGGAATCTGCGGGCCGAGCCACCGTCAATTACCAACCTGGGGGACCACCTGCAGAAAGCTTAACACAGCAATTAACAACATAATTAAGTGCTAAAGTCGTCATGCCATTTCTTCTGCTGCAGGAACAAGAGTGGTATTGATCAGAGGAGGACCAGTTGACCCCTGATTAATCTGAGGATTGATCGACTTGCATGGGCATTCATCACCTGCTTCAAACCAGAGAAGAACAGATTCAGGAGGGGAGCGGGAGAAGCAGTGTGGATGTGTGTGAAAAAGACATGGAGAGATGAGGCTGTTAAGCCAGTTGATGTGTCAGGGGTCCTGTGTTTGCATCATTAAGACACCGTATTACGGTTCAGTAAGGGTTTATGTTGTAGTGGTGGCCATGTTCCTCACAGGGGGCGCCAGTTGTGGGTGGCATAGGTAAATCAGACTCATAAAAGGACTTTACCTTATAATGGCTGGGATTTCCAATGCTTGTTATAAATAATACGTTTTTACTTGTTACCATGAAGCTATAATATTCTTATAAATATTTTATAACACTATTAATTTCCTTTCCAACCACTGTAAGGCGCAAGTAAGACTTTGGAATGGGATTTACATTTACAAATGCAGTGCACCATAAATATGTTTCAGCTGTTTTGTTCACTACTGTCAAATGACTGGTCTAAAGTCTCTTAGAAAAGATTCTTGTTACACACACTGATATTAAGAACCTACCAGACATAACAACAGCAGTGGTTTGTGTGTGTATCCACTGATCAACGTTACCAATGTGAGCCACATCAAACTGAGCAAATGAATTGATTTCAAAGTCGGCTAACTGTTTATTTCATCTTTTGATTTGCAGACCATGCTCTCAGTATTTGCAGAAATGATTGTCTCAATGAAGAAAAAATCTCAATGCTGCAAGGCTGTTCATTTGCTGAACAGATGCTAGTGTACAGCATGGGTTAAATGCTTTTCAAGCAGCTCTCCAGGAGCATAATCACTACAGATGTGTCCTGAGCCAGCAACATACTGCCAGAATGTGAAATATGCATCATCAAAACATTTCACTTTCTTAGTGAAATAATACCAACAATGAAACACACGGCTGCATCATCTAGCTTGCAGTCTGCTGGGGTTATATGATAGTAAACAGTGACTTGTGCTACTGAAGGTTTTTTAGAGGCCCCATGTGCAGGCCTCCCATGGGACCTGTGAGATGGAGAAACAAACAGGAGATAGGTGGGAAAATGGGGTGATGGAACATCAAATAAGGTGCCAGATCTTATTGTGTCAATAAACTAATCCACCTTTTAGGGTCTGACCCCTGACCTCCAGACCCTGGACAATCCAGGAACATGATAGAAGGTCCCTAGAGAGAGAAAAAGAAAGAGAGCGAGCGAGCGAGAGAGAGAGAGAGAGAGAGAGAGAGAGAGAGAGAGAGAGAAAGAGAGAGCCTGTATAGCATTTTTATACACATGTAGTCTGTTTGCAGGTTGTTGTTTGCTTATATATTTAATTTAGTTATTACATGGAAATATAATTATGCACTACTATTTTTTTTTACTATTAATTTTCCATGAAAAGCAATGATTGACACTGACCTTATGGTAAATTAAATTATAATACCAGTAAATCTCCTTCCTCGAAATTTGGTAAATGTTTGTAAAAGACAAAATGCCTCTAGTGGACTATTTATGAGGCAATAAAAGCTTAAATGGTCCATCTCAAGATCGCGTTGTAGGACTTTACTGTTCTAATGTGTCCTACCGCTAGAGGGCAGCATTACACGGACAGGCAACAAAAGAACACTCCTCATTGCACTTTCAATTAACAAATGTTTACATCTTTTATAAATCATTCGAAACTTTACTTGAATCATGTATATATTTTAGTGGTTTTGTTATGAAACAAGGGCAATAGGAGATGAAAAGTTGGAGGTGGTAATACGTGTATGTGTGTGTGTGTGTGTGTGTGTGTGTGTGTGTGTGTGTGTGTGTGTGTGTATATGTGTGTTTGTGTGTATATATATACAGTACATACATATTATATACACTAATATTATATATTTATATATACCCATCCTCTTATGATGTGCTGTAAAAATAAGGCATACTGCCAGAGGCAGTGTGACGGTTTGGGCAATGTTCTGCTGGGTACAGGGGTTCAGATCAGCTACACCTCTTCATGGCAACAGCATTCCCTGATGTGTTTCCTGCCACGCTGCAAAAAACTGGTCAGGAATGGTTTGAGTATCGTAGCGAATAATTTGTAGTGTTCCCCAGAACTTGATCTGACCGAGCATCTGTGGGATGTGCTGGACAAACAAGTCTGATCTATGCAGGCCCACCTCACAACTTACAGGATTTGAGGGATCTGCTGCTATAGTCTTGGTGCCAGATACCACAGCACATCTTCAGAGGCCTTGTAGTATCCCTGCCTCTATAATTAAGAGCTATTCTGGCAGCAGGTGGGTGACACAATATTAGGCAGGTGGTTTTAATATTATGGCTGATTGGTGTCATATTTATATACAATAAGCAATATGTCTTTTGAAGATTAAACTGTTTTCCTTGTGTATTCTTACTGTCTACCTACCAAAACTCTCATTTGCAGGTTGTTGTGAATGAAAATGTATTGATTTTATAGTTTGGGACCAGCCCTACATTGTTTAGAAGGCAGTTGTATGTAATATTATCTGTTATACAGCTTATATTCTAGACATAATACATCAAAAGAACCAAAGCAGACAAAAGCAGAGGGGCATTCTGTCCCAGAACCTTAAAGTAAAGAAAGCCACAGACAGACAAAACCCAAACAGCAGGCTGCCCAAAGAGGCGCATGTACAAACCCCAGTGTCCATTCAAACCTCCATTTACATTCAAACCTGTTGCAGAAAACCATCTTGTTTTATTATAGCTGGAAGGCCAGCGGCAGGTCATGGGCATTTGCCCTTGTGCTCCGGGGCTGTATTGTGGCTTTGAGAGGGCCTCAGCTGCACGACTGTGGTTTTTAATGAGAATGTGGCGCTATAGAAAACAGGTAGAATCCCGGTTTGTATGTCAGTTGCCTTTGTTATGTTTGACAATGCGGTTTGATTCTTACAGACGTGGGAGACGTCCCTCTGGAGTCGGCCCATCACGCGCCTCCTACAGACAGGAGCCGTCTCGGGATCAATACAGCACTAAATCAGGATTACGCTTCCTTTCTCTGATACCTTAATCTGCACTTTATGTCTCTATGTAGTTTCTACCTATTGATCGAACATTGCACTTTGCTTTTATTAAAACCGGAATGGATGTGTGTGGTTTTTCATCATTGTGTTCAGAGGAAGATTTTTTTTTTTGCTTTGACGGTGAAGATACTCTTTTACTTATTATATTTACAAAAGAGACATTTCACATACGGAATTTTAGATTGTCCTCAAAAAGTAAAAAAGTTTCATTTTAAAGTAACCTTGATAATGCCTGTGGCTATAATTGAACCTTCTCTCAGTACAATATTATAATTTTTTTCTACTAACCTTTTTATATTAGCAATCATAGTTTGAATGTGACTGTTCATTTGTCTATGGGTGCACCAAAGAAGTGATGCATTGAACAGATCTTTTAGCTGATTTTCTTTTTTGATATCTAATACAGTAAACCCCCACTTTAAGGCAGATCAGCAGTTGCTGTTTCAGTCCAACACGGATTTATTCTGAGAACCGACTCTTATGATTGTTCGCAGGAACCCGCACTAGCAGAAACTACAGATATCCTCTGCATTTTTATTCCTTTTGTGACGTCCGGCCTGGTCTGACACGCCCCTTCATCCTCGTGCTGGGTTGCTAAGAATGCGCCCAAACTTAAAACCTGCACTAGGACAAGGGGGCGTGGTGGACGAGGACCAGATGTCACAGGTTTTTTTTTGGGCAATATATACATTTTCATACATTTAAAAAATATAGAATTGACTAATTTTGTAACGTAAATATTAACATAAATTCAGCTACATTTCCATATAAAAAATAACTATAAATGTTTTGCTACTGTGGAGAGAAACACAAAGAAAGCATGTCTTGGGATGGTGAAATACCGCCGTGGCAGAAGGTTTGAAAGTAGCCAATCCGAGAACGTTATTTATTTCTTTTTTGCTGCTGATTGGCTGCTGCCCTTTGACGCAACGGCAGTCCATAATTTTCCCCGTGGAGCGTCTCGAGTGTTCTCGTTTTTTACGTTTTGTTCTTCTTAAAGCCCTGTATTTTTATTACTGTAAATTAAATTAATGTATCACTGTATTTACCTGCTTATACCAAAGAAAACTCCGTGCATGAATTACAGTCCGGTCTATACAGGGGTAACATCGGTATTTACATTCTAGCACTGCAGGAGTTCAGTGTAAACTGTACAGTAGGAATAGGGGTTTACCTTTACATTTTCTTTCAGGGTTATGTATTAAGCTGAGTTTAAAATGAAATTAAAGGGTTTTGGGAGCATATTTGGGGGCATATTTAGTGGTTACACTATAAAAATAGGCTTTTTAGGCATTTTTTCACCACAACACAACAATGCGGTTTTTCACTAAATGCAGGTGCTATTGGAACGTGACCCCCACGAAAAGCGGAGGGTTACTGTATGTTATATGCAGGTGGAAATGCTGAATTAAGTCAATCAAATACGTGAGACAAAAAGACAAATAAACTGCTCAGAGAACACTGCATCCTGTATCTGCCCAGCTGCACACTGCCAAATGAACCTACTTAATACACAATAACGCCATTTAGCTTTCATATCATGACCCAGTTCTTCAGGATGTACACTCTAATTGACTTTCAATGTACTTAAACTTTACATGATCCTCAGTGTGTATTTACAACTGACATTCATTCCAGCTTATTAAAGGTTTTTCATTTATCTGATTGTTTCACTGGTTCTGTCATTTTTTTTTATAAGACATCCTCTCTGAAGACTGCTCCCGGAGTGTTTTCTTGAATTGTGGGCTAATTTCCTCTGAGAGAAATTCCTCTGAGTAACACCTGGCCTCATTTCTTAGAAACATTACTTTGGTAAGTGTGAAGGAGGTGAGCTTCACTTTAGTGCACTTGGTGAAAGTCTTGGGCTTTTCAGAAAGCATGAGGGAATCAGCCTAAAATCACCCTGAAAGCACAGATGAACAGGAAAGAAAGACATTAATTACTAAAACATAGAACACGCTCTTCCAATAATGACAAAGTGGCAAAACAAGCACATAATTAAATATTCATGTGGCATTATTATGCATGTATCTGTACTTTATAGATTAAATGGACTGCATGATTCTCGTTTACATATTGCTTACATCTCAACCATTGAATAACAGTTTAGCTGTTTAGGGATGCTGGATAAGGTGGTTAATCCAGTCACTGTGCAAATAATTGCTTTAAAGAGCCCATATAATAGAAAAACTAATTTACATCAGTGTGATTTTGTATGTAAACTTTGCCAAAACTGCAGAATGAACCATTCACCTCCAATGTCAAAAGGTCTGTAAATGGAAACTACCCTGCAAATACATCCCAGTTTGAATTCATTGTTTTTATGATGCCACAAAAACCACCACATGTACACATTCATATATTCGGCCTACAGCAAATTAGCTTTCACTTCGAAATTATAAGGAATGTTCCAGCCCAGACTGCTGAAAAAAACAGGACAGCCAATCAGAACATAGATCTTTTACCAATCTTAAAGGAACAGAAACAAAATTATCTGTTTTCAATCTAGAGAATTAAGAGAGTTTGGAAACTGGTGATATAAGAATGAAGTATTGCTGTTTTTGATACATAAACCTACACAAATGTCATAAGTGAATGAATCTAAGAAGAATTAATAAACAGAAAAAATGATAGGGGCCCTCCAACACACTGCATTTGTAGGAAGCTGAAGAACAGTTGTAGATGACTTCAAAGATTTTTTTACAGTTCTACAGTTACCTTATTCTGAATCAATTACACACCTGGGTTGGGACCTTCAAAGTCTTATACAGATGATTTGTGTGATAAATGTTTCAGTACTCTGGGCAGTAAGCCGACCCTGCAGAGCTCCAGTGTGGTCTGGCCAGAAGGTTTGGCCGTCTAAACCCTGAGCCACGCTTACAGTCTGACCACATCAGGTTTAAATATCCACCTGTTCTCTCAGGTGTTCCTAACCTGAACCTGACACTTCTCCAAAGCATTCAGACTCTCACTTTTCAAATTAGCCTCCATTTCTTTTGCTTTTCTTTTTCCTTTTTTGAACTGTATATAGAACTGCATAGTAGGTTGTGCTTGTTGGTTTTTGCTGTAGTGCTGCTTTTCATGTCATGGTTCTTCAGAGAACCTCCTTCGTCTTAGAGAATGATTTGTGCAAGCAAAATATTTTTAGAACTTAAAGAAGTCACACAATGTAAGATAAGGTTCTATAACAGTTTTGAAAATGGTCACTTCATTTATAAAGTGCCTTTCATACAGCTTTCT
>JBBIGA010000040.1:19415749-19435749 GCA_037576975.1 Alestes dentex | reverse complement strand
AAGTTTTAATGCAGTGTCAACATACCAGAAGAAAAACAAAGTTGAAACAAGATGTCAATTTGTCCCAGGATCCACAGCTTGACCCAGGATCCACACTTGTGTTGTGTGGATTTGGTGAAGTAGGTTACACACGTATATGAGATTCCAAATTAATGCCTTTAAGCCATTCTGCACCAAGATGCTACTCTTTTGCTGAGAAAATGTATTTTTCTGGCCCAAACCAGTCTATGTAGTGATTAGTCAGAGCAATTTAAGATAATGTCATTTTAACACATAAGATATTGAATGAATCACATCTTACTTTTGAATCAAAAGTAAATTGAACTTGAAATTATTTGAAATGTCACACTTCTAAACTGTGTTTCATGATCAAAAAGCAGTAAAGTCTTCACATTATAGGCTGTGAAACACTTCTTGGCAGTATAAGAACATGGAAGAACCTTTGTGTGAGTGTTTCAGATGTGTTGCGCTAGTTTTTGACAGAAGTTACCTTTCCTTGTTTGTAGTCATTTGTACATGTTTGTGCTTTGAATTTTGTCACGCTTTTTGCAGAAAACCCTAATTATTTTATTTTTGGAAATTACAATCCTGATCTTACTGAAAGGATCGTTCAGTGGTCATTGTCATGATTGTCAGTTCTCAGCATTCATTTGTGTTTTTCAGGTCGCAATCAAAGATGTCATGCCAGAAGCAACAATTACAGCGTTTGAATGTGAGCCGTTTTAAAGATTCTTATTCTAACTGTAATTAACTTCATTCATGTTATCAACAAAGCAATAGATTTAACCACTGATTAATACTGACTGAAATAACATGGATACCTGAGCTTGCAGTATAAGTAAGGTATCATCACACTACTTGTTAAAACTACAACCATCATAGCTACAACCATCAAGTTTTCTTCTCAGGTATGAATAAGCAGAAGTAGGAATGGGTATCGAGAACTGGTACTGGTTCCTGTTTTTTTTAATCTTTCTACATCGGTTCATCGACATCTTTATTTTTTGCATGGAATTATAGAGAGGAATAACAACAAGAGTCTTGATAAGTACCAGTATCAACAAGCAGTAACAGTATCAGCATACGTATCAGTGAAATCCTGACGATACCCATCAATAAGCAGGACAGTTATTTTTCACATTCATAACCTGTGCTCCTCCCCCATTATTTGTGCATGAAACTCAGGAAAGAGTGTAGCTCCTTATTTTCTAAAAAAAGTCATAATAAAATAAATGTTTAATCTTTTCATGTGTTATCTTTATTTTTTGTACCAAATTGATATCAGTATCAACAAGCAGTATCAGTATCGATGGTATCAGTTAAATCACAAGGTTGTACAAAATGTACAACTTATACCTGGAATTAATATATGCAAAAGTTGTGATGATTAGGATTCTGAGAGCATTCTGTCTGAGTCCACTGGCTGATGTGCTCCTCTATTTTATTAATAATAATAATAATAATAATACATTTTATTTATTTTAGATGAAGATGAGGTTGGAGACAGAATTACAGTCCGGAGTGATGAAGAACTCAAAGCCATGCTGTCATACGTAAGTAGGATGAGTTTCAACTTTCAGGTGTATGGAATTGAATGGTGTAGGAAAGTAACAAATACCAGTTTAAGAGGTTCTAAAAAGTTACTTAGTCTTGTTGTTCATAGGTACTAACAGATTCCCAGACATCACAACTTACTGAAAGCATGACTGATTCAATAGTAACTACTTTTTGCCATTATGGTAAAGAAAACTGTCTCCAGGTAATAAACAGAGTCTGTATGGAACATATGAAGTGCAATCAATATTTGTTTAAAATGAGATGTCTTTGGACAAGCTCGTTTGTTTTGGTTTTTTTTTGTTGTTGTTGAACATAATTTTATTTTTGTCGAGGAACTGGGGTTGTGTGAAATGTTGTTTTCAGGAAAAAGATTGAAAAACTGGAAAAACTATTTCTTTATGTTAAAGTGTCGAAAGTACTTGTGCTTCCAATGAATTATAATTACTGACCTCAAACTATTACATTCTGAACCATGTCTTGTTTTCATTGTACTATTGAGTCTTGGAAGTGTTTTTGTTAGGAGGGAAAAGCTATTAAAAATCTATTATTGCAGATCTATTCACCCTGGAGCAAAATTTGTGGACGACATCTTCGTTATTGATTTTCAAACATGTGTTAGTCACTTTATATTTTGTATAACACTCAATAAATCATATTTCCCACATTATGGAGGAGTTGCTTTTTTCCTAGATGGTGCGTGGAGAAATTATTTTTTATTCATTCTTTATTGAAAAAGCACTAGGCAGAGTGATTCCCAATCTAGCGCTCATCCGGAGCATACACTTTTATCTGCTTGCAGAAACATAAATGATTAAATTCCCCAAAGAGCTGTGCTACTGATGTTACTGATGTTGATTATTCAGCCTTAGTGTTTTGTAAGAACATTTTTTGAGCTTGCCAGTGCGTGACTGAAGGAGCTGTTTTGCGTTCCATCAAGCACATGCACCAAATGTAACTTTTTTATGCGTTATAAATTAAACGACTGATCTTTAAAGAGCACCGCACTAAAGTCAAAGTATGTCACTCAATTGGATGAGGCACGCATGTGTCTGGAACCAAGTTACCACAGTATCAGATCCCCCAGTGCGATACTAGTACCAACCTGCCCCTCCCCCACCCCTCAAAAAAGCCCCAGCCTAACTAGGGGATTAACAAATTGAAATATTGTCATATCGCAATACAAAAAGTTGACAGCATGCATTATAGACACGTGACAATGCATAATGTACAATAAACCTTTTATTAATTATGGAATCTAATGTATCACATTGTTTGTTTATAGTGTTAAACCAGTGCTAATCTGTAACCTGGTTCTATATATTCATGTCACCCTCCCAGTGTCTTCCAGCGCTAGCTTCATTAGTAAATTGTGCCAGAACTGTCACTGTTTTTCTTCATTCAATTTTCAATCTAAATATACTGGCATTTTTTAATTGTTGTCAGTCTTATTGTATTGAATATATCATGAGTGTATCGAACTGTGAGCTCTGAATCGTCTGTCAAACCGAAACATAAGATGACCGTATGGTTTCACCCCTAAGCTTTCCTTTTTGCTGCAGTTATTCTCCTTACATTTACCTAAATAAGAGGATTTGGCACATGCCTAGCATGAGTTCTTTGTATATGTTGCAAATATAAACTGTAACACAGATTCTCAGTCTTAAAACCTGATGCAGCCTTTCCATACTGAACCAATGAAATTTGTAGTAAGCCTAAACAGCAAGTGAGCAAATAAAAAGGACTAATATACAAGTAAAGCTGATCTTGAAACAATGGAATGTTTTGTTTAATGATGAAACTGGTAGAGTTGTTGATAAATGAGGCTAATTTAACTTGTGCAATCAATTTAGGATCTAATAACAGAACTGTGAAGGTCAAAATTAGATTCTGAATCTTAAATGTGCAATATTTAATGTCTTGCCATTGTTTTTTTTAGACAGTCTTGCTTCTTGTTTATCACTAGATTTCTGTTTCCCTTTGAGCCAATATTAAATGCGTTCCTCAGTACTTACTGTTCACATTGCGGACATCAGGAGTAATGACTTGTAAACGTTCCTCTCTGAAGTACAGGGAAAACTAAATGAAGTATCAACTTTTATTATTTATTATTCAATACTTAAAGTTTCGCCTCATTAGAAGCATGCCCCCCTCTGGGCAGAGAAATTTTTCAAAATCCACTTTCAGCTGGTGTTGTCTTTTACCCCCCATCAGCTTCCAATGACTATACTAGCCACAGGCTCAATAATCGCTATTTCTGATTCTACGGTAAAGTGTTGACATTTTTATCTACACCAGCTACTTCATCGGTGTTTCGTGAGACAGGCTTTTTCGAAATTTGAATCAAGGTTTTTGGCACAGTTGTCTATTTTTATATCTGTAAACAGTCTGTTCTGCTTAAATAGCAGTATTTCAGTGGGGAATACAGAAGATTTTCACCCAGTTAAAAGCTTTGTAGCAGACAGGGACTTGCACAAAAGAGACCAATTGTATTGAAGGTCTTTCCTCTATTTATGGCCTTTTGATCTGCAATGAGGCTTTGGTGTAGAAATTGCTTTGCGCTAATGAATTCCAGATGAAGGGATAGCTAATGTTAACTTTAGTTAAGAGATGCTTTCTTAGTACTTAAACAGTTCATTTCTGTGTATCGTCTAGCTTTTTTTTTTTTTTTTTTTAGATGTGCTTGAAATGGTAATGTAATAGAAAATACTGTATTCTGAACTCTTTGCAGGTGAGCCCCCACCTCATTTTCTTGCACTGCTTGTTCTGTGCCACAAGAAGAGAATAGGGAACGTGTCCGTGCTCTGCCCACAAATACATTCTTGCGATGTTAGACTTTATGGAATGGTGAAACCTTTCATTTGAGTAGATAAGACAATTTTGCATACTTAGTTTTAGTAAAAATTGCATTTAAAGTATGTTTTTAACTTGCAAAGATGCTTAATTTACAAAAGCGTGGAAGGCCATTCTTTATGAATATAGAATTTTTTTTACTATGGTTTTGTTTAAAATGCCATGTATTTTTTGTATGTTTTTATGTGTCAGGCTAGCGTGTCATTTCCAGTCTGCCTTAATTTGTCAAGCAATATGTAAACAAACAATATTGCTGTGTGTGTAAATATCTGCATACATCAATATAGTTTGGTAACTCAGTTTTATGTTGAGACTGTAAACGGTCATCGGAGCGACCTAATGTGAATTATTCATGTGCTTTAAAACCGAGTTGTGTACTGAGTTGTGGGATTTTTGCTTAGCTTCTTTAATGCTTTTCCAATCTGGCTAGTGTAGTTACAAAGGAACACATTTGTGGGTGGAGCATGAATTAGAGGTCTGAAACGGGGCGGGATGCCCACGGGATCCGCGGGACTCGGCACAAAAGCATGCGGCGCAGGTCTATATTTGAGAGTTTCTTGCGGGAGTGGGCGGGAATAGAGAGATGTGTTCGCAGGAGTGGGACAAAGACATTGTTCTCTGGACTCCCGCAAAGTATACATTTGCCTTGAATACATTTTGAATACAACATATGTGGTAGGCGACCTAACCTGCGGATGTTTGCATTGCGCGGGAATCTCTGGGACTCCGGCAGAATGGAAGCACAGTGAGCACAATGACTGAGGTTGGAATAAACACAGAGCTGCGCCACAAATTTCAATGTTTCCCTATATTTCTCTCATTTTGACTGTGAAATGTTTCTATTGAGACAGTTTAGATATTTTTAATTCAGGTCTGTAGCCTAGTTAGAAACGTTGTTGGTTGTATTTTTTGATGAAGACTGGTTAGCCAAATCTACCCTTATATAAAAGACAGCTGGAGTCGTGCCCACATAATATCATAATGTCAGTTAGGCAACCAATAAATTTGGTACCTTATTGAATTTTTATAAGCCAACATATTATAGCATTTAAAATGTGTCCGGTATTTTTGGCCCACCCTATACTCCACCAGCCTTGCTTGCGGGATTTAGTGGGCGGGAGCGGGACAAACCATAACAGATGTGGGCAGGAGTGGGTCGAAACATTACACATTTCTGTGGGAGCGGGCTGGAGTGGCACAGAAACTTGTGGGATCGTGAGGGAGTGGGATGAAAAATCAGTCCCGCACAGACCTCTAGCATGAATACACTACTAGGTCATTTGTGCCTGCTTTAATTCAGGGCCAGGTTCGTAACGTGATCATGTGTTTTTTGGTGATCAGCTCATGTTCAGATTTGACCTGACTGCGTTAAACGAGGTAGGTTTGGGTAAACAAACAGATGACCATTTTCAGAGGTGGCCAAAGTAGAATTTTAAGATCTCTTCTGGTCACACTGGATGTATTTTAGTGAAAAGTGTAAATGCAGTCTGGTCAAGGTATATCCACACACAGTCCAGAATAACACACACATGCAGCCTCACTGAGACACGGTGATTCTTTCTTGCTGTGGACTTCAGGTGAGATGACCATTTTTAGCTCTGTTGGTTCAAACCTTGTGGGAAGTTAAACGCATTTGTGTTGACAGTACAAACACACACACACACACACACACCTCCTCTGTTCGCCCCAGTCTCAGTTCACTAATTGAGGAGCACTCTATTCTGGGTGTGTTAATGATGATGCGACTCCTGCAGGAGAGAAGGGTCTGCTTGGACTGTCCCCTCCGGCACAGAGCACCTCTGATCAAAATGCCTTTAGTTATTGTCCAACAAAGGGGATTTCTTTAATACACTGCTACAGATTAGTTGGTAATTGCATCCCTGATCAATAAAGTAGTGGAGCAGAAAATTAAAGGTGCGTGTGGAAGTGGGTGTTGGTGTGTGTGAACAAACATATGTTTTAGGAGAGCCACATTGTTTCTGAGCGACCCAGTGACAGTGCTCAAGGCAAGAGAGGGAGCGCAGTGTAGATAGAGGAGAATGTTGTAGGAGAGAGAGGCAGTGGTGAGGTGACAGTGATAAATAGGGCTTTTAATATAACAGCTGCAGCAGCTTTGCTTCCTCTGCATGCCTTCATGTACACTTATGTATTTATCTCACACATGCACACACACACACACACAAGCATAAACATAGGCACATATGCAGGAATATGACAACAGAGCAATGTATTATTGTTGATAATTATCACGATATTAACCACTGTAGCACTGATATCACAAAATGCAGTGTGTGTGTACATGTATTTCAAACAATTGATTAGAGTAGTACAATAGAATCAGGATAGTAATTTTAATACAGAAACATATTTAATATGTGTGTAATTTTATTTTAAATTATTTTATAAAATAATTTTATTAGTTATGTAGCCCAGATAAGGAACCCTTCTAAGTCAAATGTGATTAGTGAGGATGTCTGTGTTTTTCTGTCTTCTTCATAGTAGTTCTAAATCATTTCGGTGTGTTTACTCTTTATCTGAATAATCAACCCACCTGTATAAAACAGACCTCAGTGTCACCTTTATAAAATAAATTCTTGCAAGATGCACCTTCAACATGTAGGACTGTCTAATGCTACACAACCTTTCAGGTACCCTAGAGAGTTTACCATTTTTCTGATTCTGATTCTGATTTTACTATATTCCAAATCCTAAAACCAAATAGTAAAGGGATGTTGAATAATAATGTTTCAGTGTTTCATAATGTATATGTATATAATATAAAATCACATTTATCATGCGTTCACGTATGTGCACACACTCACATGTATATACATCCCTCCCCCCCTTGTGTCCATCTGGATTTGTGGTTGCAGGAGGTTGATTGTGTGTGACTGGGGCCTGTGTCTGGGTACAAAGGTCTCATGCACAAGAGGAGGGGTGGCCCAGCTCAAGGCCAGATGGTTCTGTTAACATAAGCATCAATTGAAATGTCCTTTTGGCAGGAGGCGAGGCATTTAGTTTTGTGCTTGTGTATGTGTGGGCGTGTGTGTGTGTGTGTGTCTGTGTGAGTGTGAGAGAGGGAATGTGTGTAACATTTCACTTGAAATGTGTGTATGTGACTGTGTTTTTTGTGCATAAATATTTACATATATCCAAGAGCACCCGCAAATTTGTGCCTATTTTTATAGTGTAGACCCTAAATATGCCCCCTAAATATGCTCCCAAAATACTTAAAATTCATTTTTAACTCAGCTTAATACATTACCCTTAAAAAATGTAAAGGTGAACCCGTTTATGTACTCTTTAGTGTATACTGAACTACTGTCTCCTGCAGTGCTAGAATGTAAAATACCAATGATACCCCTATTTAGACTGTACTGTAATTCATGCAAACGCGTTTCCTTTGGTGTAAGCAGGGTAAACACAGTAATAATTTTATTTACAGTAGACTATTGGTCAAGGGCATCCTCAATACACAATTGGGTAATGGATTAAAATCTGAGGAATTTGAAGGCCAGTACAAGACACCGTTACCATTAGGGAACAGATGGGTCAGATTTCCATCCACATGAATGCATGGACCCAGCAGAATGTAGCCCACTTGTCTAAGTGTAATCATTTCACATTCCTCCAAGGTCCATTTTTGATGTTCTCTTGCCCATTTTAGGCACTTTAGGTGGTTGGCAGGGACTAGTAAAGACTCTCTTGTCTGCAATGACTCTCTTGTCTTGACACACATATCATCTTTTGACTGTGAATTTGTATGTTGGGTTTTTTTTAACCATTGCATGTTTTTAAATCACTGCATTATTCACACCTTCTGGTTATACCATAATATAAAACAAAATAACCTTGTGTCACTATAAAAGATGTTGCTACTGGTTGGGAAGATTTCACATAGCTATCATGATGAAAGGGAAGAAGCTTCTTTGAATGGTCAGGAACAACATCCCTATCAAAACAGCCACAAAAGAAGGTGTTAAAAAACAAGTCCTTGTTCATGAGGTGGGTGCTTTCACATGGATGTGGCTGTCACACATGCAGTTATTTTTAAAGAATGCCTTGCAAGTCAGTTCAACACACTTTGTTTTAACATAAAGTGAAAAAGAGTAATTAGGAAAACGAGTAACATGAACAGAAGTTCATTGCTGATATATGGACTTTGATTCTCAGTGTCAATGAAAGAACCTACACAGAACCTCATTCTATATAAATGACTAACAACAGGTTGATAACGTAATTTCGCACAGATCAGTACCTCGATAAAGGGTTACTCCCAATGACTTCATATACATTGATTTTTTTAGGGACTGTTTTTCAGTGTGTCTTCAACTTTTGCTGTATGTATTAAGGCACAGTGTAAAATGAATAACCGTAAAAAAAAAATGTGTGTGTCTGTGTACATATGTGTGCAGTACTGCAACACTGTGATGGAGCAGCGCATGAATGGACTCCTACCAGAGCCGCTACAGATCTTTCCACGAGGTTAGTAAAGTGTGTGTATGTGTGTCTCAGAATCATATTGTAGAAAGAATAACATTAAAGCTACACAAATGTTAAATAATGTTTGCTTACACAAGAATAAGCTCAGAATTAAGAGCTTATGTAAGATTTCAGGCCTAAAGTAGCACACCCTTCTTACAAAACCTGCTTATGCGAGTATTGTCTGAGAATTGATGAGTATACGGAATTCTGCTCGGATGGTCTAGATGGATGTACCTGCAGTGGGCTTTAATTCTTTGAGGCACAAATGTTAATTCATCCTGCAGCCTCATTTTCTCTCCTCAGTGTTTCAGATATTCTTTTATTGCCCCTCTTGCTCCAGCCCCAATGTGCTTTACAATCTAGCCAATTACTTTTGCAGCCGGCAAGACTCCTGGGATCCGGAACATCCACGGCCTCAAGGTAGGTGTCCTCATGATTGTTTCTGCAAAGTGGTCCACGGATGGTTCTTGCTGCGTTCCACTTATTGAAATGTCAATTGAAGGCGACAATCTTTGCTCTTTGTCTCTGCTTCTACTTGTCCATCCCTGTCTCTGATTCATAAATTAAGTTATCTTACGTTTTCTCTGTTCATTGCTGTGCAGTTATTTGGTCATTTCTGTCATAATTTTGTCCAAAATGCCACCCCAGCAAAATCAACCAGCTACATTTTCTCCCTTGTCATAAATGTGCAGCTTTCAGCTGTCCGTGAACTTATCCTTTTGTAGATCAGGTCACAATCAACATTCAGCATTTAAAACTATCTGTCTTTGTTTTAATTTAACTTAATTGGCTTGAAACAGGGGCGTAAGCAGTATACATTTAAATGAGGTCTTCATGGGTACTAATTAAAGAAGAATCACTGCTTGGCTGGACTACTCACCATGACCTAAAGACCTCAATTAAGCTAGTTATTTTTAGTCACTTTGCCCCCCTCCTTCTTTATTGTCCCCAGTTGGAGAAATGTACATCTTGAAACAAGCAGCCTTGTTAATCTCCTTCTTGAATGACAAATAAAGGACATGTTGTTTTGTAATTATTCTTTTTTATATACACAAGGATGTTCCCAAAGTTACCTTTAATTTGGCCAAGTAAATGGAATTACCTCTTTCCTCAAGTCTATTTTTTGCACTCTTTCTTTTTTTTTTCTTACATTTGTTCCTTCCCAGCCAGCTATTGAACTGCAGAGTTCACTGTTGAATTGCTGGTCGATTAGTTGAGGGTACTGATGGTTTTTGTTGGCCTGCAGGTGAACACACGGCCTGGATCATCCAGCAGTCGCGGGCCGTCTCCTGCTGACACTCTGCCCAACAGCAGGTGAGACACTCTCAAATGTTTGAATGGGGGAAAACAGTCTTGCCCTGTTCAAGCTGGTTCAGTAATCTGGAACAAATCTGCAAGATCTGGCAAGTAAGGATGCCTGATGTCAGAATCAAACCACATATTAGTTTGATACATTTTTAAAAACGTTTGGTGGCTTATTCATGTTTCAAATTTGACTTCATTTTCAAGTCAATATAGGATGGTGTATCTGTTGCACTTAGAAAGTGCGGAATGTTTGACCAACACTGGATTATTATGCTAAAGTGTTTGCACTTTTATTGCATTTTTAACCTTTTAAGAGTACTCATACTGTATTACAGAATGCATGATGATAGAGCAGTCATGTCAGTAATCACAAATTATTGTCTTTTGTAACCTGCTGAACCTAAAACTCAAACTGTCATGTAACATGTTACGTAATCCAGACAATGTGTGGTTATTTGGGAAATTTTACATTACAGAACCTCCCCTGATAAAATGGATCCAGCTCATTATAAGAATCTCCTTATCAGTGACAATGGTGTCACAAAAGACACCCAAAATACCACAAGATGTCTATTGTAGTCCATTGCATAATTTAATGAACTTATTTAAAGATTTGTCTTTGACGTACAGAAACCAAATGATTAGATGAGTAATCAGCGTCATTTGGAAGGGGTAAATGTTCTTAAGCTGCTTTGAAGCTTCATTCCATCCTGTTTAGTTACGTCATCCCGTTTTGGAGTTTAGCCATGTAGAGCTAAGAGCCTTAAAGGTAGCCTGCAGATTTTATAGAAACATTTCATACGGTTTAATTGAATTTAGGTAGAAACAACAACAACAACAACAGCTCTTAGCACCACTGAGCAGAGGTCTTCAAATCCAGACCTTGAATCCACTTTCTGGTTCTGGATTTTATTATCACTGGAACGTCTGATGCTGAATAGCCGAACTGTTACATCAATATTTCAATGAAATACCACTGTTTACAAAACAATTAACAATCCATAATGTTATATCACCTAGAGATCAACACCATTCATGCAGAATGGACTAATAGCAATGAAAATACAGTGCAATGACTTACAATAATATACATTTGAAGATAATTTTTTTTTTTTCTTGAACAGATTTTTTTTTTTTTCCCAAAAAATAGGGCTGACATATTAGTCAGATTGGCTGTGTAATGGGAAAGTTTTCCTTTCTTTTCTACAGTTTAAAGAAGTCCTCTGCAGAGCTGAAGAAAATATTGACCAATGGCCAGGTACTGAGCCTTAAAGACACTCCTTGATTTTCAGCTTCACATACCTGCAGCATTTAATTTTTTGCCTCTGTTATGTTTTCCTTTCTTAATATAGCTGTGTGAGTTAGTAAGTATCTCAACATTTATTTAAATTACGCTTGAACTTGACAGCATTCAGTTTGTTCTCTTGCCTGTTTTGAGTACGTTGTTTATAGTGCAGCTATTCACAACAGATGCTTTTTACAGTTCCCTTTTTCCATGCACTTGACTTTAATGAAGTGTTAACACTATTTCTCAATGCTTTCTAAGGACTTTTTGTCCATAAAAAATATTTTCCATGTCCTCAAAAGTGATCAGTGTATGCTACATCTTTTAAACCAGCTGGCACTTGACGATTACTTGACCAGCTTGTCCCATTAAGTCCTATTGACCACCAGTGTGTGAGTGCTTGTATCTGTGTGTCACTAGATTCTCATCGATTGCCCCTTGAAGGGTTGTTCAGGTCACTTTTCTCCACAGTCTGTTTGAGATCTTTGTCTTGACTAAGCAGAGTGATATCTGTATTTGTTCGTTAATTGTCTTGTCCCCTGCTAAAGACAGCCACTCCCCTCCTCTACAGCACAAGGGGGGCAGCGTGGAAGCGAGACAGTGTCAGATAGACAATTAAGTGAGTCAAGCCCCCTGTGACACCTGTAACATGCACAACTAATGGAGCTGCAGCCTCTATCCCCTGACACACACACTCACACATACACACTTAAGCCTAATCAATGGACCTGCATTGGAGTGAATGCCATATTTCCCAGTTAAAACAAGGCTTGACAGCAGGACATTGACTTCATTTCAACCTCAGCTGCAGGGTAAAATACTTGTCAACCAATAACACCAGGTATTGACCTGCTGTCTCCCTGGTAAACCAATCAGATCAAATATCAGTGAATGGGACGTAGAATACTTAAAAATGTGTAAAATGGGTGACTTGTTTCATAACTGAATGTACAAGAGCAGATTTTCTTAGCATTCCAGTCTTTTACTGTATTCAAAAATAGGTCAGCATGATCACCTACCATATAAATCCATATGGGTTTACAAATACAGGGGATTTGTAGCCTGTGGTCTGTGGTCATGCACAATTTGTCGGCCACTCTATTCACTCTTTGTCATCAGGCAGTTTATGACCACACGACCACTCCTGGCCAGAAATTATTTTGGTGGTGGACCGTTCTCAACACAGCAGTGACTCCGATGTGATAGAGTCTGTAGCACCATTGACTAGGTTTTTGCACTCATCACTGTCACAGCTAGGTTTTGGATCAGCCTGCTTGCCAAAAATATTCAGCCAAGAATTACTTTGTGGTCAAAAACTGGAAGGTTGATTACGCCATTTGCATGTAATACCCATAAATTGTAGTTGTTCCTTCATTATTATTGTTAAATTGCCTAAAAATTACAAATAATATTCTAGTATTTTTATAAAAAATAAATGACTGGGCTCAAAACTTTACTATGAAAAGATAATCTCTGTATATGCAAAAGATAATCTCTATATTACACGAATGCTCATAAATGTAGTCTCATAAAATAATGCTAAAATGCAAAAAAAATCACTTCATGTTTGAAATCACCTGGCAAATACTATGTACAGACTACTGTAAACCTTTCAGTGTTATTAGATAAAAGAAATAGATTAATGGTTGAGAAGTGTAAATGCATGGCAAAAGGGGATTTTTTGTCTTATTTTTTTATTTTAAAACATTTTATTATGTTTACCTGCAGTGTGGATCCTGCATGAGTGATGTGAGTCTCAGTGGTGTCAAACTCATCTGAGAAGTGAGGGGTATTTATGAGCTTAAGTGCTGTTTTGTAATTTTATTGAATGTCTAACAGGCATGGCTTGATCAATCAAGTAGATGGTTAACATTGACCAACCACAACAGAGGTAGTTAATCATAGGCCTTCACCCCAATTTGTCTTCCTCTTATATATCCTGAAAACTCTGATAGTTCAAGGTGATGGTATCCAGTGTGGTGGTATGTGTGAGAGACAGAAGGTACAAAGGGGTAGGTAGAGAGAGAGGTCACATTGTTTACTGATGATGAAATGTTTTTGTGTGTGTGTGTGTGTGTGTGTGTCTCACTGACAGTGAGAAAGCGCAACCCTCTCCCTGTAGCCCGCCGGTGACAGTGGGGGGCAAACTGTATTACACACTTTTGACAGCTTTTATCAAAGTCGAACCAGACTACATAGGCAAACAAATGGTTGTTAAACTCTCCATCACTCTCTCCCCCCATCCACCCAAAACTCTTGTCCTTTTATAAATTGGACAGCACATGTTGTTATTGATCCTACTCCTGCTCTGCTGCTGAACGTGAAATGACCTGAAAGCCTGCCTCGTTGTTTATGGCCTCCAGTAGCATTTTTCCTCCCTAAAATATATCTGTCCCCTAGTGACATCTTTCTATTTTATCTCTCTCTCTCTCCCTTTTTCTCTTTTTTTCCTTTAAGATAAACGAACAAGACATCCAGTACCAGGAGCAGCTTGGCCATGGAAATGGAGGGACCGTATACAAGTGAGTGCTCTTCACCTTTTTTTTTTTTTTTTTTTTTTTTTTTTACCTTGAGTTTTAATTGCACCCATCATGTGCTTGTCTCTTCACTGGCCTTTCACCACTGTAGAATGAACACACTACAGATATGGTGTAATAGAAAAAGGTCATGCACTGTATCTTACTTTATGTTTTCTCTTCTGATCGCTCACCCCCCCCTCCTGCTCCCCAAGTCTGTTCAATACCCCTGCGTCCACTCAACCTGACTGAATCCTCTGACAGGCAGCTTTGAGGTGCTGGGGCTGAGATGATTATGTATTTTATAAAGTGAAGGTTGCCAAACTTGGGCAATATTGATCTTGACATTGAGGAATGGCATTGATTCACTTTGACACTTGTGAAGCCGGTTTCAATTACCTAGATGATCTATTAGTAGCAAATGGCTATCATGACAGGTCAGCACACACACACACACACACACACACACACACACACACACAGACTTGCCTAGTCTTCTTTTATCCTCTATGCATTTGATAGAGAGAGTGTTTGACACTTGGATCCTATACTTTTACTGTAGATAGCATAGATATCAATTCACTATGTGAACCACATAATGCTATTATTTATTATTCGATTGAATAAAAATGGGATATAATTTGTAGAACTTGTCGGGATCAGGTCTGATCTTTTTATAAATCAGTTAAAGTATTATTTTTAATAAGTCCTTAATTTAAAGGTAGTGAGTTCTTTAATGTAAGCAGTATTTGCATTCACACTGTTTAGTGTCTGTTCTGAATGTGGTGCTTGAGGACAAGATGTTTGCCTACTTTGTTGCTGTTGCAGAAAGTACTGGAAAATGATATCTTGAAATGATCAGGAACGCTGGTAGGGATTTAATTAATGACACGTCCCCCGGATCAGAAAATAATTAGAGTTGATAAACAGCTTCAGGTTGCTGGAAATTGTTTTGGTTGCTTTTTTTTTTCTTTCTTTATTTATTTAATTTTAAGAACAGCCAATACTGCAAACCAAACACATTCTCAGCCTGCCGAGCTCAGCACAAAAATCCCCATACTGCCATTTTTATTTCCATGAGAGAAATTGCTTACTTTGTTTGCATTTCATTAGTAATAAGGTTTTGGGTTTTTTTTTTTTTCTTTTGTGAACATGCATGAAGCAGGTATTTCTGGACCCATTTGAAGAACGTTTTCTACACTGTAGAAAATATGTCTGCCTGTTAATAGTAGCTACAGATCCTAAAATGAATTCAGCATGTCTGGGTATTTCAGTTAGACAAGAATTGCTTTGGTTGCATTATGCGGAGTATTTCAAATGGGTTTTAATAGACTGTGGGTCAGCTACACAACAGACAGACACACTGACTGCATATTTTCCCCATAAAAATAAAGCTTCCAGTACATTGGCTTTGTTTTTTGAGCTTTATTTTTTACATTAGGCTAGAAGTGACTAACAGCTCCTGAAAACCGTAAGAGTATGAAAACAAATCGCTTTAATTAATCAAAAGTAGGTTTATAACTGTTAATATATACTAACTGTTAATAACACTTCAGAGGGACTGGATATTGAGTTAAAGCCAGTTTACAGGGTTATTAAACATACACATAACCTTGCTTAGTAAACAATTCTCAATAAAATAAAACAACAATTTCGGCATTCGTTGTATTTCCGCAATAGTTATAATTGAGCTTATGACAATAACAACAGTATATTGTTGTTGGTTTTTTTTTTTTACAAATGTTTTGAAAAAATAAGGGGAAACCTAAAAATTCAATTGACAGTAAATTTGACAATAAAACGCAATTTTAGATAAATAAATAAATAAATAAGTTGGAATCCGTAGGGCCTTTGAAAATCAGGCCATGTTCCCAACTGTCTCCACCACTGTCCTCTGTCACCTTTACTCCACACGTGTACTCTTCCCCTCTTGCTGTCTTTCTGTCTCTGCATTATGTAAAATACACACCTCTGTGACCATCACACAGGAAATGTGCTCCACGGTGCCTGGGGTATTAGCTTAAATTGCTTTCCTTAAAAAATAAATAAATGTGCTTTTTTCCACAGGGTATTCACCTAACCTGCTGTGCCTCCAGGTGTGCTATTATTATGTGTCAGACCATGAGGAGTTGATAACCCTGCCTCTTGCTTACATCCACATGTTTACAAAAATAAGAGTAGTCAGATTCACCCCTAGGGTATTTAAAACCTACATTTAGAAAATAGATGCAAACCACCTTACTCTGCATTTTATCATATGCGCTTTGCCGTCCTAGGCAGCCTCTTTGTGCAAGTTCACTAGTCTAAATATGTGGCAACCCAAATAATAACTGCTTATACATGCCGAGCAGACTTGAGTAAACGGCAGCCCAGTCATGGTGTGTTTAGTGTGTGTAGAGTGAACGGGCTGTGATCTTGACCCGGCCTTTAAACCTGAACCATGTTTATGAGTCCTGGCCGTCCACTCACAATTCAGCCGCATTGTCCAGTGTTGTGGGTCTGCAGTGTTGATCTAGTAATGGATCAATACAGGCTATGTGGTTTATTAGAGTGGTCCGAGTGGTCCAAGTCCTATGGACAATGAATTGTACACTGCTCTGTATGCACCTGCGAATAATAAAAAAACATAAATATCTGATGTGGTTAAAAATCCCTATTTTTATAGTGTATATGCCCCCAGATATGCTCCCAAAACACTTTTTATTTAATTTTAAACTCAGCTTAAAACATTACCCTTAAGCAAAATTTGTACTGTACAGTTTACACTGAGCTGCTGGCTCCCGCAGTGCTACAATGTAAAATACTGATGTTACCCCTACATAGACTGTACTGTAATAAATGCATGCGCATTTTCTTTGATATGCGCTGTCGTTTCTTTGGTATAAGCAGGGTGAATACAGTAATAAATTCATATAATTTACAGTAATAAATATACAGGGCTTTAAGAAGAACAAAACGAAAAACACGAGAACACTCAGGAAGCTCCACGGGGAAAATTCTGAGCTGCAGCTGCCAGAGACTATCAGCAGCAAGGAGAAATAAATCACGTTCTCGGATTGACTACTTTCAAACCTCCTGCTTGGGAGGATATCTGCGGTTTCCGCGGACAATTATTAGTTGGTTTAGAAGAAAAAATCTGCGAATGACTATATCAGTGACTGCTGACCTGTGAATAAGCGGGGGTTTGCTGTCTATATAGATAGAGATATATAGAGATAGAGATCTCTCTATAGACAGACAGACAGACAGACAGACAGACAGACAGACAGACAGACAGACAGACAGACAGACAGACAGACAGACAGATAATGTGTGTGTGTGTCTGTCTGTTTTAGGGGTGGGCATTTTAAGCAAAAAATAATAAAATACTCTTAAGTGTTTTCAATATTCAGTATTTGATCATTTATCCAAGATTGCACCCCCTGTACAGACACACATTTCTTTATAAAGTGTGTTTTTACTATTACTGCTCTAAACCACATTTCTTTATTACACATCTTATGATTTTTTTTACATTAAAACTACTGCTGTAAACTACCACAGCAGAGCTCCAGGTTTATAGGATAAGACCAACAGTCAGTGTAAAACATCACCAGAATGGGCCTAAAGGAAACTTATTTTTCTGCAAGGGAATAAAATTTCTCACCATCTTTATCTCATACTCACTCTTCAGCAGCATTTTGAATCTCAGCTTGTGCTGCAGATGATTGTTAACAAACACAGAATTGTCTAGCCTGGATGTGAAAGTGAGTAATATCAGGAAATTTCAGGTACATTGTTCAGTGAATCGATCGTCCCCGAAAATGTCTACTCCCACTGTCCCAGTTCAACCTTTGTTTCCTTGGGCAGTCATATGTTTAACCCTGCCTTTCAGAAGCTATTTATGGAAACCAATAATGATAGAAGACATGAAATGTTATGTCATTTGAGATTTGACTTGCATATGATATTTATTACAATATTCTCATGTTTCTTACTACTTTGTTTAAGGAGTCTGCCAGTTTAGTTGATCACACTTTTATGCTGCCTTTATTAAACAAGTAGGCCTAATTTGTGAAAGTATGTTTTTATAAATTATTAATACAATTTAACTCCAATGTATTTTTTTTTACTTTGCTGACGACAAGAAATCTGACATAAAAGATGTTTAATTGCCGTTATGTAGAGATGCAGATGTCTAAATTATATTTACATTTTTGTAGGATTACATACACAGCATGAGCCTCTTTTATTTGGCATAAACCAATAAATGGATAGAAAAGGTCTCTGTCGACTACCTGAAGACATATTTCTGCACTACAGCTTCATTAATGGACTGAGCATGGTCGCTTTTTTGCCTGAGCGGTTGTGGTGTGGTGGTGCTTCAGTTTTCCTATCAAATATGATTTAGCCGATTGTATGTGCTGTATGTGTATGTGTGTTTTGCTGTAATTGCATTAAGATTAAGACGTACACGTCTTTAATGCCTTGCAACTGTCTCTCCTTCGATCCTCTCCTTTTGCTCTGTCTGTTTGTCTCTCTCTCTCTCGTTCGTTCGCTCTCTCGCTTTTTCTTTCTCTCTCTCTCTCTCTCTCTCTCTCTCTCTCTCTCTCTCTCTCTCTCTCTCTCTCTCTCTCTCTCTCTCTCTCTGAGGTCGTCACCTGGTCATGGGTCATCTCAGGTGAGAGAAGGAGACGGAGAGAGAGTACACGGTCTGGTGGCTTCTGTAACTCAAACCTGTGTGTGTGCTTGTGTTTTCCAATGGCTGCCGTCAAGAGGCCCATGAATAGTGCATGACGGAGCTTTCATTACAGCAGGCGCTGGAGTTTAAATAACACTGCATAGAGGCACGTTTACCGAGGTCAGGACTAGCTACCGACCGTCACTACGGTTACCTCACCCAGGCCACAGACCTGTCAGTCTTCAATCATCCCTTCCTTTGGCAAGCTCGCAGAGTTCGGAGGTCAAGGACAGGGACCTTACCCAGACCATATTAAAATCCCATAAAGTGGGCTTTATATGTTCTCTATTACACTCATAACAGGGCATGGCAATATTAAAGGCAGTTTGTCATGTCATGAAGCTTGTCTGAAACTGCAAATATTTTCCCTTAGCTGTTTCAGTGAGGGGATTTTACCTCTGATGTGTACAACAAACTCCAAGCTACCGTTTCCACTTTAGATCTTTTATTACTTTGGTATTTACAAAGCATGTATGGTGCTTCTGTAAGGAGCTGCATCGATCTATGTCTGTTTTGGTTTGAAAAGACTGCCCTTACTGGACATGGACTAGTCCTGAATGTTACCATGCAATGGCACCATGAACAGGCAATATTTTGCCTCATTTCAGCTGTGTCCCAAATAAACAACTTGTCAGTGGGTATCTTAAGGTGTGCTGGAAGACTCTGAATCATCCGGGGTAAAGTCTACCCTTGCAGGGCCGGCAGGTCAGACTGGATCGAGTGTCTGTGGCGTAAATGAGGCACATTAGCCAGCGCGTCACTTAGAGGTGTCATTAATTAAAGGCTCGTGGCAGTTACGAGGTGTCTAGGGCAGAAACCAGATCAGCTGTCTCTTCCAAATTAATCACACACACACACGCACAGCCGCTGGAACAGCACTGGCGACCTGGCATTTGACCCGGCATTTTTCAAAGTACAAGGCCGATGCCCCATCACTATTTGATTGAGTTCAGGCAGTTAAAACCTCTATTTTAGCCAGGGGGTGCAGAACATTCCTAAAAAGTTAAACCTATGTTGTTGTGTCTAGGGAACTGTTATTAGAATCTATTCCAATGTTTCAAACTTTGATGCCACCTCAGATTTTCATCAGTGAGATTTTACACCCCTGCTAGCAGTTTCACTTTAGTTTTCTGCTTATTTATATTCACACACATATCTTGAACCAATATGACACTGTTTCTATGTAATGTCTCTCTCTTCACCTCTTTTTTTTTCTCTCTCTCTCTCTCTCTCTCTCTCTCTCTCTCTCTCTCACTCTCTCACTCTCTCTCTCTCTCTCTCT
>JBBIGA010000040.1:19402843-19415649 GCA_037576975.1 Alestes dentex | reverse complement strand
TCTTTACACACTGATAAACCTGCTCTATTCTCTCTCCTCCTTCTTTAAACACTGATAAACCTGCTCTATTCTCTCTCTCTCTCTCTCTCTCTCCCTGACCCTCTCTCACCCTTCCTTCCCTCTCATTCTGAATTGCTCATTTAGCATCTAGATGTTTCTGTGTGTGTGTGTGTGTGTGTGTGTGTGTGTGTGTGTGTGTGATGCCATGTTATTGTAAGCTGATCTCTACTTCAGAAAGCAGAGCTGCCGGTGAGAATGAGCCATGAGAGGGCATCATAATTAAATCATTGCCACGTTGCTGTTAATTTGGCCCAGCCAGAGGCCAGTCTGGGACATCCCAAGTTGAAACAGTGACTGCCTCCAGCATGACCATTGCTGTATAGACCCTCAGCAAACATAGGAAGTGTTGAAACTTCAAGGTGTAATATAGTGGCTATAAGAGCTACCCTGAAATACATCAAGTATTTACCAGTAAACATGGACTTGTTTGTTTGTTATCTGTGCTATCAATATTCCTCCATAGCAACAGCTGATAGGTTAGGAAGGCTTTACAGAACATTTACAAAAATCCCATTTAACCAAAGGCACGCAACTTTGTCATTTAGAGTGTAAAATAAATTAAATGTATGTTTGGTATATATGAAAGGCCATGCAGAGGGCCAGATAAATGTTCACTTTTCATCATGTAGTCAAGCTCAAATTAGCACTGAAATCCAGATCAATAACATAACATTCTCAACTGAAAATTCAACATCATGTAGTGACTCTAAACACAAGATTGCTGCAGTTTCCTTTTAGGTTATATGGTATTTTGGACAGTGTCCTTTAAGGCTTGTCCAACCTCTCAACAATTGCTATAAAAGATTTGTGGACCAAAAATGAATTGGTTGATTAGCTGTGCTCTGCTGCTTTATGAAGCCTGTGGACTGTTATGACTCTTTACTGAGTGCATGTCTCTTTTTCTCTCTCCCTCTTGTTCTTTCTCTCTCCTGCTCCTTCTCTCTTTCTCTCTTACAGAGCCTACCATCTCCTGGGGAAGAGGGTTCTAGCAGTGAAGGTAAGAGGATAACACGTCTAACCTTCAATTTAAGAACTTGTTGCAACAGTGAAATGGTCTTGGGGAGTGGGTGCTTAATTTGACCTGTGAGTGGTGAGTGTGTGTGCATGTGTATGCTCATGTGCTCATGGAGTTATCCATGGCAGATAATGATAAATGGCTGTTAGCCTGGTGTTAATAGCACTGTACTAATTGGAGGGCACTAGGAGCAAATGTAGCACTCCATCACTTTAAGCATTGCAGTTTAGCTCACTGACGCCCTGGTGACCCCAGCTGTCTGAGCCTGAGCCTCTTTCTTCCTTTTCACTGCTCCATTTCGCTCTCTTTCACTTCCTTCTCTCTCTTTCTCTTTCTCCCTCCCTCTCCCTCCCCCCTCTCTCTTTCTCTTTTCTCTTTCTTTTTCTTTCTTTCATCTTCCTCCCCCCTTTCACTCTTGGTCTTTTCTCACTTTCTCTCACCTCTTTTTTGCTTTCTCTCTCTCTCTCTCTCTCTCTCTCTCTCTCTCTCTCTCTCTCTCTCTCTCCCTCTCTCTCTCTGCTCTTGTTCTCCCTGTCCTTATCCTCCTCTTTCTTATCTTCTCTATTCCGGCTCCCTCTCACCTCTCGTCTTCAGGGTTCATCTTCGGCTGCCGTGGCCCAGTTCTTATCCCTCTCTCTGCTTGGGCTCTGGGCCGCATTGTAAGCGATCTCCTCGTCCCCGGCCTTACTGCCTTACCTGTAATCAATTATTTCACTTGGAGAACGCTGATCTAACCTTAACTAAAGAAGCATTTTAGATAATCTGAGGCTACATTACACGTTTTTCCACTCTGTTGAGAGAGAGAAAGAGAATGATAGAGAGAGGTAGATGCCTCAGAAAGTGTTTTGTGTTGTGGTGTTTGGTATTTAAAGTGTGTGTGTGTGTGTGTGTGTGTGTGCATGCGCGCGCATACATATGTACGAGTGTGTGTGCGCGTACATACAGTGCCTTGCAAAAGTATTCACCTCCCTTTAACTTTTTACCTATTTTGTTACATTACAACCTGTAATTTAAAGGTTTTGCACAAAATAGTCTAAGTGGGTGAAGTGAAATGAGAAAAATATATATAAAAAGAGTCATATGATTAGTGAAATGAAGTCCACCTGTGTGCAGTCTAAGTGTCCATAGGACCACAATAAGCCATACACTCCATAGAGCTGGGCTTTATGGAAGAGAGGTCAGAAAAAAGCCATTATTCTGTGTTAAAAATAAGAAGACATGTTTTGAGTTTGCCAAAAAGGCATGTATGGTATCTACTCCCAAATGTATGGAGTAGGGTGCTCTGGTCAGATGACCAGAGATGACTATGTCTGGTGCGAACCCAACACATCCCATCACCCCAAGAACACAAGTGAAACATGGTGGTGGCAGCATCATGCTGTGGGGATGTTTTTCAGCAGCAGTGATTGGTCCGAGTCGAGGGAAAGATGAATGGTGCTAAATACAGGGATATTCTTGAGCAAAACCTGTGTCAGTCTGCCTGCGATTTGAGAGTGGTACGGAGGTTCACCTTCCAGCAGGACAATGACCCGAAGCAACTGCTAAAGCAACACTCGAGTGGTCTAAGGGGAAACATTTCACTTTGTTGGAATGGCCTAGTCAAAGTTCAGACCTCAATCTGTGGTCAGACTTGAAGATTGCTGTCCACAAGCTAAAACGGTCCAACAAGAAGGAGCTGGAGCAGTTTGAGAAATGGGCAAAAATCCCAGTGGCAAGATGTGGCAAGCTCATAGAGACCTATCCAAAGCGACTTGCAGCTGTAATTGCCACAAAAGGTGGCTCTACAAAGTACTGACTTTAGGGGGGCTAAACAGTTATTTTTTAAAACAGAAGTTTTCTGTTATTTTGTTTTATGTGCTTCACAGCAAAACAAAAAATACATCTTCAAAGTTGTAGGCATGTTCTGTAAATGAAATGGTGCAAACTCTTAAACAATCCATTTTAATTCCAGGTTTTGAGGCAACAAAACATGAAAAATGCCCGGGGGGGGGGGGGGGAATACTTTTGCATGGCACTGTATGTATGGGTGTGTTTACGTACAAATGTACTGGTGTGTGTGTGTTTCAAAAGAGATGTCTCATAATAAGGATGTCCTCCATTAAAGACCTCTCTTATTGTAGGTCATTGCTCTTGACATCACGGTGGAACTACAGAAACAGATCATGTCTGAGCTGGAGATTCTTTACAAGGTCAGAAAATTACAAATGTTATTTTCTTTGTGTGTCTTTTAGCCTTCTCACATTTTTCCTTAGTATAAAATGAGCCAGAGGGGAAAAAACAGGTTATGTTAATCCTCCATAAATTACTTTAACATTTTTGGACTGGCAGAAAATAAGTATTTGAAGGTTTTTGAAAAAGTTTGCAGTGGTGGTGACTGTAAGTTTCCAAGCTAATGAAAATGCTAATGACACACAGCATTCAGGAGTGTGGTGCTTGTAGTCTTGCTGGATGATGGCGTCTAACTTTCAGATTTCTGTGTGTGTAGCTGTGGTGTTATCCGCTATGCTAGCCTGTTCCGTAAGTTTTGGAGTAGCAGAAATGATCATCGTTATTGACTTTACTTACATAACCACAAATTGGGTTATCAGTTGTAATTGTAGGTTGTAATTCCAATATTGAACTGATAATTATACTTCATTATATTTTAGCTGTTACTGTATTTAGTGTATTTAGCTGTTACTTGTATTTTCACTTTATTTATTATTTCTTTGGTTTGCAGTGTGACTCCCCATACATCATAACATTCTACAGTGCTTTCTTTGTGGAGAACAGAATATCAATATGCACTGAGTTTATGGATGGTGAGTCTGTCTCATTTTATTTAAGTTTCTTACGTCTGTCTGTCTATATGTGCTGTTATACAGCTCCTGGTTTGTGCATATTGTTTTTGTAATATAATGGGACATGACTGGTTAAACATGTCTATGTGTGTACAGGTGGGTCCCTGGATGTGTATAGAAGGATTCCGGAACATGTTCTAGGTCGGATTGCTGTAGCAGTGAGTATTTCTTAATACATCCTTTAAAACACTTGCTTTCTCTCACTTTCTCAGTTAGAGATATTTGTAAGACTTTATTGAAAGTATCTTTAATTAGCAACTGTCTCCAAAGCCGTGAAAGGAACACTTCGTACTTATAGAGAGGAAAGACATCCTCACATATACACACTGACATGCATGTGTTCACGTAGGTGTTTTAATTAAATTAGCTTTGAATGCCACTCTGTTTTTCCCGTAGGGTATTACAGGTTTGTACTTTCTTTTGCTGAAAATGTGACAAATGCCGGCATGTCTCCTGAGCACTTATGCAACATACCCTCATTTTTATTTTTTGCTCCCTAAGTGAGTGGATGTTAATTTTCTAGAAATTAAAAACAGTTATCTCTGATTTTTTCATAAATACACACCGATTCTCCCTCTCTCTATTCCATTGTCTTTCTCTTGTTAAAATCACAATATAGGCCCATGTTAGGCCGAAGGAGCACAATTCAAGGTGTTTTTGAATTGTTATCTAATTAAGTACTTCACATTGCTGTGTGTCATTTTGATGATCAATGATCTAATTACTGCCTATGAGTGTATTTTTGGATTTTTGTGTCTTTTCTCCAGTGTTGCTGTTTCACCTTGACAAGCTGTTTTCTGCTGTTTATGCTCTATGGTTTCAGTGTGTTCACAGATTTTTCTCCCACACAAACGCCCATGATACATACATACATAAAATGCATGTCCACACCTACCAGCTGGTGGAATTTTTGTTTTGAGTATTTTCTTGATGATAAACCCTTAGGCTAATATTTTATTAGTCTGATGCTGTAATTGGTGAATGTGAATGCTTGTCCAGGTGGTGAAAGGACTGACATATTTATGGAGCCTGAAGATTTTGCACAGAGGTAAGTGAGAGGCCTTCAGCACTGCTGATTACAGATGGGGCAGTGACAGGTATTAATGATAAAACATGGTTAAAAAAAAGTGAGATATCATTTTAAATAAAAAGGAAATAATAGTTTTGATACCCATGTACAATTACTGCATTTTTTTAAATGTCAAAAGAAAGAACAACCTGAATCACAAAATGTTTTTAGTATATTCTCAATATCAGAAAAAACTTTATAACTCCAAAATAATAATTAAATATTAGCGAAAAATATCACATTAACGAAACAATAGTACTTTTTGTTTTTATAGTATCTCTGTCTCACACTCGCAGTAACACAGCATCTTTTCACCCCTGAGGACGTTTGACCCTTTGTGATTGGTTATCTCTGTACAGATGTGAAGCCCTCCAACATGCTGGTTAACACACGGGGCCAGGTCAAACTCTGTGACTTCGGAGTCAGCACACAAGTATGTTCTCCTCCAGTTTGCAGATTGTGTGTTCAGTTTGCACTTTTGCACACACACGCACACACACGTGTGCAAATCAGGTATGCATTGTCCTATCAGGCTTGATCTCTCCATTCTCTTGTCTAGTTTGCCTGTCATTCATTTGTTCCCCTTAGGGAATTTTATCTTCATTCTCTAAGCCCCTCTCCATCACTCATGTCTCTCTCAACTCTCTCTAATTACCACACTGACCAGTCACGCTGCACATGCATTTCTGTGTGATGATGTGTGTGTGCATGGTAACAATAGCCCAGGCTGAAAGAATCAGCGTCACCTTCCCCGTCTCCAATACACACAGGAGTCTAACAATAAAAACCCTGTCACTCCACACGCTTCTCCTTTAATTATTATTCATCATCCTGTCCTTAGAGATACGGTGTGTGTCTGACCCATGGTTAAGGTTTTGAGTCTGTGTGAGTATGAGCTTTTACCCTTTGCCTGTAGGATGCATATCATTGTGTGCATTGGGGCTCCCTTGCTCTTAGACGCACACACAGACGCACACGCACGCACACACACACACACACACACACACACACACACACACACACACACACACACACACTCACACACGCAAGGCCATAGGGGAACGCTCATTATGTTTGCCCTGTCATTGATGGCATGTGCCATTGTGTCCTGTCGTCTCTTGCATTGCCCAGTTTCTACATTGTCTCCTGAGAGACAGAGAGAGAGAGAGAGAGAGAGAGAGAGAGAGAAAGAGAGAGAGAGAGGGAGGCTAAAATTACACCAGGCAGACATTTCAATAACACTCTAAAATAACACACCGTGCCGTGTTAGTAGATTTACGCTCATCTCCAAGTCCCTCAGAAAGCCTTCTCTCCCCACAGCTAAGATCTGAGGTCACACACTCCTCCCTCATCTGTATTCGCATTCCCAATATGTCCAAACACACAGAGCTGCACTTGCTGCAGCAAAGATTCTGACCCTCATCTCTGTTATCTGTCTGCTTCAAGCCATTACAGACAAATTCAGATCAGGCTGAACGAGGCTTTACCTTTTAAAGCTTGAGAGAACACTCAAATGAAATCAGAATCTAAATTTTGATCTGTGAAGACTTGCTGACACATAGTAGAAGCTGACTTCCATGACATAGCTTTGTGCAAACTGTGTGCCTAAATTGTCACACCCTCGAATCAAAGCAGGCATCCAAAGGAACACTCTGGCCTTGTTACATGGTACGTGAATTTGCATGAGCAGAGTTATGTTTTTTCTTCTTTTTTTTTCAAAAGGAAGATGAACTGTTTTGTGCTTGTTCTTTCTTCCTCAGTTGGTGAACTCCATCGCCAAAACATACGTTGGAACCAACGCGTACATGGCGGTAAGCAAGACTAATCTTAGCTGTGTTGAATGGACTGAATCTGGCAGGCGTTCAGACTTCATTCTGCTTTGTGAAATCATTGCGTTTTTAAATGAAAGCAGTGTGTTGTACTCATGCTGATGTTCAAATACAGATTGCGACCTTGAGAGATGAATTGAACAGGCCCCAGGCATCCCTAATAATGAAGCTGACCACTAACAGTTTTTCCAATATTAATTTCTCAGTTGCGTTTTCTCTATATGGTCGTAATCGGATATAACTGAGCTGCCTATGAGCCTCTCAGTCCCTTAAACTGCAGGGCCTGGAAGTGGGTCCACTCATAATTATCCATTATTATACACATACTCTCGTAATTACATAACTTAGATGTTAGTTTTGAAGTTGTTATCAAGTACTGATGACTGTCAGGATAACATAGTTTAATGTCACAAAGCAAATAAAAATGCATAAAATAAAATAAAAAAAAATTTTTCATCCAATATGCAGCATTTTGTTTATTAAACTAAAAAGAAAGCTTGCAAGTTTCATACCAAAAACCCAAGCATGCTTAGGGCTCATATCCAGATGGGAAAGAGGCTCTCGTTTGCCGACTTCCCCCTGGGGCTACAAAACTATTGTCAATTGGTGGTGACTACGGGGTGTGATCTTGACAATGATATATTGCATGTGATGTCACAAGACTAATACACACACACATACACATACACACACACACACACACACACACACACACACACACACACACATCACTTCAAAATGTCCCATGCAATACGATGACATGTCCACTTCATTACCAACTTCTTTTCGAATTCCTGGAACATTCTCTTTGTGCATCTGTGTGTCCTAATACTGCATGTGTGTGTTTGTGTATCCTGCAGCCAGAGCGAATATCAGGGGAGCAATACGGCATTCATTCTGATGTATGGAGTGTCGGAATCTCTTTCATGGAGGTAAAGCTTTCTGCTCTGGCCTAATACACAACTACATGAAGCACACTCAGAATACAGTCATACGGAAACATCTATATAGTATGTGCTGGCATAGTCGAGCTAAGCCTGAGGTTTGTGTGTGTGTGTGTGTGTATGTGTGTGTGTGAGAGAGATAGAGAGAGAGAGTGAGTGAGTGAGTTAGAGAGATAGCTAAGAGGTATTAATAGTCCCTGCAGGCAGTCTGTCCAAACAGATGTTGGCCTAAAGCTATGCATGGATCACGCTCAGAATCTCCCACTGACTTTAGTAAAGCCCACCCCCAAACACACACCCAGGACTCGTCTTCTGTTCACCCGTTGCGTCCTTTTACTTTCTGTGATTTTACACTTTCTTTTGCTTCATCCCTTTTCGAGATTTAATCTTACCATTAGACCATGTATACAGTCTATTCAAACTTCAAAGAAGAGAAAATGTGTGTATGTTTTAATTAGGGGTGATATTTCTATACCAGTATACGTTGTGCATCGACAATTTTTTTTGTTTGTTTTAATGATGTTGATGAATCACAAAAAAGTTATTATAATGCATCCTGTTTTCTCGGAGGTTATGATTGTTTCGGAAGAACAGTCCAAAATACAAAAAAAACGGAATATTTAGTCATTTTACTTAACATTACTATTTAATGGGTATGCTAGGGTTTTCATTAGTGTAATAGAACAGAAACAGAACAGAAGCAATATGTATCAGCAACGTACATTAATTCAGGCTTAAAAACCTTTGAATACTGTGAACTACATGGAAAGTACTGTGATTTTGAAATTTGTCTGTACCATGCAAAAAAAGCCTTCAAGCATCATCGAGTGTGGTAGAATATGAGACTCTTTTCATACCTGCCATGTGTGTTGGGTCACCCTGTCAGTGGACAGCACTAAGTACAGGTGTGAACAGGGGTCCAGTGCAACTCAGAGATGCACTGTGATGGGATCACTCAAACCATTTTTAGGAGGAATGAAGGCCTTGCAATAAAACTACTGGTCACAACCAGCACAACAGTTCATAAAGAGCACAGTGCTCTATATGCCTCTACGGCTACACCTCTCTTTTCACTCTCTGAAATGAGTGGGTGTTGTGTATATGTGAGATTTTGAGAATGTTTGTTTAACAGAGTGGTCATGTGCGTTCATTTGTGTCAAATTGAAAGCCTTTGATTGAATGAAAAGGGTACATTTTAAAAACACCATTCGAGCTCCTGTACTAAATTTGCCATTCTAGTAGTTCCCATCAGCCCTATTGATTTTTAATTTGTTATTGTCAGCAGCTCTTAGTGCCTGTGACAAATAGTCATCCCGTATATGTCAATACTGTAGAATATCTTAACAGTTATAATAGTCATTGATTTAGAGCTTATAAAATATTATTGACTTGACCTTTTGATGGTAATGATAAAGTACGTCTCGTGCATCTTGGTCAGTTCCGCTACTCTTGCCAAATGAATTAGCCAATGAAGTCTGCGGTGTAATTCAGATAAATCTTCTAAATGCAGCCAACAAGTCACAACCTAATCTGGCTCCAAGATTAAGTGTGAAAATAATCTGGTTACACTATTAAGTCCCGTTTAACTAAGATGAAAGCAGTCATGTAGGCTTTTGATGGATCTCGAATGTTGCTGGCAATCTTTTAAAGTCAGGCTTTCATCTGCACCTCTCTTTTTTTGTTAGTTTTTTCAGCCTTTATCCCTCTTCTCTCTCTCCTCTCTTGGCGGGGGCTCATTGAGTGGGAATTAACTAATGGCTGCCGCTCTTTGAGCGGCTCACGTTCGAGCGTGCGGCTCTATGGCTCGTCCTAAAGCCCTTCCCTGTTAATCCAGCACATGTCTCAATCCCTCAGTCAGTGGTAGATTATGCATTTGCTCATTTAAACACACCTGCTCAAGAAACCCAAGCTACAGGTTGAAATGAGGATAAAGCCACTGCTCTTAAGGGCCTGATTGATAGGACTGTTTAAAGTCCTATTGTTTTCTTGAGTGCTTTATCTATGGGTTTTTTTTGTTTGTTTTTGCAGTTTTACAGTGAATCATATATTGAGTAAGTAGTTTGAGTCAAAGTCTATTAATGTAGGAGCCTTTTAGCTATCTTATAGTCTGTTAGCTAAATGAACAGACTAGTACTAGATAAGAAGATAAGTTGTCAGGTCCTCAGTTTAAACAAAACAAAAGTAGCAAAGCAGTCCACGGTGACAGATAACATTAACTGTATTTTCAATTATTGTGAGACGGTCTTTGGTGTATGTGTATTGAGTATGCTAATACTTTAAACTCAGACAATCAGATTTTGGGAACTGAACTATTATAAAAGAATAGAATTGACCAACGTCGTTGAAAATGGGTCTTTATATTCCCCCTTTCATAGTCATAGGAAAAGATAGCATTTATTGTCTCTTTAAACCATAAGAGAACAGCACAGAAACTTGTAATATGGTGACTCTGTGATGTGGAATACAAAGGAAACCAGTGTAGTGGTTTGATCAGTCAGTTCATTAAATAGTGTAGTGGTTTGATCAGTCAGTTCATTCAGTGATAAGGTTTGTGTCTTTCTGTATTGGTAATTCTTTCTCTTTGTTTCTCTTACAGTTGGCCCTTGGTCATTTCCCCTATCCTCAGGTGAGTATGTATCTATGATTTGAGAGTTGTCTTCATCTTGGCCTCAACAAATTCGATGATTTCATCATACAGTTAAAGACCTTAGCAGCCATGTAATCTCCTGTAATCTGTCTCCCTGTGGCAGTAATTACCTTCCTTTTGTTTGTGATCACGTTGCTATGCTCAGCCCTATTTACCCTTTTCACAATCCTGGTGACCCCTTGGATTCCTCAGTCCTTTTAATCCCTGTAATAAGATTTCACCTTTGGATTTTTCCCAGATTAACCCATTCCTAGAACCCCGGCCCAGGATTATAATCCTAGTCCAATCAGAGGGCTTCTTCAGTTAGGAAGCACATCGTTAACTTGGGGACATGCTTGTGTCGACCCTACCAGGTTGGAAGGCAAGATTGGTTTAATGGAACCATGCATAGGTAACAAGTCGGAAGTTATCGCCACATAGGGCAAAAGACATCTGATTACAGTTCTTTGAAGATCGGAAGCAAGAAACAGTTGGAGAACGTCACTGTCAAAACCAAACCTCACATCTTCAAAATGGTGACTTTGGACAAGAAAGAAAAATAATTCATGTTTTTAACTTTAATAAATACTAATGTGGCTTGTTAAGTCCAGTTCTGAAATAGTCACAAAAGAGAAAGATGAAAAATGAGATTTTGATATGACAGTGACGGTATAGTGTTAAGTGTGTGATCAGACACTGTAAAAGTGCTTGGGGTGGCTGAAGTCCTCTGAAAATGCATAGGGGTTCTTTAATGAGGGAAATGTTGACTAATGCTCAATAAATTACTCCCAGCATGCCTGTTGGGTTAATTAGCATATTAAACCGAAGCAGTCACTGAGGGAAGCTCATGGAAACAAGAAGGAACACTCAAAAGACCTTGGCTGTGGCTATATATTCATTAATGTTGCGGGTTGAAATATCAGCTATATGTTCCATCAGAGATAAGCCTAAGAATGTTATGTTGGTATTTGTGTTTATCCACTGAGAAGAGTAGCGCCGTATTTAGTCTGTCTGTGTGTGTGAACAATGTGTTACCTCGTAGCCTGAGGCATATCTCATTTGTAAGTGTTTTCCATGTCTCTCCTAGGACTGTCTGTTGTTATGTTAATTCAGAGTGCTATTACATAAAGCAAAATGGCTGAATGTCTGTTGCTCTTGTGTACCATCATCACCTCTTTCCACCAACTGACATTGATCAAAATGAAAATACGGTGCTGTTTGTAAGTGACTGGACTTAAAGTTTTGTTAATCGTGCCTTTGTTCTGCTGCTTAATGGATTTTTTAAAAGTGGAATTACTATGAGGGTGAAGTGTAGAATATCTGCTTTGTTTGTGGATATGTTTTAAAAAATGTTGACTATAATATAGGACTCATAACTGTTTTTGTTAGGGCTGTCAAAGTTAACACATTCATTAAATTACTAATGCCTCTATTTTTGTTAAAAGCATTAAGCAACTAGTTTGACCTTTATTAACATTATCCAAAATAGTTTTAAATAACTTTTACAGCAATATTTATGCAGACTATGCTGATATTGTTCACAGAAGACCTATGATTAAATCAATGAGCAGCAGACTAACAAAAGCAAAAGGGTCACTAGAAAGCTGAATTGTTCTCTGTAAAACAACTGAGCTGCCACTGCTGCAGTGTGCATCCATTCGTTTTAATACTTTAACTGATCTATCTTTCTGTCATATAGATAGATAGATAGATAGAAGTCAAAATATTAAAGCCATCATAGCTCTTTAGTTCTAATGGATTCTTCTGTATTTTATTTTATTTTGTCTGCATGGTTAGAGAAAAGGTGAATTAAATGTGTAGCAACTTTTCTGTTCTTAGCACACACAGCCAGCGGCACTATAGTGAAGCTCTTCATGCTTTTACACCTCATTAATTTATTACTCATTCTCTCTTTCTCTAATCTCTCTCTCTCTCTCTCTCTCTCTCTCTCTCTCTCTCTCTCTCTCTCTCTCTCTCTCTCTCTCTCTCTTTCTTTCTTTCTCTTTCTCCCCCTTTCCCTCTCTCTCTATTCTCTCTCATTCATGTTCTTTCACTCTTTCATGTCCTGCTCTCTTTCTCTCTTTAGCACTCTCTCTCTCTCTCTCTCTCTCTCTCTCTCTCTCTCTCTCTCTCTCTCATATACACTAAATCTTTAAATTTCATTTTCATTTAAAAAGAAGAAAGAGGTCAAGAACTGAGTGAGAGAGTGAGAGATAGGGAGAGAAAAGGGAAAAGACAGGGCCTCCTGCTGCCGCTGCGTTTTTGCTCTTGATGTTAATTTTCACAGCTCCATATGGTGCTGCAGACTCTTCACCTACAGGCATCACAGACACACACGGAGCACAGCGCGTGCATACACACACACACACACACACACACACACACACACACACACACACACACACACACACACACACACACAC
>JBBIGA010000040.1:19289719-19304874 GCA_037576975.1 Alestes dentex | reverse complement strand
ATATGCTGTATATTTATATAATGTGCGTATAGAAAATTCATTTTTGACATGTTTACAGAGTAGTCGAGAAAGAGCAGAGAATTCTGTCCGGGCCTGCTTCATGCTTCATGTGAGAATAAACCGCCATTAGAGTGCACGTGTCCAGCCCACCTCTCAGGTAATGATGACGTCACAAAGATCCCAGGTTGTTCCCGGCTCCTCATCCAAACCAATTCCAACGGCCGAGGAAGTCCCGCCCTCTCTGAGAGCCGATTGGCTGTGGGGAATCTCCGTTGCTGAGGTATCGGACGCCCATTGGTCGAGGCTCCTGTCAGTCTCACGGCAGGTTCAGCGTATGTACTCATCGTATCAGGTGAAGAATCGCAGTTTCTCTCTGGAGCAGAAAAGTGCCTATCTCGACCCGGGTCTGTGCACCATAAAGGAGAAGGTTTTGTTTTGTTTTTGTTTTTTTTTTTTCTCTTTTCTGCAACACGCGTAGGAGAACTTATCCCACCAAAGAGCAACGATGAAGAGCCTGAAGTACCGCCTGAAAAAGCATGAAGTTACCATCACCGTGAGTTCCAGCTGACTTCCTAAACATGTTCCTAAAGTCAGGTGGGATGGTACGGGGTGGTTGAAGTGTTGGGCGTGGGTTCTATAGAGGAGTTTAGCTCTTCTGTCCAATGCGGATGGTTTCTGTTTTGTGCTCACGGTTTATGTGCTCAGGACTTATTCAAACTCAAATCTGGAAGTTAGCGAACGCCCAGATCAGTCAGAAGGACACTCTAAACAAGTTTGCTGATCAGTTTTGTAGTATCCCTAGAGTAACAGCTCTACATCTCGTCCACCAACTTTGAGAGTCAATGCATCCTTGAAAGTGGTTCAAAGTCAGAGGAGCCTAATAAGGGGCTCAGAAGTTACATTTGATCAGTCTGGACGACAATGACACAGTTACACCACCCATGTTTTTTGTCTGAGATCACTAAATGGATTGTTGCATTCTCCTTTCGTTTGTTTCTCAATGAGACTTCAGTCCTGGTAGGTGGAAGTGGTGGGTTTGGTTTCTTTTGAGAAGTTTAGCTTTTCTGTCCAAGATCTTGCATGGTTTCTATTTTGTACTGATGGACAACCCAAAGCTGAAAATTAGTTAAGGTCCAAATCAGTCAGAAGGACAAGCACACCAAATCTGATTATCTGTTTGGATGTATCACTTGGATAACATCTCGTTCTCCAACTTCAGAGTGATCCTTGTAACCTAGAAAGTGGCTCAGAAATTACAGTTGATCAGTTTGGGGCACCATAATATAGTTACACCTACCATGGGCTTTATCTGAGCTCACTAAATGGATTACTGCATTCTCCTTTAGTTTCTCACTGAGATTTCAGTCCTATAAGATTTGACTAGTTGCTCCTGCCGTGAAGTGTGGTGTCATGAGTGGTGGAAGTGGTGGGCTTGGTTTCTGTTTAGAAGTTTAGCTTGTCTGTCCAAAATCTACCATGGTTTCTGTTTTGTACTTATTGTTTCTGTCCTCAGGACTTGTAAAACCCAAAGCTAAAAACTAGTGAAGGTCCATATGAGTCATAAGGACAAGTTTGATGATCAGTTTGGATGTATCACCAGTGTAACATTCTTCTTGACATCTTGTTGGCCAACTTTGAGAGTCAGTGTAGCCTAGAAAGTGGCTCAGAAGTTACATTTGGTCAGTTACAACACCCATGCCCTTTATCTGAGATCACTAAATGGATTACTGCATTCCCTCTCTTTTGTTTCTCATTGTTTCTTCATTCCTATAAGATTTGACTGGTTGTTTATTTACTCCTCAACTGATATTAAGTTATTTGTCACTGTTTTTGGCTTCTTTCATGTTGACAGCAGTCAGGCTGCATTGAGTACTCACTATTTGACACATAGCATTTTGTTTCACATGAAAATGATCCCAAATAGATATAGAATAGCACCAAACAAACTTATTTTCTTTTTTTAAGATGCAGAATGAGTTCTAGTTAACTCCATACTTGACTAGTTTGTGGGCCTGGCTGCTTATTCTCTTCAGTTAGAGGAAAGTGTGTCTATAATTCATCTAAATAATTGTTTTCCCCAGTCAAAAACTAAGCCTGGCAGTGGAGTAAACACAACCCTGACTGTCTTGCGTAAACTGACTTTAGCCTGATGTTTAATCTCTAAGTGGGAAAACCAGTCATTCCACTCTCAAGATGCTTCTTGGATAGTATGCAAATCAAACGCTGGCACTAGGAAGTTACTGAGATTCAGACACAGCTCACGATTGCAGATGCCTGGTGCTTGCAGCCTTCTTTAATTTACATGTGAAAGCAGCTCAGCTCTGATCTTTGTGTTGGATCCAGAAGGCCAGCTACTGAAGGGCCTTTTGTATGAGTTTGGTTCTGAATGGGGAGAGAAAACGGTCTCCCAAGGCATTTGAATTTTGTTGTGTGTGTGCGTGTGTGTGTGTGTGTAGTGTCCAGTGCTGTTGCATAGGCACTTTACCCGTTTGTTGTCATCAGCTTCCTTATCAGGATTTGCCCAGTGCCTAGTACAAAATAGAAGGTGTTTTCTTGATCTTTAATCTCTGACTTGAAACTCGAGTAGGTTTTTGGCTGGTCTGAAAGGGCACAATTTTCAGCTGAAAGATGATATTTGATGCATTATCATGCTGTCTGTGTCCAGAAAGTTATTGCTATTTTCCACCAATCTTCTTCCTGTCTGCTGTGACCTGAAAACTGATGGCATCTCACTGGCTGTCCCAACCCCGCATGCAGGACACCTAAATGTCTGCTACCCAGGACATCTTTTACCGCTCTTCAGATTTAGATTAGATCACTGCACTCCCTCTCAGCCAAGTCAGAGGAATCCAACTAAGCTCTAAGTACTATGTTTGTGTTTATATATGGGGCAGCTGGTGGTCTGGTGGTTAGGCAGTTGCCCTTTCAATCAGAAGGCTGTGGTTTTGAATCCCAGGATTGCTAGTGGCACCACTGAGGGTCCCTTGAGCAAGGTACCATCCCCATACACTGCTCCCTGCTGTGTCGCTGGCAGCCCACTGCTTCTCTCGGTGAATGGGTTAAATGTAGAGAAAGAATTTCACATTGCTCACACTGTGTGCTGTGGTGTGTTCACGCATGATTATAAGGGCCCACTTTACTTTACTTATGTTCTGTGTTGTGTGTCTTGATTTTGAGCAATTGTTATTATTGGCTTAATTCATCAGTAGAAAACATGAAATCTGATTATACTGAAGTAGATCAGCTGTCCTCTTTCCCCAGTTGCTGCTCATTCTCTCCATTCCTCCCCATGACATCTCCGTGTTCTTAGGGGGTTGGTGAGGAGCAGTAGGAAGGGGGGAGCAGGGCAGGAGCTGTCCTTTCTGGACGCAGCTACAATTCTAAGGTCGTGCCCTTGTTGGAGTCAGCAGGGAGGCTGGCTTCCACCCCCCAGGACCCATCTTTAATGGGGCCACATGGACATGGCCGAAAGTAAATAAAAAATAACAATAAAACGTGAAAGTTCTGGCATTTTCAGAGCAGATTTGAGGGCCAGTCCAGAACATGTGGCTGCGACACGAGGAAACTGGCAAGAAAACTAGGAGAAACAATGAACAGCTCATTTTTACTCAGCCTAGGTTTCGCTCACTCACGTTTTTTTCTTTCAACCAATAAAGTCAGCTTTAAACTCCAGTGACCAAAGGGACCATTAGGCCGAGAAGTGAGAGAGTTCAACAGATGCGAAAATAACTGAATATGAGAAAGAAATCTGAGAGGCAGGATTAGTAGTGAAACTGAAGCGGGGGAAAAAAGGAGAGGCAATAATCGGACCAAAATTACAGTCAAATATCTAGTATCGTGTTTTGTTTTCAAAGAGAGTTCCAAGTTGTTGTTTTTTTGCGGGTGTGGAGGGTGAGTTTAAATAAAATCAACTCTAAGAGAACAAGTAACTTCCAATCACCGCCCACCACTCACAGAAGGGCCCCACTTGCGAGGTCCACCCCCATCTTCATGAAGAGCTTAATTCTGCCACTGTCCTTGTCCTTTTGTTTCCATTCCCTAGGAAGTGGCTTGTTTTTGATTATTTAAAAAGCACATGAAGTTCAGGATGGATTAGGCAGCTCGAGGCAAAAGTACCTGAGTGAAAGCAGACGAGTGGGCTTAGTTCCCACACTAGAGACAGACGAGAGAAACAGCTAGATGAACAGCATGCAGATGAGGAAGTATGATGTTTATTTTCATGATGGATTACATTGCAATATATCACAGTTCATTTTCTGATCGGATCGGGGATGTCGGCAGCACACCGGCCAAATGCATGTTTCATAACAAAGAGAGCATAGTTAATCTGGTTTAATGCATTATGAAGTGAGAAATGTTAATTAAAAATCATTCGTGCTTGGAGTTATTGATATTTATTTTTGTTGTTCCAATCTAACAGATCAAAATCAGAAAAAAATAATATTGTGACACTGTATGGCATGGATTTCTTGAAGTGAGACTTCCAGCTCCATTTACTTGCATACGGCTGCTGTGAAACTTGGTTTGCAGGTTGTAGGCAAACAGTAATGGTTTAATTTAAAAGATATGCAATGACCACTGCTTGCCTAAAGGAGGCTTTTAGGCACGCCTCATAAGAAAATAGTGTATTAATGTAAATGAACATACATATTAATAGAAATATGCTGAATTACAGATTGATTTTAAAAAAAATCCATGCAATCCAACCTGGCACCAGAGAGCCCTCAGTTAGCATATTAATGTTTAGAGTATTTCATATTGAAACGATGATGCTTACGTGGTTAGCGTGTTAACACAACTTCTGAAGTCATTTCTGAGAAGCAAAAATTGGGCAAACAGTATCAAGCAGTGTTAAATTACATCTCTGGGTGTTGATGCTGTTCGTACACAGCCAACATTTCCCAAAAGCAGTGGGTTTCTGATTTCTCTGCTCTCACTCTGCATTGCGCAACTTTTTTTTTTTTGCCCTGAGAAACTGAGAAACAGGATAAAGGAGTCCCAATTATTTCTTCGTCTGCAGAAAATTTGCCGCCATTTGATTGACGTTTTGCTGGGGCAAACTGTACGTGCTTACGCGTCCGGCCACTACATCAATAAGGCAACTCAACTAGAGGAAATATTAAGCAAACTAATTAGCATTTAGGGGAACTATTTGGACCTTCTTCCAACAACTGGATTAATGCAAAAGGCTGCATAAATAATAAACTGTGAATCCCTGTGGTCATGGATTGAGCTTCAGTCAGCATTGTACATTTATTTATTAAACAGAGAATTGGCTGCACAGCAAACAACTTGACCTATTTTACCCTTTTTGAAGTCCACATAGGAAAGAACAAAAAATTGTAGCAGGATAAGTAGTCCAAGTTTATTAAATACTGAGGTTACCTTTTTCCATAGGAAATAATACACAAACTCACGCCCTCTCTGCCATGCCCACAAATCTATGCAGTTTTGGAAAAACACTGATTTTAAGAATTTAATTTAACTGTCAAGAATTAGGCTGTAATAGTTCTAAACAGTCCTTTATTAATTCATATGATGGTTGGTTGTCGATCCAAATATGATAGATTGTTGCTTTTTTTTTTTTTTTTTTTTTAACTAAAAAAGGTCATTTATTGGTAATTGTTAGGTTACATTTATACATTTTACGTATTTTAGTATAATAACCTAGTTAGTATTCAGTTTTTTGTCAGTAATTGTCCTATATTTTTACTATAATTAGTGAGTAAGGGGTCATCGTCTGCTTGGCAGTATGTTAAATGTGACCTGTTTTCCTTCATATCAGTGTTTGTTTATAAAACAGGATGCTTTCTTTTTTTAAACCTGAATTTTGATGACTCAAATTCATGGAACCTCAACATCAGCTGAGATTTTCAGCCTAGCAATATGCTGGTCCGGACTGAACGCACACAAACACACGAATCACACTGTAACCCGGAAAATGTTTAATTACGTGATGCTACTACCACTGTACCTGTCTTCTTTGCTCTGCTAGTGAACTAGTGCCAGTGGTTGCACATTGGTTGAACGGTTTATCTTCCATTTACACACGCTTGCATGTTGGAGAAGCCTCCCGTAAGTCCTTGCACATTGTCTTTCTCATTCCTTGTAGTCAAAACTAATTACGGATGAGCCTTCAAAAAAACCCACACAGATTCCATCTGGCGTTATCTAATGTGGTTCTTCACCCTTCCAGAGGCAGACGAGAATGCAGCTAATAGTGAGAGCCCCATCATTTAACAGAGCACAGAGGGAGTTGAGGTCACACCCACTGCTTTTTCATAATGCAAGTTGTTCATGATTAGCGTCCTCAGTTACTCCCTGAATGTGGGCAGAATGTCTCCATGCTTCAGTGAGAGCTGACTCAGCTTGCAGTGAGTGTAGAGTGAATTTTGAAACGATGACCTCAGAACCTACTCTAGGCCTTCTGCATTTGTTCAAAACTCGCCTCCCCTAGCCAGATATGATGCATAAAATTGTATTATTCCAATAGGAAATGGGAAATGAGTAAGGGTATGAGTGTCCCTCTTGCTGCTGGAAGAACACAGTTATGAATATTACTTTTTTGTTTATTTATTCAAGTGTATTGTTATCACATCTGCATTTTTTTCAAGGCCGGTTAAATTGCACTCTGATTTGTTTTCCCTTTTGGTATAATTTGTTTGGGCAAATGTGAGAGTTATTGCACTCAGGTGTGGACCAAAACAACCTCGTCGAGACCCTCGCTGAGAGATGTTCTTGGTCTGGTCTCAAACTGTGGAGTGGATTGTTTGTGGTGGAAACGTGATTCAACTCCGATCCAACCCGACCACAATGTGAAATCTGCAGGTTTGAATTAAATGGCTCTTGCAGCCTAAAACAATGAAAGTATACCACAGCTGTGTGAAATCTCACTACTTATGACAATATTACTTATATTCTAGTGATTTCTACTTTGTGCAGTAATGTACTCCTAACCACCACCTGTGTCGTTAGAAATTCACTTAACTAAGTTACTTATCTATAGTATTTACACCCAGCGTTTTTCATATTGAGTTTTTTCTACTATTTTCTATTCTGAATTTTATTTTTATTGATCTTATTTAGACTTTACATTTTGTGTTGTTCTTGTCTCTGTGTCTGTGTCTTTGCAGTTGTAACATAAACAGTTTCCTCTGGGATCAATAAAGTTTTCTGATTCTGACTTAGGCGAGAAAAGACCATTACATATCTTAATATTCATGTCTTCGGTTTAACATGTTGAAGGTTAACAGGCTCTTGTACATGCTCAGTTTTAACTGAATGGAGGCAGTGTATCTTCTTTGCAAAGTGTGAAGCAGTGCAGTACCTTCAAGATGTTTCCTTCAAGTGTATTCATCATTCTGCTACCTGGTGTTTTGCCCAGATAATTACCACCTTTATGAACAAATGTTGTTGCTCCATGTTAAATTGCATAGTAGTGTTTCACAGGAATATGCACCTAGCCCACTACAGTGGTGAACTAGGGGTATAGGACTCATAAGCAGAGTGCGCGTTCTCTTGTGGTTCGTAGCATTTTGTAACATTTTCTCTGTGTATAAAGGGAACCTGAACAAGGGGGGAAACGCTCCAAGTTTGTAATGAAATCATCAACTAACTTAGACCAGAGCAAACAAACTGTAGATGTGAAAACTCCCTGAATTTAATTTGCAGTGATTGCTCTGTCTGTGTATCTCCTGCCACCTTTTTACACAGATTAGAAATGCTTATGCTTGGACGTAGACTAAACCAAGCCATGAAACAACAGATTTGACTGATTTTATATTAATCTCTTTTAACTGAGAACTGCCATTAACAGTGATGTCTCGTTCACATGTTTTAAATCTCTGTCTGAGAAACGACTTCTCAGTCATCCAGAGCAAATGAAGGGCAGACAGTGGGCAGCTATTTCCGAGAGCTAATGAAAGAGCATTTCTGAGATGGAATTACTGAGGCACACAAGGTCATTTTATATTGCCAAATTAAGCTAGTGCTATCAGAGTATAGGAAGAACAACTAATAGTATGGCTAATACAGTCTCAATTAAGAATAGGTTTTTGTTCACTGTTGGGGGTTCCTTTGTGGCTTGGCTTGTATGGATATTGGAAAAATCTGTCCAATATGATTTTTTTGCTGTACAAAAAAACTCATATTAAAATGGAGATTTCAATTCATTATGTAGTGTGACTCATTTCAAGAACAGCTTCAATTTTGTTCACTGCAACAATATGAAGTGCGGTTTAGCTCGTCAGCAGTGAACACTGAGTTTCTATACGTGTACTGCGAGCAGTTTTCTGTTTCGAGCTTTGCACATGAACAACAGTGGACGTCACAAGTAGTTGCCACAGGTAGCTGGTGGCCTAGTGTTGTCCCTGCGATCAGAGGGTTGTGGGTTTGAATTGCAGGACCGCTAGTGGCACCACTGAGGTACCCTTGAGCAAGGTACTGTCCCCATACACTGCCGCCCAGGCGCCCCTCATTAGCAGCAGAATGGGTGAAATGCTGAGAAAGAATTTCACATTGTTCACACTGTGTGTTGTGGTGTGTTCATGCATGACTATAAAGGGACACTTTACTTCACATACACAAGCTTATACACAAGCTTATGTGAACAAAGAGGTGCGTGTTATTAGAATCACGCACAAAATACTCCCAAGACATTTGTCGTCCAACTTAATGCTATGGTGCGTGTTATCTGGTATAGAACAATATGGGCTAACCACATTTCAGAATCGGAAAACTTAAGTGATCCTGGAGGAAACAGCATATGTTATGATTCCAAAGACCCACAGAGACTGGAACACTATAAAACATAAAGTCTAAGTGAAATCAAATAAGAACTCAGCAGGAAATACACTATACAAAATACAGGGGGGGTCCTCGGGTTACGGCGGTCTCTTCATACGGCGTTTCGAGGTTACGATGCTCACTTCCATGAAAACATTTTAAAAATTGAGATGTGAGTGTTTTGACTTTAGCCGTTAGCTTCGTACTTATGGACTACATGGACGAACTAGTTTGGTTTGGCAGTAACGCGGCATAGGTGTGAGGGAGTTGGTATCCCCCAGTACAGTAAAGTGTACATATACATTATATTTATGTCCTTTTTCTTTTTCTGTAGTTGTGTTTTTATGTTCTAGATGATGATTTTACAACTGTGTTAGGATAGGTAAGTGACTTAGGCTAGGGTGTGTTTCAGCTTACACCAAAATTGGTGTTACGTCATTGTCGTAGAAACGGAACTGTGTCGTAACCCGAGGACCCCCCTGTACACTATACTCTAGACACCAGTGCTGGGGTATTAAGACTATAGATAAGTAACCTACAGTTAAGTGAATTACTAGTAACACAAGAAACACATTTGTGCTATTGGTATTTTATATTTAATGATTCAGGGCATGTGGTAGAACAGCATAAGTTTAACTAATTTAGCCTCATGCCAAGATGTAGACATATCTCTATATTTCAGGTAAATATTCTGTCTTGTATACTTGGCACCCTGACATCATTTGGATGTTGAAAATGTGCCGTTGTTTAAAACACACATTCTAAGTGTGCATCTTGTAAGACTGCGAGACTATGGAGTTGAATTTTAAAACAGGTCAGGTTGTTTTTTCTTAGGTGCGATTTGCCAGTTATTTCTGTTTATTTATTCATTTTTTATGCACTTTAAAGCTACTGATGGACTTATTTATATGTGTAATGACTATATATTAAAGTCTGAACTGCTGCTATATACAAAGGAAGTTTACTATAAATGTAAATATGAATGTTTACAAAATCATAATGAGTAAGAATTGATGTCAAAGACCAATTCTCTTTAATACCTCACGTTTTAGGAAGAAATGTCATAGTATATAATTACCTCTTAATAACCCACATAGTCTTTACATAGTGAGATATTACCTCTTCATATAGTACTTGCTCAGTCTTCATTAGAAAAGTTGAGACACACTAATGCTGTGCTCAGTAGTGGTTTGGGACCTGCTGCTGTTTTCAGAATACACCATTCTTTAGCACTGTTTTCAGCGGCTTGGTATTTCTTAGAAATGAGAAACAGGGCTTAATGAACCAACTAATGTTTTTATAGTTTGGTTGCAGTTATTAATGGTTGTCTGAAACCATTGTTTACTGTGTGTTGGCCTGAATGTTAATGATCTGTAATAACCATAAGCATTCCGTTACTGTCTTGAGGTCCTTTACAAAGAAGAAAGTGCTGATACATGTTTTTTTTTTTTTTATGGGAAAGGGCCGTTTCTCAGTTTTCCACTTGCTTGGGTGCCTTGAAATGTTTTAATACATGTTTCAGTTTTAGATCATCTAGAGGCTACTCAACTCAAAATCCTTACGGTTAGCTTTTTAATTTGTGTTTCAGTTCACATATCTACATTTTTGGAAAATTCACTGAAAAATATGTTAAGACTTTTTTTTTTCCCCAAAAAATGCATGATGCTTATACATTATATTACAATCATTTGGCAGACGCTTCCAATGTGGCTAACTATATGAGGACACATTTTTACAATTTTAATCCTATCGTGGCTCAGGTGTTGCGTCGTGGGGCCTGTAGTGATTCACACTCCTGCATAACGTAGCTTATAGCTCATAAACAAAACCGCCTCACGTAGAAACTCATGTAGAAAACACTGTGCATGCGTGTTCTGATCTGATTCCTGGAAGGGCGTGTTGTTGGGGGGGCAGGTCTGTGTGCATGTCCGTCTGTTTGTGGGACTGCTTGTGAAAAGCCTGAAAGCCTGTCAGTGAGCAGTGAGGCCCCCGAGTGCTGGGAAACTGCTAATGTGGATTGAAGGTTATCCTTGCTTGAGCAAAGGCCTGGGGATTACAGGCAATGGGAATGTGTTGTAGATGAAAGCCCCACTGCCCCCCCACCCCATGCCTGTAGGGCTGCCCTCATAAGGCTTGGACCCTGTCATAAAAATGATTCCAAGCTTGTTTATCCCCACAAAGCTCTCAAACTTGCCCAAATCCACCAACTTAGACAACTTTTGGAACTTTATATGAATTAAATTCTAGCTTTAATTTTGAGGTAGTTACAGAAGGAAACTTAGGGTTACAGAAGGTCAGCGAAGGAAAGAAATCCTTGGTGCCTTCTTTTCTGAGATTACTACGGAGTAGTTGTAGTTAATAAGGAGCTGTGGGATCAGTAAATACTTAGTAAAGTCATTGTCGCAATAGCAGTCTCAGCAATACTGATATTGCAAAAGGCTGCAATAGGAAAATGAGCCTCTAACCAGTCACAGTGATACAAATAGGGAGACCAATCACAGCTCCAGGTGAGTTACTGGGTCTTCTGATTAATAAAAGTCTTCATATAATCCAACAAAAGTCCAATTTTAACCATTAAAAGTGTTCCCAAATGGGTAAGGCTAAACCGCTGTAGTCAGGATAAGGAGATTTAAATGTGTTGGTTCTGTTACATATCAAAATCTAATATTGGACAGCAGGCTGTTTTTATAGATTGTCATATAAATGGACTGTATGGATGAGGGGAGTAACCGTATCACTTTTATTCCAGAGAACTGATGAAATCGCACCTTCAGTATTGAAAAAGGCATTGCAATTGCAATATTTAACAGTAAAATACAATATTGATCATGCAGCTGTAACTGAGATGACATCAGTTTGTTTAGTACATGTCCGTAATTACAATATTTATACCTGATAGGGCTGAAAAAACACTATCAATAATGTCGAGGGTTAAAATTGTTAGCCAATTGTATCAGCAGTCATGGGGTCATGCCTTTCTGAGCGGGTAGCAAAAGGAAAAAAAGAATACAATAAATACACATAGTTACAATAATAGTTACAATAAATATAATAAACACAAGTCTGATGTAGCTCTCTCTGAAGCACAACATTTTCTTTGACGACCTGTTGATTCTGAACAGCAGAAGGGGCGTTAAACTGAATTTTTCCCACCAGGTGTTCAGACTACAGCTACTCCTGGGGACATGCTGTTCACACATGAAGTGTTTTGCTAAAAATGAACTAACGTTTCCTTTTAAACAGCACTAAAGCTCATCGTATTACTTTTGTAATGGTAGGACACTGGAATATTCATATTAATAATTCATATTAATGAATTACTCATATTGTAAGTCACATTGGATAAGAGCATCTGCCAAATGAATGTAATGTAATGAATTAATTACACGGTTTTAATAGCTACTTTGAAAGACGATTTGGTAGTTTAACTTGTTAATAAGTGTGAAATACAACTCATTCTTTATACAGTTCACATGAAAAAATAGCAAATTCTGGGAACCCGTTCACACGTAGCTCACCTCTTGAAATAAAGATACCATCAGATGAGACTGGTAGGTAATTATACTGGTGAAATGATGCTGCGTCTTAAAGAGCTGTAATATTAATCTACATGGCTCTCACAGTTGCTCACCATTATGGGCAAGCATTACGATTTTAATAAAGCCAGATATATATTTATTTTTTGAACAGCTCTACACATTTGCAGGCCATTTTTAAGTTGATTAATTGATTGCCTTAATTAATTCACATGAATAATCAAACTAATTCATGTTTTTGAAGTGCTAATATCCAGTATACATTTTCATGCCGTTCCTTGATTGAAAAGAACATCATTATACCTCTTTTTTTGAGTATCTAAAAATGTCCCTTTTTAGTGTCTTTAGCAAGGACATTCATATCGTGAGGACGATTAAAATTAAATTTGTTGTGCCTCCCAGAATTCACGCCTTTGCCAACCTATGGTGCTGGCACCCTCAAATGATGAAGTAGTTTCATTAAGGCACTTGTGTGACTTTCATCTCCTGGGGAAAATAAATGTTTGGTGTTTTGTCGAGACTATATCACAGTAAATGAGTTTATGGACTTCACTGCAATTATAATTTGGAAAGTGATGAAGATATTTTTCTTTAGCGTACATTCTGACAGAAGACATTTTTTCAGATGTTCTACGCGAATCCGTCTTATTAGAACAGACGTATTGCTTTGATACATTGCATGCTCAAAATGACTTATTTTTCATACGTATTGTAAATGTAATGTCAGTGTGACACAAATAGCATCCTGGTCATTTAATCACCCTTTCATCTCTCATCCAATTTCAGGGGTTGCAAGTTAAAATGACCCGTTGATGTATTGATGCATGTGTCAACTGAACTTGATTTGAAGCCTTTATATGGCTATTTTGTTTCTTGATGGCCAAAAGAATCTTTGCTTAACAAAACTGAGCAGCTGTCGAATTAATATTGTTAGTTGATAGTTATGTGTAAGCTTAAGAAAAATAGAGAGGATTTTTTTTGTTCTTTTAAAATATTTTTATTTAATTAGGTCAGGGGTGTGGAACTCCAGTCCTGGAGGGCCGTGGTCCAGCATGTTTTGGTGATTTCCCTGCTCAGAAGCACCTGGTTCACCTCGCCAGTGAATTGTCAGGTTTAGTGAATGTGTTTGAGGAGGAGAAGCATCAAACTGTGCTGGACGCCGGCCCTCCAGGACTGGAGTTTGACACCCCTGAATTAAAGGTTAAAAACCCAAGCAGAATTGATTCCTACATAAACAGTTCGTTCCAGTGTTAAGAAACGTTCTTCCTGCAAAGCACGGGTTAAAGTAAAGCTGAAACTCACTAAACTATTAGCAACCATTAGTATATTCAGTATAATACTAAAGATGTCTAATACAGTGAATATATTAGATAGCTTCTATGCTGTCAGATTCTGAAAAAGTCAAATATCAAAAAGTCAAAGTCATAACGTTGTTTCACCTAAGCAAGCTTTTTAGTCAGTAGCTGTGGCATCGAAATAACAAAACAAGCAGAGGTTTCAGAAAGCAACAGAAGAAAACTTGGCGAATAAGATGACCTGTGAAATGCAGTCCCTCTCGTTCTACTGCTTAAATATCAAACTTGTTTATTCCAGGTGATATGTTTAAAACTGCATTAGTGTAGAACTCCCCAGTCCATCAATTTTATCAGAGAGGCGCCTTATTAAAATGCCCTTGTAAAAGATTTGAACATTTGAATGACATTTAGAGGCTTTCAAAACTACGCACCCCCAGCATTAGATGAGGCAGTATTTAGAGATGTGGTGTTTGTGCTCTTTTTATGAAACAAAACAGTGGTGCTTATGAGCTGAGACAGCCAAATGCATGTTTCTCTGAACCGAAGCAAATGCAAAATACACTACACACTATATACACTAACCTAAGCAAATATATATACACTGATACAGTAAGAATTTTAACTAGCCAGGTTTTGTCTTGGAACCTTTTAATAGACTTTCTATTAAAAGTGCCAATTTGTAAGAAGGCATGTTAATGTAGGTTGTAATTACCGCATCCTCCAGAGTTAATGGCTCTGACTGTGTGAAGTGTTGGAGCCAACAGCACAGCCTCAGCTGACGTTTCTTTGTCTGACGACCTAGCAACAATGTCGAGCACCTCTTTCTTATCAGATTTTTCTTTTTTTGGGGGGGGGCACCACCAGGGTTGCCTTCTAGAGGGCTGACTTGGTAGTCAAGGCTACATTATCTCTTCAGTGTCGAAAAATTACTTTTATTCAGCCACCATCAAATGATCAGCAGGACGTCCTTCGTAACATATGGGGATGCATGCATTTGCTACCATAGCCTGCTGTTAAACTGAACTGCTATGACAGAGTAATTTTAGTACTTAACAATACCGCTTAATTGCAATTAAAACTTAAGTGATGCACAGCCTCATTTCTTTGTTTTTTTTTGTTTTTTTTTGTAATCTCTGAACAGCCTTTCTGTATGTAGTCATTACGCCTTAGGTGATGTGAGGTCAGGACTACTTCTGAATAAACTGGTCGTTTATCACATGATATAGTTTACACTTTTCTTTAAGTTTATTGTTGATTCATTCTCTGTCTCTCTGTCTCTCTCTGTCTCTCTCTCTCTCTCTCTCTCTCTCTCTCTCTCTAACTCACTCACTCACTCCCTCTTACTCATACACAGTCATCCAGGGGTTAGATGCAGTCAGGGGGAGAGGAATGTTGTGCTATGCTGTCCAGATGTTGCAATGTTCTTGTAGGACCCATAAGTTTGCATCCTCCTCCCCTACAGAGCCCAGCATACCTCCCCTCCCTTCCACTCCCTCTCCTCCATTATAAAAACCTGATCCCTGCATTTCTCTCTCTCTGT
>JBBIGA010000040.1:19266503-19283154 GCA_037576975.1 Alestes dentex | reverse complement strand
CACACACTCACACTCACACTCACACTCACACTCACACACACACACACACACACACACACACACACACACACACACACCATGTGGTTCCTGCGTTAGTGGCTAGGTATTAAATATGTACAGGACAGGATCTAAAATCCTTGGAACAGATCTGTCTTACACAGCTTTTTCCGTGTCTTGCCAATCTGTAATTTATGAGTGTTCAGTGTGGCAACGTGGTGCAGCCTTAGTTTATTGAAGACCCACACAACTAAAGACAAGAGCTTAAATCAATGGTTGTCAATTCCAAACTGTGGCCCAGACAAACTGGTTAATTAAAGATACACTGACTGCTTGCCCTGTTGTTGACTGTCAGATACACGCTCCGCTACTTTGACCACCTTGACTGTCCTCTCAGAAGGAAACATCAAACCTCCACCTAGCACAGCACACATCACAGGACAGCTTTCTCAAAATCTGATGAACGACAAACCCTGGTAAGGCTGAACAATTGTTTTCCACGGCAGTGCCCCTCGCAATATGGTGGCGACGTTGGTGTACAATGCTGCTGGTCATGCAGCGCCCAGTAATATTCTATGTCTATGCCCTGAGCGGCCCATTCCCCTGCGTTGCACAACTACTGAACGGTGACAAACTGCGCACATTTTTTTTTTAAAAAACGCCACCCGAAACGCTTCATGTAAAGTAGAGAGAAATGCATATGGTTGTAACGTTAACATTACAGACTCATTCAGAGACTAGTTACTTCACCATCAAGCTATTCACTTCCACTCAATAAATTTATAGGCAAAACGAGTGGACATAGCTAGTTTCTGAAAGCTCAGACAGCCTGTTTCCCTTTTAGCTGCGTCGCACCACAGCTCCGAAATCAGTGTGGTCAAGAGCGGCTGTCTGACATCCTCTTGCTGGCCCTAGAAAGGGAAATGGAAATTAACAAGGAAGAGGTCCTCAAGATTTTTATTGAAATGCCCCCCAATAAGAGGATTCTCCTTTAAAGCTTCTGGTAAATTTGGTGCAAGGTATATTAATAAAGACATAATTAATAAAGATATGGTATATTTTTCAGTTCTCCATACAGTCTGTGTGAATTTTTATTTTTTATTTTTTTAGAGAGGGAGTGCCCTTTTTAAGGTCAGAGCAATGGCCCCTTAAAATTCCTGTGCATGACCCTGTCTCTAGCCTTGAATAGGTCAGGCGGTTGTGCGTTTCCTTTGTGGAAAATTTAATTTTACTGGTTGGGTTAAAGGCTGTATGACGCTAAGTGATTATGTGATGAGAGAAAAATGGCCGCCTCTAAGGTAAGGTAACTTTGGTGCCTCTGTTGCCATGGCGCGAATGTGCCCCACCGAATGGACTTGCTTGTTTTCCCGTCCATCATGTCAGTACGCATGGATATCGGTCACTAGAGACGGCACATAGCCTATAGCTGTCTCTCCTCAGCTAGTTTACATACCAACACATAGGCCTCCCCAGCTCCCCACTGTCTTTCTTTAGCATACCAACACGCGGGCATCTGTGTGCACACTTGGCCACGATCATCAGCAGACGCCACCTCGGGGGTAGTGGGGGGAGTTGTCTAATTAAAGCATCCATTTAGCCGGCTGCATAACGACAGGCGCTTTAGCTAGCTGCTTATGATCCCAGTGTAGCAGTGAATCTAGAAATAGCCCTCAATTACAACAGTTCAGTACAGTACACTAACCACAGGTTAGCCCCTCGTCCCCTCCATGTAATTGCATATACTGCATTAATGGCTAACAACAACAAACCCACCGTCGCTGCGCTGCAGCTGTTGACACTACGCGGGTCTTCAGTGGCTTGTTTAGCCACATTGGGCAGCATGATGCCTGTAGAGTTTACGCATTTGTTTGTGTTTTAAAGTTCCTGAAATTATTTCTTGGCCCATTAAATCTTACATCACTTCTTAATTCATCAATACATCATCTGCTTTTGTGGTGTAATGTCGATAGTTCACTTAGACGAAGATCATTTGGCTCAAACAGACGGATGTCTTGAAGAATTTATGTTGTTGTAAACTTCATGAATCAACCAAGGTCAGAATTTTAATCAGAGCACATTTGCCGTTTGCGAATTTAGTATAACTCGCATCGGTAAACAGCCACCGAGTGTTTAACTTCAATGGATCTCATGTTGGTAAACAGCCAGTTGCCAGTAGCCAGCAGTCAGTTTCAGCGGAGCCCTTTGATTGAAGTTGTTTTAAAAAAAGCAACTGGTTTTTCGCTTTTGAGTCCTAAATACCAGTTTGGCCCATTAAAGACCAGATTCAAATTGTGACTTTGGCCAACAGAATGTACTGGAAATGTACCAGCGTGAAAGCAAGTTCATAAATATAAAAACAGCAGTCTTGGCTTGGTAAAACAAATGTAATGAGCTGGTGTCAGCAGTCCTTCCAGTAGATCCAACTTCACTTTGCATCTTTTTAGCTCCTCTCAGCTTTGAAGAGTAATATGTGTATATATATTTCCTTCTTGTTTAGCACTTCTTAGTTGCAGGTTTGTTCTCTTGTCAGGGAGGTTGACTGCTGTAAGCGGACGTGGTGTAGGTCCGCTCTAGGCTGCTGCAGTCCAACTGTGAGAGCCGTTTGATGTGGAGTTAGTAGTGATGGGATATGTCCATCCAGCCTGATTTCTCTCAAAGCCTCGCGCTCGCAGGATTTCTCAAGGTCCGCTTCGACTCTGAGATAGTGGTAAAAATAAACATGTTCTTGTCTGGCTGTCTTTTTTTCCCCATCTTTCTCATCCCCTGTCATTACCCTTGTACAGTCTGTCCTGCAATACAGATTTATGCTGTACGCTTTACGTAAAAGGCTCTCATACTTGAATAGTGGTTTTGTGTTTGTGGTTGTCGTCTTCATTCCTGTAATAGACAGGTTTCAATATGTGTGGGCTATATCTTTTTTGTTTTGAGGAAGTGTATCACCTCCACATCTACAGCCCTATATTTCCACTAAGCAACTGCCATTGTGCACTAATTCATTTATACTGTTCCAGATATTTGTTACATGCCTCTTTTCCCATGACCTGCACTTTATTTTGTATTACCTTCCCTGTTGTGGTGTTTTTTTTTTTGTTTTTTTTTTTTGTTTTTTTTTTACTGCTGCTGCAAATGAAATGATGTCCCAAGAATTCCATTGTTCGAAAGTATAATGACAAGAAAACTCTTACTCTCTTATTCCGTTTAAAATTAAATATGTATTACACTGCATAGTTGTAGATTAAAGTTTTTTTTTAATGTGTCATTGTGACTGTATGCATTTTTAACATGTGACAATGCATCATGGCCAACAGGCATTCTATGATGATATTAAATGTGTCTGAATTGTTTATAGTGCTAAACCAGTGCCAGTTAGTAACCCAGTCCAGCACATTAATGTCACACCATCTCACATCACCCTCATCCTGGCCTTCCACGTCTAGTTTCATAACTGTGGCAGAACTGAATACAGTCATTAGGTTTCTTCATTCAAATTGTATTCTAAATATTGAGAATACTTAGTTAAAAATGTCATGAGTGTATCAAACTTTGAGTTTTCTGTATCATTTTATTGCTACTGATCAGCCATAACATTAAAACCACTGCTTATTATTGTGTTTGTATGGGACATTGTCTAGAAATGTAAATCAATACAGTAACAAATCCTGATAAAATCATAACACTGATGGAATGCAATAGAATCTGCATTCTGTTTCTGTTTCGGATTACTTCAAATGCTAGTTGTAACATGTTTTGGTAGCCCTTGCCCTTTTAGTCACTGGAGAATGTGATGTGTTTTTCCAGAACTTTCATGGTGTTGTGAGACTCTCTCGCCTCTTGGGGTGGGGGATAGGGGTGGGGAGGGGGGTGCTGGATTCTCCTACCAATACTCGTTCGTCTGTGGACTTTCCATCTTTGGCAGTTAGAACACTGAACCAATCCCTCCTGATGTGTGGCTGGCTGTCTTGTAGCACATCTGTTGTCATGAGGGAGGGCCTGGCATGGGTAATCCGGAGAAATAAACACTGGGGAAGATAATGAGCTCCTGTTAGGACCTGTTTTATAATTGCAGATGGTGTGTACGTGCATGTGTGTGTGCAGGAAGAACTGTTGAGTGAGGTCTGATGTCGAGGTTATCGAAAATCATTTCTCTCTTGCTCATGACGTTTGTAATTGATGGTTGTCAGCATATACTCTTCAGTGAACTGTTGGCTAGGGGACTTTGCGCTGAAAGAAATGACTGAACAAACATACACAAGCATGCACTTTTTTCTTTCTTTGATATTTATACTTTCATATTAACTAGCTCTCATGCACATCATATTCCAGGATCTCTTATTTCAGTGGCCGGTTTCAGGTGTCTGCACTCGTCTCAGACGTGGCAGGATATATAGACCCATAACATGCAGATCGTTTGACATTGCCAAAGTACGTGTACAAGACTGTGTGTTTGGTGGGTGGGTGGGGTGGGGGGTGTTCTGGTTTGGAAGGTGTTGAAATGAACTGTAGCCTGTAGGATGACCCAGACTGCCTGGCAGCCAAGGACTGACTTTGGATGACAGCAGCTCATCACACCTGTCCCTACTGAGTGTGCACTTATACTGCAACTTACATTTAAATCATCTACCCAAGACGTAAAGATTACTCTGAGTAACATGATCATATTGGTGCTGCATGAACAAAAACCTTGTATCACAAAAATAGTAACTTTCTGGGAGAAAAAAAGAACATTCAAGAAAATGCAGAAGAAAATGAAGAGGAAGAGAAAGGAGAAGAGTTTAAAGAAGAGTGTGAAGATCAACAGGTATAATAAAAATGTATGCTTTTAATCCCAATGGAAGGGCCTTTTTGATTTACCCACTGACGTTCTTGTCCTATTAGTCATGGCTTATAGCTCATAGTCTCATTCACACCTGTGTTCGTGGCCTCCCTTGTGCTTGCACGCGAGTCTGGCTCCAGCCCAACCCGTACCCATCAGCAACAGGCTGCCCTTTTACTCTAAACCTGTTCTTACCTGTTACCTGTTGTTTAAAAGCCTCACTAACCCACAGTCAAACCAGAGCACATACAACACCAGTTGTACAACATGTCCTGTACCGTATCAGGCAATTCACTTACGAAACAGACAGAAATAGATGTGGGGAAAGGAGAGCAAAACAGAGCTACATTAGCTGAGGCCACTTGTGCTGGTGTGAAGAGTCTTGGCTCCGATAAGCCCATTAGCACGTCTAAGAGTGCGCATAAAGACCTCCGCTGCATTCAAATGCATCTCTGAAGCTCACTTTTTTCCTCTTATTTTCTGAAATGTCATGACCCATGGTACTGGCACACCCCCTCACACTCAAGGCAGTCTCTAGTTTCGGAAGAATACTGGCCGACATCGCAACTTGGTTGAGGTGTTTGGCCAAAGCAGAGCTAACACAAATGTGTGTCTCTGTGGAAAAAGAGAACTCTACAATGTGTCTTAGGCTACCCATCTATGTGTCTCCAAAAACTTTTTATGTGGGGAAAAAACATTCTTAACATTTTATAAAAGTTAACGATAAAACGATTTTGGTCATTTTGGACCAATTTCTTTGTCATAAATTCTTTACACAACGTAAGCAGCAGTTCTTCAAATGCTAAAAACAACCTAAAAGAGGCTTTGACATTATTGTGGCAAAATATTTATGCTGTCTGATTAGGTTAAGCTTCGATCTATATACAGGCTCTCCGGTGGAACCACTCAACCTTCTTTATTAATGACTATTTTGAAACTGATCAATTGTATTAATGAATAAATTACTGATCCATGATGCTCCCGTGCGTATTTCTGAGACGCTTAATGCATTTTTAACCAGCCAAGTGCAATTAAAGTCCTTGCTTGAGTTTTGGCCTTCAGGCAAGGCGTAATGTCAACAAGCAACCCATCAAGAATGAAGATGCTTAATATAAATGAGAAGGTCCAGACTGAAAATTAAACTTCTATAGCTGTAGCTAAATGCCTTTTTCTGAAGAAATGTCCTTCATTTATCGGGTTTAAACAGGCTTGCCCTTGTTTCCTTAAAGCAGCATGTTTGTGAGTGATGCTTCCAAGAAAATGTAAACCACATGTGAGAAATGAAAGCAGGTAGATCTTTTTGTCCAGTTCTCACTCCTATAACGACTGTCCTATAATGACTGTCTAAGGTCAAGAAGAAGGGAAGGATGGCTCTCCCTCTCCCCGTCACTTACTCAGCATGGTGCTGTCCAGCACGGGCGTCTGTTAGCTGGTGTAACAGAAATGGCAGTTTACATTCTCTTCCAGATGCGTCACGCTGTCAAGTGACATTTGAAAAGATGCGGTGGAGATTTTATATGACTCGGACGAAGCACATGCTAGCCTAATAGGTGTTGGTGGTATCGTGTTGTTGAGGGAAGACTTGAGGGTAGTGGGTGTAATTTGACAACTACAATTAGGAAAAAATATATCTAAAAAACCCCACTGATTAATATTTGAATCGTGGTCGTTCTCTTCCTGCCCTCCCATACAGAAAGAAAGTATTATTTCTATGCAGTTTTTTAAAGGGCCCATACCTTACATTTTGTATTTTTTCTATTGATATCCACTTGTGAGAGGTTTATATGGTTTTGTTCACCAAAAACACAGTTCATCATAGTTCATGGTTGGATACAACCCTTCTTTATGTACACGAGTGGACAGGACTGAGCTGCCATAGGTTAAATTGTTTCCATGATCTCATGAAAACAGTTCATTTAAACTTGTCTGTTTTTGCTTTTAAGAGTGTTTGCACAATACATTTAACCCTTAAAAAAAGCAATGATGATTCCTTAGCAATGGAAAATTGCCTTCTGTTCAGAAAGGTCCTGTACAATTTGTCATTGTTTAACAAAGACCGGCTGACAGTTACAAACCACTGTTTTTAAGAGTTGCTCTATAAGTATGTAGTTTAAAGACACTCTATAAATACACTCTTTTTTTTTTTTTTTTAAGTATTGAGTCTTGAGTATTCCTACATATATAGAGGCTAGTTCCACCTAAGCAATTGACACATGATTCATCACGTCCAGTAATCTCTTTCTAAGTAATATGACTGACTACAACGCGTCAGATTTAAAGTGACAGTGAGTGAATAGGCTATAAACACCTCTCAGCCATCATTCACTGTCCTCTCAGGAAGACAAAGCAAAAATACACACTCACACACACACACACACACACACACACACACACACACACACACACCCATGAAAGAATGCGTTTATTTCAGTGAGCAGTTGCATGCGTGTGTCCATTTCTGTTCCTTTGTCTCCAGGTTGCAGAGCAGGTTAAAAAGTGCCCACCCCTCCCCAGCATGCGTGAAATGGTCTGTTCAGTACATGGAGAGATTCTCACACGTTGGCTGAACATTACTGCGCCCAGTCAGTTCCACTCAGATTCGGATGAGGAATGTAACCTGACCACCGCTTCGCTGATGCATGCTGTGTAAATTAAACGCATCCCCCCTCCCACTTGGTTTTCACCTCCTAAATTTAAAGGTGACGTCTTCGCTTTGGAAATAGATCTTGAGAGCAGTGTTTACCATCACGGTGCAGGGAGAGAGATGATGAGGGGGACTTTCAGACTCTCCATCCCAGACAGATTGTAAAAAAAAACAAACAAAAAAAACACAGACACTTTATCTCACTACCATGCGCCTGGATCAGCAACCCCACCGTCTCCCAGTGTGGAGAGCTGCGGTTTGAGTGTGTCTGGATCATTCTCCTCAGGGTGCCAGCCAGCAGTCCGCTTTAGATTTGGACCTGTAATCCCCCATAGGTTAATATTTCTATCTGGGTGTGTTTGTGTGTGTGTGGGTTTTTATATGTTTTCAAGACAAAACATGCCCCCACTTTGTAGAAAAGACAGAATGTCATTTCTAGACTTTGTAAAAACCTTTTAAAGAGTGAGGTTAAGCTTAGAAATTGAAAAATCCTATGATGTATACAAAGTCATATAAACACTTTTCCCAAATACTGACAGTGTGAGTATTAGCCAAAGTTTTCTATTTACTTAAGATGAACAGGTTATCATACACCAGAGCATTTTTTTTGTTTGATTATATTTCCATCTGTTGTCTGATCCAGCATTTTCTACTGATGTCAGCCCAGAAAAACATCAATACCTACAATGCCTTCCCTGTCTGAAATTGAAACTGTTTAGGAGATTTTTATTGTTCAGTTCATCATTAAATTTTGTTGCAACATGAATGCACACACAAATACTTAGATTTCAATGTTTCAAATGCTGTAGGCAAAGAAATCTAATTGCAGAAATGATGCAACCTTCTAAAAGGACGGTTCCTCATAAGTTCTCAGTAAAAACAAGTCATATGGAATCATGACAACTCATTTGCACCATGTGAATGATTTCATGGTTTTTACATGGTTAATTGAAGAAATGTTCTATACGGTTCTTAAAATAACTTTTAAAAAAATGATTCTGTGTACCGGGGGAACGGGTTCTGTTAAATAACTGACTTATAATACTGTGAAGGCTCCTTTTGTTAAGAGTGTATTTATGACATACATGGGGCATATGTATGACCCTAGGTCCTGACATGGTATAAATACAAGTGTGTGTGTGTGTGTGCATGTGTTTTGCGTGAGCTGCATCCTTCTTGGCTGGCCTTGTTTCTGTCTTTGCTCCGCTCCGGTAGCGGTTACTCATGGGCCGAGCATGTTGGGACGGTTTATTCTTAGCGTCCCGTCCCCCGATCAGTCATTGGAGAAAGGTTGGAGGGTCAAAAAATAAAGAGGTAACCAGTGGAGGGACCCGTCCGCATGCTGTTTACTGGGATATTTTAGACCCTGAAGAGATCACATATTTACTGCCAGGGGTTGGACGATCTGGCCATTTGGCGCAGAGAGGGAGCGCAAGTGGGCCAGAGCTGGAGAAGGGGGGGCACGAAAAGGGAGCATTGCTCTGCACTCTGCAGAAAAGGAGGCCAGCTTTATTTCGGTCTTAAAATTCAACACAACGGGAAAGAAAGAGTGAAAGTGAAGCCCAGAGGAGGAGCTGCTGTCCCAGGGCTGGTCCCTGTGCTCCACAGCAGCTCACTTCCAAGACGTGCGCGTGTGTTTTTGTGCATGTATGCGGGGAGGCGTGATGATAGCGCGGGGAGAGGCTGCGGGACGGGGAGGAGCGCAGACACTCGGCCGAGGTTTACCGGGACTCTGTGAGGCGCAGGAAGCCCGCTGGAGCACGGGACTTTACTAAAGAGGACAAAACGCATTCACACACACACTTGGCGCACTCGCTGGCAGAGTGTAGCTTTCCCTTTGACAGGGAGAAAAAAGGGGAGAAACTTTAGCATTTTTTTGTTTTAACCTCTGCTCTACAGCTGTGTAAAAGGACCAGCATCACCAGCACCATGAGTCGATGGCTCAAATGCACATCCATGTACTTCGTATGTATCTGGAGGGAGTTTTTTTTTTTAATTATTAGTTGATACTTTTCTAACAGGAATCTACAGGAACAAATTATTTCTTTGTTAGTTTTAATGGTAGCTTTTACTAGCTTATTGAAAGTGTGTGTGTGTTTGTGTGTGTCTGTGTGTGTCTGTGTGTGTGTGTTGGACACTGACCCACTAGGGGAGAGTGACTTATGGCTTTCTCCATGGCTGCAAGGAATCCTGGAATGCACCACAATGTTACTGGAGAATGCGGTGCTGATTTGAAGTGATATTTGCAGCCTCTGGGCCTCGACAACTTGTTTTAACGTGTTATCAAATTGCATCTTTCCGTGCATTTCATTTTGCAAAGCTCTCATGATACTTTAGTACTAAATCTATTTTCTTTGTAGATACATGAGATAGCAGGTTATTTTATTGTTGACAAACAGGTGGAGCAGAATTCCATTCCTCAGAATCATGAGCAGAGATTTCTCATATTCACTCTGACAGCTATTCGCAGTGAATCAATCACTTTCCCACACCCTTTTCAGATTTTTTGAGATCTCAGCATTTGAGTGCATTGTTCAGGTTTTGCAATAAACATTTTTGTCAGTTCAGTGTGCTTTCTGCAAAAATTGTTGAACATTCATTCATGGGTTGTCAAATCTTTCTCTCTCTCACTGTCACAGAACACAGATTGGAATAAGTATGATGACCGGCTGATGAAGGCAGTGGAAAGGGGAGAAGTGGACAAGGTTGCAGCTGTACTCAGTAAAAAGGGCATCATACCTACAAAACTAGACGTCGAGGGCCGCTCTGCGTAAGTACCCAGGCACATACAGGTAAAGTGCACAGCATTTGCCATGATGCTCTTGAATCTGACACTGAGTGACAGACCAGTTCTATATATCCTTATTAAACAGGTTGGATATCGGTCATCTGTGACTGATTCATGCGCAGTACTGTTTACTAAGAGAACACTGGGCATACGTGAACAAACACGTTTCTGCCTGCTCCTGTTTGATTTTTAAAAACTGCAAACATGGTAATGTTTGATATATTGTTTAATCATGTTTGTCTGATCACTCTACACTGACCCATAGTCATGGTCCTCTCCAGAATAACCTTTCTAGAATATTATGATTAAGAAATGTGCACAGCATTACAAAATATGCATGTTTGCCCTCGTTATAAATTAACCTCTGCTGTTTATTGTTGCTGTCAGAGCAAAACTTCATACATCGACAAAAGTAAATTCACAGGAGAAGGTGAAAACTTCCTTAACTTTTGGATGATTTTGGATGATTTTTATTGGTGTGGACTAAATTGATTTTTTTTTTTGTACAGTAGAAACAGCAGCTGGCAATTTCAAAGTATGTTAAAAGAAAGAACGAAAGAACAAAATGCCCATGCAAGGTTTTGTTCTGACCCTAACAATAGTTCAGTTTAGATATCAGCACGTAACTGAATGTGCAAAAATGCATGAAATAAGCTGTTTTTTCAAGAACATCTTCATTAGGGACTGATAATCTCCCCTCCCCCTGAGAAATATAATCCTCTGTCCCCCTGGCGTTATGTCTGAGTGAGTAACCCACTGAGCCATTTCCTGCGCTTCTCACGATGAGCAAAATATACAGTGCTATATTGGTTTCCCTAAGCTTCACAGAGAGGACAGTGGATTTAGACTTAGTCAGATTGTGCCTGCACTGAAAATGGCAGAATAGCAAAAACGTTTTAGCCCTTCTAAAAGTAGTGTTTTGGAGTACAGTTAGTGGTCTGTTGTGACATATAATATGGTTTTACCTTCTCCAGTTAATGTTATTATATGGTTTTACCTCCTCAAATAATGCCCTTGAGAGCCTGCTGTAGAACTGAATTCAGACTGGGTTCAGTGTGTTTGGGCAGTGGCATATGGTAGTGATTACAATCTATTTGAAAGCGTTGGTATTTACAGAACCCTGGGTGTTTGTGTGTAGTCTGGACTGAGGCTTTCAGTACCCATCCAAAGGTCACAAATAGGTCCGGATGGGTATCAGGCTGTGACGCAGACTGCCTGACCAAAGGAGAAAATTGTTAAAGAGAGAAAATGCTTACTTTCACACTCTCCAAGAGACTTGATTTGGAAAAGATCCTCCAAATATCCTAGTTTGGAGTAAATTTAGGATTAGGGAACTGGTTGCTTTTCTAAGTTGTTATGGTTAAACATTGCTTAATCTTCACCTGAACACTCAAAGTGTAGCAGGCTGTAGTAAATGGGTTGTTTATTTTGTGCTAAAAATATGAAAATAACCATTACAGAGGCCGGTCACATACCCTTCTTGGTTGTCGTGTTCAAATTTGCCTTTGCTCTGCATTATGCACTCGCCCAATTAACGTATTACCCGGAGTAGCTGCCATTCATTCACACTGGGGAGCAAAGCTTCTTTACCATTTTTTTTATTGCACCATGAATCTGAGTTATTGAAAGTAGGGCAAAGGGATTCATCTTTTAGCTTATTTTAACGCTTGCTTTGTTTTGCTCTTCGATCGTGGCCGTAAGATTTTCCCCTGCGCTTGGAGCGGGTATTTATGTCCACGTGTGAGATTCTTGCTGCAAGCTGCTGTGGACGGGACGGGACGGGACGGGACAGGGAAGAGGGAATGGTAATAAGGCCCTGGAATTTCCCAGGCCTAAATCAAGTGCACTGGCCGCCACAGGAGTCGCCAGGCCGGCGAGGCGGCGTAACGGAGCTCAGGGTAATAAACACTGCACTGACATACAAAGTCTGCTTGTCAGTTTTCTCCCACTCACACATGGAGGCCTTCCGTGGGAGGTCTAAGAGTCAAAGGCTTAAGGCTTAAACAGTGTGTTTGTGGATGTGGAAGAATCCGCTGCTTGTACGTGCACTGTCCAATATGAATTCATGTCTTTGATGTTTTAGAGGAGGTCCTGGTCTGATCCAGAAGGTCAGTATAGGAGATTTTGATAGGTATCGGCTGTATTAAGCTTGATCCATTTCTACTGCTTTGTTATGGTTCTTTTACTCAGTTGCACTGCTGTTGTTTTAGATGTTTTAAGGAAAACAGCCCAGCAGCCGAAAAGGAGTATTTTGTGCATATTTGAGCAGCTACGCCAGATTTTTTTTTTTCCCAAAACAATGGCCAAAAAAAACTAAATGCATCAGTTCAGAGTGTGTCATGCAAGTAATGTTACTGTTGCATTTTCAAATAACTGATATCTAGGTGTGGGCAATGTGCCAGAAATATAATGATACTTTAAAACAAATTTTCACAATTCACTATGTCAAGGAATTTATTTATTTACTGACATTTGATCAGTTTGGAATGACAAAAACGATCCAATCAGGCATAATCGTGAAATCTCTTGGTGTTTCAGTTAATCATGATATACAGAAGGGGCTCACAGTGCGCTGTGGGAAGTAAAGAGAGAGGGTTCTGTCATTTGTTTGCTTTGAGGGGTAATTTTATGGTCTTAGTTATACCTGCAGTGTTTTACTTTTTTAAAAAAAACCCATTTTACTTGCCCAGTGGAGATAGACTGCTGGTTAAATCCTTCGAGATGAGAGGATCCGTGTGTGTGTGTCATTTGGATGCGTGGGGTGGTGTTAGATGTACATCTGTCTAGAAGTGATTATCTTTGCTAGTTGTGGATTATCAACAAGAAACGGAAACCAAAGCTTCTCATGCTGTAACTGTTCTTTAGTGGCACATACAAACACAGGCAAACACACTCACACAAGGTGTATTTCCATGGAGTTACACTCACTATAAGTTTATTAGTAACAAAGATTTAGTATCGTGTGCAACAATGAATCAAGTTGCTTTTTCTGTGTCAATCACAAGCTGTGAGAGTACACTTTAGGTCAGAAGGACATTGTTTGGCACTGCGGAGTTTACTTAATATTCATTGTAAGTGGTTTTATACTCAACTTATTTACTGCGGGGTGCTGCAAGCTTTCTGAATATTAACCAGCTCTGCACTCCAAATTCGCATTTCTAATTCTCTATGTATTCCTAACTCTACACTGGCTGAAATTTAATGGTGCAGAATGCTTTGGTTGAAATATTAAGAGCTGTACTTTGTTTTATTATTGTTTATTTGGACTTATCTGCTCTCGCTCTCTTTAATTACTTCTCAGGCCCCTCCTTCTCACCAGCACACACTTGTATGTGTGCATGCATACACATCACTTCAGCGCCTCTAAAAATATGTTGAACGTCCAGAGGAGTCACAGAAGGAGCTGGAGCCAAGCTAGAATGACATGTCTGGGCACGGAGACAGCATCCGTCCCTCTGTCACTGTGACATGTCCAGTCTAACCGTGAATCAGTGCAATCAGTATGTGAGCTGGAACTGCTTCTTCAGCCATATTGAGTTACATGCAATATATAGAAGCCTCTGAGATGTTGTTATTATTAGTATTGTTGTTATTATTATTATTATTTTTTTTATTATTATTATTATTTTTACACCAGTGCAAGGCACATTTGGTTGTGCATTGTGATGTTTTTGATTATATTCAGTTCGCTAAGCACATATCACTCATGTAGTCCCTTTTAAATCCTTAAAATTTGACCTTAAATGTTGCTCTGCTGCAACCAAGTCTGATGGATGAAATAAATGAATTTACAGTTCAGTCACAAATCAGCTCATATTCAACAACCAGTTGCCTGTGGAGCTCCGCACTTATCTGTTCCATTTAAAAGCTGTTTAAAAATGTTTGCAGGACGAAGGCTGTTAAGGATATAGGGATAAGGAGTTAGAATTAAAGTCACATAAAGTCATAAGCAGAACTGCTGGGGGACCTCAGTCACATTGGTCGGAGGGGTTCTTGTTTGTCGAATACATCTTGGACAGCATAAACACTTCTATAACGTAGCTCAAATGCGTCTCAGAACACCTCCTAAAGAGGGTTGAGCTGTCTCACTTATATCTGTTTTAAATGTATTTTGGGTGTGTTTAGACCTGCTTTTTTATATGACTTGCCTTATCCGGATATAATCTAGATTAGTACTCAAGGCGTACAAAGTGACCAGGTGTAAAAGGGGTCTGAAGTGTGCTCTAAAGCCATTACAGCACCAGGCAGATTTTTGCTGTGATTCACTCAAATAATATAATCAGGGGATTATGTATCAGTTGACGGGATCCACAGTTCCTTGTGCTATATTACCATATTAGCGACTGGACAGTATTTACCGATTCATAAGTTTTAAGTGGGATGGCATTTTGTATATTTTCCACTAATCATAGAATAACTCATAATAAAGTAGAAAAAAGATATTAAATGCTATTTTTTGCAATACGTTTTTTTTTCCACCGTTTGCATGAGCGCTGAGGTGGTATGACTTGACCTCATCATGTCAGCTAAGTACGTGTCACGCGTCTGGCTTATAGTAACACGAAGCATGAAACAATAGAAACAGGGCAGCAGCCTGCAGTCATCCATCACGCTCAGCACAGACAAAACACCTAACAAATATATATCATTCCTCCGCATGACACTACAACAGCACCCCGTGAGTAACATGAGGTAACCATATGCCGAGGAGAAAATAGCATGTCAGTCAGGCTTCACGTTGTGCCAGGCCGGAATGCTCCTGGTCGTCCAAAGCTTTTGCTGCCAGAATTTCGGGTCAAGGCTGTACGCGTGGATGAGCTTCGTCTCAACGCTGCTTTGAATAACAGTAGCCTAAAGCAGGCGGCAGTCTGAGTGTCTCCTCACACCTTGTCTCCGTTCTTGAACAGAAATGGACCATATTTAGCCTTGAGCCTTCACCTTTAATGGCCTTCTCAGCGCTCACACATCAGAAGCTCTGAAGCAAGCTGTAGTGACATAGAGACTAGGGGCAGAGACTGTAGAGACTTGGGGCACATAGTGCATCTATACAATATACATAATACATTATCACAGTTTTGGCCTTGGTAGCACTGATCACAAAAAGGCAGCCTTGTGCAAATGTGTGTTTTGACTGTTTCAATTCAAGGTGATCACGATTAAATTTTTAAGTAATGCATGCTGATTACCACATTATTGATTCATCAGTGCCACTAGCAGCTGGTGATGGGGGGGGGTGTGACTATTTAGGACTGTTGCCTGATTGTGAAAACTGAAAATATTCATAGGAAAGGTGCTATGGCATTATGAAATGTGTCTGCTAAGGTGACATTTTCATAATGTCTGTGCTGTGTAGTTTAGCCCAGCAATCATGTTTAATAAGAGAAACTCACAAATTGACCTTTCTCCGTGTTTATAGTAGGGCATGTGCCCTGGTAAATTTGAGTCTTGTGACACTTCTAGGCATGTGCATGCGTAATTGTGGGAGTGGTAGTGTAGCACAACAGATCAGATAATTAGAGCAATGAAGAGCTGAGATTTTCTCAGCTTTATGCAAATGAGAAGCAAATTTTGCCAGGTGGAGCCCATTAATATTATTGACATTTGGCACAGTGCATCATTGCTTGTGTCCTCAGATGTTCTGATGTACTGGTTGACATTTCAAAAGAACAATACAACTCTTCTAATTTCAAAGAACTTATCTGTAACTCTTCCTTCACGGTAAAATGTTTCAATGTTTCAGTTTTTTCACACACTGAGATTCTCGTTGGTTTGTTAACCTTCTCAGGCTATGGCATTCTTTCCTCTGAGGCATTTACAGTACTAATACAATACAACAAGACTCAGTCTTGACTAATCCCCATCTAGTGTTGATTAAAATGTCCACAAGATTAATACATGGACATTATCCACTTGAAATAGCTGCTGTGCTCAAGTGGAGTGGTCTGAAAGTGAAAAGCCTGCTTCTGTCCCACACCGGCTGTGTTAAGGGGCCGTAGGTGTTGAATTTCCCATCGCACTTCTCTTTTCCTCTCTGAATGCTGATGTAGCCGGTTACAGCAGGCATCAATTTTCAGCACTCTGTTATCCACTTTACCACTTTTCACTCGCCCTTCTCCTGTCCCTTTCATCTGTCCCCCACCACACATGTGCACCACTCATTGACTACTAGTGCCTCCATTCAGATATTACTGTTACTGTAGAATAATAATGGATTAATGTACCTTGTTGTACCAAGGAGCTCTCTCACTTTTGTTCTCTCGCTTTCTCTCACTCTCTCTTGCTTTCTCTCTCTCTCGCTTTATCTCTTGTGTTTTCTCTCTGACTCTCTCATGTTCTCTCTCTCTCTTTCTCTCTCTCTCTCTCTCTCTCTCTCTCTCTCTCTCTCTCTCTCTCTCTCTCTCTCTCTCTC
>JBBIGA010000040.1:19246531-19266403 GCA_037576975.1 Alestes dentex | reverse complement strand
CTCTCTCTCTCTCTCTCTCTCTCTCTCTCTCTCTCTCTCTCTCTCTCTCTCTCTCTCTCTCTCTCTCTCTCGCTTTATCTCTTGTGTTTTCTCTCTGACTCTCATGTTCTCTTTCTTTCTCTCTCTCTCTCTCTCTCTCTCATGTTCTTTCTTTCTTCCTTACTGTCTTTCTTTTTCAACAGTTTCCATCTTGCTGCCACCAGAGGACACCTGGAGTGCCTTAACCTCATCCTCGGACATGGTGTTGATGTCACAGCCGCCGATGCCACAGGTAAGTCACTTACTTTTGGGTGCATTTATAATAGGATGCCATGAGGTAAATGAAAAATTCACGACACTGTTAAACATTAAAAAACTGAGTCAACTTTTATCACCGGAGAGTTATCACTAGATGAATCCGTTGCATATGGAGACATTCTGAAGTCAGCGTCCAAAGTGACTCCATATTGAATATATTAAATTGTTTGTTGCAGCCGGAGCTGTTTTATTTCTTTTTTTTTTTTTTTTTTTAGAATGCTCATCTGAAGGAGACTATCACATTGTCATTCATTTACACAAACAGGGTGTCATGAGACTGAAGTTTGTGATTTGTTTTAAAGCCTTTCTTTTGATCTTTTCAGGAAAAAATGCCTTGCATCTGGCAGCCCGTAATGGACAGTCGCTGTGTGTGCAGAAGCTACTGCAGGTAAGGTCTCTTTACTGTTCCCCCTGTCAGTCCACCACATCCAAATGTAGGTCACAAAAAGAAGTATTTTGAGCATTTTAAGTAATGCAGTACTCACTGATGTTATGTGCTTTCTGGGAAAGAAAAAGTGTGTACATCTTTCTTAATGTGTCATTTTAAGGCACTCTATACCAGACAAATAATTTTAACTTTGGGTTTAATTAGGTATGGTGGCTCCTGTTGTACCCAATAAGAGAGTATGTCCCTCAAAGAAGCCCCTACATCGAGCGCCATTAGCTGTAGCAAATGTTTACACTTGGCTGAGCTTCTTTGTTTAAACTAAAATGATGCATTAGATGAAGAATTAAGATAAAATGGATGTCAGAGAAAATGAATGAAGTTGTCCTTTCACAGCTTTGCTGGACTCGTTCTGTCTATTCATTCAGACCATTTAGCAGAGATTGCAGAAAACACTATTACTGTTTAAAGTGGAGTACAACTTTGTTCATTTTCTTTTGGGAACAAAGAACCTTGCGCAGAGGAACCTAGTGGTCACTGGTTTAAGTCAGAAATAATTTGTCCATGCCCTGCTGCTTTTTTTAGTGAGCACAGTAACATGGCAGATAATTTAGCGAACAGCATGGATGTCTTTTGTCAATTGTGTGGAGAAAGAATGAAATGTCACCAATCAAAGAGCGCGAGACGTGGCAGGGAGGGCTGTTTGATTTTTGGTGAAGGATGTTCTTCACATCCTCCTCTCAGTAGACACTCATGTCAATTTAGCCTTCTGACATCTGCAAATTACACAGTAGGCACTGTGAAAAGAAAAGCATCAGTAATGTGCTAATTTTAAACAGTTACCAGCCACTAGCCGCTCCTAGTAGATGGGGGGAAAAAAAACAAAAAGTCACGTCTGTGTGGGCAGAAGTGCCCTAAGAATGAACAAAGATGGAGAACAGTCAGTGTCAGTCTTGTCATGGGAAAATGATTGTCACCCTTTGTCACATTAGACATTGGTGCTTATCCGTTATAACATTTATTAAACTAGTTTATAAGGTGGGAAGTTTGTATGTGTTGGAGTTCTTGTGGATCCTTAAAAGGTCTTACAAACTTATATAAAGTTTAAAATGCCTGAAAGTGTTACTCTTGGAAGTATTAAACAAAGACTAGGGCTCACCCCATAAATCCAGTACAGGGGGTCCTTGAGTTACGCCACAGATCTGTTCCTTTGACAGTGATGTAACACGAATTTTGGTGTAAGTTTGGTGTAACTTTCCAATCCTAACATAACTGTAAAATCATAAAAAGACAACTAAGCCACAGAGTAAGGAAAACGCCCTCACTCATACGCCGTGTTACTGCGTATCTTTCCACCGCGTGTGTCCAAACTAGTTTGGCCACGTAGTCTGTGAGCACAAGGCTAATGGTGTAGGCCAAGTGGGAGTGGGAATGAGCGCTGTAAACTCGTAACGTCGTATGTCGAGACTGTTGTAACCTGGAGATCCCCTTTACTTTAATACTTTTCGTTTCCTTCGTATTTGTTACCCTATTTAGTATTTAGAGGCTTTACCTTTTGTTAACACTTTAGACCCCACCAGAAATCTAGAACCCCCTTGGGGAACTTTAAGCATCGACAGCTGTATGGAAGTCACTAGGCAACAAATCTCTCATGAAACTGCGCATCTTTGCTCACCTGATGGCATATCTTCAGAAAAATGGGATTTTTTCTTCCCCTGCTGTCTTTGGAAAATTGAAAAGCTGAGCGTCAATCTGCTGCGGAGCTGAAAGAAAATAGCTGAGTGCTCAGTCCTGAATGAAATTTCTGTTCACCTATTGAAGTGATTTCACTTGTGGTACTGTTGAACTTGGCAATGGAACACGAACTTGGCTACGCAATATACACAGTATATTTTCTTACACCTGATTAGTTGGATCCGAAAAAAGAATCAGCACTGCCAAAATTTTAAAACCTCTGGTGCAAAAGATTACTTTGCATATTGTAAAGTAATTTGTCCTAATAGTACAAATCATCATTGCTCCACTCTAGATCTAATGCATACATGTTACAGAGTAACTCCCTTTGCTGTTTCTGTCTCGGTAGCTCTGCTCTCATGGTAGCTGGTGCTTATGCAAACAGGCTTTAGGAACTTGAGCTGGGTGTTTGGAGTGTTGACAGGGCTACCCTGTACTGTAACCCCAAGCTGTATTTCGGTGCCGTCATCACGGAGGCCCCTGCAATCTGAGCCTCGTCCCCCCTCACACCTCACCCCTGAGGAGATACTTTTACCCAGGCTGCAGTGAGATGCCATGCTGCCGATTTGGGAGGCTGTTGCTAGAGAGAGGATGGAGAAAGAGTGGGTGGAGAAGGAAGTGGGATAGGCAGACGGAGAGGGAAATGAAGGGAGGGGTTGGATGGGAGAGGGGAAGAAAAAAGATTGTAAGAGAGCGATTGGGGACTGCTGCTGTGGGACCAAATGTTCAGGCCACTTAGCCTGTATCATGGCAACACTTTCCCTGACTTGACCTGTTTTCACTCTCCTCAAATTGCGGGGCTCTGAAAAGGAGGCTGACATAAAGGCAGGCACAGAAAGCATTAGTCATTAGGCCAAATAGTTCATGTCCTACTTAATTGACAGATTTTCAAAGAGCATGTTTCCAAAAAAATTTGGCATGATCGACCATAAACACAATGCACTTTAGAGTGAATGTCTGAGTTTGCCCTAACTGTTAGTGTGTGATGTGTTACAGCACAGCTGTCCGGTTGGAAATGTGGACCTGCAGGGGAGGACAGCGCTGCATGATGCAGGTGAGGAAAAGCTTTTATATATTGATCCCCTACTCCTGAAACTTCACATAGATGTTTCTATTTCCCCTTGTGATTTCTGTCTCTCTCTCTCTTTCTGCCCCCCCTCTTTTTGCCCCCCTCTCTCGTTCTTTCTGCCCCCCCTTTCTGTCTCTCTCTCTCTCTCTCTCTCTCTGTCTGCCTCTCTCTGTTTCTATCTATCTCTCTCTCTCTCTCTCTCACTGTTTGGTGATTTATCATCATTCCCTCTCTGTTTTTTGCTCTCGGCAGTCATGGCAGGCTGCTCCTCCAGTGTTAAGCTGTTGTGCGACAGTGGAGCTTCTGTCAATGCCAGTGACTTTGTGAGTATTTACACATGGCTGAACAGAATTCTCCTTCAGAGCTTCGCTTAGTTGCTGTCTGCCGCAGTGCTTTGGCTGCACCTGGACTAGTTAAGAAGCATTGAAAAGGGATTTTGCTTACTGTATTATTTGCATTTCTTCAGAACTAGAAACTGCTCCAGTAGTCACAGTGTTGCAGTGCAGCACACCTGAGGCTCGAAAAAGGATGTGTTTAGTAATTGATTATTTATACTGAGTGGCAAAGAATGCATAATAAACTCTCAACACAGGCTGACATCATTAATTCATTATGTTCTTGTCTTGAATTAGGCTGAAAACAGAAGGTTGATGTGGGATACTGGTTTTTGTTAAGCTATTGTCTTAATTTCAGAGTGTTGTGTTACTACTAGCACCACCACTACTGTTACTACTACTACTACTACTACTACTACTACTACTACTACTAATATTACTACCTTCACTACGAGCATAAACATCACTTCATCACTATTACTACCACTACAACCAAAATTACTACTACTACAACCACTATTATTACCACTACTACCTCTACTAACACTACCATCAATCCTACCATAACCACTTCTACTACTGCCACCACCTCTAATTACTACAACTATCACTATAACCTCCAGCACTTTTAACCACAACTACTACTACTACTACTATTACTACTACTACTACTACTATTACTACTACTACTACTACTACTATTACTACCACCATTACTACTACTGATATGACCACCATTACTACCACTACTACTACTGCTACCACCACTACTATTAATACTATCAAGACCACGACTATCACTACTACTATCACTAGGACCACCACTGCTACTATCTCTACGACTATTAACGCTACCATCACTTCTACCGCAACTACTTCTACTACTACTGCCACCATTACTACTACTAACAGCAAAATTACTACTACAACCATTACTACCACTACTACTAATGCCACCACCACTACTTACACTACAACTATCACTATAACCACCTCCACTTTTAACCACAACTACTACTACTATAATCATTACTGCTACTACTACCACTAAAATTACTACTACAACCATTACTACCACTACTACTACTGCCACCACCACTACTTATACTACAACTATCACTATGTCCAACACCACCACCAAGTTTAAACTTTTAACTACTACCAGCGCTACTACCATTAGTACTACTACTACTACCAAAATTACTACTATGACCGTTACTACCACTACTACTATTACTGCTACCACCACTACTACTAATACTACCCCTGCCACCACCACAACTACCACTACTACTATTACTGCCCCCACCATTACTAATACTACCACTACTACCACCCATGCCTTCACTACTATCACCATAGCTACTATGATCACTATGACTGCTAGCGCTGCTGCTGTTGCTAATAATGATAATAATGATAATAATAGAAATGTTATGTATTAAGTTTTAACCCTCTTCATAATTAGTCAGTTGAATAAGCTGTGGTAATTCATGAAGTTTTATTTAAAAGGAAGCTTAATACTGAAGCTTAATGTGAGCAGCTGTTCTTAATTTTAGGGTCAGACAAAAATTTCATACTGTTGTACTGCTACTACGGCTACTTCCACTACTGCTACTACTATCGCAACTTCCAGTAGTACTACTACAGATGATATTTTGAAAATATACTACTAGTACTACTGCTAATAATAACTGTGATCTTATTTGTAAACCCTTTTGTAATTCGGTTATTTCAGTTATTATTTTTAATACTTTTATCAGTTGTTATTATTATTTTTTGTGTGTAGGATGGTCGAACTCCATTGGTGCTCGCCACTCAGATGTGTCATCCTCGCATATGTCAGCTCCTGCTGGATCGAGGAGCTGATATCAGAGTGAGAGACAAACAGAACAAGTAAAGAAACATTCTTTTCATCTTAACATGTCCTCACACACAGACTTCCAAATACAGGCTCTTAAATGGTTCTTGACGTGGATGTGCTACTCTAGGGAAGATTTATACACTAGATGACAAAAAAGAATTGCACACCTGCCTGTTTGTTTCACACTGATGTTTGTTTTGATGTGTTAAAAAGTCAACGCGTGATGCCATACAGTTCATTTAGTGAAGTCTAAGCATGAGTTAAAGCCCATTAAGTATGACAAGAGGACCTACAGTATAAAATGCTTGTAAACACTAACCTGGATGTGTGTTTCCTGTTTTACTTTTTATTTATTAGTGTGTCCTTATTCATTGCAAAAAAACGTTTTGGCAGTATAGGATTCATCCACATTTTATAGGTCATCTACTCTTGATTGGACAGTTTACTGTTGTTTCCATGAAAATGTAATGAGTTGTGCTGCAGTATGTGCTGAGTTTAGGAACAAATATAATTCTGTTAAGCCCCTAATAGAGTTGCCATAAATCGTTATTCCTTCCCTCTGCTTCTCACTTAGACCATCCACAGTGGCTAAATTACATTTCCTGCTGTAGCTCCTTGAGATTTCAGTTGGTGTTAAATCATGCCTGAATTTCACTCCATAATCTCTCGTTTTGGAATGTGTGTTTTGTTTTCCTCTAACTAAATAATAATAAATGGAATTAATCAATATAACAAAGCAGCTCTTTTCTAAGCTGCCAGTCTATAAACTCTTTACGCATTGTGTAGGAACTTCAAAAAAAATGTACAAAAACTGGTCTTCAAAGAACCATCTGTTGAAAAGTTGAGGAAAACAAATATCATTCTTCCAAGATATTTTTACAAAACTCTTTCTGGCACCTTTATTTTGAAGAGTGAAGCTTTATTTTAACAGAACTCTATTTTTCATGGACTTACAACTTGACATCATAGTGCGAATGTGTGTGTTTTAAATGTAACTTTTCACTTGTCTGTCTGCATCTGTCTTTCAGAACGGCATTGATCCTGGGCTGTGAGTATGGCTGTAAGGATGCTGTGGAGGTTTTACTGAGGAATGGCGCTGATGTAACTGCTGTAGATGGCTTCGGCCATGACGGTTATCACTATGCCCGACTCAGTAAAAACCAGGAGCTTGTCACCCTCGTCAAGAGCTACCTGGAGAGCACCACAAAAGGTACAGTATTTTCCTAAATGAAGAGCAAGAGCCTTTACAGTGTCATCAGTAAGCAAGAGGCTTCAGTCTCTTAATTTGTTTTTCAATGTCCAAGAAATACTTCTCACTCTAAAGCTGTGACTGTAGGTTTTCATTCCGAACAAGCTGGAGCTCACCAGAACAACTTGTTCAGCCTGTAAATTTCCGACCCCAGGAACTGATCAATGTGCTCCTACTTTTTGGAATGGAAATCTGCAGCCACATTGGCCCTTTGCAAGAACTCACCACAGCTCTATAGGGAGTATGTCTGCGTGTTGCTACTCTTGTATAGAAAACAGATGACAGTTCATTAAGAAATTATTTGGTACATCTTGAAATCTTAGATTTGGTTTCGGCACATCTTGAAATCTTAGATTTGGTTTCGGCACATCTCGAAATCTTCTATTTGGTTTCAGCACATCTTAGATTTGATTTAGCAAAAGGAGAGAATTTAAAAATTAAACTGGAAGATGTATTAATACATATGTAACTTACAGGCACTAAAGCATTATTTTTAGGGCTGTCAAATCATTTGGATCATTTCTCTTGATTAATAGTCATTGTGTGTCTTATATGCTTTTATATGACCCTAAAGAGAGTTAATTTCCATTTAAAAAGCAGTGTCTTTTGTTATAGCTGTACGCATGGACACAATAACCTTCAAAAAATTGTGTTAAAAAAATAACCACCAATAATTATCATTGCCAGAACATAAATAACATGAATTCAGAGTAAACCTGAAAGTATGATAGGCACAGTTCTTATCACCACCATCCAATGAGAGTGGCATAGGCTGCATGTCCCAAGTCTTTCATTACTGTGGCCCTCTTGCTCTCCCATGTTTTATTATGAGAGTAAATGTAGCTTTGCTGTTGAATTTGTTTTGTTACTCATAATTTATCCATAGGTGACTCTCAAACCAGCCAGCCGGCCGCTGTCCTCCAGTGCATTAATTCGTAATATTAATGATCAGTGATATTTTTGCTGGAAAATACCTCATATTTGATAAATCCTTTGAACAAATGGATCCATTTGAAAGCTGTACTTGAATGAGAGGGCTAAAGTCACCACAGTGTATATCTGGGCCTTTGGGCTAATGCTAGTGCAAGACCGCAGCAACCAACCTTAACGCACGTCTTTGTGTACATGAAAGCAGGAGACTGTTTGATACTTTCTTTAAGGGTGTTTTCACATATAGTCCTCTTTAAAGGAACCAAACTCAGTCCTCTAGAAGTGGTCTAAAAAGTGGACAGACAGAAAGGGGACTCTTTTTATGTTCACACTGTGAGTTAATTTGAAGGGGACTCTGTTCTCTTTCTGCTCCGGGGCTGTACACTACGGCAAGCCTAGAGGGTGAAACAGTCAAAGTGAATCCGGAGCACTTTGTGTTCGTAATGCGTGAGTTTAACTGAACCGTGCCGCGGACTTAAAACTTTGTTAAAACCAGAATGAACGGTTTATTTTTGCCTTGGAATAGCCTTCTGTTAATACTTTTTGTATTTAGCCTTATTATAGGCTTGTCATAATCTGTAGAAGAGAAAATAAAACCTGTCTCCAAATTACTTGCGCTTGCATGGACACCATTCTAAGAACTATCGGTATCGGGACTCGGTATCGGCAAGTACACAAATAAAAATATTCGTATCGGTTTGTAAAAAAGTGGTATCGTTGCATCCCTAATAAACAACATTAAGAATTATTTATTGTGTTAACTTTGACACCAGTGGTACTTTGTGATTTAATAGTAGCAACCAATTGCATTCAAAACCTGTTGCAGTTGAATGTTCACCCCTTGGGTCTAAGCACCATAACATGTATTTATACATCCCTTGTGGAGAATAATGTTCAGGGGAGAAAAGGAAAAGGAGTTTGACGAGTGAACAGGGGTGGAGGGTCTGGGTTAAAGAGTGGTTTATGATGTAGCAAAAGCAGCAGGTGATGAGGCTCTTCCTTTGCAATGAGTGCCATCCAGCAGGACCTGCTTTTCTCCCACCTGCCAGGTGTTTCAACCACAGCTGCAGGAAAGTTGTATTCACACAGGAAGCTACATATCAAAGCTCGGGGAGGTGGGGAGTGCTTGCTTATAAAACTTTTTAGTGTGCCTCCATTTGTAGAGGACAGCCTTTTGAGCTCCTTTTTGCTGACTTAAAAGGAAGAAGTGCCTTAAAGGGGTCATATGAAAGCTAGCAGCATGTAATCCCAAACCTGAAGTGGCCTGTAAGAAGTCTGAATATTGTTTACACTTCTGCATTTACTGAGGCTGAATGTCCATCACCCTTTTGATCTGATCTTTACAAAAATGCAAACAAATATGCCAAAGTATGTTTTTACCCACTGTGTACAGGCTGAAATGAGTAGATGTATTTTTTCCACAGAGGTCCTACATGCCATCTCTTTACCTTGATTGTCCGGGATGCTTTTAGTCTGGTATGTTTAGCAACTAACTGCATGTCAATTAATGCAAATGATGGCATCCAAATCAGAGCTGTAAATATGTGTGACTTATAAAAAAAAAACAAAAAAACATTCCAACACCTTTCCTGTTTGTTTACAAATGTGCAGGTGCGCACCTTTGTCACATGTGTTATGGGGTCTCATGAGAACGTCTTTGTTGTAGCCATGAGTTGCCTTTTCCAGAGGCCTCCTGGTCTAATGAAAACAGACTGTGCTTTTATACAGAGGAAGCTGTGAGGTGATAACCTTTGACATCATCTGTATTCACAGCAAAAGAAGCAGCCCGGATGGAACAGAAAAAGAGACAGGTACTGCAATACAATACACTTATACCACACAGTGTCATTGCTTTGAGAAAATATCAGTGTTCAACACATCCTCCATTCTGAATTCCACACTTTTTAGATTGTTTATTGTTTGCTGCCTGTTGTCTGAGTAAGCTCATGCACATTCTTTGCACGTACCACTATCTGTCTTATTATGCTAACGCCTGAAGCAGACACCAGAGGACAGTTAGCCAGAACAGCTGGGGACGGATTAGGCTCATATACGTCCTCTCCTGATTTTTAAATGAGATGTTGGTGATAGCGGTTTGTTCAGTTATTACTGTGATTGTGTGCTTATTTAAACAGCTGTGTGAACTTTCCAGCTCAGGCCGTACTTCAGACTTTAAATAGTCATGCAGGAATTCTGTGGTTTCTTTTGCATGCTAAGGTGTGCTTAATTTTGCTGCTGGCACTTGCTTTTAAAGCTTGGATTAGAATTAATCTTCATCTTCGATTGCCAGTACTGCGTATCGAAGAACCGAGCTGGCGTTCACTGCGATGAGCACTGCAGTGTGACCGATTTACCACTTAGCACTACTGCCATCTGGTGTTGCTTAAAGAAACTTCAATTTAACCCCTTTTTCAGGACTCTCGCACAGGAAAACACAGTCTTAAATATTGCTTTCTGCCTTCTTGACATCTTATCTAGAAGTAAACTATGTTTGTTGTCTTTGAGACTCATTATGAGGTTTCTGATTAAACCACTGTAGGCACTGTTGATTTCCTTCCACTGAACTGATGTTTTTATTTTTCTCTCCTTGCAGCTGTCTGTGGATGCATCCTCTGAGACGTCGTCTAATAGGGATCAGATCATTCATGTAAGTGGAACAGTTCATGCTTGCCTGTTGGATGGTCGATGACTATGATCCAGCTGAAGTCTTTGATGGATTCTTCATCCAGACATTTTGTCCACAGCTAACTTTCCATGTGCATTTGTGCATGTCCTTTTTTCAGGACCTAGAGAAACAGAATGAAAGCCAACAAGAAACCCTTAGGAAATATCATCAGGAACAAAGAGCCCTGCTAGACAAAGTTAACTCTCTGCAGCTGCAGCTTAGTCAGGTAAACATGTACATGTACAAACCAAATACATTTCTATGCCCAGTATTTTAGCTTATTGTAGAAGGTTCTCCTCAGGTGCCCTACCTGGAGATAGTGTAACATCATGAATTATCATGAATCTCTGTCAGAATAGCTTTATAATCACTGAATCATGTAAGAGCTTTTTGCATTCATTTTTTTCGATCCCTATTCCAGGAAAAATCAATGGTGGAGGATATTCACAAAGAGGTAATTTGTCCGTTTTATTGACTCGTGGCGGCTCATCATTGGACTCTAATTTTAAAGCGTTTAGAAGATGGAGAACGATGATTAATGGAGATCGCTCTCATCTTCACATCTCTCTGTGGTATTTAGAGGGAACAACTGAAACTCCTACTGTCAGCGAAGGAGAAAGAGGAAGGAGCCAGGGCTACGGAGACTGTGAAAGTTCAGCTACGGAGCCACATGGTGAGTGGTCAGCCGCGGCTAATGAATGCAGCGTGCCCATCAAAGCCCAAGGACCTTTATTAGAACCATAACCAGCCTCTATTTATCAGCCTCTACATTTGTGAATCTAATTAAGAAATTCATATGTATGTACTTTGCAGGGAGATTACTCTGGTCAGTCAGTGATTAAAGGTGAGTTTGTCCCCTCGTTTACAGCAAGTTTGCCAAGATTAAGCAATACCAGGAATTTGTTCAGATAAACCAATGAGTTTTCTTCAAAATAGTAATTGATTTTTTTTTTTCTTTGTCTGTACAGGGAAGGAAAATATCCTTGTCAGGCAGTCTTATAGTCTGGATTCACCTCAGGTACGATCAGTGAATATTACGTCTTTATAATTAATTTCTGTTTATTCAGATTACGTTAATATCCTCCTAATTTGTTAGTATGTAAACAGGCTCCTAAAGTAAAATTGAGAACTTTGGATCTCACTTTTTAAAATATTTTAGTGCATCTATAACTGTGTAGTAATATGTAATTGAATGTTTAACCATGCAAGTAAATACAGTGTAACAATTTATGGTGTATTCTCTGTGACAGTTGGGAATCCTATTGCATATACTAACCAACATACTCTTATGTAATTAAATGAGCAAGGACTGTTCATATGTAAATGCATTTGTACATCTACACTTCATTGAAATTTGGACGGAATTTGCCACGGGTATATTATCTTACCTGTCTGAATTATAACAGTAAGTTATGGGCTTTTACCTGTCTGGGTAGTGATTCATTGCTGTCTCTCTGTGTGACACTGTATTCTCTGTGCAAATGCAATGTGTCAGCAGCATTAAGCAAAAGGAAGATGGAGTTTTCTTCCTCATTTCATTCTGTCACCTCTGTCACCTGGAGTGAGAGATGTTTTTATGATTACTGGCTTTAATCTCTGAGGTGCCTTTCTTGGTTTAGGGTCAATTTTTTCGAAATTGTGGTGAATGACATTTTTGGCTCCTCATCTACCAAGGAAATATCTGTAGACTCTAAAGTGTGTTTATAAGCAGTTGCATACTGTTGACTAAAGACCAGCTGTAGACTGAGATGTGTTTGTGTACAATACTGTGCAAAAGTCTTAGGCTCTTGTGCAAACTGTTTAAAGCCTTTTATCTGAGCAGTGAGGGACTTTCTGGCAGCGAATAAATGTGATCCAAGAATTAAATGATATCAAGATTTGTTGTGTTTGTAAAAATATTTGAAGTTTTGTTAGCTGGTTTTGGTTCCAGATTTCACATTGATGCCTCCAGTCTTTGCATGGATTTGTGAAACTCCATCAGCAGCTCCTGATTTAATCTAATGAACTATTGATTGAACTGAGTCCGGTTTTTGAGGTATTTGATGGCATCTACAATGTAATACTGGGCTTCCTTGAAGAGAGGTCTGGGAATGATTAAGTGGACACATACACATACATAAAATTACTACTTACAGTATTAATATTATTTGTGTATGTTCTGACATTAGCTTTTAAAAACATACTGCTCAGCTTTTAATTATAATTTTCTCAGGTGTTTAAGACTTTTGCATGGTAATGTAATTAATTAAGACATACTAATGCTCTGTAGTATAATGAGGGTGCATATTTTAAAGTGTATTAGCTCCGTTAATCTCTGTCTGTGCAGATTTTGCAGCCTTTGGTTCCATCTCGTTCTGTGTCCCGTCCTTTGGAGCTTTCTCACCCAAGCACCTCTAGTGAAGTGGACACTCTACGGCAGGAGCTGAGCTCTGCCCTGAAGAACCATGAATCTGCCCAGAAAGAGGTGGGTCGCCTGCAGACAGCGCTGGCGCGGAAGACCCAGGAGTGTGAAGAGCTTGTCAAAAGTCGTGAGTTGGCAAAATGCGAGGCAGACCGGCAGATCCAGGAGCTAGAGGGGGCGCTGGGAGACGTGCAGAAGAGGATGCTTGACTCGGAGGCCAAGGTCAAGCAGCTGCAGGCCCACGTAGTAGCGGTGAAGGAGCACCTTGGCAACCAGATGGTTGACGATCTCAAGGCTCAGCTTGGTGAGGTCAAGACCAAATATGAGGGTGCCTCAGCTGAGGTTGGCCGGGTCAGGAACCACCTGAAGCAGAGCGAGAAAGCCCTGGAGGAATATAAGAAGAGTGAAGGTATGCTTGCCCAAGAGGCTGAGAGGCTGACAGCTGAGCTGAATGCAATGAAGGAAGAGCGTGAGGAGATGACTGAAACTCTCCTAGAAATGGAGGCTCAAGTTAAAGAAGCAGAGGCCCATCTTGCAGTCATGGTACCAGGAGAGAAGTTTGACAACATGAAGAACCTGTTGACCAACGCACTGGATGAGAAGGAAAGGCAGTTGGCCGAGCTGAGGGAGGATTATGATCGCGTACTAGAAGAGGTGGCAGAGCTCCACAGGGAAGCAGGCAGCCGAGATGCAGTCCCACTCCAGGAGCATGAAAGGGTCAGGGCCACCCTGGAAGAGCAGGGCGTTGTGCTGAAGAAGAAGCTGTCTGATGTTACCTCCAAGTGCCAGGCACTGATCCGTGAGGTGGAGGAAGGGGAGGACGAGAGGGAAATGCTCCGTGAGGAGCTACAGGAGCTCACCCAAAATCTCCAGACAAAGTTTGTTCCTATTGACTCTCACGAGGAAGTGAAGAGGACATTGAAACTTGCCATGGAGGAGCTCAAGGACCAGCTGGAGGAAACAGAAGAACGGCTGAAAAGGATCCAGGAGGAGAAGGTATCTCTCTCTGAGAATGTAAATAACCTGAAGAGCACTCATATGCCCCGTGAAAAGTATGAAGGCGAAGTGGCTGCACTGTCGTCTCGCAGCACAGAGTTGGAAAAGGACCTAGAGAAACTTCAGAGGAAATTTGAGGGAAAAGTGAAGGAGCTTGAGGCTGTGGCATCGAAGAATGCAACACTGAAACGTAGCATGGAGGAAGAGTTTGTTCAAAAAGAAGTGTATGAGCAAATGCGGATGGAGTTGGGTGAAGCCTTGGAGAAAGCCAAGGCTGAAATTGCCAAGTTGGAGGAAGCCACGGGTGTCAGGAAGGAAGAGCTGAGGAAGGTGAAAGAAGGAAACGATAAGTTGAAAGAGGAGTTTAAGAATGTGCAGGAAAATTTGGAAAAGGACTATATCAGCCTTGTTGAACACAAGGCGTTGACTAGCAAGCTAAATGGTGATCTGGCTGAGGCAAGTAAGAGAACTGATGAGGCCTTCTCAAAATATCAGGCTTCTCAGGAAGAAAACTCAAAACTTCACAAAGAAATCGAAGCCCAAAACAAAGAACTGGACACAATTCAGGAAGCCATTCATTCCAAATTTGTGCCGCTGGCCACTGTGGAGGAAAAAGAAAAGTCCTTTAATTGTACACTGAAAGACTTGAAGGACAAATTAGCTGAAATGCAAGAGAGATATGATAACATGAAGGCTGATGTGGAAAGTCAGAGGCAGGAGAAGGAGGCAGTGCAATTAGAGATGGCTTCTGTAGAGCAGAAACTGAAGGCGAACTTTGTGTCTAGTGAAAAACACAGGGAGGTGGAGGACGACTATAAGGGCCAGGTGGAGACTTTGAGTCTGAAGTTGGTGGAACTGGAGCAGCAATACATGGAAGTGACTGTGCAGAGAGCCGAGCTGGAAGAACAGAACGTGCTGTGCACGGCTGAAATCCAGAGCCTCCAACAGCGCCTGGAGAGCGAATTTGTTCAGCTGGAGCAGTTTGAGGCCTTGCAACGCTCGATGGGATCCAGCTTGCAGGAGGCACAGGCTGAATGTCAAAGGCTCCAGGAGGCTTACAATTTAGAAGTCCTTCATGTCCAAGACTTGGAGAGGGAGCTGCAGAGCCACAGAAATTATGGTCAGGCAAGAGAGACCTTGGAGAAGGAGGTAACTGAACTTCGCTTGGCCCTGAGGGAGGAAGAAGAGACCAGTGCCCAAAGGGCCGAGGACGTGGCCACTCTGCAAACGGAGCTGCTCAGAGCAACACATGCCTTGGATGACCTTCGCAGCCATGAAGGTCAGGTGGCTGAACTTCAGGCAGAGAAACAGAGACTGGAGGAGGAGGTGTCAGACCTCAGCAGTCGGCTCTTGGGCCTGGAAGATCAGTGCGAGGATCTCTACAAGGAGCTTTCCCTTGCAAGAGAGGGTGAGAACAGGGCACGGACAGAGACTGAGAACCTCCAGGCCAAGACGGACTCCATTGAGAAAGAGATCCAAGAGTTGAAAGAGAGATATGATGACTCGCTCACTACCATCAGAGACCTACAGAAGAGGATCCAGATGTCCTCAGAGCAGACCGAGGCCAAAGATAAAAGGGTGAGAACTACAATGTGTATCAAATCATGTGAACTCACCAAAGGCTTCCCAGTTAACCTTCAGGAACTATCATAAAACTTATGTTCCAGAAAAGTCTTTATTAATGTGATATGACCGTTTTCACCAAACAGAAGAAATAAATAGACTTTTTTTGTTACTCTTTCTTTAAGACAGATGTAAATTGAATGACCGCACTGTTTTGAGTCTGAATATGCTGATATATGTAAATGAATTCATTTTCAAAACATCACAAACACATTCAGAGGCACTGGAGTTGGAGTGAATGGTACAGTTAGAAACTTTAACATGACATTTTTGCTTGTAGGCGTGTTTACTAAAACAAGGCAAGGCACATTTTATTAATACCACAGTTTGTACACAAAGACATTTTGAAGTGCTTTACATAGATCATGGAAACAAGTGTTTGAGTGTATAAAATAAACAAGAAAAAAAATTTCCAGCCCCCTAACACAGAAAGTTCATCACTAGTACGTACGGTAACTGTCTTGCATTTAACCTTCACAAAAGTTGACTAAGCCGAGAATAACAGTTATACAGGAGTCCTATCCAGTGCTGTTGTGAAGATCAACATTACTTTAAAGTAATATAACCAAAACATAAACTTTTTATTAAGGTGTTCTTTAAAGGTGATTAAACACAACTGAGTAACACCCTCAGTGAGAGGACCACTACTGAAGTATACTTCAAAGTAAAACAAAACCAATAAGATTTTAATCTTTGGGCTAGCAATGCTAGGATGTAGCCTTCAGATGTGTTTAACACATGTAACTACATTTCCCAACTATGTAAAATGTTAGATTACTTTGGATTTTGTTTTAAGCAATAATGAGTTCTGATTGGTCACTTCACGCCTACATTTCGAACGCATTACTCTTGTCTGACAAAGTCTAAAGTCTAAAGCAATTAATATTCTAAAATAATACATTGAAATAATACATTTCAATATGTTGAGGTACCAAAGCCTGATACTAAAGGTATATCTGCTGGTGTGCAGTGCACGTTGTTGTACAAGACGCAAATATAAAATACAGGCAACATACACAGTATACCATCACAGAAATAGGTATCAGTCTTCCAGAATAGAGAATGCAGTGTCAGAGGAGGAACAAGCTGTACAAGTTAGTGTTAATGCGTCCTCACACTGTCCCTCTTAGAAATGCAGTTGGCTTGGAGAGGATTTCCTGTGGGTCCTTCTGGTACATATCCTGCACATCAAACCCCATGTGCCTCCACTGCCTCACTCTGAAGTTTTAAAGCAGATCACTGCATTATTCAAACTCTTCAGGCATTTACTATTTTCAGCCTTTGATTTTTTTTTTTTTTTACCCCTTTTTTCAATTGTATAATTGAGTTCTGTAGAATTTACAAGATTATCAGTTAATGCATTATTTGTCACATACATAGTTATCCAGGACAACATATAGTGAAATGATAATCTGGCCAGCTTCTAAATTGTGCAGGATAAAAAAATAAGAATCAAATGTAAAAAATAATAAAGTAAAATAAGTAGAGAAATTGAACAAATAGGAATTAAGTATAGTATAGGGCAAATACTGTTTAGTGAATGTATAAAGTGAGTGTCTGAGTGGTGCAACTAAGCCATTAAAACTGTCCTTCGAGCACATTAATTATCTCATGTAAGGTTCTGATTCTGTATCTTGTATAATGTCAGTATCTATTTTTCTGTAATTTGTCAGACCGAACATTTGGAACTTGAAGTTTAATTCAAGGTAACATTTGGTGTACTTATTAAATGAAACGGTGTAAATTCTTTTATAGACACCATGGTCAAACATGAACAATGTCATAAAAAAAAAAAATTGGATTTATTTGGCGCGTTATTGTGCGACAGACACTTAATAGCCAAAAGTAAATTGTGATATGAGTAATACGTACCGAGATTTGAAAGATCTGATGTGCTTCATTGTAGAGATTGAGGTCATAGTTGCTCCAAAGCATGAAAATGCTACAGATATTTTCAACAAAGAGTTTGGTAAAATAGTAGTGCAGATTTAAAAAAGAATAGTCTCTACCCACCTTATAAAGGGTCTATATCTCAGAAAATCCTGATAATAGAAAATGGCCTGCATTTTTTGCACTTTATTTTGGGGTACAATGGCATTTATTTCCTGAAAATAATCAGCAAATTTAACATGACACCAGACTTCTGAAATCTGTTATGGGGGGATTTACCCAAAACGTGATTGGGGGCACATTTTAAAGTTTTTTTTTTTTTTTTAGTGTTCTTCAAAGATGACTGGTATGTTTTTAAATGTGTGTGTGTGGTGTGTTTCAGATCACAGAGCTGTTGGCGGATGTTGAGAGACTGAAGCAGGCCCTGAATGGCCTGTCCCAGCTGGCCTACACTGGCAACACGCCCAATAAAAGACACACACAACACATTGACACACTCCAGGCACAGGTCAAGAGCCTCCAGCAGCAGCTGGCTGTGAGTAGCTCTCCCCACTAAATGCTTCTAATGTCCCTGCCTTAGCCTTCAAATACTGTCATATCAAACAGGCCTCCCCCAGCATTCACAATGAAACACATAATGTGATTATACACTAGGTTCAAAGTCGTATGAATGATTACACTGTAAAGGAATGCGGAAATAAGGCTATCAGTAGATACCAGTCGGACTTTGTCCTTAGCTAATAAGGCCCAAGCTGAAGAAACTGATTCAAAACGCTAGCCGGACTTAGACTAAAACCCTTCATAAACTTGTCACTGAAAGCCTTCTGGCATTCAGGTCTTAAATTGTGTGGCTGAATGAGCTACTGGTGTGAAACTGGGGCAAGAAAAGAACAGAAGGACGGCTTTCTCAGCAGAAATAGGATTTGACGAAAGCAGCTCAGCCTCGGTTCGCTTGTGAAATGTTTATTGAATTAGGTTTTGTATTTTGTAGAGCTGGGTCTCCAACAAAAGCTTATTTTTTTAAATGAAAATGTAAGTTGTGCGTAGTGTATGGATGTTCAAATGCTCATGTCATACATATTTATTTTCTCCAGTTAAGTCCATTTATAACATGTGTGATGTTATAGCAGTTGTAATGTTAACATAACTATATTCCAAACTCTCTTTATCCCTCAGAGTGAAATATTTTTTGTATAAATTACCTCTTTTCTGATTGGCTGCTCTGTATTGTGCCTCATTCAAAAAGCAGTCCCACTTAAAACAGCTGCTGTGGACTGAACAGGTGGAGATACAGAAATGCATTGTTTTTGTGCCAAAAATAAGAATTGGAGAGGGTGTTATCAAAAAAACAATGGCATCAATGAGAAACTGCATGTCTACAGAGTGAATTTTGGAAGTGTTTATTATGATTTTATTTTAAAATATCTCAGATCACGGAAGTAGAATCAGTTCCTAATGCAGACTGATACAAGGGAGGAAGGAAAGAGACCGCTTACGGCTCTTAACTCCACAGACATGAGGATAATAATGTTCATACAGATATTCTGACATTGTTACTCACGCTTTCCTTCTGATCAAGAGCTGCCTATCCATAACAGAGTTCCTTAACTAACTATAATTCTTCTTTTTATTACAGGATGCTGAGAGGCAACATAGAGAGGTGGTTTCAATTTATCGAACTCATCTTCTGAGTGCTGCACAGGTAATTGTGTGCTGTGTATGTGTGACTTTTGTATGGATGAGCTTACATTTTTCTATTCTAAAGTATGAAAAATGCTTGGCACTTGAAGAACCCCTTGAAAAATCTTTGAAACTGAGTGATGCAAAATGGTTGAAACAAGCATTTGTTTGAGTTAAAAGACATTGTCAGCTTGTTTTGTTTTCATCCCCCTTGTGCAAATTTGCTAATAGTTGATATGTTTATCTTAGGTGCATTTGAAAACTTTATGGTGGCGTAAAAGTATGTCATGTGCTTCTGCAGCTCAGGTCAGATTCTCAGTAGTATTCCAGTGTTGGAGCTAAAAACTAGGCCTGTTCCAAATAATTCAAATACTTTAGTGTTTGATGTATTTGCAAGCTTTATCTTTTTTCAAGCTACAAAGTTTGTAGCCAAACTAAAGTAACCTGAAACCTAAAGACAGTGATTGTTACCAGATGGAGAACATAAAAAGTTATACCTGATCTAGTTTTAGGCATCCATGTCATCCGACACACTAAAACTGAGAGTCAAGTTTAATGAATCGTTTCACATACAGAGCCTTAAACCTTGTTGTTGTGGTGAGCTCTAGTAGCTGACGAGGATAGGCTGATAAACGGCTGTATTTGAAGGAGAGAACAGTACTTTAAACTTCTTCTTCTTTCTCTTTCGGCTTTACCCTTCAGGGGTCGCCACAGCGAATCATACTTTAAACTATAAAATGTAAAAAAAAAAAAA
>JBBIGA010000040.1:19227824-19238657 GCA_037576975.1 Alestes dentex | reverse complement strand
AGAGAGAGAGAGACAGAGAGAGAGAGAGAGAGACAGAGAGAGAGAGAGAGAGACAGAGAGAGAGAGACAGAGAGAGACTCTGTACTAGTAGCTGTTTCTCTTTCAATATAATGTGAAGTGGTTCCATGTAACTGTTAAGTATCTTCTGAGATTTTTGATCCTTTTAATGCACCACTCCAACTCCATGGCTGTTAACTAATAATAATAACCAACACAATTCAATAGATTTAATTTAGATCCGTGGAACCCAGTTGTTACTGAGCTACCCAGCTGTCATACAAACACACTCAGCAGCAGAGGACACGGTAACTCGCTCTGACAGTCAACAACAGCGAGGACAGGCCGCGTGTCAAAGCGCATAAGAAAGATGCACATACAGAGGAAGGAGGCCAAGGAGGACAGAGAACACAAATAATAAAATAAAACAATATTCAAATTGATGGGAGCCAATGGATTTGACTTCGTTTTATTCAAGAAGTCTGTACGGACACAGCAAACACACAAGTAAATCTGACCACTCATTATATTTGTGTTATATTATAACTGATTCGGTTTCGGCCCACATCCCAGCCTTAGATGTTCCTCAGATTCGGTGTTCCCCTGCAAACGACCCCATGCGTTTACCTCCTGTTAATAATCCTTCCAGCAGGAAGCCAGATGCAGGGCTGGGGTGCAATAGTGAAGGTGTTAGAGATGTTTAATGTTCTTGAATGTTCCCCTGGAAGCACAACCGTGCAGAAGGTATTGGTTTACTCATTAGTCCTGTGCTTCAGTGTGCTTTAGGTGTGACTGCTGATCATTAGCATGGAGAATGTGTGTTTGTTATACAGGGCTGTAGTCACACGATCCAATTATAGACATGAAAGCCCCCTTCTTTTCTTTGGAAGGGGTTCACAAGATGTAAACAGGTTGTAAAGTGGAGAAATCACATCTGCCTTCATTTCTCTCACCCCCCTCCCAAACCCCGACCCCACCCCCCCGAAATTCAGCCACATTTGGTAATCTTTAGTGAACAATCTTTCAAATAATCAGGAACACTTTGGAGGAGCTAAAAGGAGGTAGATGCGTACCATGTGGCTCGGATATTACAGTTTTATTGTCATATTTACTAAAGGTGGGTCTAGGACTTTGTATGAGAGGATCTTATTGCTGTTAGAAATGTACTGAAATTCAGAAATCTATATTGTCAAACTTTCAAAACCACTCTCCTTATTGAGGTGTCATGAATTGTTAAGGGACTCATGTAATGGAAAACTGAATTGTCCTTTTATCAGCACCATCCATCCTACTTAGAATTAGTTGTTTTTGTGATGTCACAAGTGACAAATATATGGAACATCACATCACAAAAACAATACATGTAATGTGTCTAGGCTGTTTTTGTGACCTCACAAAAAACATGCCTCGAATTGACTGTTTCTGTGATGTCGAAAAAACATTCATATACTACATATATTGATTCATTCTAGTCTGCAGCAGTTTAGCCCCACCCATTCACAAGAATGTGGTGTAATCCATGTCAGTTTACCCTAACATAGCGTATTTACATATATTGGTCTTAAAAGCACATTAATCAAAACAACTTATTGGGTTACAAAAAGGTCAGAAAATGGTAATGCAGTTCATGGTAATCCAGTTTATGTCTATTTTTTCTACACGTAAGCCAAACATCAGAAGTGGACAGGTGGGAATGGGGGAGGGGTATGTTTACAAGAAAAATGGACAATATGGGCCCTTTAAATACAAAATCTCATACAAGGAAAAAACAGAACAGTTTCCTTAAATAAATTTGAATGTAATTGAAGACTAAATAGCATGTCGCTTTTAATAGAGGAACACTAACAGAGTAAAATGTCTCAGCTGCAGCTTTCTGTGTTGAATTTTAATTAAATTACCTGCTCTTTTCCCTCTCATTAGTCAAGGTAGTGGGTTCACTCCTTCTAATGTAGCTTTAAATCTCTCTAATCTCACCCCTTTCATCTGCGCCTCTCCCCGGTTAGCGTGGCTGTGATTGCTGCCGCTGTCTGCCTTTGATTGTTCCTTTAAGCCTTAAACTCGTCTTTGAATCGGAATGCAAATACCCTGATTAGGGGCTTCCGGATGGTTTCGTGCACTAGGTGGTGGGGTCCTGCAGGGAATAGTGCCTGTTGGGCCCAGCTCGACAGATCAGATTTGCTTTTACAGATGAGCTGCAGGACGCACAGGCATGGTCCACACTTTCATGTCTGAACTTCAGAGAGACTCCGGCTCTACCTTTCAAACCTGGCCCCAATACATGGCAAAGAGAAATATTTATGAGTCATCTGCACAACAAATATCCAGCCAAGCAGCCCCTGAGCATCATCCGCACCATCTAGAAAAGAGAGAGATACTGCTGTAGTATCCACTGATGTAAAAGATTTTCTACAGAACCCATTTGGATCTGCTAGACTCGTGTGCAGGGCCAAAATATGAAGCTTTTTAGGTGAAAACAATTGTTGAAACGTCTGTGACGGTACAAACCTGGGCCTTCCGTATTATTTTATTGATTTATTACTTGATTAACAAAACTCAATAAGCATTCACTTTGATGAATATTTTATTTAGAATCCTATACATCTAGCTAAAACGTTATACATGTAAAAGAATCTGAATTTTAAAAAATGATACACACATATACCCATAATAGATGTATGCAAAACTATGTTTGATGTTAACATATCCTCCACATGGGTCAAATATACATTTGGCCAATTTTCATTGAAAACAAAATCAAATAGCACAGGTATTTTATGTTTTTGTTGTTTGTTTTTTTTTTTTACATTTATTTTGGGATTTTAGTTACTTTTAAATTTTATTGTTATTACATTTTAATTGAATTAAAAACGTGCAAAAGTGTGTTCTCTGTAGATGGCGATGATGATACTATGATGTTACAAAATACCAGCATGAATAGGAAAGGACGGTGGAATCGGGCAATCACATTTTGAATTCCAATGGAAGGAAAAAAACGCTGAAATGGAGACTGAAGCAGCTGCTTTATATCAGGGCTCTTTAGAGTAAAGTTTATAACGTACTACTAAAATTTCATAGGGGTGCTAATAGAAATGAGCATTATTGCAGAGGTGGGCTTTTCCTTTTTCAGTCCTAACTAAATGTCTGGCCCAAATTGTTACGGTTCGCTTTTTGCCTCTATATAAACACACAGGTGAGCTGCTTGGGTCTTTAAATACACCTTTTAAAATACTTTAACATACACACAGACTCTTATATATCTATATAACTATATATATATATATATGTGTGTGTGTGTGTATGTGTATGTTAAAGCTCGACAATTAAATGATTGGAATTACTTTATAAGTACTTTAAAAGGCGTTTTAGTGATTCTTGACCTATATTAATCTTCACAAGTTTGTTTTTTCAGAAGCCCAGAATTAGCACAGGACAGCCGCTCTTCAGTCCAGCCATTTAATAAATATTGCACCTCTCAATACTGTTGAAAATCTTGGAAGTGTTCCACGTTAGAAGTTCAGTAAATGGCTAGCTGCACAGGCCTAATGCGCCGGTACTCCCCTGCTCATCCACTAGCCTCCACTAATTACCATACTAACACACTCCATTAGATATTCACCATCTAATGCCTCATTAGCTTGTGCAGGCTAATAGCTAAAGAGATGCCAGTGAAATGGGCTGTAATCTGCATAGTTACCCAAGCTGAAGCACTGCCTGGGGCATTCTGTCTGAATAGATTTGATTGGAGATAAGAGTGACCTCCTGGTTTTTATATCAGCTATTTAAGGGCACGGCCCCTGCGGAGTCATTACTATGCTTCTTTTAATGATGTGCAGTTCTAGTGGTGTTTCATCCCTAACCTGCAGAGGGCAGGCTTGCTTTATGATATTTCCACGATGCCAAAAAGGTGCCGCATGAGAGAGAGAGAGAGCAGACCTGGTGAGTTCTTCAGAAATGAGGATCAGTTTCATCATGCTCTACCACACGCAATGAAAACTAAGTGGAAATGTCACTCATACGGTGCAGGCAACAATTGCATTGATATCACAGACTAAATTTGGGCTTAAATAATGCCAGCCTGGACAGGCAAATCTAATATGTGAACTGTTGCTGACCTGCAAGACTTTTGATTTTTAGCCACAAACGGATGCGTTGCTCTTTGTGAGCCTCTGTCACGCCGTCGTTCTCGATCTCCCCTCCTCTCCCGCTGCACAGACCTCCGCAAGTTATTCTATCAACTTCCTCAGCACTGTTTTTTTTTTTTTTTTACCATTTCATTTTTCCCTGAGCATGTGTAACCAATTATACATGTCACATCCAACAATACTTTACAAGTTCATCTGATGAGGAGCGAATATGTAGTTGGCTCCTTATCTAAAGGAAGCCTTGAAAACATTCTGGCATAAATCTTTGTAATCTCGGCAGAAGATTCGGGTTCAGCCCCCTCAACGGTGAATATTTTGGCCCCGTGTCTGTATTGACTCAGGTGAAATGGACTATCGTCAAATATTTGTGTGATTTAGTGCTCTGTTTTCATTGGCAGCGGCGCAGGCAGGTGATTGGTGGAGCCCTCTGGAGCGTCATTGGCGGCCTTTGCAGGCAGCAGAAGTTGAAATGGTGCCGTAATGCCTTTATGGATATTTACCCTGCCGCTGCAGCTGTGACATCTGCCGAAATGGTTGTGGCAAATGCTCGGCTGAGACTTCAACCGGGGCAGACTGCCATGCCTGATTATAAGGGTGAACGTGTCTAGGTATGACTGTGGCTGCTGGGTGGAGTTGCCCTTAAATGTCAGATCCAATCATGGCCTAATCTTTCTACCTGAGGAAAACTCCTTGGCCAATGAGAATGCACTGGGCCTGAGGGGGGGGGGGGGCTGTTTTACAAGCTAGAGCAGTGTGTGTGTATAAACGGTGTGCATTTAGATCTCTACAAAGCAATTGCAGTGTGGAAAGTGGGGAAAGAGCATGTGTGAGGAAATGGGTAAAAGGAATTAAGGATTTATAAGCTGCCTGTTGGGGAGTTGTGTTAACAGTGAAAGTACTGATTCACCCGCGAGATGTTTGATCGTCTCGTGCTGTACCTCTGTGCTTTTACAGAATGTCTTAGCAAGACAGACTTCAGAGATCTAGAGCTTTAAAGATCTAACTGTATAATCATTATGGTTCCACAGAGGAAAACTGGTCCAAAGGTATACTGTACAAAATCATAGCTGTTTATTTTTGCATTTAAGAGAAAAATAAAATCACATGAGACAAGGTCATGTACCTTAAAAGCCTTAGAAGTAAAGAGCTTATACTTATTCGATGTAGTGACTTTTTCCACAAACACATTTGAGGCAATTATTCATAAAATGTTCAAAAATACGTACAATATTCGGTACAGTATACAGTAATTCGTTGAACTTATATGAAGGTGGAAGGTTTTATGAGCTTGAGTTTGATGTTTAGCTATTTTTTTGTGTGAAGGTTTCTTTTGAAATAAGACCCCATCTGATTACATTTGACTTTGAACAGTTTTAAGTGTGCAATGCCGCAGTCGCTGCATTGTACAAAAGTAACCCTTTACTTAAAACCTGTTAGAGCATCTTCTTACAGGAAAATGTTCAATCTGAGGGACAGAAGTGAAGATCCATGTTTGAAGGAAAGTGGCATGACTTGAAAGGATTTGTTAGTCTGTAGTTTTTTTTTTTACTAGATAACTATGTTAGCTAGCTGAAAAGTTAATCCATCAAAGTATTTTAATGTGTTTAATATTAATGTGTTCAAGTCATTTAAAGGCAAGTCTGAATCGAGTCAGGTCAATAATAAGTCCCCATGTTTGCTAAAAAGATTAGAACCCCTCAATAAACATTGGTGCATGGAGTTCTTTCAAATATGAGAACATGTAACATTAGAGAAAAGGTAATTTTTTATGATTTGTTTGATATTTACTTTCATTACTCATTCTCCACTTGGCCAACACTGAGCCGATCCAGTTTTCGAATTTACTGCCCTGATCACAGTACGCAGGAGAGTAGCTAGATGTGGGCCAGGAGAAAGGGGGTTTAAAGCAATGAAGGGAATGCTGGAGGCCTCCATTTGGCTCTGACTGGGCTCCACTTGAAGCCCTGTTCTTATGGCTTTGGGCTCCACTCTGTCAGGTAGAGTTCTCGGGACTGAGGCGTACCTTAGGCCTTGCCTTTCTTCCACAAGCAGAGCGAGAGCAAATATCAAAAGGCATGCAGACCCCCTTTGTGGATACTGGGACATAAATTATTTGGGTCTGGCAGATGTTCCGCGATCGAAATCTGCATGAATTAGAGCCATTGGCAGCGTGTCCCACAACTTATTAGTTTTCATGATGCATGCTGGAGCAGCCTGGATCCTGGCGCTTTTACAGTGCTCGTAAATCTGCCCCTGTCGTCGTCTCGGCCACTTTGGTAGAGATTATTTCACTCGGCTAATAAAGCAACTCCGGCTCAACTTTACAAATGCCCGCAGGTTAACAACCTTGGCAGCTATGTGATCTCAGCACTCTCTCTCACACTTCAGAGGCTCAAAGGAGGCTGGGAAATAGATGCACCAACCCTAATGGAGCCTGAAATGGATCCCATGTGGTTGTTAGATCCAAACCCACCTGACTTTTCCACGCTCTGGGGAACAAAACCTGGGTCAGTCCATGTCAAGTGTTTAAGGTTTCATAGTTCATTTGTTTCCCTTTTGATGGCAGTGCGTAAGAGTGCTTTTGGTACACAGGTTTTTTCCAAGAATGGGCTGAATTTCTTTGGCTTGAAAGGAATATCCTTGTTCGCAATTTCAGAATGATGGCATTCTTTACTGGTGACTCTCGCCATAATTCCTCAAGCAGTTCCTATTAAAATAGAAAAAGATTACAGACATGATTCAGGGTACATATTTTAGAACGAACGTGAGTGTTTGTGGATCTCAGGAGTGAGACGTAAGTAGTGTGTGGCAGTTTTCGATGCGTTAGGTGAGGGGTGAAAACAGCACTGTTTGTCAGTTATTTTGAGTCATCAAAGGAAACCACATGCTGACGGAGATGTCCTCCATCAATTGCCCAACAGTGGCTGTATCAGCAGGCTTGCTGGTTGATCACACAGCTCAGTTCTGTTCCCATTCCTCTGCCTTTTTGATTTCCTTTTTCATCTCTCGACGTCAACTCGTGTGAGGAACTATTTGTTAACCCTGTCATACCCTGTCATCAACAACACATCCAGAGATTTTGCCTTTTGGTCCCTTTAACTCAAAATCTGCCCTCAGAGTAGTTGGGTAGTGAAATAGATACTTTTGTGGAATTGGCACTATGTGTGCTCTACCGTGTTGTCTGTCACTACAGAAAAAACTCCATGCTGCCTTTATTGTTGGATGTACTGTGATAGTTCCTGAATGAACACACACATTTTCCCAACTGAATTCAGATTGCTAATGGCTTATTGATTTGTTTAAGAGTATTAAATGACTGAGGTGTGAAGTGTATTCTTGTTCATAATACAGACAGTTTTGGTCCTAAAATCTTATTGGCTGTGTTTATTACTTCATGTTTGCGCACCTATGACTCTTAACAGCAGCTGAATTATGTATTAATATGCTAAATCACAGAAAGCCTTGGAGTGTTATGTCGTTCACTTGGACCATCAAGTGTATTGATAAATGAAGTAAGATGAACCTGGTTAGTTTAAACTAAAGCGATGACAAACGAGGCTAAAATATAGCTAAAAGGCTTAAAGACTCCTTCATTAATAGTCAGTTTTAGTGGAATTAAAGTGTTCACTGAAGGGTTCAGATACTACAGATTACAAAGAGTGAAGAATTAAATGTCTGACATGGTTTAAATGTCCATGTTTTGTTTCGATCTGTTTGAAGCAGTATTAAACTGAGCATGAGACAACAAATGCGTGGTCCCATCAAATTGCATACATGTTCTAGGAAAAAAAAAACTTTTCTGCGTCAAACACAACTGTATTATGATATTTTCTTTTTTTTTGGGCAATATTATATTGTTAATGAAATGACTGCAGTATACAATGATACAGTAGCATATCCTGAATAAACCAGTACACTGCATCCCCTGGCTATTTGCTTTTATATCTAACAAAAACCTCGAACCATCAAAACCCTAGTGTTTCAGGATAAAGGTTTTTTTCTAGTAAAATTGGTCCAATCACCAGATGTTCACACAACATTTAGAATCTCTGTTTGTCTCAGCAGTGACATTATGTTTTACTGCTCTAAGTTTGTTGAAAGCTTGTGGCACACAATATAAAGCTCTATGAATCTACATATGGTGGTCTTTGTTAAATCAAGCTCTTGTATATCGAAGTAAATATGACAAAAGCTGCACCGTTAAAGGAGAGGACTAGGCAGAAAAGACCAGAACTGATCAATTCACATAAATAATATTGATTAGAATAATAAGAAGAAATGATACAGTTAGTTCCTGTATTGGAATGAACGTTTAGCGCATAATGGAAGTACAAGTAACATCAGACTCTTTGTTTAGGTTGTACTGAGGTAGAGCCAATGTGTGATTTGTTCTTACAAACCACAAACCCAAAGTTCTTCCTCAGTCTGACTGCACACCATCCACCAGACCCAAAGAGAATGACATCAGCTCTTTTCTTTCACACACTGCCACCACTTCTCCATTCCTTCTGTTGGGAGTTTCATTCCTTCCCCAAGGGGCTTTAAATGACTCAGTGAGAGAGAGAGAGAGAGAGAGAGAGAAAGAGCGAGAGAGGTTTGTGTGATGGGAATTTACAGTTTTTATGAACACTGGAGAATGAGTAAACAGTAGTCTGGAATACCAAAAGACTTGCTCGTGTATTTTATTCAGATGTCAATAAACTTACAAAACAAGCATGACCTTTCAGAAACAAAAACGTCACTTTTTTCACCCCCCGACTTCCCGTTCATGTTTTCCAAACATTTGCAAGCAACAAGTATTCACTCAGCCAGTGATTGTTGTCTCTGCCACTGGCATGGGGACAACCAAGATGACGTACAGGTTATGTCTTCACCAACCTGAACGTTTTGACAAATGCCAAAAAAATGTGTGTCCGTTGTTTCATCATGTGTGGTGCAAGCACCTGCAAATGCTACTCAGACTGGCCTATAGGCACAATAGTATGTGAAGGAATTTTGTCAGGAATTAGACTGATGTTTAGATTTGACCAGTCTTTCGAATCGATATTTGATGTAATTCTAATCTGGAGGAGCAGTATGAAGAGTTTGCATTCTAATGCCTAGTGCATTAGAATGAAGGACTTTCTCTCACCAGCAGAGGAACTGTTGTGAAAGTGTGGGTGTGTGTGGATGTGGGTGTGTGTGGGTGTGTGTGTGTGTGTTATGTGGGTGTGTGTTCTTGCTGCTACTCTGTACAACTAGTTTAGAGTATATGTGCCTGCATGTGTTTTTATTTATTCATGTATTTATTTATTTTTACCACTTACCACATTTTATAAATGTTTATGTATCTGTGGATGTGTGCATGAAAAATACTTGAAATCTCAGGGCCATACCGGTGCACCCCTCAAAATGACCCCAGAGGTCGAAGGATTGCCGCATGCCATGACTATATTATCATTTTATCGTATGAAGTTTTTGTTCCATAAGACCTTTTGTTCTTACAGAATCTCAGTTGTCATTGTGTGGTGTGGTATACTGGGTGGTCTGAAGCAACAGTATGGAGTTTAGACTTTATCTTGCTGCGTCCTCATTTTTTTCTGTTCCGTGCAGAAACAAAGCAAGCCTCCAGACAAACAAACAAAAGATTCCCTGCAAGGATTTTCTGTCTACATGTCTACGTCTTGGACTCAGAGCACGGAATCACCCCTAAACTAGACTCCAGGTTCTGACAGTTTTTACGTTTAAGACTTTGATTGCAGTCTTTTTGCTGAACAAAAGCAATTAAAGTGGAACATTTACAAACAGGGGTAAACTGTTTAAGAGTACTGTGCGCAGCACGTATATACCGCTTTGATTAAGGGAGACAAATCTGACAGACTAACGCTGTGAAACGAATTCAAAGCATAGCAAGTTCATTAAAAACAGGTTGAGAGCATCAGATATGGTATATCATGATTCCACTGAATGGAATTTTCTCTGAACTTGTTCAACCTTTTGATGCACAGAAGGAAAAAAAAAAACCTTTTGCTCCCAACATGTTTTCTGTTAGCGAAATCCTATTGCCCTTCTGAAATTCTCCCTCAGGAGGAAAGGGCACTGGGCGTTTGATGGTAGTCGAAAGCATTTCCCTTCCTTTCATTCCTTTACACCCATGCAACCTTAAATTTTACACTGAAAAATTAAAAATGATCTTCTTTTTCCAGGGCAAAGTCATTAGGGATGTTTTAAAGGCTGGGGCAGAGCTGAGAAAGCTTCCTCCACACAGAGCAGATATTGCCTTCATCAGGATCCGGTCTCTTGAACATCAAAAAGGTGGGTTTAAGGTGAGTGATTCCACAACCTCTGTGCCAATTAGTCCTCATGATACGAAATAATTCTAAACCTCACTCTGTTAAGGATGAAGGCTTATGCTAATATTTCACTGTACAATAGTTTATATTGTTTGTAGGAATTACATATCAATGCAAGTCATTCTTTTAGTTTTAGTTCATGCAACCATTTATTTTATTTACTATCTGGGTTTTCAAGTATTAGAATACTTTGCTTTAAAGGGGACATATTATCACCTGTCGAGCCCCCACCCACTAGATTATTGAAGGTCCGTCATTTTTGTCTGCTGGTTTTACAAGCACGCGTAAGACGCCGAGTGCTACGGCTACAGGCAAAGGCAAGTCACTCATGAAGTGTTGTGTTCATCTCGCTCTGGGTCTGA
>JBBIGA010000040.1:19184129-19203863 GCA_037576975.1 Alestes dentex | reverse complement strand
GTGTGTGTGTGTATGTGTGTGTGTGTGTGTGTGTGTGTGTGTGTGTGTGTGTGTGTGTGTGTGTGTGTGTGTGTGTTCAATACCAAAGATGGAGTGCTATTGGACAGAATCCTGAGTATCAGGCCATCCGAGAGTAATGCTTGGCCCTGTAGCCGAGAAAACTTAATGCCTACTCAGCGTCTCGCAGAGCCAGACGCCACTATCGAACGCTTTTATAGTAGCCTGCACTCTCCTCATTTGAAACAATATAGGCTGACTGTTGACTATTGATTTTAGTGGATTGTACGCTAGTAAGCTCTCCTCTGAGCCTGCCTGCTATATTAAGCAATCATTTGTCCTGCTGATGACAAAGCGCCTTCCCAAGGCAGTGGCCAGGCCTCTAATAAGCTGGGTATTACTCATGTTAATTGATTGGGTGACAGTGGAGGGCCGAGGAGAGGAGAAATTATGGCCCTTCTGAGAGGAAATCAACACAAGTGGCAGTAATTAGCGACGAGAGAAACTAGCCTTAATCGAAAAGTGCTTCACTCTGGAGAAACGAGCTGAGATGGGTGTAGCGAAGGACTCAAGCTCAATTTTCGACAGCAATTAAGAGATGCTAAATCCCATCAGAGATAGAATTCTGCAAAAAAAAAAGGTTTCTGGTGTGTGTCTGTGTGTGTGTGTGTGGTCTATTTTCCATTTAATACATTTGTTTACCATAACTGGCTTAACATTGCAGCATTACTGTTAAAGAGCTTATATCCTACATTTTTTCTGTATTTTCGGCATTTTTTCCCCTGAGGTCCACTTATAATGTTTGTGATTTTGTTTACCAAACACAGTCACTTCAAAGTATATTCCTTAGATTAGCAGGCTGTTTTTGTTACCGTGTCTTTAAATACGTAAATGACCTATATTCTGATTGGCTACCCTGTATAGATCCTCATTCATAAAGGAGTCTGGATTGAAACTCTCTTCCTAACTTCTACGTGAATGGGTGGGGCTAAACCAGTTACACTGTATGTATGTGGGTGTTTGTGACTTCACAAAAACAGTGAATTCAGCCCCAGCTGTTTTTGCAGCTTAGTTTCTGTATTTGTCCTGCATGGACTGGGAAGTGAATAGTATGAACAGAAAATACGTACAGCATCGTAGCATGGTTTTCTAAATGGGTCCTTTGATATTTTTCTCACTGAAAGCTCACTGAAACAAACAGTAACATTTTGTTATTTGATTTTAAGATTTGAAATCGCTGACAAGCTAGTGTTGTGTGTGCAAGACTCTTTTGCAGAGTAACAAATATATCCTTAACATTGCATAACTTTTGATGTCATTTTTTGGCATTTCTTGACACCAGGTTTAGAAGAGCAGGCTCAAACCTGTTGGAATGGAAGTCAGATGTAAATCTAATTCCTTGTCTGACAAGGTATTAAAATAAGTAATTATGGGATGAATAGAAAAACAAAATGAGCTTTTTAAGGGTTAAAAAAAAAAGGTCATATGTCAACAGTGTGTGCATTTTTGCTCTTTGGGGTGCACGAAAAGGAAATTTTTGAGATGCGTCCCATCCCATTAAACAGGAGAGCACAGTGAGGACCTTCAACTCGGAACTGCTTTTCAAATCAGCTCCACAATGGAACTCCTCCTGGTATCTCTGCGCAGCCAAGCGCCAATAAATCACCTCGCTCACAGGGAGAGGGCACATCTGGGGCCTATAAAGCACTCCGTAGTCACGCATATTTGGATATACAAGCCTCTTGTATTGCTGTTGATTAGGACACGCATGGTGGCCGCTCAGATGCCAGAGAGAGAGAGAGATTTGATATTTCTGCCATCAGGGAATGGAGTGATTGCTAAACCTTCTGGCATTTGACTTCATGCTCTTATCCAACTGGCTGCGCGCTGCAGAAGAAGAGGGTGCGTTCGTGTGCGCGAGTCTGTTTGAGTTTGTGTCTTCCAGCTTTTGATGCCACTCGACAGTCTCACACATTCCGTGGGCCTCTGATAAGTAGCCAACTGTGTCTATGTCTCAGTTTTGTGTGCACAGGTTGTTTGTTTATTTATTTATTCATTTATTTTTGGTGCTAAACTACTGGATTGTGGTTCAGAGAGTGTGTGTCACTGTTGTGCCCTGCCTCCTCCACTGGCATTTAGCTCATTAACACCAGCCTGCTGAATGCAGTACACAGAGGCCTAAAATACCAGCAGCAATACTGACCACAGCAGTGGCAAGGAATGGCTTTCTTTACATAATATTAAAAAACAACAACATTAAATTAAGAACATTCCGTATAAAATATGAGTAGGATACATGCGACAGTATTAATAGCTCTACACTATAATTAAAAAACTGTCATTACCAATTTTCGCTGTAGACATATTTGACAAGTGGTACTGACGTATGTAATCGCTCCTGTAATAATAAAAAGAATAAATAAATACAATATCATTAATGAAGTGTCAAGATTTCGTGACACATACTAGAGGAAGACATTTTGTTCTGAGAGTGACTATATTAAAAGTGCTGTATGTATTACTATAATTAAGCTATATCAATATAATAATAGAATGAATGAACTATAGAGTAGTTAATTACTATAATAAACCTAACTATAATTAAGATGTATTCTTTATCCTTTAACAACTTTCTCTTGTTCCCAAAACAGAATGAGTGGAAAAAGGGACTCTGTTTTCCATATGTTGTCTTTACTACATTTAATATTTTGTACAGCTGCCATTGTGTCAGGGAGTCGTCTCATTTTATAAAACCTGGAAACACAGAAGAAGGAATTTTCAGCCACTCTTCAGAGTCTTGGGTCTTGTGTACTTTCCTCTTGAGGTAAATCTACAGATTTTCTATTGGATTTTGGACAGGGGACTGGGATGGCCATAGCAAAAGCATGACTTTGAGTTCATTAGATTATTTTGAACAGATTTTGATATGCAATTTGGATCATTGTCTTGCTAGAAGACCCAACCAGCTTGGCAGGAATGTTTATTTAAAATCACTCAGTCCTTCCTGGCGTCAATAATACCATGCTAAGAGGACTCCCAAGAACGTTGGAGAAGAAACAACACCACGGCAACACAGATCCTCCACCATACTTAACACTTGGTATTATGTGCTGTTCTCTATAGCCAACTTTATTTCTTCGCCAAAACCGCCCTGATCATTTGCAGTCTAATTTTCTGTTTTGTCTGACTACAGTACACTCGTCATTTTTAGCAAGGGTGCCAATAATTCTGGTGGGCACTGTATTAAACATGTACTTTCTTGTCTACACAGCATGTTATTACAGAGTAAAATGGTAATGGAAAGAGATAATCTAAGAAGCACAAGGTTGTGTGTTCAAATCCCCAGACTCTCTGGGAAGTACTACTTGTGCCTTTGCTAAGGCACTTAACCATCCACTGTCCCCGGGTGGCCCTGCCCTTCTGGTAAACATGCACTGCTCCTAGACTAGGCATGGTTAAGCAACATAATTTTCTGTTTCTGTTGAAAAATACATACAGAAAATGTAACCTAATATACAGCATTGTTGGGGCAGCTGGTAGCATAGTGGTTAGGGCATTCATCCTGTGATCAGGAAGTCGTGGGTTCAATTTCCAAGACTGCTAAGCACCTCTGTGGTACCCTGAGCAAGGTACCGCCCCCACACACTGCTCCCCAGGCGCTGTGTTCCCGGCTGCCCGCTGCCTGACTTGGTGAATGGGTTAAATACAGAGGAAGAATTTCGTGCTGTTCACGTATGACAGAATGGTCACTTTCACTAAATGAATTGCATAGACTGAATAACTAAAACAGGAATTTATCCAGTATCTCCTTTTGAAAAGCTTCCTGTGAATTCTTTCACCGTAGACAGTCCCGCCTAACTGTAAGGCCTGACACCCTCTGAGTGTGTACTGCATTAACAGTCTGCCCTCAGAGTCTGGTGATTTGGCTGGAGAAGCACGAGAAGTGTGATACATGTGTCATTTGTGGTTTTTGCTTCGTGACCCATAGCGGAAAATCCCATTTACACTCAAAATGACGCTCCAGCAGTGGAATGGGCATCTGTCAGTCAGAGAGCAACTCGGCACTGTGCTCATTTGCTAATGGAGGGTTAGCTTTGTGGGCTTTGTGTTAAGATTCATTATGGCTAGCTGTTAAGGGAGTTTCTCTTTCCTACTGTGACGCCACACATTGGCCTCAAGTAAGCTGTGGTCTACAGACGTGGCCCTTAGGGTCAGACGCCAGCCTGGTGGAGGCTGACGGCTCGGCTTGAAAGACCCGCCAGAGGTTAGCGGAGGACTAACAGACCGACTTCCATGGACATTTCTTTACTCCTTTTCTGCCATTTTGCATCCTGTTTCACAGCTGAGTGGTACCCCTGCTCCACAGTTAACAGCACGGATCATTTACATAGTCACAGAGCTCATTTTCATAATGTTTTCTTTATTATCAGAGGGAGAAATTAACCCAGGAATATATTTACATAGCAGGCGCGAATGGTAACAGCTTGCTAATTGCCTGTTAGATGATTAATAAGCTTACAGAGATGCTAATGAATGGAACACTCAGTGTTTCAAAGGTGCTCCGCTGGTGCGCGTGTTTTTGGCAGCTTAATTACGAAGATAATTATGTACTTGTTGCATCTGCTCTCAAGCAACCATCACATATCAAGGAATATGAAGTTGAATTCAATCAATAAGGGCCAATCAAGCTGAAGTGTTGACACTTGCGCTAGCTCACAGGAAAATGAGACGGCTCGGGAGTTATATCTCAATTTATGGCTGCAGAAGCTGCTGTTTCCAGGTATCACGCATGTTTCAGCGTGCGCTCGGAAAAGGCTGTGCAGATTTTCCCTCGTGAACTGGGCAGTTAGTCACTCGTCTCAATCTGTGAATGCTTTTCTGGAAACGCTCCTCGTTTGTACTGTTTATCTCTCGTTGTTGACTGAAGTGATTGAATCCGCATACTGTAGTCTTTGGGCTGAGGGGATGGCTTGTATGAGGCCTTGTTGAACCCACTGCCGCTGTTTGTCTAATTGTGCCTGTGATTCAGTGGATATGTTCTATTTATTTAGCTGCTACAACAAAAGAGTGAATTTACTTTGTGGAGCCTCATGCAATATTGAACAGGGCAGAAGGCAACAAAGCACTCTGGAGACTCCCTTAGACACAAACCAGGATGTGTCGTGTATGTGTGTGTGTATGTGTGAGTGTGATGTGTGTGTGTGTGTGTGTCTGCAAGTGTGTGTGTGTTTTAAGATTCTTTGTGAACTCATTCTTTTACGGATGCACATGTTCTACATTCGATGCTCAGAGATCTATTATTGTTTATATTGAATAAACATTAACAATAAATAAATGCAACAACTCCCTCTGTCTCTCTCTCTTTTTCTCTTTCTCGCTTTCTCACTGTCATTCTCGGTTTTCCTCGCACCCCGTCCCTTTTCTCCTGAATCTCTCTCTCCCTCCCTCTCTCTCTCTAAATTGGCAGTATCTTGCTGATGCAGCCTCTCCCTAATGTGTTGCTGACAGTAGCTGCTGCTAGCAAGTCTTTGGATTCTTGTCTCAATTCATTAAATCGGGAGTTGGCCAGAGTCGGCAGAGTGTTGCCTATAAAATATTAACTTCAACAAATCTTCAAGGACTTGTACGAAAAATATAATAGAGGGACCAATTAAGAAAATAGCCCGGAGTGAGATTTTTTACAGCTCATTCAAGTCGGCGCAAGTGGCCTGCTTCAAAATGTGTAATAAAAACACAGCCTTGGACACAACACCCATTTTATACAAGCAGCGCTGCACATGTGCAGTGTGAGCGACTCGTCGAATTCATCCACAGTAACCGGGCTCGCATGCGCCCACTCCCAAACACGCCAACATGAAGATTTAATGTATACAACATCACCAGTGTGGCCGCGAGGAGTGTGTATCCGTCTTTTCGTGTTCACCTAGCTCTTTTATTCATCTGTTTATTCAACCAGCAGCTTATGCTCCCTGTCATATCTCCCTGGCCGCTCTTTAAGAGACGCTGCGTGCGTTTGAATGCTGTTGTACTCGAGCGAGTGTGTCAAGAGTAGCAGGCAAAGTGCTGTGTCTCTAAATTTAACCCGGGGAGCATGCCAGGCTGTTTGTAAAGAGCCTTTGTGGAAGTGTGCAGGCGCACAGCTTCTTTCCTCTTGCATCATTTCACTCCTTTGCAGCTGCCAGGGCTGTTTTACTCATATTTGCACACGGGGGCAAAAGCACAAGCTGATCTACAGGGTTTTAGGGATTAACTTATTAGTATTTTCACCCTGGCAGTAAAATGGTTTGGCCTACACCGCTCTTATGGTCATTTGGTATGTGGTGGTTTCGCCATTTTAATTAATTTCGGATCACTTCTGTTGGCTCATTTATCATGAAATCTACTGACAACTGGGGCTGCTGGTACGAGCTGTGCAAGTTCAGATGTAGACTAGTTATGCTATAAGTGTTTATTAATTTACTAAATCAGTGCAGGCCGTATCACACAAACTGCTTTTTACACTGAGCTTAGCAATAAATTAATATCTACACATTCAGGTGTAAGAGTTTGTAAAGCCCACAGGAATCACATCACATCACAAACGAGACGAAAGCATGACCCGGCCAGAAACTGCTAGATGCATTTACTTTTCTTAGCATTTAAGTTGCTTAGAGAAATGAATAAATGCTAGTTGGGTGGGGGTGGCCTAGCAGGTAGGGTACTTGCCTCTGGACCAAGGGGTCATGGGTTTGAATCCTACCTTCAGCATACCATACTGAGCCCTGTAGTTAGGGAATGGTAGTCGCTTTGGATAAAAGCGTCTGATAAATGCTATAAATGTAAATGCAATTAACTCGAAATACTGTCTGCTGAAGTTTTACTTTCAAACATGAAACTAACATTCACAGCTGCAGTTCAGCTCAAGCAAGGAACGAACATGTTAGGAGAAATCAAAAGAACAAATAAAAACAAGATATTTCATTTTATTGATTTTATTGATTGTAAAAATGTAACACGTATACATATAGTTCTTTACTCAATAGTTATTTCCATGGAGTGCCAAAGCCAGTGAAAGCTGCTGTCTGTGTTCCCAGTGGTGTTTATTGACTGGTTATGGATTTGTCATCATCACGTCAAAGCAATGCTGTGTATGCATTCATCAGTCGCTGCTATTTTAAGCACCAGGGATCATAGTGTAAAATATATACTGAGTGTCATATTAAAATTTCAGCAAATCTTTAATAAACAGAAAACTAAATAAAAGTAATACAATTAAAAAAAAAAACAGCTTAAAATCACTCAATCACTCATTAGACTTATCTAAGAACTGTGGGGTCAGGATTCCGATATTCCGATGTGCACCTGCGATTAACAACCTTTATCAGCCTTGTAATTTGGGATTTGTTCAGGATGCATGCATGAGTTTAGGAATAAAAGTTTACATCAAAGCATAAGACTTTTTGCAAAGAGAACTGTCAGTTTAGTGGACTTTGGAAAGGTATTTACAGGACATACTTTGCACAAGTTTGTCGTGTGCCTACAAGGCCAAGATTAACCTACTTAGAAAGAGAACACAGATTTAAGCTCCCTGGGGCTTGGCGTACAGATTAGTAGTGCAACCAAATTTAGTAAAAGGAATTTTTTGAAACTAACTAGGGTAAACAAAGGACTTAGTAAAGCCTTTACTCACAAACATATGTATAATCTGACAACAACTGATGCACATCATGCCTGGTATTTGCATATGGTGAAAAACCTCATAATTGTTAACATTTGTGAGGTTCTGATGTGACATCATCTTAAGCTGTGTCAGTGTGTAGCTGTCGCATTCATTTTCACATTCAGAATCTGTACAGCGAGTGATGGAGCAGTGATGATGATTTGTTCATATAGTATATTATAGCATTATCCTATTACCTAAGATATAGGCTTGTATATGATGCTGTAGTATGATGAAGAATCTAATGGCATCACGGAAAAACTCCAGGTCTGTGCTAGAGAATGCACAGCAGAATACACGCAGAAGTTTCCAAATGTTTTGTTCTTTGTTTCTTGTGAACACATCCTCAACAGGAAACACACTTAAATATGTTGTTTTCGAAAAATGTTGCGCAATTTCCATTTGCTTGCCTAAAATATTAGGAATTTAATATTTTAATTTAACAGTTTCAAATGTAGGGGAAAAAATAACAGAAAAAAATGTTTTATTCGTACATTAAAATGTGCACTTTGCAGAGCTGGCCACATAGTGGTAGAGTAAAAATGTGGACCACTTCCTGAGTGTCCCTGAAGAGTGGACCAGCCTTGTCGAGGCTGTTATATTCACTGTTACCCTTGATAAGAGACACCCAGACTTTTGCACGCCACAGTCAATGAGCATTCAGTTTCTTCCTAGTTGGCAAGCAAATCTAATACAGCCTGTTCAGGCAAAGACAATGGAGCTAATTAAGTTTAACTGAGACCTGTTAAAAGGATACTGCCATGTTTGACTCCTCTAATGCTGATCTCTGTTTGTGTCTGTGTGTGTGTGTGTGTGTGTGTGTGTGTGTGTGTGTGTGTGCAAGCAGAGTCTCTCTTTGACTGCTCAATGAGCTCAGTGCCCCCTGAGCTAGCACTCAGAGTGCTGTAATTCTCATTAGCCCTCATTAGGGAGCAGCAAAATCACCTTCTTAATCAAACTCTGGCTCCGCTCAAATGTGCTGCGTGTACAACTCATTTAGACGCTGGCACACTCCGAAGAGCCTCATAAAGCAAACTCATCCGTGAAGCTGCGCCGAAACTCCAAAAAGAATGACCCTTTAGCTGCTGCTTTGTGAAGCGGCGGCCGTTACCCTCTTTTTAATGAATAACTCTTGTGCTAACATGACACAAAACGTGCCGTTGCTAAATTGCATAAACATTATTGCGACTCATAAAACTCAACGACTCCTCTCTTGTTTGCTCCTGCTTGGCAGCCGCGTTTGCATAATGTAATGTAACGTGTCAGTTTTCCCTCCTTAATCAGAAACAGCTGGCTGTATCCACAGCACCATGGAAAAGGACCAACCTGCCAAACAAACAGAGAACGCCTGCTTGCGCTATTTATTTAGCCCAGATACAGAAGAGAGTCTTAGCATTAGAGAAAGAGATAACAGGGCTGAGCTGAAAACCCCTCTGGCCCTCTGGCTGGCCCATGGCCTTAAGCCGAGATGATTGGTCAAATTTTTAATCTTAATTACTGCGCGGATGAGCTCAGTGCTGGGATTCGGCCTGCCTTTTGGCTCTCTGCTGTAATTATAGATCAATCTGCCTGAACCGCTTATGTTTCTGGCTGCAGGCTGGATGATGGGTGCATAAGTGCTGTACCAGGATCAAATAGCTGTAACCTCAGTGGTAATCTGGGATATCAGCAGCTAAACACTTCACTGATCTTGGATCTGTGATTTGAGTGCATAGCAGAGCATCGCCTTATAAGGTTGGCATGGTTGGTATGCCAGCAGTATTCCAAATATGTTCTGCGTATGCGGATGATGGTACATGAGTAGCCTATGTATTATTGTCATGCTGTAGGATACATTGTTAGTGCAGCTATTTATTTCAGGCCTTTCTTCTTGTTTTATTACACTGGCGTTCATTTGGCCACACGCTTATATTGTCACTGTGTCAACAAACATACAGCAAACCCACATATGTCTATCTATATGTATATATTGAGTATGTAAATATTGAATATGCAGTGTATATGCATGCTTGTGTATCTGTGTGCTGACCGTGAAGCTGCACAAAGAGAAATTCAGGTCAGCAAAGTGCCATCGTGTTGCTGGGAGGCATGTTGAGTCATAAACAATACATGGCACATAATAGTGCATGTGAGGCCCTCAACCTGGGTTAAGTGGTGACAGAGGACAATTACGTCTCTATCTCAGATGAGTTTCAGGACAGCCAGGATGTCGCCAAGCATCCATTACCTCAATTCAGCACTCTGCCAGCCCCGCTGACCTTGTAAACAGTGTGTCAATGAGAACAGGGAAAGCCACAGCAGAAGAGTAAAACAGAAACAGACAGGGAACAACCTAAAGCCTGCTTATTCATCAGACTGCCAACTGGGGGAAAACACTTTCTAGATTAACATGTTAAGAATGCAGGTGGAACATTTTAAAATGTTTAAAATGCAGGGCCTTCTAGTGCCTAATGGTTTCTGGGAACCCCACAAATACACATCTGTAATTTTTCATCCATGATCCTATTCAATAGGATCATGTTTCTGCTTAAACTTGGCCCATGCTGCTCTCATTTCATCATGAAGCTTTGGTTGGAAACAATAGGGTTAAATTCTTGAAATGGCCAGTGGAAAAAGATCCAATCAAAACTGTTTTTCGGAGACAGGGGAGTTCTACCACTGGTTAGGCCTTCAGGCGCTGGACTGGAGCTTGATGTGAAAGATCAATGACCAACATAATCAAGAACTGACCGTGGAATTAACCAATCATATTTTGATTTACAGTGGTTGGGACCAGTTTTGTGAGGGGAAAACATCACTCTAGGCCTTCTGGAAGTCATAGACACGTCATGGACTAACTACGAGTGGCAGCCTAAACCAGCTGGTTTCTGTCAGACGGTAAACAACAGCAGCTCTGTGCAAGAACTCTTTACTGATAGAATCTTGACTGAAATAATCTGTTCAACCTTTAAAAAAGTTCATAGAATTATATCAGTGTAAGAAATCACTTTAAGAGACTGGAGTGGATCGTTATCGGTGAAAAGGTGAGATCATTTAACGTCATGACAGTTTCAGTAATGCTGCATACGTTGCTCTAATTTGCAGTAATACCTACATTCCTTATTAACCTTTTGACACCTTCAAATCTCAGCCGTTTTACAACCCAAGGCTCGTTATTCACCAACCTCATGGAACATTTGCAAATTAGTTGAGTTATTACTAAATTATAGAACTATTTCAAAGGAGAGTTTGAGACTAATTCCTGTTAACTAAACATAGCCACGTAATGTAAAAGTTCTACATCAATTAAAGATTTTTTTTCCTGGAACTGTGGATCCAAGCCAGGGGCCATTTAGGAGCCTTTGTTTTTAAGAGTGTCAGATCTTGACGCGGGGATGAAGCTATTTATCACCTGTGAGTACAGGCCAATAAGGACCAGCCAAGGTGAGTGAGAACTGCCAGGAACGGCTCTGTCTTCAGCATGCTGACCCGGAGGGCTGCAGTGTGGGTGTGTTAGCTGAGCTGGACTCTGCTCTCGGCTGGTGGCCAGGCTGTGTGCCCTTGGGGCTAATGGCTCACATCAAGATCCTGGAGCATTACAGCTCTGAGGGTGTTCAGCCGTCTAAAAGCTTCCTTGAAAAGTGAGAGACAGGTTGGACTCTATCTTACAGCACCTGACCTCTTCATCTGACCTCGACTGATTGATCTATCAGAGCTCGAGTGGGTGATTTTGTTGCAGTCACTTCGCAGACAAGACAGTGGACTCTTACTCCTCTTGTAAATACAGACAAATTTTTTTTCTGGAGTGCAGCCACTTTTCCAAAAAGCATTATTGCGTGACCATCATGTCTCGCTGGATCTCTCAATGTGCTGGTCGAGGCCCAACAAACAAGCGGTCCCTTTGGAAGAGTCAGTCTATTAAAGCCAGTTAAAGATCAGGAGCCGTAGCTGGACTGTTAACTGTCTTTTTGCCTCATTGAATGTACTAGAAAGGTTTTTTTTCCCCCCTCCTTCTTCGGTGTTAGAATTCACACAAAGACATCACTGAGTGTGATATTTGGAGGTTAATGTCTCTCCAGGAGGGATGAAATCTCTTTGTTGCTCTGTCATTTGCCTTTACTGCCTGATATGCTTTGCCTCATTGGTTATGGTAATTCTAATAGTCTCTCAATAGCCTTTCAGAGTGAGATGTTGAGTATATAGTGAGATATGAGGCACAGTATGTGAAACCCATAAAGTGAAAACGTTTCCATTATACGTCTGTTCAAAGACTGAACCGACTTGTCCATACTCCACCTAAAAATGTGTTCTTTAGCAATGACTAGGTCGTAAAAGCTTTGTAAAACATTGGCAAAATGCCATTCTACCTAAGAAGAAATGGGAAATTATACAAATATGGAAATTTGTCATATTGGACCATACAGTATTAGAGTTGTAAGAATTTTTATAGTCTCTACCTGACATTGAGTTCCTATGTTTAGTGTTACACTCTTACAAATTAGGCAGGTTAGAAATGACAGCGGCGGATTTGCCGCCAGTGATAGTCTTGACTAAATGACAAAAATGTAAAACACCACCACCCGATTTATCCTAACAGTGTACATGCACGTGCATAGACAAAGACATATGTTTGTAATAAATAATGCACTATAAATGTAGATATTTCCTTCAAATCTGTGCACTGCAGTTTCTGGAATCACTAAATGTTGCCACTGGTTTGTAAAGCTTGTAGCTCCATCTATGAAAGGATGCATTTGTGAGAGGAACAATCTATTGGATTTCTAGTATACAGTCTTTATGTAGAGAAACCAGAAAAGAAGTTCAAGACAAGGCTACTTACGTTATGCGTTTACACCATGATGGTAGATGGCCACTGTTTCCCAACTTTCGCAGCAGTCGTATGCCCAGGCCAATCAAGTATTCATCGAGTACTGAGTGTCTGGCCTCATATCTTCTTTGAGAGCCGTCTATTTTTGCCACTGATGCTGTCACCATGACAGCGCTTGCTGGCAAGATGTTTCTGTCAGTCGCATACTGTATATAAGACATGGAACAGTGCACTTTTTCAATGCCAAATTGTAAACACATCAGTGTCCTGACTGCCAAATCTCTCTTATCAAGATGCTTCAATCACAGCAGAATTCTTCAGCCGTACAGAAAGTTCAAAATGCCAAAACACCAGTGGCTCTTCACACACACAAAGACGCTCGGTTAGCAAAAGCTTTCTCACACACTCGCCACTGAAGCTGAATGACTGAATGAGGGTAGTGTTCGTCCAAACCCAGGCGTTTCTCATTCTGCAGTCCTATCACACACAAACAGGGAAATAGGGTGCTTGTGTCTGAAACTGGGAAATAATGGAAAAACTGCTCCCTCAATTTACCTATTCTAGGTCTTTTTTCCCTCTCTGCCTGAGGTAAGAAGAGGTAGACAGCTTGGAAGTCTTCTGACAAAATACCCCCCAGAAAATGGATAAGGCTATAAACCAACTAGCTGCAATATCCTGTGTTATGAATATATAATTTCCATCGTTGATAACAGGCGAGCCCCTGGGGGATTCATGGCAAATGGCTTGGAGAGCTGTGATATTTGTGCATAAAATACCTGTTGAATAATTAAAGCATCTGCTGACGGCTGACATCACGATGACAGTTGCCAGACTGTGGAGAATTCCAAAGAGCACGTTGCAGTTTTCAAATGGATTTTCATGACTTGCATGCAAATGGATAAACTTTGTTTACCAACTGTCGTCAGCAGAGCCAATTACCATTCAGTTATGAACTATTCAGCAGAGCTTGATTGACTTCCTCTGTGTAAGGTTATGGTTTATTGTCAGTTGTCTCGTTTACCACTTTTAAATCGAAGTTTATTAGTCAGTTAACCTTTTGGAGTGTAATTGATCTTCAACATTCATCACACAGCTACTTTCTGGGAAGTAAAAATGACATTTTCCATAAGGTAAGAATATCATTTACTTTCACAGATAAATGGCAATAGTACACCTTTCACTAAATTTCTTCCCTAAAAAAACAAAAGTTAACCTAACATTAACAAGATTTAGGTTCTTCTGAGAAGATCTCAAAAGTGAAGAAAATGCTGCACCATTCAGCAGGGTGTTGTATATCTGATATACAGTGGAATTGTGAGATCCTGCATTACATGATGGTCTAACTGGGATTTAGAGATGGATTTTAGTGAGGGGAGTGGGCGGTGCTATGAACGTCATGTGCCATTCTTCAGGTTTGCAAGCCTTAAGTTGCTAAATTGCCTCCTTGGCCTGTATAGGCATGCTGACCATGAGATTCCTGATAAGATACTGGTCCTAGATCCTAAAATCTCATTTCTTGATACTGAACACATCGCAGTAACTTTACTCACGTTTCACTTCGGAAAAGCTCCACCATCGTGAAAGGCCTCATCCTGTCCATACTGTGTTATCAGGACATCTGACCAGTGGTAGATGTTTATCAGCTCTTGCAGAGCAGCATGGGAAGGCAGATGTCTATCTAAGTACATGCATCTGTATTGCAGTTCAGAACTGGCCCCAGGCAGTGCAGTGTAACCTGCATTAAACATAGATAGTGGGTGTAGACAGTGGGCGGCTGCTTCTCCGAATCTACACGCTTAAAAGTTTCCCATGAAAAGTTTGCTGACGAGAGGTTGAGGTGTCGATAAGGTGAAGCAGCCGTTGGGTTCGATGCTAATATAGAAGCTGGCTGAGCCAAAAATTGGCTCCAGCTCCATCATTAACTGACCTGCTAGCAGTGTTGATGTTACTAGTGTATTCATTGTTGTTTTATCAAAATCTTGTTGCTCTAATTTATGTTAAGAGGTCGAATTTTGCTGCTTGGCCCTGTCCAGTATGGACACCAAGGGCTCAACCTGGAATACCCTGATGGTCCTGGAATTAGATGTTACAGTTATTCCAAATGAGTTATTCCGATCTTCTTCTTCTTCTTCTTCTTATGATGATGATGATCACAAGATCATAAGATGATGATGATCATATTACTACCACTGCTACTACCACTACTACTATACTGATGAATTGACCAATAACAATGTCCCCAAAAAATCTTTAAAGTGACATTAACGTTAAGGATATTGTTTTTATTTTCCTATGAAGTTGCTCTTTTGAAGATATGATGTTTTGTTACACCTGTGGCAATATAAGTAAATATATCATTAGTATGTAATAAAATGCTATAAGCTATTCACAGTAACAGTGAAAACTCAACAAGGCATTTTAGAAGGACTGTAAAATCTAATACTCGTTGCGTTTTATACTTGCAATCTATTTGTATTTTTTTCTGTAATATTGGCAGTTGTGTCGCACGTAATATTACGGAAACCACGATCAGCCTTTTGGAGGAATGTGCTTCTCCGCTGATAATGCCGAAGAGCACTACTCAATCACAAATTCCCAGTTAAGTATCCTCGTGCTTTCCAGAGGATTGAGTGCTCAGTTCATTTCATCCAGTCTAACCTTTCTGAAGTCAGTGAGGTAGAAAGGAGTGAAATGAAAGAGTGCTGAGTTGAGAGAGAGCGAGCGAGCGAGCATCCATATTCATTAAACACAACACTCTCACACTTTGCTTGTCTGACAGACTGGTAATGCATGCTTAATGATGGCACTTACTAACGATGTAGCTAGCTGTAGGAAAAGACAGACTGATAGGGAGACGTTGCTATTCACGAACCCAAACACCCCCAAACCTCCACCCCCCCCACCCCCCCACCCCACACACACACACACACACACACACACCTCCAGTTTCATGGTCTATTGATTCTTGTTGCCGTGGTTGCAGTGAAGGACCTGTTCATCTACTATGCATCTGAGAAAGGGTTCAAGGATCTCACATTTTTTCCTGCTGCTGTCAAGCTGACTATCATTAAAGTCTTGTAGGATCAGAGATATCCTCCGTAGCTGACTGGGGGTGGGGGGGTATAGCTCCACAGAGAAAAGACAAGGCAAGTTTGTTTATTTAGCACATTTCAAGCACAAAGGCAATTTAAGCTGGTTTACATAGACTAAAATGAGAGAAACTATTAAGAAAACATAGAATTTAAAATATTCAAAGTGCAAAATTGATGTGATTGAAGGGTACAAAACAGTGATTCAGTTGGTCTGAACAGGTGCACAGGTGAACAGATATGTTTTCAATTTTTGGAAATGGTTTCAGTTTGCACACATCTCACAGCCTCAGGAAATTTATTCCAACTGCAGCATAGTGGCTGAAGGCCATCTCACCATGTTTAGTTCTGATTCTAAGGGGTCAGACTCCACAATGCCTGTATTTTTCCAGTAATTACATCAGTAATGTAAGTAGCCCTTTTAATGGATGTAGAAGTAACAGTATTTTGAACTGAACGAGAATGTAATGATCTGTATAGTAGAGTAATGTGTTGTCACTTTGTCATTGTTAATATTCTAGCAGCGACATTTTGAATTATGTGCAGCTATCTACTTGGTTTTTGGGGGGTCAATAAGGATTCCATTGCAATAATTTACCCAGCTGGAGATGAACACCTGAATTAGTTTTTTCTAGATCTTCTGCAGTCATAAAGTTTTGCTATGTTTATCCTACACAATCTGGACAAAAGTATTGGGACCTGTCAGCATACCAAGACATTTCAGACAATGCCATGCCTCCAACTTTGTGGACACAGTTTGAGGAAGAACCTTTTCTATTCCAGCATGACTGTGTCCCAGTGCATAAAACAAGCTCCATAAAGACATGGCTGAATGAGTTCAGTGAGGAAGAGCTTGACTGGCCCACACAGAGCCCTGACCTCAACCCCATCCAACACCTTTGGGATGAACTGGAACGTTGATTGTGAGCCAGGCCTTCTTCAACATCAGTGTCTGACCTCACAAATACTCTTCAGAATGAATGGGCACAAATTCCACCAGAAACTCCAAAATCTTGTGGAAAGACTTCCAAGAAGAGTGGAAGCTGATATAGCTGCAAGAATTTGGACCAACTCCATATTAAAGTCTATGCCTTATAATGTGCTCTGTTGGTGTAAAGGTCAGACATCCCGATACTTTTGTCTATAAAGTGTTTAAAGCTGAGTTCTGAATCAAATTGGGCTATAAAATTGTTCACAAGTAGTTTAGCGTTTAAAACCTTAGAACTGAGATAAGCATTAACCTTTCTTCTTTCTTTCTTTGGGGCAAATCACTGCTGTTTTGTCCTTGTTCATCCATCCATCCATCCATCCATCCATTATCTGAGCTGCTCATCCTACCCAGGGTTGAAGGGGGGTGCTGGAGCCTATCTCGGTAGTCACGGGGCAAAAGGCAGAGAAACAGCCTGGGCAGGTGGCCACTCCATCACAGTGTCCCTGTACAGCTGAAAGAAATTCAGACATATCCAGTTATTGAAGAGCTCTATGCATTTACACAAACAGTCTATCACGTAATGTAACGAGTATAGTAAATCTGAGCATCTTCTGCTTCGCTATGATAGGCAGTTTTGTTGTCCTGAAGGAGTTGGTCTAGCGGGAGCATGTAAAGATTAAAGAGAAGCAGTGCAAGAATCGATCCTTGTGGGACCCCAGATGTCGAGGGGGTTCGCTCTGATTTATAGCTGCCAAGTGCATCTAAACGCACAGGCCATAGACCAAATCGGTCAGTTGTTGGATGTCGGATTTATATGCCCCGGCAGAATTCTGAACTTTAACCCAAAGAAGATTTTCTGAATGTCTGAAGGAGTTAAAGCACATGAAGTGAGTCGAATCTACATAATACATTGTGCACAAGTGCATTTAAAACTGTCTCTTTTGCTTTACACAACTACTGTCACTGTCACATCAAAACGTCCTTGTGTGTTTGTGTATGTGGTTGGTTTTGTCATTTGTACAGTCTTGATGAACAGAAATGGTTTGGAGCGATTTGGAATAAAATTGGTTTGGTTAATGTACATTCAAGTTCATGGGTATGAGATTTTAGTCAGAACAGAAGAATATGTTTTGTAATGTTCTGTTACACTTTTGTTCACCTCAGTATAGCAGTATCTATACCAGCCGGTGGCCTAGTGGTTAGGGCGTTTGCCGTGTGATCAGAAGGTCGTGGGTTTGAATCCCAAGACTGCTAAGCACCACTGAGGTACCCTTGAGCAAGGAGCTGTTGTGTTCCTGGTTGCCTGTTGCTTCACTTGGTGAGTGGATTAAATGCAGGACAAATTTAGTTCATGCTGTCGTGTGGTCACTTTCATCTTCTCAGTTGCCCCCCCCCTCACCCCAGCCCTGTAAATAAAAACTATTAACTACAGTCATATTGTGCACTTATGAATCTAAACACATTGAAAACATAAGGGCTTAAATGTTACGTTTTTGCGTTCTTAACACTACCTTTAGCAGCAAAAGAATTTTATACACTACACCTGCTTCAAGGCTAGCCATCTCCTTTGAGATTCATTTTTTCGAACATTTTAGTCTCTAAGCAGCAAATTGTCTTCAAAAGGTTAGTCTTGCGAGACAAACTTCTGTCAAGTCTACCAAGACGTACGTTAGGGGTAAGATTTGTGTAAGGGATATTGTGTGAAAAATACAAAATGGGTCTTTTCCACAGAAAACAAATGGAAACTTCCCGGTGAAGCTGTAAGGAGTGTTTCAGCCTGGACTGTCCTTTGAATGTGACACAATATTGGACAGCCGGTCAGAACGATGATAATTTACCCATATCTGTCTTAAAGGAACTGTAACAAATCCAGTCAGCTACATTCTGTTTGAAAAAGAGAGGTTAGAAAATATTCGTTTGAAATTGAATTGTTTTTGGCAAAGATACCCACACAGATATTAGATAAGTAGATGAAATATAATAGAAGACAAATGCAGAATATGGGCCATTTAGGATTTCCTTCCAGGTAATAGGAAATGGGCCATTTCTTTTAATCTGTTAGTCATTACAAACATTTCGAAATGGGAAATCACAAGACAGCGGTGAAATTCAGGTCACCGCTATGTAGTAAAACTCTGTGGCAGCGATTCTTCCTCTACTTGCATGTTCATAATGACCCTCAACTGACGGAAAAGTGGCTGAGTACACTGACTTTGAGTGTCCCGCGCCGTTCTCTTCGCTCACTGTTAGGGCTCTTTATGAATATGCAGCACTTGCCACTTAATGCACCTGAGGTACTTTAACACACACCGGGTTACTTTAGTAATTAATCACCTAATTACCGAGAGTGGTTTTCCCGTCAAGCAGGATGCAATAATGATGATGACAATAAACAGCGGTGCAGAGAGGATATAATGGCGCTGATAAAAACAAAAAACAACAACAACAACATCAACAATAAACCGCAAGGGGAGGGGTAGCCCTCGCCCCGCAGCGAAATAGCGCTGAGGCTTTGTTTTTTTTTTTTTGTTCCCATGCTGATAATCAAGCATTTATTCCATAAACAATAAGGCTAGCAGCTGGGGATTAGCCTAACAGTGGCTCATTACGGGTGCACAAGCTTATATTTTCCCCTCAGTAACGCTTTTTGTCGAGGAAAGGAGGGATGGAAGTGGCGAGGGGCGAGAAGGAGGAGGAGGGGGACGAGGAGGGAAAGAAAAAAACACTTATTAATTTGCAAGAAATGGAATTAGCGTTAGGGAGCATAGCGGCGGAGTTCTAATTTTACAGGGGGCCTTACGAGCCGCTACGCTTGCGGGAAATGGAGATTTGTCACACTCCACTTGGCTGCCTCCCCAGAAAGCAAAGGCCTGATGTGCTGTCGCTGCTGAGAGAGAAAGAGAGAGAGAGAGAGAGAGAAAAAGAGAGTGAGAGAAAGAGAGAGCGAGAGGGACAGAGAGAGTCATCAGCGAGGCTGTGGCAATGTGGGCCATATATCAGGAATGACAGGAAGGGCTTCACCTCTTGTCCCCCTGTCCTTTTCTCTCTCTTTCTCTCTCTCTTGGTCTCTCGCTCTCTCTCTCTCTCTTTGTCTCTCTCTATCTCTCTCTTTGTTTCTCTCTATCTCTCTCTCCCTCTCTCTCTCTCTCTCTCTCTCTCTCTCTCTCTCTCTCTCTCTCTCTCTCTTTGTCTCTCTCTCTCTCTCTCTCTC
>JBBIGA010000040.1:19159864-19175021 GCA_037576975.1 Alestes dentex | reverse complement strand
CATACACACACACACACACACACACACACACACACACACACACACACCACCAATGCGTCTTCTCCCACCCTTATCATCTTGCAGATTTGGCCACGTTAAAGAGAGTAAGCTTCAGTTAACCTGAAGCTGTAAAAGTTACATTAAAGTCTTAGCTGCCTTATTGAAGCTTAGTTATTTTCTCTCACGTGGTTATCATCAAAGGCATCATCAAAGAAGTGAGACAGGGCCAGGGCTTCAGGTCCGCTCACAATGTTTGAATCAAAAAATAAGAAAAGAAAAGCAGAAGTTGCTAGTACATGTCAGGATGGTACTATCATTCATATTTTAAATGTAACACAGTTGCCAAAAAACATGCAATAAACAAATTTAAAGGTGAAATGTAACTAATGAGCATCGTCAGTTAGCTTTAGCATTATTATTTTGTTCGAATTGTTCACTGACATCCCAATAGTATCGTTATTGTGAATTCTTTTGACCATGAGAATCACTAATGAAACACATCCCAGTTTTGTTTTGTTTTGTTGTAACCCACTGAATAAGGGTGCTTGTCATGTAGCAATAGATTACCATGTGATGCAGGCCCATAAGACATCATAGCCATTTGTCTATAAGATCCAGTCCCAACGAAGCTCCCCCACTCACCAACCCCACATTTGAGTCACTCATGTTGTTGGCAGAACTTGGCCTTGAAGTTCACAAGGCCAGCATGTGGACAGCACATTATGTCAAGCGTCATAATGTTAGGTTGTTTATAGAATAGATTTTTAAAGTACAATTAAAATTAAACTATTGGATAGCTGATAACTGTAGAAGTAAAGGTCTTTGTCTCAAAAACTTTTGTTTGGATTAGACTTGGGAGGAATGCTTTCAGTGTATAATTGAGTCTGGAGCAACATTTCAAGCTCAGTTTAATGTGCTACATTGAAACCCAAGTACATTTGAACTTATTCAGCTTTATGCATTAATCTGCTTCAGAAAAACACAATGCACTTTGACTCCAATATTGCTGCGACACAAACGCAGCTCTGTTCGGGATAATGGGAGCAGGGAAGAGCGAGGGAGACTGAAGAAAACAGTGTGAGCGAGAGTAGTCAGAGATAATACAGCAGAAGGGCGATGTTAGCTCACCAGCAAAGAGGAGGATTACTGGCAGCTCAGGTACTCTGATGGGTGCCTCAGTTTGCATCTGAGGCCATGTTAGTTGCAGGATATGCAACTGTGTATATATATATATATATATATATATATATATATATATATACTTCCTGAACCAACCAGATTGTGTTTCTCCTGTCACTCACTGATTTATATCCTGTAGGTCAGACCATCCACTTTTCTAAATATATGTTTACGATGCAGTTTGGCAGAAAAAGGTCTATGCGAACAAGCTGACATTCACTCGTTAACCCAATATAGTTTCACAGGAAAACACACATCATTCGCTCAGACAACAGCACCGAAGCGATGCTCTAAAGACATGAATAAAACATGTAAAAACTAGCTTTACAAAAAATAAATGCGTCTACCACAAGTTTTTTTTTCTTTAACTGTCATTCACATCCGTCCACATTACATCACCTAAATAACTGAGAGGCTCATTTCCTGCAGACTCTAAATGAAATATACGAGTGTGTGTGTCTCCTTTGTTTCCTTTGTTGACAGCATTAACACAAATGGTGCCTGTTCTATGAGATCTCACTGGATCAAGCAGTTCTAAGGCTTATTGTAAATAATGTAAATTAAAATCTACAATCAGGACCAAAAATTGCTGCTTCCATGTTCATTCCTAACCCTGCATTTTGCAGGATGTGTTAATATATTGCATAGTGCTTTCCTGACTAAACAATGAAACAGTGAGCAAAAGGATTTCTGTAAAATCCTTTTGCTGGAGCATATTTCAATATTTCAGATTTCATCCAAAGGCTACATTTTTTGTTTAAAAAAAAAATAAAATTAAAGTAGATAATAAAATATCTCATTTATATGTATATCTACATATAATTTTATGATGAAACTTCCAGTACAAAATACTTGTAAGGGAACTCCCTGTAGCATCTAGCCTTAAAGAAGATCGCTTTTCTCTTTTTTTGTTGTTTCTAGGGGAAAAAAAAGGCTTTTGCCTGCTGGTGCATAATGAAAGTTATACAAACGCTAAGGAGAGGCCTTCCTATTGGACAGGAGAGGACTGGTGATTACGGCCAAAAGCACAATGACAGCCTGCGCAGTGCTGAGACATTATGCGCTGCGTGAAGTGCTGACGTCACTGTGTATGTGTGGGAGCAGTAATTAGCACAGGGATGTTTAGTAACTGTGAGCCTCTCATCTCCTAGCCTTTAATGAGTAGAGTGCATTGCTTACACTCTGCCTTTGAGTTCAAACACGTTTGTACACACAGACGTGCACGTGACGCGCGTGTATGAGTGCTTGCATGCAAACTTCAATACACACCCTGTCTGCAATGCATGACTGCAGTGTAAAATTGCACTCGTACTTCAGCGAACACACACACACACACACACACACACACACACACACACACATACACACACACACAAACACACTCATATATACCGCTACCCCGGTGGCTGCAGTCTCGTTTGGATCTGAATGGAAGGGTTTGGCTTCTCTGTTGTGTCTTTTCTGGTTTTAACTCTGTTTATGTCCGTGTTTCTCACCACCAGACACATGACCACAATAACACATGCTCACACACACACACACACCGCACAGACTTGGCCTGCACTCCCACCACTCCTACCAAGTGTGTAATTATCCCACAACCGGGGCGATTTCAAGAGTCGTAATTTCTCCCTAAGTAGCGCAGCGTGTCTCCATTGGGGCGATCTCCATCTTCCTGTCTTTCTGCAGAGACGCTTGGGATGAGGCGAGATGGGACAGGGCGGGACGGGAAAGAAGGAGCACAGAGGTCTTTTAAGGTCAGGCCTGAGGCTGCATGTGGATTTTCGGGGGATTGTAGAGGGTTTTGAGCTGATGAGTGGTTGAGCTATGGTCTCCCACAAACTACACCAGTGAGGCCTGCAGAAAGTAATGGACTGAATTTACTCGACTCAAGCATCTGTTTCCATATAAGTAGAATATACCACCACACATTTACTGCCTGAAAATAGATCAACTGAAAGAGAAAACAGTTTTCATTAAGACTTTCACTAAAGATTTTATGAATAATTGAGTAATCTAGCAATTCTTTTGATAATTAATCAAGGCTACCTATTGGTAGAAGTATGCAGTGCTAAATACAGAAGTTCACTTTGTATGTGTTGTCAAGTGAATCCTTCAGTAAAGCGTAAATCTAAATATTACTTGAGCATTTAGCTGTCTGTTAGCTGTCTGCCAAGCTGCTGAAACAACTACAAACATGAAATCCTGCTGGTGTGGGTTTCCTCTCTTTCAGAGAAGCACATAACGGTGACTACTTTATTAAGAATCTTCAGCTCACCAGACATGACTTAATAAGAACTTTGTGAGACCCTCTTCACATTTGAACTGCAAACCAGTTATTAACATGATTCATCATAAATGTAAATGATGATGCCTCTTACACTCAGGCATAGCAGCTATGCTGTGTTAACGGTGAATACTGCTTTTTTACTCCGGTTTTATTTATTTATTTATTTGTTTGTTTCTGAGAGGTGGGGAAAATTATAAACTATGCCAGTTTTTTCTTTTCCCCAACTTTCTATGTCGAAACAGATATGCAGGAAGTCTGCTGCTTTTGAGTGACACATCAGAGAGAGAGAGAAAGAGAGAATAGATATGGAAGGTAGAGAGATGATTGAGACAGGAGGCAGTCAGACTGAAAATGGAGATATCTTGAGGAAGAAAGGGCGTGAGAGAGAGGGAGATAGGCAGAGAGAGAGAGAGAACAGAGGTGACTAACATATATAGAGGGCATGGAGGCAGACAGGAAGACCGACTGAAAATATAGACATCTTCAAAGACACAGAGTGGGAGAGAGTGAGATAGGGAGTAATAGAGGGAGAGCTTAGGAAAGAACTCCCTCTGTGTCTAAACCTAATTGGTGTCAGTCAGAAGGCAGCTGCGCTGCTGGTTGCGAAGGTGTCGGCCTCTGAGGGACTGACGCTGATGAGCTCAGAGCTTTACCGCACTTAACTGCCTTCTGTACACTCCTGTGCCCTTTAAATCTGTCCAAATTAAAGGGCCCATATCCTGATTTTCTTCTGTTTTATTTTTTTTCCCTTAAGTTCCATTTATGACACCTGTGCGGTTTTTTTTTAGGCAGAAAAGGTCAGAATTCATTGCTACATGACTATTTTACAGCCTTATCTCCAAATTAAACATACTGCATTTATTACTGTGCCTTTAAGACCAATATCTTGACAATGTCAAAAAGAAAACACATCTGCACTACAGCTGTCCATTAAATTGTGTGAGCATTTTATCATGAATGTTTTATGGCTGCTACTTAGAACTATTTTGATAATGTCTCTGTCAGTTATTTCTTGGATCAATCGATAGATCTGATTTAAAAAAAAAAACACAAAAACTAGCTTCCATCATTTTATAAAAAAAATGTTCCAAATTGACAATATTAACACCAGTAACACCAATCAGACCTAAATGGATACAACATAACATGTGCAAAATATATAAAAAAATAAAGTGCAGAAAAACAATGAGCTGGTATAGGATAAAAAAAAAATATTTGTAAAAAATATATTTTTAAAATGGACAGTATAAACTAGATAAATGAGATAAATGTAAAGAATTGCCTGCTGTGAGATGAACGATCCCTTACTTCAAAAAGCAGTGCGTGCCATGGGCCTTGTTTGGTTCATTAAGGTTTTGTAGTTATTCCTCCTGATGTTCTTCGCCTCGCCATGTTTTAAACTTTTCCATTTCTTGAAGCCACTATTTTTGGACACTTCGTACACAAACATTCACATTTTCCCGATTTTCTAAGTGAAAACAAGTACACATTATCTACATGGAACAAACATAAATATTGTACTTTTGTGCAAACGTTAATACACCACCTCTATTCTCAGGTCACAGTTTTTTCCAGTATATAAAATTCAGCAAATAAATGGTAATTGTGCATTAAAATGTGAATCAGTGTGTTCTCTGCATTCTCATTTTGTATACAGTCAGGTGCAAATATTTTGAGCCACCCTTTATATCTTTATATTTTGCTTTGAATCACCTTGTTGGTGCTAAAATACTGTTTTCTGCCTGTCTATCGCATACTTTGTAGATTTAATATGAAGGGTTGCAACCACTCAGCATTCAGCACCACCAGTAGACTGATCACCACCTGATCATCTGGAATCATCTGCTCCTGGTTCTTCACTGGTTCAGGACTTCAGTTAGATGTGCTTTGTTCTGCTTGAATGATTCATACGTAGGTCACTGTGTGTCTTAACAAACAAAAAACATTCCTCTGAAACTGGTCAGGTTCAGATTCTGGACTGAAGAGGAGAGTCTTTGAAAGTCCTCCAGGTATTTCAAACAAGCTGAACTCGACTATATGGACTGGACAGTGGTATCTTCTACCTGTTATTTCAAAAAAGTTTGTTTCCTCATGAAATGGGCCCTTTAACAGGAACCCTTACTTCTTCATAGCAGTGAAGTCTAGCAAAAATGAAAAGGCAGCTTGGGCAGGTTTTAAACTGAGACATGAATGTGACAATTACGCACTCTAAGACGCAGCACACACAACCACTGCTTACACTAGAGCTACAGTCAAAGAACAGCTTCTCTTTCTCTCTCTCTCTCTCTCTCTCGCTCTCTCGCTCTCTCACTCTGGCAGTTGTAACCCAGTGTTAAGTGGCTTTTCTAGTTTATCCTGAGAGGTCAGTGGGAAAAATAAAACATCACTTGAGATGTGCAATTACAGCCCTCCAACATGACAAACGTCTGCTCTGGAGTTTTTTTCCCCCCCTTCCTTTCTTTCGTTCTCTTGAAAGCGATTCCATTTTTTTAATAGCTGGTTCTTGACACTGCATAAACAAACAGGGAGGGCTGGTGGTGTGGTGTATGTGTGTGTGTGTGTGTGTGTGTGTGTGTGTGTGTGTGTGTGTGTGTGTGCAGGAACTGCCAGCAAAGGCAGTAGCAACAGCGACAGCGGTTTCGTGGTGAGTGAATTACAGCCTGCTGCAAAGCTGTGGTTTTGCCTGCACGCACACACACTCTCTCACAAACACACAAACTGAGCCTGACGTGGTCTCTGTGATGCTCCATTGACTCACTGCTCTCTCATTAAAGGCTCCTATTTCATAGACCCTGGTGCACAGCGATGCTGTAGGCCCCTGACAAGAACACACAAACGCACACACACATACACACACACACACACACACACACACACACACACACACACACATATATATAACTAACATACACTCCTTACTTGGGTGGGCCTTGAGTCAGGCCCTAAGCTTCTTTAGATCCAGTTAAGCCACAGGTGCTGCTCTGTTCTGGCTGCGTGGGCAACGAAGCTACACACACATACACATACACTCACACTCACACACAGTGGCTCATTAGTGAACTGTCTTCACTGCAGGCCTCCAGATAAACTCAGCCAGATTTACAGGAGACTGCTGTCTGCCTGTCTTTTTGACATCTTTGTGTGGTTGCGGAGAAAGAAATTAGCCTAAGCCATGTCCGACCGCACTGTAAATGTAGGCTAGAAAGCAGTTGATGTAGTTTATCCAGCAGATTTAAACTGGGCAGATGGTTTTGACCCCCATCTGTAGGGGAAATGATGGCAATGTGGGCTAGATTTAGCTTACCCGAGCAACTATGGGCAATGTGAATGAGGTTTCGCTTAGAAACGCAAAGTGTGCTTTTGGTTTGGCAATATGAATTAGATTTACCCTAGCAGCTTATCTGCATGCAGTGTGTGCTAGGTTTAGCTTAGAACCATGCCTATGGTCAACTTGTGCTAAGTTTAGCTTAGAAGTGCAACTGTTTTGCTTAAGCAGTATGACCTTTTATCCTAGCAGCTTATCTATAGGCAACTTGTGCTGGTTTTAACTAGTAGTGCCACAATGGACGTAGCTTTAGCAATGAATGCTAATTTAGCATAGTTGGCTGTATATTATAGTATAGCAGCATAGTGTGCTATGCAGCTGGTGGCCTAGTGGTTAGGGAGTTGGCCCTGCAATCAGAAGGATGTGGGTTAGAATCCCAGCTCTGCTAGTGGCACCACTGAGGCAAGTTTGAGCGAGGTACCATGCCCACACACTGCTCCCTGGGCGCTGTGTTCCTGGCTGCCTGCTGCTTCACTTGTGTGAGTGGGTTAAATACACAGAACTATTTTGTGTTGTTCACACTGTGTGGTGTGGTGTGTTCAGGTATTGGGCAATGTATATCATGTGCTAGTTTTAGCTTAGCAGTGTATCTATGGGTGGTGTGTGCTAGGTTTAGCTTATTTTTGTTCAAAGCCTGCTAATTTTGGGTTAGCAGTGTATCCATGGACAATGTGTGGTAGTTATGTCTTGGCAGCATATCTGTGGCTAATGTGTGCTAGTTTTGTCTTAGCTCCTTATCGCCATTTAGTGCCAGTTACAGCTTCACAGTGCAACTTTGGGCAAAAGTAGAAGTCATAAAATTATGCATCCACTTTGAGTATTTGTGTGTGCACTTGTGTGTACGTGTGTGTATTATCTGTGGTCATCTTCAAGCTCCATCTGCCTGCTGCTCAGTATGCAAATGAATGAGAGACTAATTACTACTAAACATCCCTCTCTCTCCCTTTCTCTGTCCCTGTGTCTCTCTGTCTCCATCTCTATAATTGTGCTGTTTTTAGCAGCTGTTAAGAGTGTTCACAAACACCCATTAAAAGTCTCCCGTAATCTGCCTTCATGCTGATCCGCCTGCTGCTGTGTGTAAACACGCGTTTTCTCCTTCTTATCTATAGCCTTTTTTCCCCCTTCCATCTACGTCTGAAGAGCTGGATCAATACAGTTGCACTGTTGAACCCATTCCGTTGGGTTGTTTGGTGTGTAGGTGTCAATGATCAGTGGGTAGGTGCAGGTGAGATCAGTCGTGAGAGCGCTTTGTCAAAGCGATACTTTGCTCCATATGTGTGGCAAACAATAGATTTGCTAACGGCTAAGTTTCGGTACCTGTACCTCCTGGCTGTGGTTGAAGCTGAAGCTGCGAGTGGTCTGTTTGTGTTCCACTGCAACATGTGCGCCAGCGCTGTTAGAGATACGAATTTTAAAATGCGGTCAGTCTGCGGTGTTCCGAGACATAGTGCAGCCCGGCTAATCTGTGACGCACTTCCTGTGTACTGCCATTTTCTGTTTCTGAAAAGTCTTGACCTCAGCAGCCACTTCCTCTCTGAGATGAGCGTCTTCTCCACAGCTTCGAGGGAGAGTGGAACACGGAGGCGGCAGAGTGTCCTCAAAAGAATGAAACAGAGAAAACAACGAGTAGGCTGACGCTTCTGGTACCGCTTCTTGTAACAGGTCGTGCACATGCTTACTGTTGGCCAGAGACCATTTTTTAGCTTCCCAACCGTAGTTTAAGATCATGTATTACTAGAGAGTGTTATCAGTCAATGTTATCAGTTCCTTCCCTAACCTGGATGGTTGAACAAATTTTGCTGCTCATTGTTTGTGTTCATTTTCTGCCATGACAATGCAAATTTCCCACCTGTGGGACTAATAAAGGTTTATCTTATCTTATCTTAGCATGACTTAGACACCCAGGACTTTAAATATTAAAAGAATAGCTTGGGACCACATTAAATGTATACATACAGTTCCAGCCAAGACATGTTTGGAGTCCAAATATTGCTTTTTTTGGTTTAGAACTGGAATGTGGACACTTGAATCAAATAACTTCTTTAAAATGTGCACTTTTAATCAGTTTTTTCAGGATGTGGTCAAAGAAAATGTGACTTAATCAGTGTTTCCATGAGCTACGGTTATGCTCAAATTCATGAAGACAATGTCACATGAATGTGCCACAGGGCAGGAAATAAGAATGTGTCTCACCATGCATGACGGAGGGATATGCTCCTTGGTTGCCTCTCGGCAGAGCAGTTTTAACGTCCCTCTGATGTACATGGCTGCAGCACTAACAATTCAGAGACACACATAGTGGACAGTGGCCATTTAATGAGGGCTGAAGTCACTGTTCCGTATCGCCATCGCCAGCTACTATTGTAGCATCTTCATTAAGAACTTTCCTCTGCTGTAATGTTTGCTCTCACCAGATGGAGCAGAAACACATTTCATTTCTGTAAGATCATGGTTAAATCGAAAATCACCATTTTAGCATTTCTCTGTTATCGCTAAAACAACTTATCCACCGTGTCCCATGTGGATTATGTGACATTTAGGCAATTTCTTTTTATTTTGTAATGATTATGTCCAGGATTTGATGTACAATTTTAAACCTTTTAACTGTTCATACCTTTCTAATTTGCTTATTCTACCTCAGATGAAGACACATGGCACTCAGCCATGCCAAGCCTTTTAGAGGGACAGGTGCTCAAATGAAGACTAAAGAATGGTGGAGACTTGAAGGAACAGGGATTGTGGATTGAAAAAACAAACCAAAACATTGCTATGGACAAACAGACCTCCTCACCCTACATCCTCACATCCTCACCCTATATGCCACTAACAAACATGGTCTTTGCGCACTGATAAATAACAAAAGCGCAACATCTATAAATATCTATAAAATCTATAAATGAAACTGCATCCATGTCACTTAACCGGAAGCAGAGCTGCTTGAAAGATGTGGATTTTGATCCTACCAGTCATTTTGTTGACTGAGTTCCACTTCTAAATGAACTAATTTGGTACCTTCCAATATCTCCTTTTTTAACTCTTACTCATTAATGGCCCATTCTTACTTCCCTTTTGCTGTGCTACATGTTGCACAGAAGCTTCCTCCCCTCCAACAGACCGTGCATAAGCAGCATGTAGTTTGTATCAAGAATGTAAGATATAAAACTCTAAGAGTCAGAGAACTGAAAGCAGTCCAGAGCAGCTGAAGGAACAGAGGCCCAAGCTGTCCCTTTGTGTATTCTTAAATGTCTCACTGGCTGTAAAACTTTTGTTTATCATGGAGATTGTTCCACACATAGACGAGACACTCAGAGTCAAGAGATTTCATAGAAAGGAAGAACCACAGAAAACATGTGGACAGGAGATGAGGCCTGGAATCTGCAGATAGGCTTTTCTGTGCAAGACTCTCTAGGTCAGGGAGACAGTCTGGATTCATTCTGGACCACAGTTTGAGAGAAATTATCGTTTTCTAAGGCTCTGAACTCACAAAGGCCTTGCTGATTGGCTGATCGTTTGAATCAGGTGTGTGTAACGAAACAGAATGCTAAATGTTGACCAGAGGGAACCCTGTTTTATACCCCAGCTCTGGATGCACTCGCATACAAAGGCCCAGTCACAAGTTGCTTCCTGAGGATGTTTGATTCTTGAGTTTAGTAACTCCCACCCAATGAGATAACAACTGTTTTTATATAACATTAAAGTCTTGCGCCACTGTGGAGCCATATAATAACATAGTTTTAAAAATGTTAAACCTGCCTGCCTACTTTCTTGATTCGTATCCAGTCTATTGTCTTTTAGACCAAACATTGCACACTGGCTCCTTCGAGACAATATTATGAATATGTTGTGATGAATAGTTTCAAATCACAAACTACCAGAGTCATGTGTGAAACTTCACACTGAGTTCAACTTTAATTAACTTTGACATTCAAACTGTATATGCTGCACTGACTCCTTGGAGGGGTGGTCCTTTTAATTAGCAAAGCTAAGGATCCAAATGGATGTCTCATCGGATACTTGTATATGGTATTTTCTTTCAGGATGTGGATTAGATGGTGTTTGTGGACTTCGTGTTTTTGTCACCAATCCAGTCCAGTCTTGCTCATACCCACATTGCAAGCTAACTCAAGCTTTGTAATGAATGCAGCGTAAAGGTGTGAACCTTTTTATCAATAGCTTCCACTGTTTCTTGAAGAATTTCTCTTGGCTCTGGAAGTATTGTCAATGTGTGGAACAATCTGAAACAATAATCCACATGCTTGGGACCTTCTTCAGAGCAGCATCATCTTAGCACTTAATTGAACATTTTAAGTAGATGTTGACCACTAGATTAATAAATGAGTTACCATGAGTACATGGTGTAGTAGTGATTCATATTAAGTCCAACCTTTCCAATGTGACTCTAGCTATGGTGTTTAGACTCTTTTAAGAGTGTCTTTAAGACAGATATAGATGTTTGCAGTCAGTGATTAATTAGCTGCTCCATCACTTGTCTCCATAGCTAATTAGTGATAGAGCCGTTATGTACTTGGCAATCTAAAAAAAAAAAAAAAAGCGATCCTGTAAAAAAATTTTTTTTAAAAGGTGTGTAAAAACTGTGGTGTGTGTTAGTGCCGTGTTGCAGGGTGGTATGGATTTATCGGCCTGTCCGAGAGAGGAGGAAAGGCCAGGGGAGAGAGGCACACGGACAAGCAGCTCAGCACCCTCACAGTCGATTGCTCACTGGAGCTGAAAATGTGTTTTTGGATCTGGGTCTGACATGCTTACTGTCCTGGGGGGGAGAGAGAGAGAAACAGAGAGTGACCGACCAAACATCTCAGGGGTGACGATGTTTTGCAGAGGTCAGAATTTGTGTCGCTATGGAAGGATGTAGAAGGAGAGAGGTTGTGTAATATAAGAGACACGAGGGATGTGGAAATGGGGGAAGATGTGAGCACAGGGCAAGATCTGAACATGTGGTGCCCTAAGAAACATCCTCTTCATGACGAAAGTCGCAAAAGGCGTTGACGATTTGCCTCCGTCTGGTCCTGTCTTGGTTTGCATGTTCTGCTTCACTCCATGTTCACTCTAGTCCATCTCCTTCAGTTCATTTATCAGAGTTCCCCACCAGGGTGCTTTGGGTGGTATCCATCTCAAAGCAACCTGTGGTATACAGGTCTGGACCTGAGTGTTGGCACTTGTTTTCCAGCACTTGTTCTCTACCCTGGCACCTAGTTTTCTCATAAAGGTCTTCATTAGGGATCCTCCTTTAAAACACGTCAACTAAGCGACACGCAACTCAAATTTTATTTTCATTTTTGTAACACATACTTTTGTAACACCTCTGGGACTTGTGACACCCCATCTTTTCCAGCTGCCATTGGACAGTTCACGGCAACCGGAGGAGATAGCTAACGGCTAACTCTTTTACCTAAACTAACAGAGGCCGGTGCTTGCTAGCAGTACAGTGAAAAATTCTACCCACCCAGAGCTAGGTCAATCATTCTCTTCTGGACTCTCATCCATGGAAGGCTGTGGCATTGCCCAGGTTCAGAATCACAAGTTTAGGTACTAGCTAGTTAGCTTCTGATTTTTTGTATAAACTATGACACATGGCCTGAACATTGACTTTGTTTTTATTTTTATTTTTTGTGAAATTTTTACATTTTCAAAGATATCTTAGAAATGAGTCGTAAAATTTTTGTCAACTACCTCTAAGATTTGATTTTGTCGCTAAACATTTTAACTCCTATAGACACTGCTCTATTTTAACTCCATAGATCTCTCTATTTTTTTCTTTCTTTTATACTTTATTTCTGTAATTTTGTTTTTGTATAATATCATGATTATCATTATTGTGTTATTATGTGCACTTGTCAGAACCCTGGAAAAATAACTGCTGTTAAGGCCAACACCAATGGGGATGTTAGTAAGTAAACAAATAGACACCTTGCATGCTTTAGCATTAATATTACCCTTTAGTGGAACTAAGGGTCTTAGTCCCACCTCTACCAAACTTTACTGCCTGCACTGTGTGTTCTAGTAGATTGTGTTCTCCTGGTATCTGCCAAACCCAGATTCTTCAGGCATGCTGTACACCACACCAGCCAACACTTGCCATTGCTCATAATGATCTTAGGCCTGTGTGCAGCTGCTCAGCCATGGAAACCCCTTTAATGAGGCTCCTGATGCTCAGTTTATGTGCTGATGTTGCTTCCAGAGGCAGTTTGGAACTCTGCAGTGAGTGATGCAATTTTTTTCACATGCTACAGCACTCAGCGGCCGTGCTTTGTGAGTTTGCGTGGTTTACCGCTTCATGGTCGAGGTGCTGTCGCAACTAGACACTTCTATTTTGCAATATTATCATTTACAGTCGGCCAGGGCAGTTCTAGCAGGACAGAGATCTCATAAACTGGCTGGCTTCAAAGGTGGCATCCAATGTGCCCGGTTTAAAGTCACTGAGCTCATTCTACACATTCTACTGCCAGTGCTTGTCTTGAGACACTGCATGGCTATGTGCTCTGATTTTGGAAGTGGCTGAAACACCTGAACCCAATTATGAGGGTTGTCTACATTTTGGACATATAGTGAGTTTTGAAAATATAATCATGAACGAATTTCGGCAGCACTGCTAAGCATGTCAAAGTGTGTCAGTATGAATTCATGGGGTTAAAGGTCCAGTGCTTAGGATTCACAAACAGCCTATATATATGATGGACAGTACAGTCTCCCTGTGTGTGTGTGTGTGTGTGTGTGTGAGTGTGTGTGCGGGGTGCTGAATGCACAGTGTCGGATTGAGAACCCTCAACCTGACAGAAAGACTTCAGGCTTCACTGATTGCCACGTTGAGGGATGAAGTGGAGAAGCGTGCCATTGTTTTTCCCAGAGTGCCCATCTATTCTGACAGTCAGCCCAAGCGTCAGTGTCAAAGAATTTACACATGCACGCACACACACACACACACACACACACACAGACACACACTGATGGAGTTAGTCGCCTGCAACACAGAAAGAAAGAGAAAAGAGAATGATAGCATGCTTTAGTTCATGAAGACAAATACAGTAGGAGTAAGTGTTACAGTATATTTCCACATGTATCTGATTCAGACGTATATTGTCTCAGTGGAGATATAGTGACAGCTGATTTGGGGGAAAAACAGACAGAAGCTTCCATTCCAGGCTTCACTGTATTGTTAGTGATGATCAGATTGCTTTGGTTAAAGTGTCTTTAATACCATTTTTTTTTTTTTTTGTGGTTAAAAAAGGGACGGACGATGATTCATTCATGAAGTCAGCAAGAGTTCCACTTATGAAGCAAGTCGGTTTCGTTATGACCAGCTGGTTTTCTTGGTACTGTTGGGCTGCCATCTTCCTGTGCCAGGGTTCAAAAAGTAACAACAGGAGATTAAAAAAAAAAACTCTGCAAAAACTCCCAGTTCCCAATAACACTGATTTGGTGATTTGGTAGAATTCTTTGTGGTGGGACTTACACTGGTAGGAAATAAAAGAAAAACACAGACGCCGATTTCAAAAGTGGTTTTAATCGGACCACCTGCCAGCACACACACGCGCACACGGCTGTATTATTGTCTTTTGGGTTTGGTGGGGTATTTCCATTTCCCTTGTTGCTGTACCTACAGCTAAGACAACCTTACGTTATTATACATTTCCTTGCTTTTCTAAATTAAAAAGTTCAGTGTAGTATGTAAACACTGTCAGGGTACAAAAAACGTACCATTCGCTCCCCGGTCTGTTTGGTCTATATATAGAAACTAAACTACAAAAAGCGTTGTCATGGTTTATGTGACGTCCTCAGAACAGCATATTTATGGCCTACAGATGTTTAGCTCAAGCCATTTACACAGAACTCACAGTGAGTGTTTCAGCCCAGACTACTTTCTTATGTGAAGCACGATAGAGGCCAGAGGATCAGAACAATAGGTCACGATAGAGGCCGGTCAGAATTACATATCAGTATTAAAGGTGCAACAACAAAAATAGTCAGTTTAATTCAGAGAGAGAGAGAGGTGTTGGAACATGGCCATGTAAAAATTGATTATGAATTGTTATTTTTTTCGGGTCACACTGCTAAAAAATGTCAGGTAAGGGGTCTTTTGCCTTGACCTCACGAACAAAAAGTACATTTTTAAAATGTATCCACCCACCCACACACATGCACACACACACTCAGACCCTTCCTACATCTTAAATCAGTTCTTTTACACAAGAGCGTGCCACTCTCTCTCTCTCTCTCTCTCTCTCTGTCTCTCTCTCCCTCTTTCATTCTCTCTCTCTCGCTCTCTCTCTCTCTCTCTGTCTCTCTCTCCCTCTCACTCTGTCTCTCTCCCTCTTTCTCTCTCTCTCTGTCTCTGTCTCTCTCTCTCT
>JBBIGA010000040.1:19145538-19153489 GCA_037576975.1 Alestes dentex | reverse complement strand
CGGGGGTTTGTGGGTGTTTGTGTGTGTGTGGGAGTGTGTTTGGGTGTGTGTGTGTGTGTGTGTGTGTGTGTGTTTGTGTGTGTGTGTGTGTGTGTGAGTGTGTCTGTGTGTGTGTGTGTGCGTGCACGTCAGTGTGAGGCAGCCTCCGGCTTGTCTGATCCCGTGTCTCAACCCCTGCTTGATAACTCCATGTTCAGAGTGTGCTCTGTTTTCCCACCGCTGTCAGTTCCTTCATTCCTCCTCCCACTCCCTCCATCCCTCCGTCCCTCCCTCGCTCCCTCCCTCCATCTCCCCCCTCTGTTCGAGTGTGTTCTGACAGGAGATGCAGCTCAAAAGCAATCCATCGCTCGGTGAAGGAGATATTTTTAGAGAGCTCATGTCAGTCACCAGGCGTGGAAGTACTTGTGTGAAGTCAATTTCGCCTGGAGGGGGATTTCTCGATCTCGCCGTGGCGGCGCAAGCATGAGAGAGAGAAAGAGAGAGAGCGAGAGAGCAGAAGGAGAAGGCAAGCGCACGAAAGAGAGCATGAAACAGAGTGAAAGACAGCTTTTCCCCCCTTTTCGTCCTCTCAGTTTTCTGGGAAGGTCATGAAATTAGCAGCCGGCGGGGCTGACTCAGAGAGGCCCTGCAGGGACAGATAGCCTTTGTGTGGGCCACGCTGGCCCGCGCTGGCTGGCTGGTACACACTGGGTCGGATTGTCATGGCATGTCATCCTGCTCCAGTCTCCCTCTCTGTTCACACACACACACACACACACACACACACACACACACACACATACATTTACACTGCCTCAACACAGTCTGGCCTGAGAAATGGGTTGGGCCACCCTTTCAAAGCTCATTGAATCAAAAGAAGAAAAGAGACATTCTGTCGAAAGTGCGGATTCTAAACTTTCAATTGATTCAGCAGTTGTGCTACAAGTAGAAGAAGAGATATTTTAGTACGAAATTGAATTAGTACAGAGTATTTTCAGAGTATTTTTGGAGGAGTTTATTTTAGATCGTTCTTGTCTTTGTGTCTCGGTGCGTCTGTATAGCTGTAGCATAAGCAACTTCCTCCAGGATGAGTAAAAGTTTTCTGATTCTGGTTATATTTTTTTGTGTTAAGCGTAAAGTCTCATTGTGTGGGAGAAAAACCCATCCTTAATGTTTTTTGTCGTTTTTTGACATCAACAACTGAAAATAAATAGAAAAAAGGTTAAAAGTGCAGACTCAGGCTCCAAAGTGGTGCACTGTTTAAGCACTGGCACCACCCAGCTCAAGCCCTGGCAATGCCACAGTCGTCAATGGCTGTTAGTCCAAGAGGACATGTGGCTCTTTCCCCTCCATCACCCAACATGATGGGAGCCAACATGAGTGTCTGCTGGCTGACGTAACAGAACTAGCAGTTAGCATTCTCCATCAAGCAGTCCAAAAAAGATGTGGCAGGGCTTCATTTGACTTGGGGGAACCTTTTTGGGCTGCTTGGTGGAGAATGCTAACTGCTAGTTTTGTTACGTCAGCCAACAGGCAAGTCTGCCTTTCACTTTCCCAGCTTGGTAGCACTGTGTAATAAAGTAAAGTGGCCCCTTATAGTCACGCGTGAACGCACCACAGCACACAGTGTGAACAATGTGAAATTCTTTCTCTGCATTAAACCCATTCACCAAGTGAAGCAGTGGGCTGCCACTAACGAGGGGCGCCTGGGGAGCAGTGTGTGGGGACGGTACCTTGCTCAAGGATACCTCAGTGGTGCCACTAGCAGCTGGGATTCAAACCCACAACCTTCTGATTGCATAGGCAACACTCTGACCACTAGGCCACCAGCTGCCCTCCCAAACAGAGTTAGAACTAGCCAGTGGCTGGACACAGTAAAATTGGGGAGGAAACCTGGTACAGATCAAACTGTCTATCCAATGCATGTAATGGTAATTAATTCCATAATGATCCATACAGTTAAGAATGGCCAACTAGCATTAATGAATATAGCGGTGGCTCTAACTGGGGATCACCATTAAACTACTGTGCATGATATGTACTTTTAAGAGTGAGAAATTGAAGGGTTATTGAGTTTAGGATAACAACTGAATAAAATAATCAGTTGTAATTAAACTGTATCACTAAATTCTGTTCAGGTGTGTAGAAATTGGGGTTTACAAGTGGTGCAACTGTCTAAAATCAGTCCTATCATTCAGTGGGTGGTTGTAAGCTTGATCCCTACCAATGCCCTGGCAGTGAGGGCAGGATCTGCTGGCTACGATCGCAGAATCAGGGTTTAGTGTTGTTAAAATGCTTCTGTGCATGTGCTGAGCTTTGGCATTGCGTTAGCAACAGCTCGAAAGGATGTGGTGACTGGCTTGACTTCACGTGTCTCAGAGGAAGCAGGACCTAGCCTTCACTCTCCCAGCTTGGTAGCATCATGTGATAGCTGGCTGGGTGGAATTGTTTACAATTTGGGTAGAAGTCCAAAAATGAAGCTGCATCTCTATTACAATCTGGCTAAATTTACAAACACATTTTTTATTCAGGTTCATGGTGAAGAGAACTGAATAAGAATTCCCTGCATTTCTTAACTGCTTAGCTTATTTCTGCCTTTGTGTGTGTGTGTGTGTGTGTGTATGTGTGTGTATGTGTGTGTGTGTGTGTGTGTGTGTGAGAGAGAGAGAGAGAGAGAGAGCCCAGAGGAAACGGTCATTTATTTTAGTCATTTAACACTGAATTAATACTCAACCCTGGCAGCTGGGCCTTGTGTAATCATCACCTGCAGCTAGAGCCTCTAAAGGAGTTAGTGAAGGACTACTCCAAGCTCTCTGCTTCTCCACAGCCCACATTAGTGTCACTGCCAGGGGTGGCTGGATCACACTTACAGCTACAGTCAGCAGGAAGAGCGATTCCAGAGAGTCGGCGTTGACGTGATGAGAAATATCTTTCACGTTTCTCGTAGCAAAATGAAGGGAATGTCATGATGAAAGCCTTGAAAGCCCGAAGTAGAATTCTTCTATGTGTACACCCACTCATAGCACAGGTACCATACAACCATGAAGTGACAGAAACTTTATATATCTTGCTCTTTACTCCAAATGTAGTTATTCAGCCAAGAGATGCTAAGTTTGCTCCATAAGAACTGCAGTGGAACTAGGTGACTTTTGCATGTAATGTAATCAAGCTATGTGGCTCCACATGTGATATTCTGATATGTATAAAATGTATAAGAATGGACAAATGTAGGGACAAAATTCGGATTCAAAGATGAATATTGCTACTGTTTTCAGCTATGGAATGTACTTTGTCCTTTTTATAGAAAACTGAATGTCATACGGTGTTTAAAAAAAACGTATGAGCAAGTCTGTTTGAGATTACCTAACAACCTGACACAGCCTGAGGCAAGTTATTTTTATGAGCATTTTACATGACGCTAATTGGTCGCATACAAGCTTTCATGATTTCTTGTTAGCTACATTAGCCCTTTTATCTACAGAACAGAACTAAATGAGCAACCTTGAGGCAACAGTTAAGTCTAGGCTGATGGAATTGTATCTATTGTATCTATTGTATTTGTCCCTGCACTATCATTGTAGAACCACAGTGTATATTGCCATGCATAAATCATCCATGGACACATACGCAGCAGCCAGACAGTAAATGGGTTTTATTGAGACTGCATTCCAGCTATTCACACTTAAACTCCTGGCGTGTGTGGAAATGTTCCCTTTTGCTGTGACCACACATCACTCCGGTCCCATCAGCAGCAGATTGACTCTCCACTCCACACAGATACCTCTGTGCAAATTAGAGCTCAGGGCAGATTGCTTCAGCTTGACTGAGGCCTTGAGGAAGTGAGTGCTCGCGGGCGTACATCTATGTATGTATGTGTGTGTGTGTGTGTGTGTGTGTGTGTGTGCGCGCTGATGTTCCCCAGCTTTCTCCTACTTGAAACACTCTTCGTGTGTCTGAAGTGTATATACGTGTATGTGCGAGATAGCGAGACGGAGAGGCTCTTGGCTGTGACCCCGCGTTGTTGATCACGTTTTGTCTGAAACTCATCTGCTCTGGCCAGGCTCTGAAGAGGCCATGAGTGGCTCTGTCATTCATGGGGAGCCACTCGAACCCGCGCGCCCTCAGCCTCCCCAAATCCCAATTAATGAGCAAAAAGCCTGAGAGGAGGTGCTTGACTCCGACAGACGCGCTTTAATTGTTCTCCTCCATCCCCCTGGAAACTGCTTCTTTTGCATTCGCTCACTGATGGAGCTGTGCCTTTCTCTTCTCTCTGTGCGGCTCGCTGGATAAAATACTCCATCAGCGGGATATGTGCCGAAGAAATGAATCGTTCTAGCGGGCTTTTCTGAGAAAAGAATAGGCCTGTGACGGTTAGCTGAGTTACTGCGGTCATAGCAGGTAGTGACTGTGAAATTCATTTACAGCAGGTTTTTAAAAATGTCCTTCATCTATTGATTTATTTCATGAAAACCACTAAGACTTGCATACGTGAATATAATTGAATTTAACATGGTATGGTGATATCCTACATCAGTGCCCAAAGCACCAACTATGGTGGGCCACTGGGTCCTTGGTCCTCCAAAGAATAAACTTGAAGAGACAAAGCCTAGCACACGGGGAACACCGCAGTAGTTAACCTGCACAAACCAGACTGAAAACTGCTGCATTTAAAAGAAAAACAGTAGGGCTGTACAGCAAGTAGGGCCCCTACGGCAACAAGAAAAAACGTGGTGTTTTCCGGCTTGCTGGTTCCTTTCCCCGCTTGGTCTTTGCCTGGCATGCTGATCTTCTACTGCAGGCAAGAGCATCAGAACCTCTGGCTTTGCAGACTTAAGATACTACTTTTTAATTATGATTTAAATTAGAATTTCATTTTCATTTGACAATGAAGCGGTCACTTAAACGGTTGCAGAGAATATTTAAACACATTTCCAATTCTCTGCAACATTATAACAATCCAAGACATGACATGTCATCTCTTGTGGTATGACAGATATCTTTGTCAGCTCAAACTTGACTGAAAAATGTACAATTTGCTCTTTCTTTTGCTCTGAGCTTGGATTTTTCTGACTTTATTATTTTTTTTTTTATTGCTGTGGCTGTGTCTAACATTCTTTTTGTGGTAAAGATGTGGAAAGCAGAGGGAGATGAATTTACAGCTGAGTTAAAATCGATGCTCTTTGTTAAAATAAAAGTATACAACACACAGACTGACCGGTGAAAGCAAAAGATCGAGTACTAAACCAGGCTCAACAGCTCTGTATGTTTACAAAAGTGTCTGATATTAAAAATGAAATAAATGATTAATAATTGTCATGTAAATCCCATCCAGCCAATTGTCCACCAATTTTTAACCCAAGCTGGAGCCCATATCAGTACTTGTCCTGCTGCGTGATGTGTTTCAAGGAGACGCATGTGCAGGAAATACTTGCAAAGCTTTATTGGCAGCAGAGGATGCAAAAACAAAAGAACTCAATGAGCCCCGATAGCAGCGGGAATAACTGAGGCAGCAGACTGGCACAGATTTACTCAGTCGAAGATAAATCAGCTTGAGCACAACTTGCAAACTAAACAAAAGCGGTCCAGTGCTGCAGTGTCGGTAGTGATGCCACTAGAGCAGCTTGGTGGCTGGAGAACAGAAACAATTTATTAAGGGAGTTTATGTTCATGACATTTGTTTATAGTTTAATGCTATTCTGCAAAAAGTCTTTGTCACTGAAAGCAGGTTGATTTACTGTTTATTTTACTGTATATTTACCTTTTAACTGGCCTTTTAAACCACATGTATCAACTGTGTATGGGTGGTAGAAAACCAATTCATCCTCAGTTTGAGTCTTTTTTCCCCCATTTCTTTAAATAGGCTTTTTTCTCTGTGCTTTTAGGACTGACATGTCTGAGTTCCGCTCTGACTTGTTGCCCTGTATTGTGCCTTATTTAAAATGCCGGGTGAAACTGTTGCTGGCTAAATGGCAGACATACCTGTATGGAAATGTTTCCTGACACAAGAATGTTGAATTCAGATTGAGCTGATTTAGTATATTGATTTCTTTAAATGGACTAGAGAATGAATATTTTTAACCGTGTTTACCAACTACCTCAAATGTATTGCAAAAAAAGAAAGGAAAATCTGATTTCCAAGAAATGACAAGAAATGTAATGTACTGGGGTTTTTTTTTTATTTTTTTTATTTTGTTGACACAGTGTAAAAGGAGGCTGAGATTTTGACGTGAGCGATAATGTACTCCCCAATACTGTTCAATAACCAATCACTGAAATTCTTTCTTCACGTCACACAGCATTACATCAGTGTGGGACGTACAAAGTCTATCTTTTGCTTTCTTTCTGACATGCAGCCCGCATGTTTTAACTGGTGCGTGTACGTGTTTCATCCTGATATTCAATTCAACAGTTAAGATCAATGGACACTCTGTGTCACACACACTGATATTGATTTGATATCCTTTCCTGTGTGTGTTAACCTGGGTTAACAGCGATTAGCAGCCAAATTTTGTATGCTGTGCACAAATCGAATTTCATGGCTATGACACAGTCCTCCGCAGACCTCTCTGCTCTGATAGCTGTGGCTGGGTTCACAGAAATCGCTCTGGTGTGGAATGACCTGGTCTGAAATCTGATTTTCACCCTTTTTTTTCTGTTCAAGTAAACAAACAAGTCGCTGATAAGTAGCATGTCTGTTGCTTGAACTTTGCAACCGTGTCTGTGTCTATTGATGCACTGCAAGATCCTTGAACTCAGTTTACTTGTAATCCAGGGGCGTTTTCAGGGGTTTCGTTATGGACATGATGCCAGACCTGAATGGATAACAGTATAATTTGTCTGAATAGGTGATGTTGGTATACAAATGCTGAAATTCAGTGTGCAGGAGTATTAAGGCCCAGTCACAATTGTTCATCGGGTATAAAAATAGGATATATTTTTTGCAGTGGAACCATCACATTAAAGCAGTTTTGCAACTTTGAAACCCTCCAACTGAAATACACACGCCCCATGGTTTTACAAGGGACTGGGCATAAACGTACTATAGTACACCAAATGAAAGTAGCTATAAACAGTCACTGTGCTGTTGCGAAGTGCTCACCATCATTCCTACCCTCCAGCTATCGTCATCCATATGTTTCCTTCCATCTCTGCATGTTTATGGTTATAGTTAAATTTATCCATCCCTCCGTTATCTGAGCTGCTTATCCTGATCCTGGGTCACGGTGAGTGCTGGGTGCAGTGGCAGGGCAAAAGGTGAAGGCCAGTCCATCACAGAGCAGACACACAGACAAACACAGTCACACCTAGAGGCAATTTATACATGCACCTGACATGTATGTGTTTGGACTGCGGGAGGAAACAGGAGCTCCCAGCAGAAACTCACGCTGGCACAAAAAGAACATGGAAAATCCTCACAGAAAGGATGTGGCTGCCACGATCAGAAATCAAATCTATTGTGCCACATGTGAAATTCAACACATGTGTGACGGTCACCTCGTCCCCGTCACGCCCATCCCGGTCCTTGTCCCCCGCGTATTAGTTTTCCCTCTTGTTCTCCCGTTATTTTCTATCTGTCCCCTTATTTGTGTCCAGTTTGTGTTTCCCTCGTTCCCTACCTAGTGTGTCTGTTTGGTTTGTATCACGCCCCGTTAATTCCGTTCACCTGTCCCTTGTTTCCCCTGGTCTCCACCTGTACCTCGTCTTCCCTCCTTATTTAAGCCCTAGTCGGTCCCAGCCTTGGTTGAGTTTGTATTTGTCTTTCTCTCGTCTTTCCTGTCGCGTTCGTCTCCTTTTCTGATTCTGTCCTCGCTGCCCGTTTGACCTGTTGTGTGTATTTGTTGTTCGTGTCTATGTTTAACCCTGTTCTCTGTCTGTCTTACAGGCCCGTGTTCCCCCCGTTTTGCCCTGGCCGTGTTGAGCTCGGAGGCTCTAGCCGGAGTCCTAAGTTTTGTTGTTTTGTTACATTGGGGAG
>JBBIGA010000040.1:19108982-19121009 GCA_037576975.1 Alestes dentex | reverse complement strand
GTGTGTGTGTGTGTGTGTGTGTGTGTGTGTGTGTGTGTGTGTGTGTGTGTGTGTGTGTGTGTGTGTGTGCATGAGTGCTGTGTCAGTGAAAAGAGAAGTGCCTTCGGCAGCAGCCAAGGGGGCTGCAGTCACTCTTTCGGTTACCTAATTGAAAGCTCACTAATTTGCTGGAGTGATTTTGAAACTGTGGTAACGTTCTTTCGGGGAGATGGTGTAACACTGACCCAACACTGTGCCTACGTGCAAGTTTTACTTTGCGTCTATACGGCTTCCAAACATTGCGTTTAATTGATCTTAAACAACAACAGCATGTCAAAAGGTAATCTTCTTATTTCATTTAGTGGAGACCCTTCTTAGCTCTTATAAAGTACCCGAATTTAAGCCCTTCTGTCAAATAATTAGCGGGTTCATGTAAACGCTCCTTTAGACGTGATGGCGCTTTATTAAAGACCTGACTTTCCCTGGGAATAATTCATTACTCAGGGTTTCATTTAGTTCCCTTGTGTCATGATGAAATTATGAAGACAGTCCTACAATGCCTGCGCTGCCACCATTGCAGAAGTGTTATTGTGAAGCTGTGAAGTACTGCAGTGGAACTGCTAAAATAAAGATCTTGTAATATGCCTTATAATAAACATGCATCTCCAAAATTGAATCTTTTCTGATGTAAACAAATGCTTTTCCTATTTAATGCCAGCTAGTGTAACTGGATGTTTTTCCAAGTTGTTTCATACCATTTCTATTGGTTGATGTTAAGGGCAACTGCTGTTTACAAATGATGTTAAATTATTATAAATTAGGGTTGACGGCAAGGATTTTTTTTGTATTATTTGAAGGTCTGTGTGTTAGGTTTCAGCAGCATCTGGCCCAGCCATCCGCTACCTGACCCAGGCCACTGGGGCTGTGGCCCTTGGCCCTGCTCCCAGGAGATCAGTGCTCAGGGAAACAGACATCAATAAACAGTTAGAGCAGGATTTGCTGCACGTTAACAATGGTGCAAGGAGAGCAGCCATCTTCCCCCACAGCATCATCGCTCAATACACCCTTTCTGCCTCAGGCCAGAGGGGATTAGACAAGTGGTGGGGGTGGGGTTGTGGATTGTGGGTGTTTTGAGTGTGGGGTTGTGGTGCATGTGACAGTGGTGCAGTTTGCTGAAGTTAAATGGTCTGTTTTTGTTATGGGGTTTTCTTTCAAAGCCATTTTTACTTGGATTAAAATACTTTATATGTGTGTCTTTAGATGCACTATACTAGTACATCCTGTCCTCCTCTAAGTGTAAATGTGTGTATGTGTGTGTGTCCCAGTTCATATATACAAACTGCACTTCAAAAATAGTCTTGTGTTTTTCTGGTGTTCCAAGTTTATAAGAAGTTTTTCAGCCTGTCAGGATGGATTTTGTACGTTTAAAATTACACAAACCAGCTGGTAATATGAACCTTTTTAAAATGCTCTTGACAGATTTGGGATGGATTGTTTGTTTATAGTCCATTATTTTGGATGAGTGTTTTTAGATGCTGGGTGCCTTTTGAATGTTTACAGGTATGTGTGCACTAGTAATGATAACTAGGCTCCCTGGCCAGCTTTCGTGTGTGTGTGTGTGTGTGTGTGTGTGTGTTTGCTTCATTGAGTCGTTAGTGAGTGGCACTGCTTCAGTCCCTTGTTGTTTTGCCCCATATTTAATCCTCATCAGTGTCTGCCTCCACTCAGCCAACGCCAGTAGCAACAGGCAAATGGCTCCCTGTGTGTGTGTGTGTGTGTGTGTGTGTGGGACTGTGTGAGAGAGTGAAAGTGCTCTTCACAGGGTGCTAGACAGCTCTGAGCACCTGGAATTGTGAAGCCGAGCAAAAAGCCTCCTCAGCGCTCGAGGGCTCTGTTTTCACAGCCTTAAAGTGATGGCGCCCTATTTTTATCGCGCCGCGTGACGGAGCAGCACTAAAACCTTTCAACACGCCTCGCTGGAAACGGGCACTACACACAAGATCCACCCCCCCTTGCCCATTTTTCACCCGGTCCACATAGCTGAGAGCAAAAACCCAACACTGGGGGACTGGCCAGGGTCATTGCAGCTTTCTCACAATACAGCAGATATCCCTTATATTCTCTCATGCACACATGCACTGTATTCTGTACTCTAAACCGTGAAGGAAACTGACCTGACCATCTCGATTGGAGCTTTTTGCAGCTGTTCTTTAATATTTAGTTATGGCCGGCACATCATTTCCATCGTTTTTGTAATTATTTCCTTTGTTGCTTGCACTAGTGGCTTTAACCGAAAAGTCCGTGCACAGAGCACGGTTTACGTGGAAAATATTTACATTTAACCTTTACCGTAGAACAGCTGACAATTGATTAAGTGATAAATCTTGGATGGGAGATGCAGGCAACAGATAGGAAAGTGTCTGAGCTGTTTCTACAGTAGCTGCACATGAAGAGGAACTAGGCGGTGTAGCCATGCGTTACCTGTAAACTAAACTATGCTGTATATAAACTGAGGGGTGAATTATGAAGTGACTATAAGCAACACATTTATGGTCCACTGCAAAAAAAAAAAAATAGGGGGAAAAAGGTGTGCTTTTCTTAGTGTTGTGGGGTTTTTTTGGCTCTGTCTGTGTGCTCTGTTGGTCTGTATACCCCCCTCCTCCCCCTGCCTAGACAGACAGACATGCACAAACACACACTTAACCCCCCTTTAAGAGGAGCCGTTGGCCCCCCTCCCCCTGCTGACCCGTTTATCCACATTAATTGGCTGAGTTGATCTGACGGACAGGCTGAAAATCCGGTTTAATGACCCGCCCCTGTGCGCATAATATGATTTTGCTGCCTGCTCTGGTCAAACAGAGCTCCAATTTCCATAATGATCTTAGAGAGAGATAGGGCCAGCTTGGTTGCTGGGGCAACCTGGGAGAGTGGCTCAGGAATGGAAGCTCAAGGGGGGTGGAGAGGGAGGGGTGTGTGTGTGGGGTGTGTGTGTGTGTGTGTGTGCGCGCGCTTCATTGCTGGGGAGATGTATTGTCTGTACCAGTACTGCTTGCAGCGATACTGACGATAGTGGTTCTATGGTAAAAACACTGGGAATGCATCGATTGTGGAAAATGCGGGTTGATACTTTTGATACTGTTGATGTAGCTCAATAAACATTAATCACGCGTTTACTTGGGACTATGTTTGCTTGAATTACCACTGCAGAAAAATCAAACGTTTACCTCAGTAGTTCTCCTAAAATATTGAATATTAAAATCTAAATATGTATTCCATGCAGCTAATTTATTAAAACAGCTGTCTTGCAATATTTGATTTGGTTCTGAAATTCTTGTGTGAAAAAGAAAAAAGGCTTCTTGCTTGTTTGAACAGAACATTTAATAAAGAGTGAAATCAAAAATTAACATGAGTAGTCTGTAATGCTGCATAATTTTTAAGAGAGGTAAAACAACAAATCCAATCAAAATGAGCAATATCAAGTAAGACATTCTGTCAGAATGGTGTCTAATGGCTGAAATGACTCTAATGTGTGTGTGTGACAGAGTGGACATGTCTCAAGCGCGCGCACACACACACACACACACACACACACACACACACACACACACACACCACTCCCCTCTTGCTGACTCCAGCAGTAAGACCCCCTCCCCATTCCCATCCTAAAGGGGAAAGCAGCCAGAAATGAACGGAATGTGACAGAGAGAGAAAGAAAAGGAGTTTTTTCCTCCCTCACCTGCTGGGCCATCTGCTCTGTTCTATAATCAATTTGTTCACCACTTCGCTTTTCATCCGCCTCCTGACACTCTCATCTCTTTTGCTCTTTTGCCCCCCCCCCCACTCCCCTTTTTTGCCTCTCCCCCCCTCTCAATCCCTCCCTCCATCCATCTCTTCCAGCTTCTCCTTTATACTCTCTGTCCTTGTGTCCATGGTGGCCACTGCTGGCTCGCTCTCCTGCATGTGGAATATGGGGGAATTGGAAAATGGTAATTGTTCAGTATTGCCATCATTTATCTCGCTGCCCCAAATCAGCATTAGCATATTTCAGCATCTTAATGAAATAATCTGTCTAGGTAATGAGGGAGAGCTGTGGAGCTGAAGCCCAGATGCTTTTCTCTCCTTTTCTCTCCCTCGCTGTGTCGCTCTGTTTATGTTGGTTCTCCCTCTTCCTCAGGCCAGATGGGCAGCAGGAACCCAGGCCCAGCCAGACATGTTTGGCTTCTTTTCCACTGTTGCCTCTTGGATAGGCGCATTAGCTCTGGTGCAGCTTTGAGCTGGCTTGATGCAATATTGCAGTACTGGCTTTCATTATGTCTAATGATGCAGTGCGGACCTATAATTTTATGTAATAATCCTCATCGTCAATTGAAAGGTTTAATATCTGTGATTAGGGCCGTGAGGCCGACTGGGGGGAACTGGAACAACACTGGTGTGGTAACCTGTTCTCCAAGTCTTTCTTTAGTAACATTTCTGTCTTGTGTTTTTCTTCCAGACTGAGATTGCAAAACGCCTCAACGCAATTCTAGCTCAAATCATGCCTTTTCTGTCACAAGAGGTAAATGCACAACTTTTTATTTCCACATTTCTATTGTAACCCTAATGAATGAATGCGTATGCAGAGATTTTCAAACTAGCAAGTGTAGCAGACTTGCCTCTGTAAGTCAAAATAACTGTTTGTCATTGCCCTGGGCAGTAGGGGAATGCTAATGCTCAGCTTACCTGTGCTGCAGTAGTGAATGTGTGCGTTAACTGGTCTTTTTCTTTGTCTTTCTCTCCTGCAGCACCAACAGCAGGTAGCCCAGGCTGTTGAGCGTGCTAAGCAAGTGACAATGACTGAGCTGAATGCCATCATCGGGGTACGTGGACTTCCCAATCTGCCTCTCACCGTGTGTATACCCCTTTTACTCCTTCATTTGGCCAGGGCCGGGGCAAATCTGCACACTGACCTCATTCTGAAGCAAACACACAGCCTCTAACAGCCATGGCTGTTTACTTAATTAGCATTTTACAACTTTATGGCTCGCCTTATCAAGCGATAAAGCTGCGTTTCGGAACAAGCCTTGTGATCTGCCATTGTGTTCGTGACACAAGTCAGAGCAAATTTAGACTGGATTAATCTGGCAGGCTGTATGACATAATGTCCCTCTGAAGGCTGCTCTAGATCAGAAGAGTCAAGCTCAGAGTTTAAGTGCACGATCGAGCGCAGTTTGTCACTTTGTGCAAATTTGCCCGGGCCATTTATGGTCTGATTTTTAATTTTTAATTTTGATTTATGATGTGATGTATTGACACCATTGTGTTTTGTTTGTGTCATCATCGGCCTTCTCAGAATGTGTTAACATAAATCACTTGCATTTTGCTTTGATTTGAGGACATCACATGTGTCTCTCTGGACATTCATCACAGTTGAACATTCTGTCTAAGTCTAAGTCTGATTCAACACATTGGATTTGGAGCTTTCTGTTGAAATGACCTGCACTACAAAACGAAGTGTGTGTGTGTGTGTATTGGACTTTGTCTTACACTTTTACACTCGCTTGATTTCCTTTGTCTCTTTGGCTCAGGAATGATGGAGGTAAAACAGTGGTTTCAAATCTATAACAACAGGCCTCCTATGCGTAGTTTGACCCTTTGACTATTTTGGGGTTAAGATGATGAACATGGAGTCTCATAGTTTAGGCAGGGGGCTGGAGAAGCCAACCCTGCTGTGATTAGCCTGCGTGGGGCTTGGCTGGCTGCTCGGACTCCCTGAGCTGGGTCAGGGCAGCTGGAGCCAGATATTGGAATTCAATTAAAGCAAATGAGCCAAGACTCTGACCCCCATTTTCAAGGTAATTGCTTCCTCCAATCCAGCTGAATGCAACTGTCCACAGGACTCCGCCATTTAGCAGACGGCCATTCAGTAGAGCTGCTTTTGGGTTGGGGGGGGGTTGGAATTGGGGGGGTGACTTCTAATGCTAGCATACACACTCGCCCTCTGTGTCTCCTTGTTATCATGATGGCTGGAAAATAGAGGGAGTCAGTCAGGCAGACACACGCTGCACTATGGTGGGCTAACAGAGAGACACACACACACACACACACACACACCGGCTGGAAAAACAAGCTTTTATTTGTTGGATAAAGAGATGGCAAAAGATCAATCTATGTGCCCTGGCTGAGAGTGGAAGAGGAAGGGGAGGGGTGATGGGGTCATTAAAGATTCACTGTTAATCGGGAGCCAGCAGTGTTTGGCATGAACACACACACACACACACACACACACACACACACACACACACACACAGTGAAGGAAAAGAGCGAGATGTATGAAGAAACATGGAATAGAAACATTTGGGAGAGTATTGGAGAGAAGCATAGAAGGGCACAGAAAGGAGGACCTTGGTAAAGGGAGAGAATGCACTGTGGACACAGATATAGCGAAGGAATGAATGAAATGTTTAAAATAAGGAAGGAAAGTGATTTGGGGGAAATAAAGGAAAGCTTGTTTGCTGCACTTGATCTAGCAGGCTCCAGTTTGAGTGCGATGGCTGTCAGAGATGTAAATAGTGAAGGACTGTCTATCCGCTTAGCCATTTTCAATATCCGAATAGTGCCCTGGCACTTATTATGATGACTTTTTAAGGGTTTTTCTTTTTTCATTCCATGCTAGGTTAGTGACAAATTTAACTAGTTTTCTTTGGTGTAGTCTTGCATTTAAACTCAAGGTTGGAAATGTCAGGAGTACATGGTGAGGGATGAAATGGAGGTACAAAAAAATAATGAAAGACAAACTGTTGGTGCCTTCAGTAGGGAAGGATAAGGGTGAGTGCAACCGAGCAGCAGGTAAATAACTGCTTGGTTCATTTGGAAGGTGTGTGAATGTAGCTCTGCCCTTTGAGGATTTTGTGGGGGGGTGGAAGCCTGAACAACAATGGCAGGGTATGTGAGTTTGTGATTAGATGATGTAACCAGCTTTGGGTTTGATGAAAAAAGACATTACTAGAAAGTGCATTTTTAAAGGAATTGGGCTCTGTTTCCATACTAAATTCCACAGCAGTCTGTGGTTTCTCACAGGGATGTCATGATCCACTCGACTCCCAGTTTGTATCTGTTTATGATACTGGGTCAATTTTATATTCTCACAATGTTTGTATGAAGAGAAACTAAGGCTGCATGCACAGTCTACTAGTGAGACAAGAGCTGGGAGGGGTGTCTGTGGAACATGACATCAAGTGTGATAATGTGGGTTATTTGCAACCTTTGGATGTCAAACGATGCAGTTAAAAATAGCAAAATGGAATAATAAACTGATGCTGTTATAACTATACTTCATGATTCATGTGGCCACACTTTTGTGTTGTGATGTTCTGTCAGGATTTTTAATTCTTTTTCTAGTCAGGAAGGGACAGTATTTATTATAGTACATTGCATCGCAATATGTCTGTATATTTATATATATTTTCTGAACATATTATGGATATGGTCACTACTTAAATAACGCTGACTAACTGCATGTTTCTTTTCAGTGAGGGCATAATTAGTCTTGTTTGGTGCCGTGGGAAATATCATAAAATCGTCGTGTTGATGCATTTTTTTTTTCTTCCAAATGTGGCACTTCTGGTTCTTTTCTCAGATACTCACTTATCTCTGGTATCTCTGGTATCTGACTGACTGTTGTTGAGTTTACCAGTGTTACTGATATAATCGCTATATACAGAAAACCACACGGCAAGCGTTTTTTTTTGTTTTTGTTTTTTTTCCCCCAGAATGTGCGCATTTGGTATAGACACCAGAAAAAGCCTGAAAAAACATGCTCTCACAGTGGATATCCATTGTAACACATGTAAATGATAAATCCGACACCTACCAACTGTCCCCCAGCACTAAACCTGGAGGTTAAACTGCCCTGGTTTTGTTATAGCTGTGGACTTTGTAAAGAGGAACCCTGTGCTTGCACTTTGCATGCGGTTGCTGTACATTTGGGTTTCAAATTCAGTTTTCCATGGAAGACTATGAGCTGAATTGGCCTTGTTCTGATAAAATGGGTCTGTTTTACATACAGTGGTTAATAGGGTGAGAAGCTTTATCTGCGGATCAAGTGTATGGTTCACGCAAAAAGAAAAAAAAATTCTGATCTGATAAAAGACTGGCAGGTAGCACACTCAAAAACATGCACAGGATCTACATTGTTACAGGTTACATTCATTTTTTTTTTTTTTAACATGCGCTCTATTCTGCAGTAGTAAAAGAGAACTGAATAGGTCTTTAGCTGATTGTTTGAGTGCCTTTTCAATTGTCTCACCTCTGTCTGTCCCCACTTCCACAGCAGCAAGCCCATGCTATCTACCCAGCGTTGATGGTTAGTGTTAAAAGCACTCGGTGGCTGTGCGTGCATATGTGTGTGTGTGTGGGATGTGGTTTGGTTTATTTGAAATGATGTTTCTAATAGCTCTGTGTGTGTATGTGTGTGTGTGTGTTTGTGGACTGTCTGTGTATTTTAGGCAGTAGTAGCTTCTGAAATAAACTCATTGCAAATATTTATGTAGATTTTAGTGAAAAGTAGGGCTGGCCTGAATGGCATTTCTTAGGCTTCAGTTACTCATTGGCACTTCTGGACGAGCATGCAAGTAATGTAATTTGAATTATTGTTATTTTAAGAGTTTTACACTTGTATACACCCCTTTTCGCCCCTTTTTTTGGAAATAAACCAAGTTATGCTATACATTTGACTGAATTTATGTTGCAGCACTGATGTTAAAGAAGCAAGTTTGACCTAAATCTCTTCAAATCTTTGTCTAGCTTTGTATTTTCAGTGTCAGTTCCGAACATAATTTGGAGGAGGAATGGAAAATAATTGTTAAACTACCTTGCAGGCGCTGTAACTTTTGGTAGCTGCGAGCCCTGATAAGTTATTTCAGTGTTTCATACTAAATTCAAACAGATTCCGTTATTAGCTGTTCTGCTTTTTCTTGCAATATGAGCTATCCAGATACTAAATATTGAAATGAAGACCAACATAACAAATACATGAATTATCCAATTATTCAGGCCAGCCCTAGTGAAGTGACAGTTTTCATTTGTTTAGAATGTTCCCCCTGCTCTCTGTGTGTATGTGGGGATTTCCTTAAATGGAAAGGACAACTGTGGTGTATGTGTGAGATCCTTATCAGCCTCATACTGTTAAACGGCTTTGCTGGAAGATCATCTCAGTTTTTGCACGTGTCTCTCCTGAGCTTGTGCATTGCTAATGAGGCAGTTTTATGATTCTTATAGTGCAGTACTTTCATTAACTGTGCATACAAAGCTAGTCTGCTTGATTTCATTCTCTCTCTCACACTCTCTTTTTATGTTTCCCTCTTTGCCTCATCCTTCTTTTCTCTCCTCCTTTGCTCCCCGTCATTACCTCTTTCTCTCTCCTCTTCCGTCTCGTAAACGGGGACTTTGCCCTGGCCACATTATTGATGATTAAATTAGTGAGGGTGCAGTGTAGCAGCTAATTGCTCGTTGTTAAGGAGGCATGGTGCTCTGCTTTAGTGCTGTGGCAGAACTGCAGGTTTTGGGTATCCACTAATGTGCGAATGGGCTTTAATACAAGAATGGCCACCTGTGACAGCGAGAGTTATTGTTGTAACACCATTTTCTCTACACTGGAGTTGTGGAAAACCTGAGTGTGTGTGCGCATGTGTGCTTTCTTAGTTAGACGGAAATATGATGGCTGTAAATGTAAAACTGGAGTTGTCTGAATCACTGCTATTGTTGGAATGGTTTTATTTTAACACGCTTAAACAGCTCTTTGTCTGTGGCTGTGTATCCTGGAATGCATTTCCGCTGTAGATGTATGTCACAACTTGCAAAGCCGGTGGAACAGATGTGATCTTGACTGAGAGCGAGCCTCTGTATGTGTTTGTGTGGTCATGCACTTCATCAGGGCCGTCCAGCTTTGATCCAAACACACTAATAGAAGTGTCGGGGTGCTAATTTCGCTCTGTGTGCTCGAGTGTTTGTGTGCACATGCTTGCGTGTGTGCTAATCCCTCCTCCACCTCCAGCATTCAGCGTCTCCTGTGCCTTTTCTCGCCGACCCACTTGGGGTTCTATGTGTTTTTGTGTGTTTCCACAGCAGCAGCAACTACAAGCTCAGCACCTCTCTCATGCGGCCCATGGTCCACCCGTCCAGCTCCCCCCCCACCCCTCAGGCCTGCAGCCCCCAGGCATACCCCCAGTCACAGGCTCCAGCTCTGGACTGCTAGCACTAGGGCCTCTGGGCAGTCAGGCACACCTACCGGTTAAAGATGAGAAGAACCATCATGATTTGGAGCACAGAGGTACGCACAGAGGTACACGCACTCAATCTTTTGTACATTTTGCATTGACTATATAATTAATGATGTGTAATTTAGTTATTGTGGTGTAAACAAAGCCATTCAGGTTTGTAATGCGAACTTATGATAGTCTCTTCTTTACAATAGTTGTGATAAGAATCATGGACTGTTTTGGCTGCAGCACATACAGGCATTTTATTTACTGTTCGAAAGTTCCAGTGAAACTAGATTTTTATATATAATCTGAAAAGTTTCACGAAATTTGGAAAAAAATGTAGGTTTTCTTTGGGCGTTATTTTGCCTATTATTTTGTACTATGGTAGGTCAAAACTATCATAGAAGAATGTCTCATCAGGCAGCATATTTATTACCATTTCATGTGATAGGTTTCTGAGAGGTAGCTTTTAGAGATTCCAGTTCAGACATATGGTGCCCATCACAAAAGCTGTGATTGGGATTCATGCTCTGTTTGCATCCGCCGCATCAAACATCAAACCTGAATGCCTTCATTTACATCGTAGTGATTTAACGATTCAGAAATTTTGAAAGAGGAGGTCACTGTTTGAACGCTTGAAGGTTATGAGTGGCATTGGTCTAAAGAATGTGAGCTATTTAAAAAGAGTGTGAATTCAGAAGTGCAAATTGTATGTGAGTATGTTATATCCTCACTGTCATAAGAAAACCTTGTAATTCTTTGCCAGGCCAGATGGCGTTTACAACGCCTAAACATTTCATGACAAATGGACCAACATCAGCAGATGTTAAAGGGAATACTCCAGCATTATTCATCCTAATCTCTCTCCGTCACCTGTGTGGCATACGCTCCATTACCACAGACAGTAATTTTGACCTATTTGCCTGTACTTAGAAAAGAGCAGAAAACATTCATTCAAAACAGATTTGTAAATAGGAGCCGCTTGGCAGTGCCCGTTTTTTCCACCTATAAAGTTACCCTTTTAGAGCTGGTATTCTTATGATTATATGAAGATTTAATGCTACCGGCGGAAAAGCTTGGCAGTGTGTGCACGTACAAAATAAATGGACGTAAGCAAGGCTGAAAACAGTGTCCTCCTCATAGAGCGATGAATTAAGGTTCATACAGAGAAGCTGAAGGACATGTTCTTACTTCATGTTTTTGTTCTTCCCTTTTCTTTCTCTTTGCTTCTTGCCGTCCCACCCTCGTCTCATTGATGGATGCAGACCGGGAGTCAAGCACGGTGAGTGGCAGCGAGGACATTTGCTTGACATTGACTTTGAGCCGTGCTGTTTGCTGATGGGGGCTCTTTGTGCGGCATTAGAGATCCAAGGCCTGCCGGGAGAGGGCCCGGCTGCATTACTGCACACTAAGCCCTTTTAAATAAAGTAATGAAAGGGAAATGGAGTCTGCAGTTTAATCCCGCTCCGCCTTTAATCCAGGTGAAAAATGAGCGGCGGCGCAGGCCAGGGATTAGCAGCTCTATAATTTCATCACAATTAAAAAAGACTTTGACTCTGTGTCTTAAAGGATTTGTCCTCTGCACTACCCCAATTTATCCCCCCCTTTCCCTTTCTGGCTCGTCTCCGCCTTACTGTCGCTGTCGGAGACTGGTCTTAGCCAGTCTTGCGTCTTTCCTCCTTTCATTTGTTCTTTTTGTGCTGCCCCTCTCTCTCTCTCTCTCTCTCTCTCTCTCTCTCTCTCTCTCTCTCTCTCTTTCTCTCTCTCTCTTTCTCTTTCTCTTCCTCTCTCTCTCTTTTTTTCTCTTTTT
>JBBIGA010000040.1:19013079-19029082 GCA_037576975.1 Alestes dentex | reverse complement strand
TCTGTCTGTATTCTTGTGGTTCCGTCTGTATTCTTGTGGTTCTGTCTGTATTCTTGTAGTTCTGTCTGTATTCTTGTAGTTCCGACTGTATTCTTGTAGTTCCGACTGCATTCTTGTGGTTCCGTCTGTATTCTTGTGGTTCCGTCTGTATTCTTGTGGTTCTGTCTGTATTCTTGTAGTGCTGTCTGTATTCTTGTAGTTCTGTCTGTATTCATGTGGTTCTGTCTGTATTCTTGTAGTTCCGTCTGTATTCTTGTAGTTCTGTCTGTATTCATGTGGTTCTGTCTGTATTCTTGTAGTTCTGTCTGTATTCTTGTAGTTCTGTCTGTATTCTTGTAGTTCCGACTGTATTCTTGTGGTTCTGTCTGTATTCTTGTGGTTCTGTCTGTATTCTTGTAGTTCTGTCTGTATTCATGTGGTTCTGTCTGTATTCTTGTAGTTCCGACTGAATTCTTGTGGTTCTGTCTGTATTCTTGTGGTTCTGTCTGTATTCTTGTGGTTCTGTCTGTATTCTTGTAGTTCTGTCTGTATTCTTGTGGTTCTGTCTGTATTCTTGTGGTTCTGTCTGTATTCTTGTAGTTCCGACTGTATTCTTGTGGTTCTGTCTGTATTCTTGTAGTTCTGTCTGTATTCTTGTAGTTCCGTCTGTATTCTTGTAGTTCTGTCTGTATTCTTGTATTTCTGTCTGTATTCTTGTAGTGCTGTCTGTATTCTTGTAGTTCCGACTGTATTCTTGTAGTTCTGTCTGTATTCTTATCGCTGATATGTAGTAACAGCACATAGACATTGAAACCACAGACACTGTGTACAGATTAAACTGTCTGCATATATAAGTGAAGTATATCATGTTAAAAGTGGCTGGGTGCAGTAGGTATACACATCCGGCGAAGGTAGTGAAAAGTAGTTCAGTCTGAATTGCATGGCTAAAAACAACAGTGGCAGCCATTCTGAGGCCTGAACAGCACAAACAATGTCAGGAGCACAGCAGCACGTCTGTCTGAGATTACTGAACCGTTTGAGGCAAGTTCCTGATGATTTAAGATACAGCGGACACACAGATTCATTAATGGAATATGAGCTTCCATTGCTTGCAAGGTACATTAGCCTCGTAGGTCTAGAGCAAAACTGAAGGAGAACTCTTTAAGCACCAATTATGCCTTTGCTGATCTGCATTTGGAGGAAGGGTTGTGGAAATTGGATTTTTATGCTCAGTTACTATTCCTTCATTAATCTTATATAACAACTACATAACCATTCCATGTCTTTTCACCAACTCGTGTTTTGAACCCATCAGCCTTTTAATTATTTAAAGAGTCCAAACATAGCCTACCCTTGGTGCTGCAGAGCCTAAGTCAACACTGAACTCATGCCAATCACCTGTTTTGGCAGGGTGTGTGTGTGTGTGTGTGTGTGTGTGTGTGTGTGTACATGTGACTGGTAGAGATCATCCCACTAGCTTGCTATGAATGCTTGTTGGAAAAGTGCACGGGTGTGAAGCTGAAGCCAGCACACTCAGCCTCCTCTTGTTCCTGGGAGAGAGGACACTGGGCCTCGGGCTGCTACAGCCTGACTATATCACCGGCCGGCCCGTGGCGCTCCAGCGGCATTAGCAGGTGTGTCTTTGTCACCGTCACTGGCATGGCGAGGAATTTACAGGCGATGAGGTTGCAGGGCTTGGGTTACAGCAAGACAAACACCTGTGCCCATAATGAAGGACAAGGAAGGGCTTATCAGGGTGTAACTGACCACAGCTCGGGCCTCTTTTTAGTACCAGTCAAAAGAGGGCTTAGTCTCAAGAGGCAAACTGATTCCACTTAGTCGCCATGCTACTATTGTTAATGTGCTTCACTGTAGGCATGCTAATAACAGACATTTCGATAATTGATTCATTTATCAACTACTATGTGATAATGTGGTTATTATGACTTTTTTAGTTAATCTCCCTGTACACCTGTTCAATTAGCAACATCTCTTTTATGCTGTGGTCAAATAATAGAAGCCATATCACCCCGTTTGCTTCCTGCGCTGCCGCAGGATGACTAGAATGACTGTGTGTATCAAATCTGGTGCCATTTTGGGCTATAAGCAATACAAGCAGTTACTTTAGGCCCAAAGGTCAGCAGGAAAATAAGGATACTACTACTATTACTACTACTACTACTACTACTACTACTACTACTACTACTAATAATAATAATAATAATAATAATAATAATAAAGTAAATGTATGTATTATTTGTCACAAATCAGCAGCTGAAACTTTGCATTAGGGCTGTATGTAGAGAAGTTGGGTTCTCTTCTTCTTCTTGGGGGCCCGAGATTGCTTATTTTATAGGTTAATAAATTCTATAATTTCCAGTGCTAAAAGATATCCATTGATAATGTTTACCCAATGTATTAAAAGTTTAAACAAATATTTTCTTCAGTGTTCACTAACTGTATCTACCCTATTTCACTTTTCTGGCATGTGCATACATTCATAGTTTGTCAGGGAGATCACACTGCACTGCAGCAACAAGGGTCCTTGGACTCCAAACTTTACATCTGCCTTCCTCTCTAACATGATCACTCTGAAGAAGAGTGTCTGCCAAATGCACAAATGTAAACGTGATGTAAACGTGTGTTACAGTGATTGTACTTTCAGGAGAGTTCTCTATTCACTCGACATATTTGAAATGACATCACATCTATCCAAGGCTGTCTTTTATGGACTATTTTCTCCTGTTGTGCGCCTCTTCTTGTCTATCTGTTAGCAAACAGTCTGTGTGTGTGTGTGTGTGTGTGTGTGTGTGTGTGTGTGTGTGTGTATAATAGAGACAGTAGGGGGCTGTGTGTCAAACAGGTGCCGTTGGGTAGTATACAGCCCAAGACAGAGAGTCGGCTCAACAGAGCAACTGATGTAGAAGAAATGATGAGCATATGCTGTCAACACATGCTGCCATGTTTCTTCCTCTTTATGTCGGTCTGTTTGTCCATTTTATTCTCTTTCTCAGGAAATAAACTGACTGGTCCCAGACTGCAGGCAGCTTTGTTTAGCTCCTGTAACAGACAGCACACTGGAAGCAGACAGTAAGAGTGCAGAGCAACTGCTAGATTTATAGTTATGCATTTATAGTTATACATTTACAGTTATGCATTTACAGTTATACATTTACAGTTATGTATTTATAATTAGGCATTTACAGTTATACATTTAAAGTTATGCATTTAGAGTTATTCATCTATAGATATACATTTACAGCTTTACATTTTTACAGTTATGCATTTCTACTGTTATGCGTTTAGTTAGGCATTTCTACTGTCACGCATTTACAATTATGCATTTATAGTTATGCATTTTTACTGTTATGCATCTACAGTTATAGATTTACTGTTAGATTTACAGTTATTCATTTACTGTTATGCATGTACAGTTAAACATTTACAGTTATGCATTTACAGTTATGCATTTACAGATAGACATGAACCATTTTGCATTTATAGTTATGCATTTACAGTTACGCATTTGGCACAAGTTCCTATTTAGATTGACTAACAGTCGAATTAAGTTACAGATGCAGGTGAATGCAGCGTTAGGTGTCTAGTCCAAGAACTGTTGGTGTACAGTGGAGTGCTTGTCCGCACTGTGTGGAAGACAGTAGTGCTTTTACTGTATTCAAATAAAACCCACCTCTCACTGGCTGGTACATAATCAACAATCAGAAAATACTGTAGAGCCACTTGGTGTTCTGAATGGAAGTGGATATATATATATATATATATGGTTGTTTATTTATTTTAGGAAAGTATGATCATGTGCTACAGTGTGGCATAACTGAAACATCAAATTGCTGATACATACCCTGCTTTTTCTTCCATCTTCTCATTCTGGACAAACCTTACACAAATGATCTTACAGATTGCTGATATGTTTCACAGTAACTGATGTGTCATGGCCATAGTCATGCTCTGGGTCAGTATTCAAATACACCCTTGGTCTGTTTTATTTTGTGTTGTGTTCTTTTCTTTTTTTAAACATTATTTTTATCTCATTTAAACAGACCATTGACATGTATTCAATAATTTCCGATATTCTTAATACTGTAAGGGACACGCCAGAAGGTATTTTAAGATGTTCTATCATTCAACTGTATTATTTATCATGTAAGGCATTATCACATGACAAATAAACTGTAATGACTTATTGTCAAGTTCTTGACCCTTAATACTTGATCACTCCTTTTCATACATGAGGACATTGTGGGCCTTAACATACTTTCTCAGTCGATATAGAATCATTTCTGTTTATTATATTAAAACATTTCCACAGCTTCAGTGTAGCTGCGTTTCAAACCATATGATTCCATGAAGTATCATCTTCATGGAATCATGTCTTCAAGTCATGAATTTGCCAAGAAAAGGCTTTATATGAAAAACATGCTTGCTATGAAGCCTGACTCTCTGCATACAACAAACAGTAAAATCCTTCAATATGTTGTAAATTGCTTTCCTTTTCCTCCTTTAGAATTCCGTTACCATTTGGTCGAGACATTTCCAAGGTTGAATGTACTGTCTGAAGTGGTTGCAAGACTCTGAAAAGGAAGCATTCATTTTCAATGAATCAATATTTTGAATCAATATCTTCAAGCACCTCAAACATTCAAGTTCTCCCCGCTCTGTCGCTCTATATGCGTTTACAGCAAATACATCTCATTTCCTCACAACGAAACCCAGCGACGAGCTCGGGCAAGACGTGCAAAGTGATTTCTCTCTCTGCCAGCTTTGTGACATTCCAGGCTGAAGGAGTTTGAGCGTGGGCGAATAATACTATCATTACTGAGCAGCGCTTTTCATAACTGTACACAGCCAGCAGCCAGAGCCAGATGAGATCCTGATTTACTGCCTGCTGCCTTCTGCCACAATGAGGCGATGCGGCAAAATTCGTTTTGGGAAGCACAGGGCTGTTTATTGGGAGCACATGCAATGAAAATGTTTACACCTGTTTTAAGACCTAATTGTAGTGAATACAAACCGGTTTCACACACAGGGGTGGGATATGTTTTGGTGAAAACCAATCCAAAGTGAAAACCAATGCGTAACTCTAAAGATGTTCTTTAGTGTTACCCACTGGCTTTTCAAAGCAGACAAAATTATTTTCAGATGGTTTCAGGAGACATGTAGTTTGTCTGGCATGTAGCAGAAGGAACAAGTGCTTTCACAACGTGACTTACTCAAACCCTTCTACCGAGAGGAATAACTTGGTATTTGGAATGGAATTGGAATTTTCTCTTTAAACTGAACGCAGTTGATCAGCTTGTTTGGCGTCTGGTAGTTTTGCAATGTAGCACGTAATAAAATCTTCTAGCCATTAAGGTGCAAACTGTGTATCTAAATCATTACTTGCTGTAAACCGTTTCTTGATTATAATCTCAAATAGGCTTTTCTTATGAAACTGTATAACATGATGTTATCTCTAAAAATGCCTTGGAGAAGCCTTTATGATATCAACCATATGACTTTAATACCACCAAATAATTTGAGACCCAAGCATCTAACATGCATATAGCATAGGAGTCAATTAGCAATCTAGACATGCTTGTTTCAAATCTAGCATTGTGACTGACTGTCTAAATTACAGTCTGTAAGCGTGTTATCACAGCTCTTCTAGATCAGTCTGCAACCCATTACTGTCCAGCATTTTTGTTCAATCCCATGTCTGCTCATTTCCAGGTTAAACTACACTCATTTTCAATTCGTAATTAAAAAGCTATTGGAAAAAATTATTTTATAGGGATTTGTCCCAAAACAGATGTATTGGTATTGATACTAAAAATATTGTGCATCCATTTGTACATTCATTCATTTTCTGTAACCGCTGAATCCTTACTGGGGTCGCGGGTACCTTGAACCTCTCCCGGGGTCAAGGGGCGCGAGGCAGGGACTCACCCTGAGTGCGGCACCAGCCCACTGCAGGGTGCACACACACACACCATTCAGTCACACACTCACACCTGTGGTTAATTTAGAATGCCCAGTTCACCTGACATGCATGTCTTCGGACTGTGGGAGAAACCCGGAGGAAACCCACCCCACCACGAGGAGAATGTGCAAACTCCACACACACACAAAGCCATCACCCGGATTCAAACCCCCAACCCTGGAGGAGTGAGGCAACAGTGCAAGCCACTGCGCCACCATGTTGTACATAGTATAACATTTGTATCAATAACTTCCATCTTTTTTGTGGTATTGATTACAATGCCAGCGCCAGTGTTGGAATACTGATGCAATATTCCTTCTTTAAAAACCACAAAACTTAAAAATGAGCTACTTTTAGTTGAGTTGAGCTTCTAAAAGCAGGATGTCATATCCACCCAACTACCCAAACACTCTACTTCCTCACAGGAAGAAATACTCAGCTAACAGCATGACGTCACACAGCATGTGAGTCTATATTAAGCAAGATTAGTTCCACAACTGGATCATATTCATTCCTTTTTTTTTTCTCTGCTGATATTCTTCCGATAGTGGTGACAAAGTACCATGTGTATTTTAGCTACGCACCATATTTTGACCTGTTTGTAGATAACGGTGTGTCATACACTGTTAGAAACTATATGATGAAGTCCGGGCCAGAGACCAGATCAGTTTGAGGTGAATGGCACAATGCACCTTTGCAAGCTACATTAACCTGCAGTGAACTAAAGAACTAAATATGACGTGGCTGGTGGACTTCATTTGAAGGGCACAACTGTATAAACTTGATTTTAAATCCTTTTAAATCATCCAGAGAATGATATTAGGCCACAGCGTAGCTGTTCCCTGAGCATATGCAGTGAAAGGAGCTGCTCTCGGTTCACCCTCCTCCAGAGTAAATTGCTCCCGAGCTGTTCGCTATGGTGGTTAATAGGGTGTGTTCAGAAGAGGCCATGGAGAAGCGCACTGGGCCCTGTGGAGCAGCACTGCTTATATCCCTCAGCCCCGGCTCCCACAGGTGCTAATTGGAATAATGTGTGTAATGAACACACCCTCAATCGGACCCACAATGCTCCACGCTCGCTTAATTAGTGTGACTGGGAGTTCACATGCTGATTAACCGCTTTTGATTCTCCTTATTCAACCACTAATGATCCAATGATAATTAATGCAGTGTTCCAGTGTTATAGGGCTCTCTCTGTGTGCATGTGTGTGTGTGTGTGTGTGTGTGTGTGGTTTTGTGTGTAACTAGATTAACAGCAACAGAAGGGCCCAATAAATACAATGTCACCATCCTTCTGTTTTCCACTAGGGGGAAAAAAAAAATCTGGCAGTGTTCATGGAGAGATTAAGAGAGAGAATATGTGTGTGTGGGTGTGTGTGGGTGTGTGTGTGTGTGTGTGTGTGTGTGTGTGTGGCTGAGAATGTGAAAATGTGGTCAAGCGCTGAGGTTTAGGGATTCCTGCCAAAAGCTGTCAAAAAAAAAACCCTCCCCCCTCAAAAAAGAAGACAACCAACTTAAAGAAAAAAATTCTCACTCTCTTAACAACAGAGAAGAGGAAAGGCACTTTTGTTTGTGTTCCGCTGTCTGCAACCCAGCATGTGTGTGTTGTGGTTTGGGTTCAGATACTGGTGGTCTGGCTTTGGGTGTGTGTAGCTGAGGCTTTGGAAAGGCTCCTGCAGCCGAGGGTGGAGAGTATGGGGACTTCCAGAAGGGTAAAAACCTGATGAACTGCACAGCCGTTACAGGCCACCAAAGGCATTTTTGATAGGCAGCACCAGGCAAAGCCGTTACTGCCGAACGGCGCCTCAATCTGTTGATGCCTACATTGCTATCTAAACAACATAGTGCGTTTGATTTTTATGAGACTGTTTCAGAACTGATTTAATTATAAATAATTAAATGTTCAAAATAATTACAGGAATGGATCGTAAAAAGAGTGGATTTAAAGTGGGGTTTATTTTTATTCACGCTGAGCTACAATAAGACTTGGTGGTTTTGTTACACAATAATAAAAAGAAGAAGATGAAGAAGACATGAGTTAAAGATTAACAGTGAAGACCATTTAGAAATTAAAGTGATTTAGTTTATTAGTGTCACTGCTTGGTAACAGAAATAAAAGACACTCTTAAAACGCTTTTAGAAACATAAAAAATGATTATTGCTTAAAAACATCTGAGACAAAACATGGGTTAAATGAAAATGATAAAAGCAATCTGAGATGCAAAGCTGAAATTAAGAGATATCTTACCTTGATTGCCTAATACAAGATAGAAATGAGTTTAAAAGCATAAAAGCCTTCTCCACTGTTATTTAGGGGGTGTGCAGAAGACCACTGTCTGCAAATCTATGATCACATGTTGAAATAGACATGCTTTGATGGATGCAGGAGCCATCAAAGAGCTTTAAAATTTATTAGACCGGGTAACCAACAGTGCTCCTGGAGATCTACCTTTCTGCAGACTTTACCTCCAACCCTAATCAACCCCTCCTGATCCATCGAACTGTTGCCTTCAGAAGTCCTTGATTAGCTGGATCAGGTGTGTGAGACTAGATATTCAAGTGAAAGTGACTATTCTGTCATACGTGAACACGCCACAGCACACAGTGTGAACAGCACGAAATTCTTCCTCTGCAGTGAAGCAGCAGGCAGCCAGGAACACAGCTTCCAGGGAGCAGTGTGTGGGGACAGTACCTTGCTCAGGGTACCTCAGAAGTGCTTAGCAGTCTTGGGAATCGAACCCACAACTTCCTGATTGCAGGGCGAACACCCCAACCACCAGGTGAACTGGTGGATTCTGTGTTACATCCAAGGAACCAGAGCTGTTCTTTCAGATCTGGGGTGTTCTTTCAGATCTGGGGAGTTCTTTCAGATCTCTTTCTGTTTGTTGTTGGGATCCGTGCTTCTGCATTTTATGCAAGTTGCACAGGATGTATTGTTTTCTTAGGAAGTCAAGTAAATAGAGCATTACAGTAATACATTCTGTGTGGAACACTTAAGCATACAAGCTTCTTTGCATCAAGCTTCTCTGCATTCTCTGGGAGACAAAAGACAACTTTAACAATAGAAGCAACTTTAGAGATTATGTTTACATGCTGGATAATAACACCCCAGGGTTGATACTTTAGGTTTGGTATAAAAAGCCAATAGGCCTGGTTTCTCACAAAGCAGCTCTGAATTTCAGTTCATATTATTTCAGTTCATGTTTTCTTGATTTACTTGTAGAAATGAATCTCTAAAATAACTGCAGCTATGGAAACTGATATCACGTTACTTTATGAGATATGCAAAGAGAAAGGCAAAGGTCCTAGAATTGAACCTTGTGGGACTCCACAGCAATAACAACTATTCCAAGAGGCAATTGTTGCTAAATAGTTTAAAACTTAAGTTGAGGAATTCATTCAATTGTTCTGCAGCAGTGTTCCACCTCTAATTATTCTTCACAGATTTCAGCTCAACTGCCTTTTATTTTCGACGTGTGTTTGAAGTCTTTGGGTTTTCTGTTCTTTTCTAAATATGAGAAAATGCATCAGAGTCGGAGCGCCTGTTGTGAGCCTGAATTGATCATCCACAATTACTACCCGACCTCACTAACACTCTTATTAATAATTCAAATCCTCACAGCAGTGTTCTGACATGTGCCTTCGCAAAAGAGCAGGGGTTGGTTACTGTAGTAAAGGGGGCGAATCCCTATTGATTATCTTTATTTCTGAAGTTCTGCAGTGTCCACAAACTTTTGGACATATAGTGGATGCAGGCATGTGCATGGCTCATGTGAAAAAAAATAGGCTGGGCCAACAAGCAATCTCAACGCGGCTCTTTCGCAGCCTTGATGAGCTCGTTTACGACATGCTCATGGAAAAGCTCTGGCAGAGTCTGAAACGACATCCTCACACGCCACACAGCTTGGTTTTGGACGTGCCGGTGTGGTTTGTGCTGCATAGTGAGGTTTAATAGAGGATAACTGAAATGCTCCATGGCTTTTGCCAGCATGGAGAACACTGTCTGGGCAGGTCTGCCAATAGGTCGAAACAGAAAACAAACTTGAGGGGAAAAGCCTTGGAGGATCTGTGAAATATTTATGAATAGGCCATGCAGACTCGTAGCAGGTTTTATGAGGGCTGTGGTTTTTTCTGTTACTGCGTGTGAGCGATGAGGGAACAACCCGATGGGTGATCTTCATTTGTTTACCGAACCTGCCTCTAGTCGCTGGCTGCAAGTGATTGATGTCCGGCTGATTTGTATTCATTCGGAAGCGTAATGTATGATGATCTACATGTAGACTGGAGAAAGGTCTTTCATCATGCCTTTAATACACGTGTGCCCTGCGTTGGGCTGGTGCTGAACTAGAGTGACTCAGGCCATTAAGTCATGGGACACTGCTAGACCAAGCATGCTCAGATCCTGCACATCTGGGGCGAGCAGTGGTGCATGCATTGCTGGAGGATTTAAGGCTTAGCATTAAATAAGCAAACTGTCAAACACTTACAGTATATCACAGCTTCTATTACAAACATCTGGTTCAGTGGTTTCTTACAAGTTCATTAGTGCAGCCATCATGATCATGGTTTGATTTGGTGTGTGCGTACGTGCCCATTTCTGATGATGCATAATCATTCATCAGTGTGTGGTTTTTTACAATTATCATCCAACACCTACCGAGCCAAATTGCTGAAGATAATGAGATTTTTGGCGTGTATGTGCTTGTTTTTATACATTTTTCTGGGAAAAAATGCAGAGAAAACAGGTCACATTTTATGTTTCATTTGTTTCCCATTATTTTAAACCGGGGCATCGTTAGGCTTGGGCATCTAGAGCTACAGCTTGGAATGCTTTAAAAATAGCCACAGATCTAAAAAAAAAAAAAAAAAAGATAATTAAAAATAGACTAATCATGATCAACTGTCATTCTGGACACCCTGTCTACAAAACCAAACTATGCCCACAAATGTATCAAGATCCTAACAATGGCTCTGTTTTCACATTCAGTGAAAATATAGTAACTGTACATTAGATTGTACAGTTACAGTTACGACAGTCACCCCATGCAGGAGACTCTGAGCAGGTCCTTCAGTGGCAGGCTGCTGCACCCGCGGTGTGGGACGGAGGGATTCTGTGGGTCTTTCCTTCCAACCTCTGTCAAACTCTACAACAAAGACTTTGCAGATGACCACACATGCACGGACAAACATACACATATCCAATACACCATGGTAGTTTCTCTTAGTTTCTCTCATGTGCAATATTACTTAAGTGCAATATTTCTGATGCAACACATGTGATTATTTGGGTGAAACTAATACTACTGGGCAAAATGTGCAATTTAAAATGTGCAATTTTTCTGTTGCATTTCTACTGTTATTGTCAATACCTGTCACTCCATTGTGTACCTGTATGTGTTTGTGTGTGTGTGTGTGTGTATGTGTGTGTATCTACAGTGTTCTTATATGTACTTATATATCCACGTTGTATATATATATATATCTCATTACTCATTGTGTACATACATACATACCCAAGTCTACATTTAGTTTACTTATAGTTGACATCTACATATATGTATATATTTTACAATACAGATGTCCATATTTATATTTCTAGAGTTTAAACTGTACAATTTTTATACTGTACAGTGATATAGTATTTTATTCTATTCTATTGTTTTCTTAATTTTTGTTGCTCTTAACTTTGTTCTGTCCACTTTCTGCCTGGGACTAATAAAGGTTTATCTTATCTTTATCTTATGTTATTGTATAGAGTATGCATGCTTATTTTCAATGAGAAACAAAACATGCATTTGACCAGAGAAGCCAATACATTTTGTTGATGATAATTTGTAGTTTGTAATTAAGTTATACCAAAAAAAGGGGTTTTAGGGTTTTAGGGTTCAGATTTCCGCTGTGCGAATTCAATTTCAATTTTGGAAATAAAAAGAACAATAAACAAAACAAATGAAGGCCTAAAATCACAGCGAAGAGTTTATAAGTGCCAACAATAAAAGCTCAGCCATTTGAGCGTTAATGCATTCATAAGCCCCTCTTCACCCACTTTACTCTGAATGGGTGCATCTAAATTCCATCTAAGCATCTAAGTTTTGATCACAGACAATGATCATTGTCCAAGAATGTTGGCAAATTAGAGGCCCTCAGGACGGACTGTGATGTCCTGACACTGTATAAAAACAAGTGTGTAAGAGTCTACGTGCTCAAGAAATGTCGAGGGGTTAATGTTGATCTGCTGAATAAGAGCAACACAGGACGAAGACAAACAGTGTGGAGGCACTTTGCTAAACCACAAGTCCTCTGGGGGCTCTCACTGCACACAGCCTCACTTACACAAACAGGGGAAGTGAGGTGGGTCGTTTATCTGTGTGTATCCGGGGCAGCGTCATGGTGGTATAACACACCACACAGCTGATCAGTCTTGGCACTGTAACCTTGCCAGTGGCTGTGGATCTTTGGAGCACTTTATGGTGAAAGACAAGTAAATACAATCCAACAGAAGAAACTACATTTGGGGAAAAGATGTGGCTACATGAGTTGGAATGGTAGGCGAGTATATTGAAATTAATGGTAAATTTTAATTTTGTTACTATACAGGTAATGGAATGGAATTAAACAATAATGTATGCTGAAATACATGCAATAAAACACTAGAAGGGTAAGCCTGCAGTTATAAAACAATGCTTTTTTTTTTTTTTTTTTTTAAGATAACCAAGATAGCTTTAAAAGAATTCATGCTAATTTTCCCTTCATTTTCTTACATGAGTCGTCTCGCTGAATGCCACCAGAATACCTGCACTTTTCGTTCCCCAAATGAGGCCCAAATGAGACAGAAGGTCATTATATGCTGAACTGTCAAAGGAGGCAAAAATGGCATGAATTATTCCAGAGCCTTTTAATCTTTCCTTTCTCTTTCTTGTTTATCTGACAGATTGCCCTTTCCGAATCAATTTGCGGGAAGCGCAGAGGGAGGAACATGACACAGTGGCATTAAGAGCTGATGAGGACGATAATGATGATGTCACACTAGTGCCATTAATCTGAGCTCCTGCTGGAGATGCTGTAACTCGTCTGAGCGTGGACTCGTGTTTTTGTAGACTTAAACCACCTTTCTAGTAGGGGGTGGAAGTAGAAGTATATAATGTAGTGTCTGAATCTGAGCGATGAGCCGTATATCGTGTAAAATTCCCTTTCTGACTAATTATATTGACTCTCAAAGGGCTGCGAAAATAGCGGGACCGAGCTTAATCTAGCACCTGTTCCCAAGAACAACACAAACACCATTCATATTTCCACTTGAGATTTTTAATTTACTGCTCATTTAATGTATAAATCTTGCTTCCATGAAATGAAACTATTAAGTGAGCTACTGTTCTGCCATTATGGCTGTACTGAGACGGTGTGTGCCTGTCTGGGATATTATTGTTCTCCTGGTCAGATGAGCTGTAGGGATCCACGCCAGGGCCAGCAAGTCTCCAGCACAGTTTGGTTGTCCAGACTTTTCACCATATTTAGCACAGTAGCCGTCAAGGTGGTGAACGCTAGCCAGAGGGCATGTAGTGTAGGAGAAAAGACATATAATTAGTCACACAAAAGCAATACACATGATACATGTGATAGGATACGAGGCGCTCTTCATGCTTTTGAATAATTGAAATCACTTGTCCTGCATGTGATGTGAGGATGTTATTATATAGATGAGTGCACTGAAAAATTTATGAAACGGAAACCATGACTGATTGATAGGCACAGGTCTTAGTAAGTTAATGCTACTTAATGTCTTTTCTTTAGAGAACTAGCACTTGTTAACACTTCATCCTAAATGGCCCTTGCAGGTGTGTTGTGAATTTTACAAACAGTTAAACGCACAGGTGTTACAAACAGTTAAACACATACAGAGCCTGCTCTGTAAAATGTTTGAAAAAAAATCATGTAAAATTGTGAGATATTACGTGGGGTTTTTTTTTAAGGGCAACGTTGCTTCAGGACACAGAACTAGCCTCTGTGTCCACTTTCACTCTGGGCACATCAAGCTACTTGTGTTATAGTTTTATTTTTTTCATATTTTTATTGCTAAAAATAAAATAATTAAATACACAACGTTATACAGTATATGTCCAGTATATCAGTGTGTTCCTTGAGTCAAAGAAATCTGGTTTGACTCAATCCGTCCTTCGTTAAATTAAATCAGCAGCTGCTGATGGAATTTTACAAACGCAAACTACGACTGGAGGAACTGAGGAGGAATCTGGAACTGAACCCGTGTTCTCCTCACCAGCTGACAACATATTAACTACTTTTGTGCAAATGAAACCAATCTCTTTGCTGCTTCCTTCTTTGACTTCTTTTACTAGCAGAAAGACAGTTTTATCACACACTGAGAAAAATGGATTTAAACAATTTGCAGAGGTGCCTAAGCACAGTACTGTACATCTTTGTATGAAATACGATATTGTATAAAATGAAAAAAATTACCTGGCACTGAAGTCACCCTGAATGCTTCTATATTGGAAAGGTAACATGTTATGGCACAAAAAGCTCAATAAATATCCCGTCAGCACTGGCTGAAGACAAGTCTTGATTAGTGCTCAGTATTTCGGTGTGACTAGTGTGATAATAGGCCGGGGCTGCTTGAAGACTACAGTTAGCGGCACCTGAAGGCTAAAGTGAGTGAACGCTAGCTGAGCTGGGTAATGAGCTAGCTGCGCCTGGCGTCCCGCTGCTCTACCTGCAGTGGAGCAGATTGGCCGTGCCGCGGCGAGTTAGAACTGCTGAGGAGACGAAGCGTCACATGACAGATGGGCCGACAGCGAGCATGTTGGCTTACAGTCGTCCACCACCACCGCTTACACACCGGATGAACACACTTGAACACCCATACAAACAAACATGGCTACAAACATTATCAGTGCCCCCTGGCTGAGAGCATATGAACTGACAATGATGCCATGGACCACAACTTTTCAGAAACAAAACTAGTTGTGTAGAGTAGGAAATGAAAAAAATATACAACCCTCCTATCTCTCAAATGCAAAGTTCAGAGGGAAAGTGTGTTTTTTTCCCTGTGCGGTCCTCTTAGATATTTGTGTGTTTTATGTACTAAAATATCCTTTTTATTTTTTACTTGACCAATTAGAATCAAATAGGCTGTTTGCAACTGTGCTTTACGTAAAGGACCTCAGTTCTGATGGGCTCTTCTGTAGTGTATCTCGTTCAGAAAGCAGTTGAAACACTTTGGGATGAAACACTCCGTATAACTTCAATGTGAACAGGCCTGAACAGACAGATAGGGGTTGCACTAGATGCATGTTTGTCCATTTGTTAAGATGCTGACACAATGATTATGTTCTTATGACAGGTGATATGTTCATATTATTTAAAAAAGAATAAAATGGCAGCATGTTAATCAATAAAGAGGCTACAGATTCTTAAAAACATGACCAGCAGCACTACGGCTGTTTTAGTAAAGTGGAAAGGCAGAATGTGGACTGTTTTTGCCCCCAGTGAACATCCTGTCATATATTTAGTCAGACCTGATCAGGAGAGAGGGACGAAACAGTGGTCCAGGCAGGACTCTTGCATGTGCCACTCATGCAGGCTTGGTTAAACCCTACAGGGGCGAGAAGTGGTGTAATGTGACTTGCTGGTTAGTCCACAGAGACACAGAAAAGTCCAGTATGTGAAGACTGTAGAAGAGATCTGAAGAGATCCCTGAAGAGATCTACACAGTTGCCAGCCCTCTACTTAAAGGAGTTCAGCTTATGCAAACCATACACTTTTCTCTGCCCAGACAGTTCTTGCTCTCGAATCCCAGCCCAGCTGCCCAGCTCTGAAGCGGTGTGCTTTGTTAATTAACCTATTCATGCTCTGGCCAGATGTCCTGGCTGGCTGCCCACAGATTTATATATATATATATATATATATGTATGTATTAGGGCATTAACACAAAAGTCGACTAGTCGACTATAGAGGCAAGAGTCGACGCACCCTGAGAGTAATTGACTAGTCGTGTTTTTTTTCCTCTCCCTGTGCCCTCGCTTGTGT
>JBBIGA010000040.1:18993622-19012979 GCA_037576975.1 Alestes dentex | reverse complement strand
ATATACATATATATATATATAGTGGTAAAGTTGTTTAAAATTCATCTGCAACGTTGCAACCTCGAAACAAGCATCATGAAGCCAATCGAAATGCTTAAAACGTACCACATGATCACATCAAACCATATTATTTCCAGGGATTGATATTAAACATGAGTAGCAAAATAAAACAGTTCGTTTTTGGGGAAAATAAGGCTCATTTTCTGGTAACCACCAGCTACTTAGCTGACAGCTTTAATATGACACCTGTATTACAGAGTGAACCAGAGTTCTGTAGTCTAACACGATCCATGTTACTTTTCTTTTCATAAGAAATACATGCAAAGATGATAAATAACAGAACACACATTATATTAAACAGCATTAATGATAAAATATAGCAACTACCAAGCAACTACCAAGGATGTAGAGAGGGGTAAAACACATGTAAATGCAGTTTACATACCTTTCACTCATTAATTTTTTTGTTGTTTATCTTATTTTTAGAATTTACTGACTTACTCGCTTATTGTTATTTCTTAAAAAGCCTCTTTTCCCAGCCCATCCTAAACCCTCCCGCTCCTGTCTCACATTCATAAAATGTGAAAAGAGCCAAATAAGCCATTGAATATCACTTACCTTCTACATCAGAGATGGGAAGTCAGCAACTCTATCGACTGACTCACGACTCGCCTGAGACTCGAGACCGATTGTAATTTCAAGCAGAAAAAGCGCACAAACAAAGCTAATTAAATTAACACCAACCTTAATTAAACCTTTCATTTCCAACCTTGTGTGTGACTTTACAGTCATTACTGTGATGCTGTTCTGGTGTCAGGTTTGATATGACCTTTATTAGAGAAAAGGATGTACTCACATTAGGCAACATGCCCAAGCCATTTCACTCCCAAAGTACAGTTAATGTGGTCACTCCATACCTCAACTGTACCTGAGCACCTGAATGATACTGTCCCATTTAACAAATGGCAGCGAAGGGATGACTTTGGATAGAACACACAAGAGGTATTTGGTGACTTTCTTCATGCTTGGATCCCAAAGGACCACTGAACATAGTGGCGATAAGCTGAAAAAACTGCAGGTTCAGGATCTGAAGGGATCCATTCCATACATCTCACCGGATGAAGTAGTGAGTGAAGTGGTGACGTAAGCATGCTTGCATCCAGAACATTAAGTGCATTGTGAACGCAGGTCCACAGGGGAGTGGAGAGGGAGCGCAGTCATCCTCAGGCATGGTACAAATCTGATCGACAAATAAAACACTTAAAGAAGACTTAAAGAAAATAGGCAATATGAAATATTTGGTTAGCATGTAGTTTGGATGGCACATAGTTAATTCATTTGAAATTGTTCAATGATCTAGCTCAACTCAAGTCGGTTTATTGTCATTCCAGCCATTTACACACATTACACAGTGTCATGAAACAATGATCCTCCAGGACAGTGGTGCAACACAAGAACAAAAACAGACCCACAAAGAACAAAAGCAGAACACTACAGAATCAGGCAAGAGTGGACAGGACACCAGTGACACACGTCTTTCATTTTATAACAAAAGACAAACTGCAGTGCAACCCAGTTGATGGAACATTTATTATGACTGAAGGGTTGAAAAGGTTTGTTTGTAGTCTATTCTTCTGCAGTTATCAGTAGTTTACCCTCCTTTTTTAACCACTACTAATCTTGTTATCAGCCAGTATAATCACACCTGCTGCACGTGAGTCAGAATATTACTGCTGCATGTACGCCAGGGTGAAGCTTGTCTAACCGCTCCGCAGTTTCTGTATAGTGATGCGTTCATAAGCATGAAGATGTCAATTGGGTGTCAGTGTTTCAGGTGAATAAGTTGAAGACCCTAAATGCTCTCTAGCACAGCGTGTTTCAGAGACAGTGGGAAGGAAGCAGTGAGTGAAAGCGAATGCTATACCGTCTGTGCGTGGGTGGAGCAAGCTAAAACATGTACGCAGACGGCTATTATGTGGGAGCCTATTAAAATATGTGCTTATGTACGTTATGAACTGTGTGGAATGTGCAAAACATTTCCTTCCCCTTGTTTAGGGTATTGTGTCAAGACGTCTCACCTGTTAGACACGTCACTCAGATTAAAGACACAATGGACAATAGTCTCTGTGTGTGTGTTTAACATCTAACCCATATTGTGTGGCACCTGAGTGAATGCACACCTGCAGCGGTCTCTGCTGATTTTTGCGCAAGCTATTGCTTGTTTTTTCTTTTTTCTTTTCGTGTTTTTTTTTTTTAAACGTCGGATGCCGCTTATTGTATTTCCTGCGGTGGAGAGGATTAATGCATTTTCCTGCAGTCACCAAACCAGGTCCACCAAACACACACACACACACACACACACACACACACACACACACACACACACCTTTACCAAGCCCCTGCTGCCGTAAATACAGCAGGGTGAAAGGCAGGTAATGAAAAGCACTGGCTGGCTAATCCGTGACGAAAGGCGGTTTCACGCTAGTTTAGCAGCCATGCGGGTCCATGTCTCTGCTTGTTCCACTCCTTCCCTGACAGCCGGGGACGGAAGAGAGAAAGGGGGGGGTGAGAGAGAAAGAATGGGGCCTGATTACACACCAAGGCCTGCGCCGGTCCGCTGTAAGGCTGATAAGAAGCGGCAGTGGCCCCGTGTGTCATTAGGCAGCATTGTTGCACATCAGAGCGCAGCAATAGCGGGCAGGGGAGAGGGGCAAGAGCAGCAGTGATGGGGGGATTAGGTTGGAGCTGCTCACACAGGCCACTCTGTGTTTCCACAACAAAGCCATGACCCCTGTCTTTCTGAAAGTATGGGCCACGGGTGAAACGCATGACAGGGTCAGAATTGCGGTACTGTGCGAAAGTCTGAGAGAATGATGTGTAAAGCCATTTATCCCGGCTGTCAGAGTTTATCTGTTAATACGTACAAATAAACAACACATGGCGATTTCATGTGTGCGAGTATGAAAGTTTAACCCTGACATACCCTACATCTTAATGTAGCGTAATATTCTGAATTGTATTCAACGACTACTTTGGTCAATTAAAAAATGTCTTATTTCGCTCAATTACCTCCCTAAGACACTCAGGAGACCATCAGGAGATTCTCAGGAGACCACTCAGACACCATTTTACATGTCAGTGCTAAGAAGATTTTGATATCTTTATAATGTATTTTATACAGTATAATGATAAAACAGGCAAAAAAAAAAATGTAGGTCTTTTTTTTACAGATTTGTAAAGCAAGCAAGACAAGTTTAATTGAGTGAATGTTAATTGAGATTGCTGTAATTATTTTAAATGTCTTCGTATGCATTTAATCTAAGTTACATATGCTAATGGTGACAAAGGTGGATCCCATTCACCTACACACTTTTAGTAAACGCCTGAGTTAGCATTTAGTTAGGGTCACACCTGTTGATGCCTACAGGCCTTCCCGTCCTCCTCAGTGAAGAAATGTAGAAATACTGTCAAGTCAGTTTTACATCGCAGGGGCAAGATTGTCAAAGCATTTAGAACAATAATAACTCACTAGGACGAGTGTCTCTCCCCAGCTTTGCTTATGGCTGCTCCAGTGATTCTCACAATATTTTGGCTGCAGGGTTGTCACAGTGCTGGTCTTATCTGTGAGTGTGACCACAGGACCACCTCGGAGTAGGCACAGTATGATAAGAGCAGGCAGTATCTATAATCTTTCAACCAGACTGTGAAGAGAACACTCCCACATTTTGTACACTGCGCTATAGCCAACAGAAAGGGACAAGGACAATATTCTAATTTAGTCTGCAGAAATAAGGCCCCACGGTGGCGCAGTGGGTAGTGCTGTGCCTCACACCTCCAGGGTCCTGGCCTTGTGTGTGTGTGGAGTTTGCATGTTCTCCTGGTGGTGGCGTGGGTTTCCTCCAAGGTCTCCAGTTTCTCCCCTAGTCCAGAGACATGCACGACAGGTGAACTGGGGACTCTAAATTGACCGGAGGTGTGAGTGTGTGAGTGAATGGTGTGTATGTGCACCCTGTGGTGATGCCTGCCTCACGCCCACTGACCCTGGGATAGACTCCGGGTACCCGCGACCTTAGTGAGGTTTAAGCAGTTAGAGAAAATGAATGAGTAGTCTACAAAGAAACTTAATTCGCTAGAATGTTTCTGTACTAATGTGTAACTTTTAAAGTACTTTTAATGAAGTACAGGCAGACTCATATAATGATGGGATTCATATAATGCAACATTATTAACTGTTATAATTGAATCTCAAATAAACAGTGATTATAAAATAAAATATAAACACTCATCTGCTTAGCTTTTCTGATCATTGGGATTTAGCTCCATCCTGCAGGTGTTCTCCCCAGTTTTTTCCTTTGTTTATATGTTGTAACATAAACAATCTGGTATTAACGCAAATGCATACAGTACATACAACACAAATAATAAAGCGAAATAAATCTACGTTCTTGCAACTGTTTACACAGCCTGAGGCCAGTGATGTATCATGTGGGCTTCCTTCCTCTCTTCCTATTGGCTGTGTGCAGATTTAAACACTTTGTCATTGGTAGAGAGCGAAACAAACATTGCACCACAACCACTTTTTAGCCTGAGGGTTATAATCCAACTATTTTATGACGTCCTGTCCTTTTGAGAGGGAAGCGTGGAGAATGCCGCTTGCCGGCCACAAAGCAGTCCTAGGTGAAGAAACAGCTTTGCGTTGATCTTCTACTCCCCCGTTTTCATTTTCTCACTTAAATGTGTTAGCACTTAATACAGTGCATACAGCAGTGAATACAAAGTGCATGCAAAGTGAATACAGTGAATACAAGGTCAGCATGCAAAGGCAAAATACAGGGGTCATGTCCCTGTCAGGCGCTTTATTTTTCATTTAACTACGTGTTAATGACAGAATTTTTTTTTCCTGACAGAAAAAACTGCTTGCATGGAGTGAAAACCTGCAGCAACACCAGGCCTTCGAGGATGAAACTGGACAAGCCTGGCGTTCAATTTGGTGAGTTTCGCACTTAAGGCATAATTTCAGCATCTACAGTTCTGTACTGCGGGAGAAAACATGCACAGAAACATATCATGCAGACAAGGAGAATAGACTCAAATCCCCATTCCAGTAAAAGAATATACCCCCATTAGCTCAACAGCATAGCCAGTACTGAACATCACCACTCCTTCACAAGGGGTTGACAATATGGAGAAAAAAAACTAGTATATCATGATACTAAAGAAATTTTCAGAATTCACAATATGCATCCCAATAGAAAAACAAAAGATACATTTAAAAAATCACATATCTGTGCTGCACTACATACAGTTACAGAGGACTAATTTTGCTCTCTTCAAGCTAGTGATATCCAGCGTATAGTGTAACATGACGATGATAAAATACACTATAGTTTTGGGACGCATCACCATTACACCAATAGAGACTTGGCATTGCATTGTTCCCCCTCTGCAGCTTTAACGGTTTCCACTCTTCTTGGAAGGCTTCTCTGGAACCTGAATTTGTTCACTGACAGGTGTGTTCCAATCCTTTTGTCCATATAGTGTATGTGTGGTTCATTTCTAAAAGAATTTCTAAGAATACAGTTTCAAAAGAAACATTTGTGAGAAGCCGTATAACAATACACTTTTCAGAAGGAGTGGGAGGTTAGACCATTTTCCTAGACAACAGGCCCCACATTGGGCAGCCTAGCTCCTCAATGTACCAGTATCATAAAGGCTGTGGAGATACATTGGCTTGATGTTAGACAGCAGGCTTCCAAGACTGAATCACTTTAAAGGTACTTTTTGCTCTTATAAATAGCAGTTGTATTGTCTGCTATGAAGCGCCAGTGTTGCTATTCTAACAGTGTATCCGGATGACCTTCATCAAAGGATTTATGGGGTGTGATGGTGGAGTTTACAGGGGTGGAAGATCACAGGGATAAATCACGCTGACATTGTTCTAAATATCACTTTTTATTAATAGTGTTTATAGGCCTCTTTTTGCCCTGGGGTAATTGAGCGCAGCCATAGTGACAGCTCTAAAATGGGCTTATCACGATTTAACAACAGTCACCACTGTCTGAGCACACTCCTCTCCTCTCTCGCGCTGTCTGCACTTTTTCTCTTCTCTTTTTTCTAGTCTGACTTTGAGTGGTCCACCTTGTGCATGGTTATTGATCATGCTGTATTATGAGAGACGTGTGTGTGTGCATGTGTGTGCGTGTGTGCGTGTGTGTGTGTGCATCTCAGTGGAAGCTTGCAGGCTCTGGCAGCCCTTCCAACAGAATAGGTAATGCTGAGGCAGTCTGGGCTCAAAGTGCTGGAGTAGATTTACAATTCAAACAAGGCCGAGGTGTCTGGGGTGTGAACTTGGAAGTACTTACTGGCTGTGTTTTTGCGGGGGATTTCGACAGGCTGTGGTCACTGCCACTGCACATCTCAGAAATAAAATCACATGCTGACTGACAAAAATTTCCTCCACCTCGCCACTAAGCTTGAGGCCTTGGCACAGTTGTCCATCACGCTTGAAATCACAGCAGAGCCAAGGAACCAACCGAAGTCACCGATCAGGGTTGCCACTTCAAGAAAGTAAAATTCTTGGAAAGTTGATGATAGAGCAAGCCTCAACTTCACAACAATTCATTTAATTGTTTGGCAGCCCTAATTAAAAATACACTTTTTTTTTTTTTCATTTTTTGGGGTGGGTTAAGCAACTTTCTGGTAGACCAAATCAAACATACCAAACCGTTTGAGCTTTAGGGTCTTAGTATTTTAGCTGTGCCATCTCCTCACTAACAATGAAAGGATGAAGATGGGCTAGGGATACGTATAAGTTAGGTTAGGTTAGATTAAGTTAGGGTCAAAAACTAAACTAAAAACCAGTGTATGCAAGTATGAAACACATTCCTGAAGGGTGACAATTGAAGTTCTACATGACATCAATAGTCTTTTATGACACAAAGCAATAATATTTATAATGGCTTAGCCAAACATCAGTTATTAGAAAATGTAATGGCAGAGGCCTTTGCTTCTGTAAACACATCCGATGCTTCAGGCTAAGTGGCCAATACATGATTATGTAAGTTTATATACGTTTTCAAGAAAGGCTTGTATCAGGATCATATAGGCATGTGAACTTTTTGTACAGTAAAGTGTTACCATAACACTTTTCCCTACTTGGAGACATGCTGTTTCCTTGCAACAAGAAAAGTTTGTTTACAGTGTATCTAATCTGAGCTCTTTGTGACCTTCTTAAACCATCATCTACATAAGCGGCCCAGGTCCTTCCTGTCATATGCAGGGCCAGTGGGACGTGTAAATGGAGTACAGTATCCTTGCTAGCTCTGCACTCCTGCCACTCCAGCCCTGCCTGGCTCTCAGCTCTCTTTAGGGCCGAGGCTCTGCGAGGCCTGGCTCAGCAGGAGGCCGGAGAGGGGACATCACTCATCCTAATGCGCTGTCACTTCTGTTTTTAGAACCAAAAGTCTTGTTCTCCTCCAGGCTCAAATTAACTGACCCGAAAATGTAGCAACAAGCTTCTGAAAAGCCACAGGGTCCAGAGAGAGGAAGAGAGAGGAGACTTCATCTGTCTGTCTTTTGTGCTTTCTGCAGCTCTCCTCTCCTGGCTGTTTATCTGACAACAGAGATGATAAATCTGGTCTTTTGAAATGTCATAAAACCTTTTGTCTGTGTTTCAACCATCACTAAACTCTTGCGCATACACGCTGCATACAGAGAGTCATTACGCAACACCCACAAAGTCACTCACATGATGAATATGGTAATTATAGTGCACGGTGATGCAAAGGCTGCATGATCGAGGACCACTTGAAGACAACCCGCAATTCAGCGTATGGCCTTTCAGACTGAAATGTGAGAGCTTGAGCTTTAAATCATATGCTTGTGTGATCTTGCAGTGGTATGTATGGTTATGTGTGTGTGTGTGTGTGTGTGTGTGTGTGTGTGTGTGTGTGTGTGTGTGTGAGAGAGAGAGAGAGAGTGAGAACGTGTGGGTGAGTGCTTATATTTGAATGGCAGCGCCATGAGAGCAAACACCATGTCTCCAAATCAGCAGTGAAAATATCCTTAACTTTTAATTTGAGTTAATATAAAGAACTTGCATTCCCAGTCCTTTCAGTCCATTCAGCATTACATTTGTGCAAATCCCAGACAGTGTTTTCCCAGAAGAAACGTTCACTGGCTGCCTGAGCAGCAGAGTCCCTCAATGTCTCCAAACACTGAATCGAGGTCCGATCCCTTTGGGAAGCTTCTGAATGAACAGTAATCTTCCCTTTTTTTAGAATGTCGAGTATTACAGTTTTGTGGAGCTGTCTATCTAGGCATCTAGGCAAAGTCACTGATTCTGGCAGTACATTATCTCAGGTGTATTGTGGCCCTAAGCATATAATCTCAAGCGAGTTGATAAGACAGCACTTTTGTAAGTCGGCCTATTAAAGAACATCTGCTAAGGTTTTGATCTGACACTGACAATACATTTGTTTGGTAGATTGGTACAGTAGCTTGACCCTTTACTCATGGTAAAAGTGGTCATTATATTTAAGTAAGGAGTCAAGTAATAGAGAGTAGTGTAGAGTAAAAGTTGTAAAAAAAATTAAACAACAGAAAAATCAATCTGGTTAAAAACTGTAGGCCTTGGATGCTGATCTTCTTCTCTGTGGATTATTTTGGCCTAAAATGAAATGCTAAAGTGAGAGATGAACTGAGAGAGAATTAATCATCAGTCATCATTTCACACTGTTTTGTATCTGCACTGAAACAGGCCACTGAAGAACATGTATCTAAGTCATACTGAGGTACGGTATGATGGAAAAGACCACTTGACTGTTTTGTTTATAAAAAGTACTTAGACGTTTTGTGAGCCAGTTAGAAGAACACAGGTTCGGGTCCAGATTTCTCCTCGATGCCTCCAGCCTCTGCATGAATTTGTGAAACTCCATCCGCAGCTCCTGATTGAATTTAATGAGGTATTGCTTGTACTGAACCAGGTATCTGAGGTATTTGATGAGAACTACAATGTAAGGCTGGGCTTCTGCAAAGAGAGGTCTTGGAGCGATTTAGCAAACACAGACATGCATTAAATAAGTATTTACTACAGTAATATTATTTGTATCCGTTCTGACATTGACTTTTAAAACATGTACTGCTCAGCTAAACAGGTATTTAAATATATTTTCTCAGGTATCTAAGAGTTTTGCATGGTACTCTGTTGGAAAATACGAGTAAACAATATATTACATGAGCACATGGAACAGTGACTGTAACGAGTCACTGGGCTCTGGCATTTGGTTTGTGTGCATGCGTGCATGGTTTTATGTTTGTGTTCAAAGCTCCGCTACTCTGATTATGGCACTTCAGGCAGCTGACTATAAGCAATGCAGTGGAGTTGTCAGGGTGAATTTGTAGCTGTCTCCTTTACAGAGGCTCTCCATTCCAATCAGCAAGTGCCAACCCATTTCACATGTCGAGGGACACTGTGCACTTCCCTCAGCCTGAGGGTGAAACTAAGTTAGCCTTGATCCATTAAAACTGATCTTGTTTGTGCTCAGAACTGAACCATGTATGAAATAAGAATGGCTTATGTCACACAATAACGTCACATTATTTATTTATTATTTGTAGCATTCAAATTATAATAACTGATGAAGAAAATAAAATGACATAGGGGAGAGAGTAGATATTGTTGAAACTGAAAAAGTGTAAATATTTGCCCTACAGAAGTATTGGGACGCCTGACCATTACACCAACAGGGACTTCGATTATATCGGATTCAAATGCATAGACTTTAATGTGGAGTTGGTTCCCCCTTTGCAGCTATAACAGCTTCCACTCTTCTCGGAAGGCTTCCTCAAGATTGTGGAGTGTTTCTGTGACCATTCATTCTGTAGAGCATTTATGAAGTCAGACACTGATGTTGGACGAGAAGGTCTGGCTCACAATCTCCGTTCCAGTTCATCCCAAAGGTGCTGGATGGGGTTGAGGTCAGGGCTCTGAGTGGAACAGTCGAGTTCTTCCACACTGAACTCATCCAGCCATGTCTTTATGGAGCTTGCTTTGTGCACTGGAACACAGTCATGCTGGAATAGAAAATGTTCTTCCCCAGACTGTGTCCACAAACTTGGAACATGGCGTTGTCCAAATTGCTTTGGTATGCTAGAGCATTAAGACTGTCCTTCACTGGAAGTGAGAGGCCTGATCCAAAGCCTGAAAAACAGGCATGTCCCAATACTTTTGTCCATATAGTGTGGGTTAAAGGAGGATTTCTTTAATAAAATCAAATGCTGCAGTAAAAAGTTTTCATTTAGCTGCTTAAGGCTAGAACTTTTCAATATGAGAGTTTTACTTTGGAAAGTTTCAAAACCTACCTTTCACTCTGAGTCCTCAGGGTCTGTATATGGATGCCAAGCAGCCCATCTTAAACATATCGTGGTTGTGATACACTCGAGGGTGTTTTGGCTGTTTAGCACGTAGCTCCTGCAGCAGTTACAGTAACAGTGATCTGATATGGAGAAATCTGCAGAGCAGAGCAAACTTACAGCAGCGAGAACATCCGAGTAAGTCTAGCAGATCATGTATCAGCTTCCACATTTAGAGGGAAACACTAACAAACGGTGGATGGCCTGGTATGATAGGAGCTATGATGAAAGAAGTAACATGCCATTTGTTTGAATGAGACGCAGTTCATTTTTGTCTTTTTACAAATGCAATATTTCCAGTCTAATCAAAGTATGTGAGAATATAGGCAGCAGCTGTCATTTGCAAAATAAATGAAAAAATAATAATTTCAAATGAGATACAAGATGGGTCTACGGGACATGTTTGGTCACACGTCCAAACATTGTATAAAAACAATGCTTGTGTATGTGTGTGTGTATATGTGTGAGAGACAGAGACAGAGAGAGAGAGATGCCCCAGTAGAGAAGTCCATACATTTGGAAATGCACCGAAGTGTGTGAGTGTCTAAATAGTTGTGTGTGGGTGTGTATGTGGCGCCACAGCTCTAAATCAGTCAGTAGTGTGAGATTAGAGATGGACACTGATACCCTTCAGTCTGTTTCTGGGAGCAGCTTCACACCTGCCACCGTTCAGCAAGCACCTTTCACTACAAATTCACATCAGCAAAAAGCATGAGTGTGTGTGTGTGTGTGTGTGTGTGTGAGCCTCTGTGATATCACTGCCATTTCAAAACCTTTTTTTTTACAGTTTTTGGAAACACCAGCTGCCCGTTACATTGTGTAGGTGTTTCAGGATAAACTGACCTATAGCAACGATCCAAAAATTTGATGTTAAAATATTTTAACATCCATTAAAGGTACGAGTATTTGGTTCCTTTCTGGTGAAGTTACAAGGTTGAGGGTTTTGTTATGACAGCGGTGATGCACCCTGAGCATGTTTTCATGGTTTGACCCTGTTTGCTTGTCAGATTAAAACATGATGAAGCCGAAAGGGAGCTAAAAGCCAGGAAAGATTGTCATCGGGATTGGCCTGCATTGCCTTACAAAGAGATCAAAGCGATAAAAATACGCTTTGTCTGCATACAGTAGATAATTGTCTTGTCTCTTGCTCCCCATCTTCTCTTCTTCTCTCTCCCTGTTTCTCTTTTTTCTATCTTTCTCTCTCTCTCCTCTCTCCTTCCATTTTTTTGTATATCTCTCTACCTCTCATAGCATAGTGTGTTTACATCTTAACTGCAAAACAGCAGCTGTAATAATAATAATAATAATAATAATAATAATAATAATAATAATAATAATAATAATAATATCATATGATTAACTTCTTAGCTCTCTCTCCCGCTCTCTCTCTCTTTCGTTCATATCAAAGTGTGTTTATAGCTTAAGACAGTAGGGCTGTAATAGTGGTCGTAGAAACGATATGTATGAACTCCTCACTCTGTCTCTCTCTCTCTGTCTCTTTCTGTCTCTTTCTCTGTCTCCTTATCACTCTCTCTCTCTGTCTTTATGTTTATGGGTTTTGATGTTTTGTAGCATTAACAACAATAAGAAGAAGAATTAGACAAACAAAATGTTTAACATTTTTCTTTCTCTTGCCCCCACCCCCTTTGTTCAGTCTTTCTGGTTCTCATAAGAAATCTATGTTGTCCTTATTGAGAACCCATCAGGCTGCATCTTTGACTGCTTCCACTGAATGAAAATGCTGGTACTTTATCATGACACTTTTAAAGCATCCTAAAACAAGAGCACATGAAAAGAAGACAAGCTTAAAAAAAAACACAGACATACACACACACACACACACAGAAGAATGTGTGTGCTCCTGCTGGGGGCCGACAGAGTGCCCGTATCAGCTTCATCAGTGGAGCTTAAATGAGACTGAAGAGTCCAAAAACATTCCTGTGGTTATGGAGGTTGATTGGCGTCGTTAGATAAGAGGATGTTTACATCAAGGAAGCGGTTACTTAACGTGAATTGTGGTGTTCAATCATCTCAGCAAATCTCAGCCCACATGTCTGTTGATTCGTGTTTTGCTTGTCATAAATGAAGAATATTTGTCCATTAGGGATCTTCTCATATACCCTGAAATGCATTAATCCTTTATTGTTCCCATGGCAATTATACCTTGAAGTACATCTTGTTATGTTTTGTTGCATTTAGAGAGGAAGCCTCAGGGCAATCTACAGCTTCAGAGAAGGCTTGATGATCTCTGGGAAATAGAAAATACCTGTTCGTTTTTAGGTTAATTTTTAAATAGAATCATGCTTGTCGAATTCTGCAAGCACTAGGTTGGCTGGAATAGCCAAACTGATTTTCACTGTAGGCTCTCTGAAGGTCCTAGATATGTCACTGAAGTAAAGTGGCCCTTTATAGCCATGCATGGACACACCACAGCACAGAACACAGTATGAAATTCTTTCTCTGCATTTAAACCAATCACCAAGTGAAGCAGCCGGCAGCCTGTGACGTAGCACGCTGGGAGCATGCACCCCTGGGGATGGTACCTTGCTCAAGGGTACCTCAGTGGTGCCACCAACAGTCCTGAGATTCAAACCCATGACCTTCTGATTGCAGGGGCAACTCCCAAACCACTAGCCCACCAGCTGCCCTACATATGAGCTGCGGTCTTGCTAGGTTTCTATCAAGTCTTACACCTTACTGACGGAGTCAGTGTAAACTTGCTGCACACAAGCTTTAAATAAAATATACAAACAATATACACAAGTTTTCACAAGTTTCACATGTTTGTAATTGACCTGCTAACATACAATTTGAAAAACCACAATAGCATAGATGTGGGGGTGTCTCTATTTTTTAACCCGAACTGAAAGTTTTGAAAAGGTGTGTCGAGTCTTATAAACAGTTTTGTTTTTTTTTTTATTCCACATTAAATATTTTTGATATAACCATCACTGGGAGCCCAGATTCATAACTGTTCCACAAATAAATCAAATGTAAATGTGGTAGCTATACAGCTATGTAATTATGTTGGCTAATTATAGAACTGCATTTAAATAATTATGTATATCGAAGGAATAACGGAAGAACAGCAACCGTTGACTTTTCAGTATTAAGCTCTGCGTTTGTTTGCTATGACTGGTGGAATCAGTAAGGCACACAAGCCAAGAGGGAAATCATCTTGTTTTCTGGTAAGTGGAATCTGTAATTGATAGCGTTTGTCTCTGTGACTGTGCCTCTGCCCTCATGGCCCGTGTGTGTGGGCACGGTGAGGAATTCCAGCTGATTGGCAGTCAGGCAGCGGCTGAGCTATTTTAGCAACCGTGATGTACCATCACAACAGCAGTTCCCATGTGATGAGCGAAATCAGCAACAGGGTTGAAGATGGTTATCTGGCACTCGTTATAATGGCTGCCCGGCTTCTCATATCTCTCCAACGGAGGTTTCGAAAAGGTTCACTTGAAATCAAAACTCCTGCCAGTCAAGCGGGAATCTGCTTTCCGGCTCGACAGCAATGCAAGTCATTGTTTTCCTCTCTTGTCATGTGTTTTGTTTAGAATGGCAATCTCTCTCAGTCTCTGACTCCCACTCACACACACACACACATGAACACACACACATACACATATCTACTGACACATACTCACACACACAAACACACACACACACACACACACACACACATAGTCTGAACCTCTCCAGTTTCACTCGTATCCAGGCATGAATGCTAATGCATAATGGTTGACACTCATTCTATTTATTCCATATTGCTTTAGTCAAAGTTGCGACATGCACTAAAAACCCAGTGATTGCAGTTGTATTGGGGACATTGCTGGAATCAAAGCATTACCTTTGCCATTTGCTCTCATTCAAAAATATATAAATGAATGAGACATGCAACGTATAGTGAGTGAGTAATAGTTAAATACTAAATTATCTTACGTGGTAAATTCCATTTATAGAAATTCCATAGAAAAGTCATTTCTGTACAATTGATGATACATCCACTTGTTAAAAACCTTGACATGCCAGAAAAGAAGGTACATGCTCCAAGCTTTGAATGTCTTTGTTTAAGATAGAGGTGCCATGAGTGGTAGTTAATCTTGTGAGGGAAAGTGAAAATAACATAGTTCTGTGACATAGCATGGCAAACACAATAAGGGATAGGATAGCAATAGCATAAATCAGCATTATCACAGCAGAGACACTCATTCACAAAGTCAAGGCTTATACATTACACTACAATGTAATGGCACACGGCTGGCACATGTTTATTAAATGGCTAGAATGTAGCATGCTTTTTGTGAGTTATTATAGGTTGTTACTGGATTGAGCACCTGCTTAGTTCTTGTATTATGCCATAGATTTGTAGGTCTCGTGTTATGACAGCTTTGTCACTTTCATTTACTCCATAGCTTCGTAGCTCACGTTTTATTCAATAGCTTCAAAGCTCATCTTATTCATTCACACTGCAGAAAATAAATAAAATGTTTGGATACTTGAATAGGAAAAAAGATTGAAATGCCACCCCTTGCTGATAACGCATTGCTACAAGCACCAACACCGAGAAATTAGGTCATTATTTTCTTTGTTCACTACCATTCCTCTTCTGACTGTTTCTCTCAGCTGAATCAGGTTAGAAAAAAACTGTTACCACTGGTTTCTGATGATGATTCAATATACTCGTTACGGTCAAAAGTATTGGGACACACCTGTTTTTCAGGGTTTGGGTTAGGCCTCTTACTTCCAGTGAAGGGTAATCTTAATGCTTCAGCATACCAAGACAAGTTTGTGGACACAGTTTGGGGAAGAACCTTTTCTATTCTAGTTTGACTGTGTCCCAGTGCACAAAGCAAGTTCTATAAAGACATGGCTGGATGAGTTCAGTGTGTGGAGGAACTTGACTGGACACACAGAGCCCTGACCTCAACCCCATCCAGCACCTTTGGGGTGAACTGGAACTGAGATTGTGATCCAGGCCTTCTCCAACATCAGTGTCTGACCTCATAAATGCTCTACAGAATGAATGGCCACAAATTCCCACAGAAACTCCAAAATCTTGTGGAAAGCCTTTCAAGAAGAGTGGAAGCTGTTATAGCTGCAACAGGGGGACCAACTCAATATTAAAGTCTGTGTATTTGAATGTAATGTCATTAAAGTCCCTGTTGGTTTCTTGATCAGGCATCCCATTACTTTTGTCCATATGGTGCGCTTTTCGTTGGCCACCTACTACGGTGATGCAGAGCACACCTCAAGTCTACAGTGAAATGTCAGCCACAAACAGACTCTCAGCATCTCACTGTCTAGCCAGGTGTCAGGCCGCATTCACTTCTGTGAAATGTTTTTTTTTTTTTTTTAACAGCCTGACACAAAATAACGTTTTGTTTATCATCCTAAATGCTATTTATTTAGGGGTGACAATGATTAGCAGTTTCTTCAGGGTGACTAACTGAAGCAATCTGTGAAGTTCACAACACCACATTGTGATTCAGGAGCCTATTTCAGCCTATTGCCTGAAGATTTACCACTGATGCTTTGTGATTGCTTGCTTTGCATGTCAGCCAGTCAGGCCCATCCTTTCAAAGTAGGCGGTTCTTGGCCGCACTGAGCGACAAACGCAGCCAGACTCTACTGATAGTCTGGCTTCTGAGACTACTTTGGTGTGTCAGGGCCCTCAGAGCACTTTTTCATTTTAAATCCACAACATCATTTGGAAAGTGTATCTCACCAGCTGTGCCCTGAAGTGGATCATTTTATGCGCTGCGAAAGATAAATGTATCTGCAGAATATTCGCAATTGGCCCAGAGAACTGTTCTAGGAAACTGAAATCTGTGCGTGAAAGCCCCCAGTAGGATATTAATTCTCGCACTATTTGTATGTGCAGGTGTGTCGCACAGCTATCTCCTCTTGGCGTTTTAGGAGTAGAAGGAGGCCACTTGGCTACTCACTTATGCTACATACTAATTCATCATCATCCGAGGCCTTGCCAGGAACTTTATTTAGTTAAAATATGTATCTAACTAACCAGAAACAGCCATCATCATCCTGTTAAATCACACACACACACACACCAGTGTACACACTCAGCATGAGAACCACCCCTGAATTAACACCCTCCCAATGCTCGAGGCAATGTATATGTAAGGCATATGTTTGCGTTTGCTTGTTTTTGTGTGTGTGTGTGTGTGTGTGTGTCTGTGTGTGTGTGTTTGTGTTAGATACAATCTTCCCTTTTTTTATGCACTCCTGGACTAAAGTAAGTTAAAATCATTCTTAAATTAACCCAGAAAAAGTGTGACATTTAGTCCTGTTGTGCATGAAAAACAGAATGTCATGGCACTGATGTGGAAGTATTGTTTTTATGACCATTTTGATGCTTTTTATTTTTCATTTTTAATTGTAAAAATGCATTCAAATGATTGTCTGTAATTTCACCTTTGATCATCAAGCTTGTTCCAAGATTTTGTGTCAGTGGCACAGAAGAAACATATAATGTAATTCTAAAAAGAAAATAACCTTTATGATTTACAAATTGCAAATTGGAAATATAAGTACCTATCGATCCGTGGGTTGCACAGTGTAAGGTCAGCAGTGTTGCTAATGAAAATACCGATGTGACTGCAATGTTTGTATGATTTTGAAGATGAACTAGCAGTGGACTATGTTCTAGAAAAGCTCAAATTCTGGTTTGGTTGTCAGTGATGTTACGACTTTACTGAAGTGCTCAGTGTGACGGAATATATTTTACATTTCAATCACATTCATACCACCAACACGGCAGTATGAGCCTGTTATGTTCCATTTTTCTTTTTGTTGGCGTTTTTGTATTTATTTTAAAGTAATTTGGTGTTTTTGCCGGTAAAACACGTGTACTGCTATAATAAATGGCTTAAACGGGCAGCTTCTGATTATCATGTCCTAACTTTCCAATTAAATGCAATGACAGCTTTGAGACATTACGTTCTTAGTGGAAGTGTATATTAAATGACAGAAGGAGCTGCATTCTTCTAACCTCTTCACCAACCAGTCTAATTGCTTTCTGAGGCTTACTTCTGCGGCTTAAGAATAAATAAATAAATAAATGAACGAATAACAGACGAGTTCTTCTGCGAAAGTTAAAAGTTCACTTAAGAGCGAGGAACTGAAGGCCGGACCCACAGAGGGGCTTAACTAAGGTCTGATTTCAGTGTAAACTGTCTTTTAGACACAATTGTATCTTCAACAGATACAAAAATTTGACCGGAGGAGCCTCAAAAATTGAATATGTGTGTATGTGTGTGTGTGTGTGTGTGTGTGTGTGTGTGTGAGGGCATTTACGTGTGTTTGTTTAACACTGTGGTTTTACGGCATGCCAACATGATGAAACAGGACACGATGATTATCGCTTCCCCACCCGCGCACACACAATCACGCAATAACACAAACCACATCATTAGTGTGGTATGAGAATCGCCCTGCCACCTACCGATCTCCACCCGATCGTCTCTCTCTCTCTCGCACTCTCTCTCTCGCTCTCTCTCTCTCTCCCTCTTTTTCTCGCTCGCTCCATTTTTAGTTCCTGCTCTTGCAAGGAACCCATAAATTACACGCTGACAGCGGCTTTAATTTGTACAGAGTACGCTTGACTGCTTTCTCTCGCATACTCACACTCTCTCACACACATACCACATGGCCAGGCAGGCTGCCATAATGAGGTCAATATATATTCATTGTAGCGTCACGTGATGTGGGAGATAACAGTGGAATGCATGCCCCCTATTATTCCCCGGTGGCCGTAAAGAGGAGTTGACTGGCAGCTGGTACAGCAGGCCATGCTGGGAGGCCCTAAAGCCTCATCACTAATGCATGGCTTGGGCAGCGGCATGATTTAACTAATCATACACACTCTTTCATCCTACGAGTGTGTCAGGGGCTAGCAACACAGCCACTTTCATTGCTTGCCAGTGCTGCATAATTGATGACCCTGATGTCATCCTTTCAGCAGAAGCCTGGCTCTGTTCTCATCACTTATATCATGTTGTCTTAAAAAGTTGAACTCGCTGTGGCTAATGTGATCCCTCTTGCTTTTAGTCTTGAGCTTTTAATACCTTTTTTTTTTAGCCACAGACAGAAACATAACGCTGGAAGTAGTTTTATCCAGAACCTTCAAAGCCAGAAGCAATAAGTGGCCCTAGAGACTGAAGAGTTGGTTATTTTTCATGTGTGTTTTTTCAGTGATTACAGTGGCCGTAATGAAATTATAGCTCATAGCATCCAGCAAAGCTCTTCATGCCATGTCTTGTCAGTGATTACATAGGAAAACATATGTCAGTTCGTGCCGCGTAATTGACTTATCCATACTCCGACCACAAATGCGTCCTTTCGTAGCTTTTGTTGCCTCTCAGGGTAAGCTTTACAGAACAATGGCACACCTGTCGACCTGACTCTAGCAGAAACAGTGGGTTGATGATGAAAAACCTGTGTGATTGAGGAAAACCCGCGAGGCCAGGCAGACGTGTATCACTGAGCCTAATAATTATCTCAGAGGATCACAAGTCTGCATGTACAAGGGTGTGTTTTCTTTGTGCTGTGTGAACATGCTGTCTCCTCTGATCAGTTTTTTTTTTTTTTATGATAAGCACCTGAGACGCTCTGCTACTTAAACACCCACGTGTGTTTCTGATGAGGGTTGTTTGGCTGCTTGATTTTGACAGTGACATGCTAGGCTACCAGTAGACCCCATCTTTTCTAACAGTGCCACCTTGTATATGCACATAAAATATTTAACATTAAAAAGACACTCTAAATCTAGGTGAGTTGTCCACTATACCGTCTCATGAGGTTGAATTTTGGAAGATTTTTGCCACAAATGTGCCACAACATGGCTTAATTGATCATGTATTTTCAGGCTGACCCAAGATATAGTAAGTTAGTGAAAATGGACTGAGACATAAATCATCATAAGCAC
>JBBIGA010000040.1:18974742-18993522 GCA_037576975.1 Alestes dentex | reverse complement strand
GTTTTCACCTGTGTCTCGTTTGCTCCCCTTATTTAAAGCCCCAGCCGATCCCAGTTCCTTTGAGTCTGTATTTGTCTTCATCCCTGTGTTGTCTTTGATTCTCTTCTGTCGCCTTTCCATGTTTCAGAATCTGTATTTGTCTGTCCTGATTCTCATGCCTGTCTCGTGTTCTAGTTGTTCCCTGCCGGTTGTATGATTCATTTTCTCGTTTTGTCTTACAAGCCCGTGTTCCCCCCGTTTTGCCTTGAAGGTGTGCACGTCCTGCACCCCAGTCTGTTCCCATGTTCCTGGCCGTGTGAGCTTGGAAGCTCTAGCCGAAGTCTGTGTTTTTGTTTAAGAGCCGGGGTTTTGTGTTCCCTTTCTGTGTCTGTGTTTACTAGTTTATTAAAAGCCCGCATCTAAACTGCTGAGTGCGTCCTCCCCTTCCCTCTCTCACCTCGCCTCTGACAGGGATGCCTGATCATTACAGGGACTTTCATAGCATTTGGAGAGTTTCTGTGGAAATCTGTGCCCATTCATTCTGTAGAGCATTTATGAGGTCAGGCACTGATGTTGGACAAGAATCTCCATTCCAGTTCATCCCAAAGGTGTTGGATGGGGTTGAGATCAGGACTCTGTATGGGTTCTTCCACACTGAACCCCTCCAGCCATGTCTTTATGGAGCTTGCTTTGTGCACTGGGACACAGTCATGCTGGAATAGAAAAGGTTCTTCCCTAAACTGTGTCCACAAAGTTGGAAGCATGGCGTTGCCCAAAATGTCTTGGTTTGCGGAGGTATTAAAATTGTCCTTCACTGGAAGTAAAGGGCCTAGCCCAAACCCTGAAAAACAAGAGTGTCCCAATACTTTAGTCCATATAGTGCATGTACCTAACGCAATAGAAATATGAGATTAAATAAAATATAAATATATGGCTGGGATGCTTGAATGTTATATTGTGTGGTGATGTTTGTATCTGTTGACAGAACCTGCATGAGTGGAACTTTTGTCAGTGGCTTGTAAAAAAGAAAATTGCTTTTATGAACATTTGCACCGACAGTCAAGTACAGTCTTGTGAAAGGCTGAGACTTTATTATTGCAGCGTTAGCCTGTCAGCATTCTTCTAATGTGCTCAGCCAGCTCTAGCAAGGGCAGAATTGATCCAGTTACAGAGAACATTAAGTATAAACCCATTAAAGGGTCTATGAGCTGCAACTAGTGATGTTCAACTGGCAGTTCCTCAACTTATAGCATTTCAAGGGCAAATTTCAGCCACAACAACTAGACAATTGAAGCAGTGGTTTTGAGTCACGTGTCTTCTAAAGTTGTTCTTTCCTGGTACCCATAAAAAGCCTGTTCTTTCCGTACTTTCAGCTTCACTCAGCTGTTCTGACTAATACCCACTGCACACTGTCCCAGGTCATCTCGGAGACGTCCAATAAGACAGTCAAATCTTCAGAAGTAAGCACACTTTCTTTGACTTCCTCGATCAGATATCTCAGGCCTAATTGCAAACTACGATGTCCTTGTGAAAAATGACATTCATAGAATTAATCTAAAGAAAAAACACATACATTGAAGCTTTCACCCGCCAGGAGATCTTTTTTTTTTTTTTTTGCAGTGTCGGCAATGGACAAATGTGTGATGTCTGTTTATGCTCATGTTAAGCCCAGAGGTAATAAATGAAGTGTTAATGGTTCATATTTAAACACACGGTCATGCTGAAATAGACATTCTGTCTTAACCTTATGAAGTCATCCCCATTTAGACACAGACTTCAGTGTCTAAGCAGCCACTTTAGATGGATCAGTCAACTGAAGCTGGCTCCGAATCAGAATGAACTGAGCACTGTAATGTTTTTCAGAGTCTGAGGCCTGGGAGTTATTATGGGGGGGTTGGGGGGTTGGGAATTAATTTACGGATATCCCCTTTAAAAAGCCATGCATGATTAATGAGGGGTAATTTCATGCTCCGAGCATCAATTTCCCCCTCAAATTATATCTATTCCCCAATGCTTCATCATCAAAAATGAATCAGCTGTAGCCAACGCTTGTAGCCCTGGTGGGCCTATTTCTGCATACCTGCCTATGAGCTGTATGTTTGGTCGAGATTGGCAGTGAAAGATAAGAAGGTCAGGAGAGCTCCAGAACATTCTTGGGGGAATCCTACCATGAGTGGACAAGGTTAGGAGTTTAAATGCTCCGATGAGGAGACTCATGTGTTTGCACCTGAAACTGTCAGCAAGTCAGAAAGCCTTTCAGTTGTTCCATTAATCAAGTACGACATTTGACATTTTCATAACTTCCTTTGCTCCCTGTGGTAGGAACTATGGATGACTGGCATTTAGATGTACACTCAACAGAAGGAAGCCAAGTTAAACAAAAGTTTCACTTACAGTCCAGCTCTCTGTTTGAATAGGTGCTGTTCAGACACGTGAACTCTTTCCTGAAATGAGAAAAATAGGATCTTGTGAAAGCAGCCAGTGTTAAGAATGCTGGGAGGGATAGTCAGGTATAGTCAGGTTGTTTTCACCTGATGCTGTTCAGTGAACTCTACATCCCTCCTCCTCTCAATTTAGTTTTAACATCCCCACAGCAGTGGTGCTGTCCTATATTCTGATCTTCTATACCCCTCAGAAGTCTTCATTAAGGTGACCGAATCCTGATTAAAAGCCAATCAGATTTACTTTGGCTTGAAACTGGGATCACTACAGGGGCAGCTGGTGGCCTAGTGGTTAGGGAGTTGCTCCTGTGATCAGAAGGTCGTGGGTTCAAATCCCAGGACTGCTAGTGGCTCCTCTGAGGTAGTGTGTTTACGTACGACGGATGGACACTTTATACTCACGATTCTTTAGCATCGCAATTTTATAAAGAACATTACTTACCACATATATAACAGCAGAAAAATAAGAAGTGGAATCAGTTATTACTGAGAATTGCATGTATAAAGTGCAATTTCAGTAAACATATATAAAAAATGTAAAGGCAAAATTTTAAATTGACCAAACAGAAAACAACTGCTTGATCTTTGCTGTTGCCCACAAATCAACTGTGGCATATAGAGAGCCTTAATGTTTCAGAGGCAAATTTTCGCCAGCACCAGGGGGGGTTTGGGGGGATTATGTAGCTTTAGGACACTTACACATGGACCCTTATTGGTGTAGCTTGGTGAGTTTGCCCAGATAGGGAAATCAAGCCCCAATCTAATGCATTTTTGTGTTTATCGACAATATTTTACAGTATTTCAGAGGATTTATCTTAGATTCGAGCTAACTTTAGTAACTCCACTGTATGCTGTATGTCCTTAAAACATCAACAGGACAAAATAGGCTAGTTTCATACAAAAAAGCAGAACAATGAAGTGGAATAATGTCATATAAGAATAGGTGCTTACTTCCACTTATCCAGCTCACACTAAAATGGCTTTAAGCGCACTGACCACATGTCTTTTCCATCAATCACACAGAGCTCAGGGCAAAAAGTGTTCTGCCTGCTGCCTGTATAAATGGCCGTATTGATATATCACTTTATGAGAAGCATTGTGGTAACTGCTTAAGATATGAAATGCACTTCAGTAAACTGTGCGCATGGTCAGTTATGGTGGTGATGTGCCCACTGTGGTCAGCATGCTACCATTGCGGTGCTGCGGTGTGCACTTAAAGGAATAGTTTGGTGAAGAATCACTTACCCCAGATGCAGTCAATCAGCATTCAGTTCTTTATAATGGATGTACAGACCTATGGATGTGGTTCATGACTCCTTTGTGAACGCCAGGCCTCATGTTGTCTCAGCAGCTGCCTGTGGACGTGAAGTTCGTTCATTTTGTTGTAGATAATATAGTAATTCATGCTGTGCCAGACAATTTGGGTATTTATTGGGTTTTTTGGACTGAGATAAGATAAGATAACGCTTTATTAGGTGGAAAATGTGCATAATATATACAGTGCTAGTCAAACATTTGGACACACCTTCTCATTCAATGATTTCCTTTGTTCTTATTATTGGCTACATTGTAGATTAATATTGAAAACATCCCTATTGCTCTGATGACAGCTTTGCACACTCTTGGCATTTTTTCAATCAGATTAATGAGGAATCGACCTGGAACAGTATTTAAGTAACAGGTGTTCTTCGTCAAGAGTTCATTAGTGGAATTTCTTGCCTTATTAATGTGTTTGGGACCATCAGTTGTGATGGTTGGGTTGGTACACAGTTAGTGATCCTATTTCACTATGGTTTTACTCCACATTATGGCAAGAACCACTGAACTAAGTAAAAATAAACAGCAGTCCATCATTACCTTATTACAAAACATATTCTGGTTTGTTTAACTCTTTTTTTGTTTACTGCATAATTCCATGTGTTCCTTCATCATTTTGTTTGTTTTTAATATTAATCTACAAAGAACTACATTGAATGAGAAAGTGTGTCCAAACTTTTGACTGGTAGTGTATATGTGTGTATTTGTAGGTACACAGTGGAAATCCTCAGATGCCAAGTAGCAGCAGACATTAAATCAAAGTTTTTGGGTGACTATTGAGTTTATAGCAGCTTTGTCTTTGCAGCTGCAGCACTAAAATGAAGCAACATTTGGACACTAAACATGTCTTTGCTGATTGACTACATCTGGATTTCACTTCTTGAGCTTCATTAACCATAATTAAATATAATTACAAGCAAGAAAGAAAATAACTTTTAATTCTGTTTTGTTTTTGCTAATATTAAGTAAATATGGCAAAATTGATGTATTGTCCTTGCAGTTTTGACTGTTTTGCAATTTAGTGGAGTCTACAAAATGTGGGACTGTTCTCTTCACAGTCTGGTTGAAAGATTATAGATATTTCCTGGTTTTATCATGCTGTGGCTACTCCGGGGTGGTCCTATGGTCACACTCACAGATAAGACCAGTACTGTGACAACCCTGCAGCCAAAACATTTTGAGAATCCCTGGAACAGCCATAACTGAAGCTGGCAAGATACAGTTGCCCTGGTAAGTTATAACTGCCCTTCTAATAAGAATCTGGCCCCCTTGCAACAAATCTTAACTACAATTTGTACAAATCTATCTCAGCTCTGGTCTATATCAAGGTCAGTTTACACCCAAAGTGTTTAGGAACAGTTGGAACATCTTTTTTAAATTAATGTTTCAGTCCACATCCAGACATGCCTCATACTTCCATCAAAACAGTCCTTCTATCTAGCTTCATTCATTACATACCACATACTTCAGATGCTCACATTAATAAAGCATGAACATTACTCCCTACGAGTTCTTTCAAATCACACACTCCCAGTTTCAATAGTGTGTAACTGCTATGAAAGTTGAAAATCATAATCTGCTACAAGGTTATGATCTCATCTGCACTGCGCTAATTATGTTTGTACTGTCATACTGAATTGATGAATTCCATGATACCAGCAAGGAATATTTGACCATGACTTTGTCACACTAAATGTATCTGTATGTGGTGACATCATGTTGGTGTGGTGAAGTGGGTTATGTTACTTTGCAGAGATTTGGGTTTGATTCCTACTCTGGTGACACACAGCACTACACTCTTGGGCAAGACTCCTAACTCTAGATTCACCTACATCTGTATTAAGCAAAAGAAATGTAAGTCATTGTGGATAAAAGCATCTGCCAAATCCTCTAAATGTTTTAAACTTGCTGTAAAAATTCAAAAATAAAAGACAAAAGAAGCACTCCCATGCCCACCTGAAGTGTTTACTGAAGTCCACTGAATCGAAAGCAGTGTGGATTGCACGAATTGTCACCTTTGTTTCACTGTCCCTGTGATTTTGGGACGCATAAGGTATGAATGTGACAGGATGAGGGTGAGCCAAGGTTTCTCCAGCATCAATAAAGCACCTCCACCTTTCTGAACCACTGAACATGCAGTATTATCAATTGTCTCAACACCGAGTGCTCGATTGTGTCATTCAGCATTTCCTGAGCTGGGGAGAGTCATGATGCTGTGCTCCTCATCCAATGAGAATACTGTTTCGAACCGTATGCTTGGGAGCTTTCTGGAAACAGCAAATGTCGTGGATAAGATTGACACATTGAGTCTGCAACTTTGCCCTACTTGGAGACATTTACGATATAATCAAAAATGTAACCTTTGATACATCTGGTGTTAATTTGCCTACACATCACCTCGCAGATGAGTGGCTTGGCTTGGTTTTATTTCATCAGAGTAACAATAAATTGTGTGTTTTATTCTCTTACTTGGGTGTTTGCCCTTTATCAGAAAGGTGGTGAGATACACTAAAGTACAACTTGATTTTCAGCTTTGTTGGATCACATCCTTTAAATATAAAAAAAGCAACAACAACAATAGCGTCATTAACATGGAGGAGTCAATTAAAGCAGAAATAGATGTTTTGGCATTGGCCTTAAAGGGTTAGATGGTAGCGTAATGTCGAAATAACCTTTCTAGTAAAATGCTTTTACTATTAATGGTAGGAAGGGCCTGGAAGTGCATTACTGGGGTGCATGTATGAAGACCAGTGTGAATCAGGGCTTTGTGTGTGTTGTGTTGTTACCCATAAGCCTATGTGCAGCCCTATTGTAGTATAAACATTAGCCATGTTGACTTAATAAGCACCCTATCTGTTATTATGCACTACACTGTGGGGGTAATCTAGGTAGTCATCTAGTTTCTGCAGTAATTCCTAATTTGCCGTTTATGTGGAGTGAGATTATCACCTCCCGCTGCTTAGTGGAGGGGCTCAGTTCTCTGGCCAACCACCCGCTGCTAGCCAGCGCCATTAAGTGCGTGTTTTGCACATTTTGGGGGGGGCTTGTCACAGCGTGAATGCTCCCTTTTCTGTTTGCTTCTGTTTCATGGTGCAGGTGAAGTCCACGAAGCAGCTGTATTTCATTGGCTGCAGTAGATGTGCTGCATGTGTGGAAGTAAACCGAGGTGGAAGAACTCCCAGAATTCCCAGATTGAGGCTGCCTTTCCCTGCCATATTTATTTATGAGGGATGTCAGCACGCAGCAGGGCCGGCACTCATTTATAACTGTGCCCCCTGCTTACCAAGCGCAAAAAAAGAAACAAACACAAAAGCACTGCTCTTTGTTACACATGAAATACACCCCAGACGCAAAACTGCCAGTGCAGTTGTTTTGATCATGCTGTGCTAATAAACAAATCGTGCTTTTATCTGACTACACGCATGGATCATTTGCAGTGAAATGAGGCATAATGAAAGTCAAACACATACCTCATTACCATATCACAACGGCCGCATTAACATGTGGCTACTTTATATTCGGGACCCAAATGCAAATAGAAACGCACAACCTGACCACACGTGCGAGGCCGTTTCCGAGCCCCGCCGCGCTCGATTGGCCAGCTAGCTCCGTGTGCTCGGTCGATGGTCACAATTTGATTGGTGGAGAGAGAGCAGCTAGAAGACCGAGCTGTGTGTAAACACTCCCGGCATCAATATTCTTCCATTTGTTTGCTGAACCATCCCGCTCTCTTTCGCCCGAGCCACCGCCGAGTCCTAGACAAACATTCATTTTCGAACGAGGCGGGTCCAAAGGGTTAAACACACTGTCTTGTCCTCTCTTTGTTTTCCTTCTCGACCACAAAAAAGAGATTAAAGTCTCTGCAAACATTTCACAGCTGCTCGCCGCTGTTTGCTTTCTCTGTGTTTTAAGCCCGGCTGAGCTGTGAAGTTTGGCCTTTTTCTGGGAGTTTCCCCAATTCTGTGTACTCAAACAGACCAGCCTGCTAAAATGTAACAGGTAACCCCAGGCACTTACCCAGAAATGTGGGTTATCTTTGTAAAAGCGTGGCCAAATGGTAGCAATGGCATGACAACAAAGTGCGCCCTGCAATCTGACTCTGACCCCTTGGACAGAGTGTGCTGGAAGCTCCGTGGGCCTTTCTGGGAATATTTGTTTTACAAAGAAAGCAGAGGAATCTCTTTGTGGATGCAAAATTATTTATTTATCCTGACATTTCTGGGTTCTGATGTTACAGTTACACGCTTAGCCCTTTTATCCCGAACCGAAAAAAAAAAAGCCGTTTTTCCGTCTTTTAATCTGCTCTTCTCAGTTAATGGGATTTCTCAATTTTGTAAATGTCAGAAACTTCTAGTTTTGAGCAAGAAAACATACAAATAAGGATGTATTCGCCTTTTATTGTAAACAAATCATAATAATAATTCGTCCTTAGTGAGCTTTCTGTCAAAAACAGTTCATCCAGTAATATAGCTTGCATCTTTTGTTATCACAGCAGCATACAGAAAGCTACAGTTCCAATAGCTGATCCATTTATTCTCCATGTGCATGTGTCATAGCTACTCTGGTGGCAGATTCTAACGAGTTAAATATAATGAGACAAGTCTCTGACCACAACACTGCAACACATTAATGAAAGTGTTAACATCATTATATTAAGAAGTAATTCAAGCAACATGGTGGATTGATTAGTACTAATGAGTCGAATCAAAATGAAAGAGTGACCTACATCCAGGCTACATTATGGACAAAATACCATATTGCACTTATATTTCTGCATAATGTGTTCTTGATACGCCTATATGCCAAATTGCAATATTTTAAAACAATATTAGGGAACTGTTCACGAGACGTTTACAAAATACTTATTTTAACCGAAATAATTTACATTTGTTGGATGATGTGAATACTCAACAACCACAGGAACCCATCTGAGATTTGAGAACGGGTTACAGGGCTCAAACTGCTCAACAGCTACCTTTTAAATGATAAATGTTTTTTGTGATAAATGTATTAACATTTAAATGTTTTATGGATGCAGGCTATGGAAATGGAAAATGAAAATATCTGTGAAAGCCGCAAAACCTTACGTTGGATTATTTTCAGGAGAAAAAAAGATTTATACATGAATTTAGTGTCATGTGACAGATTTCCCTCATGTGCCTCTTGTAACAAACACAAACAGCGTGATGGAGAGGTGCAGTTTGAGGAGGAGACGAGTGTTTTTATGAGATATGCTCCCTCTTCCAGTATTTATAGAAAGATGCTCAGAAGAGGAGCAGCCTTTTTATATGGAAAGGGCTCAGGCTGCTCTATATGGCAACGGAATGCGATCTTTCACACAACAGTTTTGATGGAAAAATGCATTCTAATCCAATGAACAAAATTTGGGAAGCCAAAGGTACACAAGTTGCCACATTAGATGGAAGCAGGTCAAAGACAACTTTCCTAATCAATAAACCAAAACTTATAAGACAAACTTTTTTTTTGAAGGAAATGTCATGATTATATTAAGTACTGTTAATGCTAAAAGTCAGTTTGATGAAAACAAGCCGCTGGGTAGCAAAAGCACAAATTTTCATTTTATTGCTTGCACTTTGTGAGAAAAATCAATAGAAACACAGTCAATAAGTGATTTGATACTCGGTACGTGAATTTGGATAATGCAACGGTTCCTTTTGAGATGCGAGATTTTGTTTGACAGCCACAATATGATATATGTAAATGATATACATGCTATCTGTAAATTTGTTTACATTTGCAAGAAGGAAGCATCAGAAGCTGCTTATTCAAATGAAATGCAAAGTCAAAGTTACAAACCTGGAGCAAAACAACTGTTTTTCCATGCAAACTCCATGCAACTCTTAGTATCTCTTTTACTCATTGCTCCTCGAGGCAAAATCATTGTTTATTTGCATAATACTGCAGTAAACCGTCTTTTCTGACCTTACAAGTTTTCTGAAAGCCAGCTTTCTAATAAAAGTGGGAATGAGAGCAGGAGACCTTGACACAGGGCCCGCTGCACTGCTGTGTCTGAGCATGAGTTGGGCAATATTGACACAACAAAGATAACGGTAAGAATGCAGGGCCAACAATAACTGTGGCATACAAAGCAACGGTATTGACAAAAAGGAATGTCTTTTACTGTCAAACAAGGAAGCACCCCAAGCAGAAAAGAGAATTTCTCTTGCCCTCTACCCCCCAGTCACATCCCCCTCCCCCCCAACCCTCCCAACTGCTTGTCTTCATTGTCGCTGTGGCTGTGGGCAGGGTTCAGAAGGCGAGTACACTTAGCACACAGTTACACACAGCTACACACATAGCAACCCCTCCTCCTCTGTGTGCTCGGCCAATATTGACTCAGTCTGTAGCCTAACACTGCCACTATTGAGTTTGGCCATTCAAAATACTGTTTGGGGAGCATTAGAGCAACAGTCAAATAACAGCCCCCCCAACATCTACCAACCAACCACTTCCCTCACTATTCAACTGGGATGGCAGAACAGGAAGTGAGGTCATAACAAGCAGGTGGTCCCACCGTGGCTCCTTCAACTGCTATAATTCAAATACAACCACAAGGAAGGCCATGCCAATCAGACCGCTGTCGGCTACGGGCTGAATAAGGGCTCCTAATTCAGTATGACAGCTCAAGTTCGAATATATTTTACAGCACTGGTTTAGTTCTGGTATGTAATAATCTTTTAATGTGACACTTTCAGTGAAATTTGCTGAAATGTCTCCACCTACCACATAAAATATTGAGTATTCTGAGCTGCTAGCAAGTGAAAGAAGGAACAGTGTCAGTTACCCAACATTGCCTACTATGGGATCATTGGGTTACACATAATACCATTTTACAATAAGATTAACCTCAAATCTTGCTGGTTACTAAACTTCCTTGTCAAGTTTATCAGACATTCCTATTCATCAGATACAATAAAGGTCACTGTTGCGATTTTTGTTTATGTTGTAAAATGGTCGGTTAATAATTTTAAGATTTTTATGACCTAATGAATCAACTAATTTGAAACCATTCATAAATTCTTTAGAAGTGGACTGATTTTTCCTAGTCCCTGGAGACTCAAGGTCATTCCTTAATAGCTGACAATCCTAGAATAAATAGGCATTGACGCATGGTTTTATGCATTAACTGCCTGTTTCCAATTACATCAGCCTTCAGCACTATCTGGTTTCTTTCTCTATCAGGTTCAGTTTAGCAGTAGAGGAGTGAATCACCGTTGGCAGTTTTGTCTGGCCTGATAACGGGTTTATAAGCTTTAACAGACAAGCACTGCTTCAGTATCGGTCATTACTAAAGCACTCATTTACTCAAGCGGCATAATCAGTGTTATCGACTGCTATCAGAGGAACTGAAAGGACAATATGTGCTTCCTAAGATGATCTTTATTGTCCATAAAGCGACACTGTGCCTTCCATGGGTAATAAAACGAGGGAGGCAAGCAGATAGATTGCAGCAGAGCCGTTGTGATTGATTGTCTCTGATGGACAGTACTGCCATCTGCTGGGTGGAGCACACTTGCAGTCCTTATACTCATAAACAATGCAATAAACATTTTTTTTTTTCATTCTTTATTTTGTATTTTACAACACTATCTTCCCTTTACATCGTGCGTGCATTTCAATGGAACCGTCAACAGACCCGAGTTCGAATAGAATCTTGTAAGGCCTTGAGGCCAGTCACTCTCATCCAATCATTTATTTTCATTGCTTTTCTTATCTGCCCTCTGAACAAACTGGCCCTAAAAGGCGAGTCAGTCAGCAAACAGTCAGGCAGTGACTCAAACAGTCCCTCGCACAGGCCAAAGTCTCGTCATACTACTCCATATCACATGCAGGTCTGACCTCTGAACACGTCCAGCGCCAGCCAAAGGTTAACACACAATACAGTAAAAGTGTGTCAGCAGTACTGATTACACCCTGCTGTGTGATAATTATCTGGCCCTATCACATTTGGCTACTACCAGAACATTTTCATCGTGTCCTTATTGAGAAACCTTTTTTTTTTTTTTCCAAAAAAAGTTTTCCAACAAGAACCTGCCAATAAAACGCTGGGTAAATATTAGTGTTGGCAGAAGTCAGCATATGAGAAAAATATCAGCTTGGCAAAGTCGTCAGGTCCATTGATCGGTTTATGGATTCTTGGGAGAGAGAACTGAAGGAAAGGGGTAAGGTGGAGGTGGAGTGGGGGCCGAGGTCTGTTCTCTATTAGAATCCACTAGGTGTTTGGGTAAACATACGCAGGTAGCACTGGGCAAACAGCCGCACTGGAGTCCTGATGTTAGCTGTGCAAACCCAGCTCTGCGCAAACAGCTTCAAAGAACGTGGCCACCTCCTTCAGGCTCTTTGATGTAGGTATTGATTGAGGTGAGACGGCTGCAGTGAAGGGAGGAGGGAGGGAAGGAGGGAGGGAGGGAGGTAGGGAGAGAGTGCATAGAGTATGCCAGGACACAGACTAGCCGGAAATCAGGCCCATCCCCTGGGAAACAGCAGCTGGTTCCTCTGGTCTAGTCACACTCTCTGCCATGCAAGGGGGCACACATTTCACACATACGCCATAATGAGCTTTGTACACTGTTAGTGCACAGGGTTATACAAGGCTCCCCTGTGTATTATATACAGTGGAGTCCAAAAGACTCAGGCACTAGTAAAAATGCTTCTATTTTGCACTATTTTTTTTTTCCATTTAAAACTCCTTTCTCATCACATTTGTGGGAAAAGTAGAATCTCTGATTAAATGTATCTATTTGAATCTCAATCTTTTTTACTCTATTTGTCCCCCTTTGCTTTAACAACATATCTTTAGACCTTTCATTTAAAAGCCTAAACATGGTCAGTATTACAAATTTGTGTAACAAAGGGGTGAGAGGAAGGCTGGATGTGCAAGAAACTTTATTTGGGGCTATAGGGCCAGTTAGGGCAAATACGTAAAGTCATCACAGACGGCAAGAGTCAAAACACGGATGGGCAGACGTGCATACGGCTGATGTGCTTAATCATGACAATTTGCTTAAAGCAGTGAACCAAGAAATAGAGCGATTTGAATTTGTTTGTTCTGTTGTTTATTTTCAGGTTCAAATGACTATATATACACTCCACTGTAACAGAGTAGGGACTCAGTACCCAAACAAAACCAGTGTGACTGTCGTATCATGCTGTACCATGTTGACTGTGCCCTTTCACTTGTTTTATTAGTGTGTTTCATCACAGGGTCCTCCAGTAGGAAACACACACACCTACAGATTTCTCAGCACAGCGACTCCCATTGGCCTTCACCCTTGAAGCACTGCACTGGTTTCTGTCTCTGCTTCCGCTACCAAACTGCGGAGGCCGGCTGAGTGGAGGCTGAAATTACTGCTTTCATTTCCAGCTGCATTAGGAGAAGAGAGAAACAAAGGGCTCTCCGTCCCCGAGCACTGTGTTCAGCCGAGGCTGAGGGTCTTGAGCTCTGAGAGCTCTCGAAGAACTCTAAGGCCCCTGGACGTCGAAGCTTTGCTAATGCATTCTAATCCTTCAGCCTTCCTTATTGTGGGCATGCATGTGTGTATCCTGGCTATTATGGACGGATACTATTTCTCCAGACCCATTAAGCCGGACGGCTTTGAGATGTTGGCCTATTCGCAGGTTTATCTTGGGTGTGTTTGTGTGTGAGTGAGCATGTTTACATATGCTTACGTTGTTTTATTGGTTGTTCACTAGACCTTGCCTCTTCAACTGATATGTTACTCAGGGTCATGGTAGATGTGTCTTGTAAAAGCTGACAATTCCTCTGTAATCAAATGGCTATTAACGTTATCGCATTGGCACTAAAGATTACCAGGATCCAAGGGCTTTACCTTGAGTAAATTATGTGTTACTTGCTTGAGGACCATGGTGATAGGCGCGCTCTCTCTCTCTCTCTCTCTCTCGCTCTTTCACTGCCCTCTGACACACACTCTTATCATCCGCTCACACGCTCTATCTCAAACACAAGCAGGTTGTAAATCAGCCTCTAAAACAGCCCCACTCCTAAAAACCGGCTCAAGTTGCTTTGTGTGCAAGAGCTTTTTTTTTATCAGCCACTCAGGCCACAATAACAGATGAAATGTGATGATTTCCTCTTTTCACATGATAAATGAGTCACTTATTCACTGATTATAGTGCGCGCAGGCTTGAAGCATTCAGCAGGGGATTTCTCAGCATTCCTTAATCCATACACTAAAGAGGCTCCTGGATCAGCGTGCAGCGCCTGTGCCAAAACCCGTTCCCCGAATGCTCAGGGAGCTCTCGAGGTGCGCGGCTGCCTGAACGTTCGGCTGCAGCCTCAGAAACGTCGGCCAAACTTGGGGGGGTTGAGGCGTCAGATTCAGGGTTTAAAGCAGTAAAGCTCGAGATGGCGTGGCCAGGCTTCTCCCTGTCAGAACAATTAGCATGGCGGCAGCTGGAGGAGCTTCAAAGCAGCGGCAGCCGTAAATCGCATTAGGTGTTTTCACTTGCTGGCAGCCTGGGCCACTGCAGAGCTCCACGCTTGCTTAAATGCTCCAGCGAAGCGCCCTGCCACAGCCAGGCCCAAACATGCCGCTCAATCAGGCCTTAAATGGGCCGAGGAACAGAGGAGGGCCCTCATGGTGGCATTTGTTAGCTGTACTCTGTTTATCCAGTGTACTCTGTGATTGTTATGGTTATTGTTAGCATTGTTTCGGTGCATTATGAATAATGGAGGTGCTGGTTTGATGTACTTCTTGTTTTGGAAAGATGGAGGAAGACCGAGGGAGACAGAGACAGAGTGTACATAGTAACACACATATCATAAACACATGTACCCACAAGTGTATATATATGTATATGTATCACACACACACACACACACACACACACACACACACACACACACACACACACACACACACACATTAACAGCACTTGCCTATTATTGTAGAGTCAGCTTTATTCTTGACAGTTTCAGTCCCTTTCAAAATGAGCCGTTTAAGGGCTCTGTCACTTTTATACAAATAAGCTGTTGCTGTCAACGCCTCACCCATCCCATGCTTACACTGTGCGTTTAACACACGTGAAAATGGCAGAATGCAGTGGAGCTATCCAGCCCTATATGTTCGGATTTATATTGTTCTTTGCAGCCAAATACACAACACTTCATGAGTGACTTGCCTTTGCCTTTGCCTGTCGCGCTCAGCATCTTATGCTCATGCTTGTAAAACCAGCAGACGGATCTTCAACTAATCTAGTGGGTGGGGGCTCGACAGGTGAGGGGTGGTTCTATGCAAATTTCCTCATCCTGACGTCAGGATAAGCGAGCCTCGAAACGGCTCGTAGAGGCATATGATTCCTGACACCAAAATCTTTCAGTTGATTCACAGAAAAGGGATGGACCTTTTTTTTCACTCTTAGAGTGTTTATAGGGGCAGTAGAGACCCAAATGGAAATACAAAAAGATGCAAAAAGTGAGTTTTGCATAATATGTCCCCTTTAAGTTGCAAGATGGGGTCTCCATGGACCAGATTAGGTCAAATCAACACCTTGAACTCTTTGTCATGGTAAAGGTGGCCACTGTATTGTCATGACAGGGTGTGCCTGGTCTTTGGAAAGTGTTTTAGTGGGTGGTATGTATCTCATGAAAGGGATAAACGAGAGTAAAATAAAAATTAAAGAGATGAAATGAGAAAATAGAGAGGAAGAGAGGGAAAGGATATGTATTCATTGCGTCATAGATCACTGCTAGAAAAAGTATGGCAGCCCATTCTGAGACTCACTGAACCACAATGTAGTTAAATCTGAGAGTGAAAGAGAGAAAGAAAGAAAGAGAGAGAGAGCGAGAGAGAGAGAGAGAGAGAGAGAGAGAGAGAGAGAGACCCATAGGCCCACTTGCTGTAATGATTATCCTCTAACAATGCCTTCCTTCACTTGTGCTGAAAACATCCCTGAGCTTTCATTGTTTTTGGCACCATTGCTCAGAGTAATCCTAGTCTCGGCCTTGACGACGGGGGAGCTAGCTTAACAACAATCGCTGTAATTGTCTTTGTCTTTATGGCGGTGGCGGCTGAAGCCGTCTCGCACCAGAGCTGGTGTCCCGATCAGTAAGCGTGAAGCCATTAGTCCACAGCACAGGGAATTACTACAAGCCTCCAACCACAGAGTTGTTTACCAGTGCGTATAAGTGAAGGCGTGATGCCAGCCCGAGCACAATAGTTTGTTTCATGGCTGTCTGTGTTGACGGTGAGGACAGCTCAGGAAACAAGGACAGATGAACATGTTTCAGGGCCATAGGGGAAACAGGGCCTGGAGATAATCTCCACACAGTCAGGGGTTTAGCCGAGCCTGCTTCTGCTCAAAACAAGACCACATCAGTCTCAGGATCCTATTACAGCCGGCCCTGTGTCTGTCCAGAGGTAAAGCCTGATGGCCTGTAAATGAGGAAGAAAAGAAATTGCAAGCTAGTTGTTCTTGCAACAGTATGAACCTTCACAGTTGGTGTTTATGCGGATGTAATTAATAAGTTTTAAAAACATCTCCGTATAAACATTAATGGCACTTCCACTGGCACAAGGAGCTGTGCCATACTGCGAACAAATGAGTCGTATTACAAATAGAGTCGTACTCGCGCTGTTGTGACCCGGTACGATGGCAGGGCCAAAAGCAGGCCGCATCCGAGCTTACTGCATCACTGCCTTTTGGTTAAAATTTTGTCATGACAGCCATGGTGGTTGTGGGTATTTTTTTATTTTTTTTTTGCTGTCCCTGCAAAAGAGCAAGAATGTAAATACAAGCGAACAACTGGGAAGTCAGCAAAGTACAAGCGCTACAATCCAATTGGGTTGAAGATACATTTCAGTGGGAGATTTCTAAAGCTGTGTGAAATGCAAGGGTGTACCAGGACATTGCTAGTTAGGTGGTTTAGGTTTTCGGGGCAGGGTTAAGCAAAAATTAAATAAATAAACTCAAACAAGACTATACAAATTTTTTAAAAAAACAACACAATACCAGAAGTGTCTCTAACGGAAAAACTGGTACGACTCCATATGACCTGATAATGACCACCCAGCTGTGGGGAGCGAATTGTGCTGCCAGCGTGTCAGCAACACTGTTACCTGGTTACAGCACGGTGAATGTATACCTATGGAAAAGTGCCTGAAGGTTCTGCTAATTCGCTTAAAGTGTGTACGAGTAGACAGCACATCAAACGGAATGGAGCTACAGAACAAGCTTTCAAATCATTCCTGGTAGTGTTTTCAAGGCACAATCGTGTGCTAGCTGGGAGCTGAAGCAGTTGAAAAGACTTTATTATATTTTCACTTTAACTTCATCAAAGGAGAAAACTGGTCATCCTCATATTAGTCAAATGGAACAAGGGGGTCCAATCATATTTGTAGACCTGGGGATGGGGGGTGGGGTTAACAGCTGTTTATTTGGGGAGGAGGTGGCCGGCTGGGAGCATCATGTCTGATGAGATAGAACTGCTTAGGTCTGTGAACAGTCCTAGATGAACCTTTCCATACATCTACTGCATTCACATTATTTTCTTTGTTATTTGAGGTGACAGAGAGAGGAACCAGTACAGCCTGCCCGGAGTCCCTGCAGAAGAAGAAGAGGAAATTTACCACTGAGGAGATCAGCAGGCCTGCCTTTTGACAAATACATTATTTACATGTATGAAATATAACCTTAACTTGCATTGCATTTGACATGTACACATACAAGAAGCATTTGAATGTACATCAGTGATTTTTTTTTTTTTTTTTTTTTTTTAGTTAACTTTGCCCTCCACCATGGAGTGATTGTTAATGTTTGGACCAAAATAACAGCTGCTGAAATTCCTTATGTTAATAGTTAATAAGTAACAATTAGTTAATTAATTAACAATTTTTAGACTTAAATAATATTTGATGAAGTTTAGGATTTGTTAAGTCTGGTTAATATTGGATTTAAATAAGCACACTAATCAGTTAAAGGACTGATTATCCTGGTTAAAACGATGTGTCTGCGTTATGGTATGATCATAATCACACAAGAAGAATTTTCTGAATGTTCTGCTCAGGCTGGGAAGGGTTTAAAAACCGTTCCGCAAAAACATTAAATGTTCACAATTTTCTCGTTAGCCTAAATGCAGATGCTTAAATCATCACACACTCACCTCAAACTGTGTAGATGTTTTATGCAATCGCAATTAGACTTGCCTACATGGTTTCAGACGATTATTGGTAAAAATGGACAAAAGCACAGGAAAAACACAAACTACGCCATTCGAGGTGGCGCTACAACTACAGTGTTTCTTGTTTCTGACATGTAGGTTTAGAAATGCAAATTATATAAACTCACCTGTTATTTGTTTGCTGCATCAACCCTGTAGCTCAGAAACTAAACAAGGCCTAAACATATCTGACCAGTTCTATTTAGAGAAGGAAACTGTGTAAATGTCACAAACTATTTCTGTAAGGAATATCCTTCACTTTTAATAGAAAGGTATGTATCTGATGCTGCGCCAGATGCTAGGGCTGAAAGACAGTGTTTCACCTGGAAGAGTTCAAGGGAAACACTGCACCCTTCAGAGGAACTTGATGTAGACAGCACTTAACACCTAGGACACATAGAGCCCTTCTCAGCTGGATTGTGTTGCCTTTAAACTTCCCTCTGCTCAGTAAGTGAATCCCATAGTGGTGTAATGTAGTCCAGGGGATGCATGCTTAGAATGCTGCGCGCATAAGATTACAGCGATAGGAACCCGAGCCCGGGGTGAGAAAAGGCAGCAAGCTAATGATCCGCTAGCGCGCACCTGGATAGAAAGAGAGAGAGAGAGAGACATCACCTCACTGAATGACAATCACTTAATGGAGAGAGCTCATCTGTATTATTGTCTCCCTCACCCTATTTTTTTTCTCTCTCACTCTCTCTCTCTCTCTCTCTCTCTCTCTCTCTCTCACTCACTCACTCACTCACTCACTCACGCACTCACTCACTCACACACACACACACACACACACACACACACACACACACACACACACACACACACATGCAGGTGAAGGATGCTGCG